>JAZGTN010000073.1:2433333-3650000 GCA_037783415.1 Leptasterias polaris | reverse complement strand
ATGGGTCTATACGACACAAACAGCGCTGCTATACTGCTATTACATAAAAACAGCGCGTCGCGGCTCTTGATCCTCCGCCCACACTAGTCTTTTATCGTGCTGCAGTTGTGGTGATGTTCGTTTTGTATACCATCTGGGAAGCCACGAGCGCCTTGAATAAAAGCTACTAGTAGATATACGTATGTTTTTCCCTCTTTTTCAAGAACCAAGATTTGAGTTTCGCGTCTGCTATCTAAGCGTGGATTGAGTTGTTTGTTTGTATGTTGTTTGTCGCAGTATAATTGCCTGCTTGCTATTTTATTAGTTTTCTGTGTACACTGTGTTTGTGATGTGCGTGCATTTAACAAAATGTAAGTTTTCCCAAATGAAAATAGCACACTTTTGTTGATCATAAATAATGTATTTTTTAGTATTATGTTTGTAAATTTTTCCAGCTAGAGTTGGTGGATCATTTAAGAGGGATCCCCTTGACGTCTTGAGACAGTTCAGGAGTGTCATCATCTCTTCGATTGGCCGCAAAAGATTGCTGAAGTATCTCGCGAGTGACCAATCAGAGTATCTTCACAAGTAATAATCAATATTCAGTATTCCTATTTTGTCACTAACCCGCGTTGTGTTTGAAGTGTGTGCACAACATCGGTGAAGATCGAAATAAAAATACATATTATTTGTAAAAAAATAAATAAAAAATTACAATGGTATTAAAAACGGTCATGGTGGGAATTCAACACTTCCCTTGAAAGTGTCTTTGCCTAAAGTGCCAATAGCTTTTGAGAAATTAAATAAAACAGTTTTGATCTGGCCAGACCAAAACTCATTCAGTGAAAACATAGTATGGGGGTATTTCACTATTAACTTCAAAGCTGATGTAATGTGATTCACACCCTTGGAAATCAATGGACAAAATTAATAATGTAACACTCTTTACAAAGATGAAAACCCCCAGACAATTGGCTTTCCTAGAAGAAAAGCAGCTCTATAAAATGTTTGGGGCCCTAGTTCATGTGTCACGGGTTCGTGTCCTGTGGGTAGCAGCTATGTCTGTTCACGATGGTACGGTTTTTATATTCCATAAACTGTTTAACAGGTTCAGGCCTCTTTAATATTCTTAAAGTCCCACGAACAAATTTTTAAACTTTTGCATGTTCATTTATAATAGCCTCGACCCAGAAACGACCAACACACTATTAAGTGAACTACTTGAACGACTTGGGCTAGTCTATGGCGGTATCACCTGTGACGACCCACCGAGTCGGTACCGAACCTTCGACGGCACCTGCAACAATCAACGTCGCCCCGAACGGGGTATGGTTAAACTTCCGTTGAGACGATTAGCCCCATCCGCCTACAGTGATGGTGAGGATTCCGTTATGTCCTATTGGCAAAATTTGAATGGTTGATTTTATGTTTGCTAATAATTTGAATGGAAATTATTTTCCCAGGCAAAAAAGCTCCGCGAAAGTCAACCAGAGGGCGCCGAGACCTACCCAGTGCTAGAGCGATCTCCAGGCACGTCACAGAGGACAGTGAACTGATTGCCAATGGTTATGCCGCCCTCATGGTTCATTTTGGCCAGCTCCTAATCCATGACACTGACCAAGTGCCTGTAGAATCTGGTGAGTAGCAAGATCATCTCAGCTAGCTGAAGTGCCCTCTCACGCTTAACTTCTCTTTGTCGAGGATTGTTTTTGTTATAATATTACGGGGCAGTAATACAACTGACATTTTAGAACATCAAAACCGACCCAGTGTAACAAGGTCTGAAGTTCTCATGTGTAGATCACAAGTGAAGACAAGACAGATTTTCAATTTCAGATGTTAGGAAACTCATTTGCCTTCGTACATAGGTAGGGACTGAAAACCAAATCCAAGTGCGGGGCCGGGAGGGGATTCAATCCAGGCTCTACGGGTGAACGGCAGCTGGAGCAAGATACAACAAGCCAACTTCACATCACTATCAACAGATACCCTTTTTTACTGTTTCAGATAAATGTTCCCGATGCCAGACATCTGACGTCTGTTTACCGATTCCAATCGGCGAAGGAGACCCTATATTCCCAGATCAGGACTGCATCGAGTTTGTGCGGTCCGTCGGGGCGCCGTCACTACACGGGCACCAGCCATGGGCGTACGACCAACCCAACGTCATCACTGCGTACTTAGACGCTTCCTTCATCTATGGGTCGAGCCTTGCCACTGCGAAGAACCTCCGGAAAACTGGAGGTAGGAGGGCCCTTATTTGTCACTTGACTCGTGATTTTTGGGGGGAGGAACCAGGTC
This sequence comes from Leptasterias polaris, assembly GCA_037783415.1. NCBI lineage: Eukaryota > Metazoa > Echinodermata > Asteroidea > Forcipulatida > Asteriidae > Leptasterias > Leptasterias polaris. The sequence continues at coordinate 3,647,720 of JAZGTN010000073.1, read as the reverse complement.
GGACACACTGGTGGCACATTTACCATGAAAATATATGTATAATATATAAAATATATGTAGGCTGGCTACAGACCTACGTTGCAGGGAGTAAGGTTGCAACGTTTATCCCAACCGTTTACTATAACACGACTAACAAATACGCTTCCGCGCTATCGCTATAAAAGATAGATGACAGTCAGAAGCTCTGGCCTAAATATGAAGAAAATGCAACTTTTGGGGATGTAAAGTTGTAAGAACTTTCGCAATCGATACAGAACCGACTCGCATGGAAGCACTCTTTGCAATGCCTGGGGTATACCTCTCCCAACTGGCATTAGTGGAGATGTGGTAGAGTGGTATCGGTGAGGGATTCCACAGGCCGAAAAGTTGACGGTTCCACAGTTGCCTTTTCAGTACAGTCTCAAAACTCTTTCATGTGACCCTTTACGAAACCACTGACTTGAACTTGGGCTCTGAGCTTTATAGGCAAAGTCCATTATTTTGAAAACGTGTGCGTTCGGTCCGGGTTTTAAACAGGCGGATGGAGGTTAAGTTTCGAAAAGGCCCATAATATTTATTGTCTCCAAATGAAACCGAACCTTTTATTCCACCTGTCCACACACACTTGTCTTTATCCTTCAGTCTATGAATAGGGAGGCTCAAAACAGAACAAAACAGCCCTATGAAATTAGAGAAAGTTCAGAACAGCCCTTTGAAATTAGAGTAATTTTCAGAACTCTTACACACCCTGCTCATCTTCCGTAACTCCAAACTTGTTTAAGACCGTGCACCTACTTTTATGTAAGCACGGGTTGACTGTGTTCTTGTTTAGATCCCCAGGGTCTTCTGTCTGTCACACCCAATCCCGTCTCTGGGGGGAAAGGACTCCTACCGCCTGACAATAATATTCAAAACTGCGCTGGACGGAACGGCCAGGTCTCGTGCGGTCTGGCTGGGGACAACAGAGCGGCCGAGCAAGTTGGCCTCACCGCGCTTCATACAGTGTGGCTGCGAGAGCACAACCGCATCGCCCGGGAGCTTTCGGGCGTCAACCCCCGGTGGGACGGGGACAGGGTGTTCGACGAAACACGTAAGATCGTCGGTGCTGAGTGGCAGCACATTGTGTACAATGAGTACCTGCCTCTCCTGATTGGCCAAAGGTTCATGGAGAGGTACAGGTTGGACGTGAACCGGGTGGACTTGGAGGAATATTGGTACCGCGTCGGGGTTGATGCATCGACCCGGAACGTTTTTGCCACGGCAGTGTTTCGACTGGGTCACAGCCAGATACCGACGACTATTTGGAGAGTAGATAAGGAGTTCCAGAGAGTCTTCAGCGATATCAAGACGAGTGAGGCTTTCTTCAATGCGACACACGTGTACAATGTTGATCAAGGAGGAGTTGGGTCGATTCTTAGAGGGATGCTTGTGCAACCTCTTAACATCGTAGATGGAGCATTCTCACCTGCCCTTACTGATCATCTATTCCAAGACCCGGAAAAGGGGTAAGAAACATCAATGTGGTTCTCGTGAGGACACACAAGTTTGAAAGTTGCATAGAATAACACAGCAAAACACTGACAGAACCATCAGAGACTTACGATGATTTCTCATTCTAGCTTGTTTCAACGAATGATATAATACTACCCAAGATCTCACTGACACATAGCGCTAACAGAGCATTCCACTTCCGTTTGTTACTCTTAAGATCTTGTCACTCGATATATTGACTCCTGCGCCCCCTGGAACACTCAGTTACCATCCACTAAGGTGTAATCTCTTTTCACCCTGCACCAACGTTTACAACCCCTCCCCCCACCAAGACTATCTTGACAAATCTTACTGTGCCTGATGTCACTGCTCCGTTTTCCCAGTTCACGAGATCCACTCTTAATCTACCAATGGAGCTATAAAATAGATATACTCGAAGTTGTTTCTTTGGTCGCACGCTTACATAACCTTGGTGTGATATTCCAAAGTGGGGTTATGCGGAATATCTACGTATAGAAGTAACTGGTGGGGTTTTTCCCCAGGACCCTGGAAGAGTTCCGTTTGAGCGCTATACACGCCCTTGTGGTTTATTACTTGGCAGAAAGCAAACAGTTGACAGCTAAATATTGTATTCAAGATGCCATCAATCGATTTATCTCCTTAATAAATTGACACATCTTGTGTTCTGATCAAATTAATTTTATATTTTATCCATGAAGGTTTGGGCTGGATTTGGTTATGCTAAACATCCAAAGAGGACGCGATCATGGTCTGCCGGGATACCCAGTTTTTAGGGAGCAAGTATGTGGTTTCAGTCCGGTACGTAGTTGGAAAGAACTGGCCACAGTCGTAGGGGACAAGACGGCTCAACATCTTAGGACGATTTACAGGTAATTGACTTCGAGTCTTCTAAATAAAACAGTTTTAAATTTTTGTTGCAAAATTAGTTAGTGGCCTGACGTTTCGACCCTAGCAGAGTCTTTCTCGAAGGCTAAATGACAACACAACACACATAAACATGTATACAAGTGTAACAAGAGCAGTCAAGTGGAAATACCTGAAAAGATTATTTTTTGTTGTGAGAATTATCTATTTCGAACAATTATCTCATCAGCTAACCTCCTTGATTTGTCTGACAGCAAACTCCTGTAGACAAAAACATCATACCGTAGGAAAATTTGTCCAACAATAAACCTTACTGTCTTATTTTGGACGTTGGTCTTTTTCGAATGCTTATTAAAAACCATTCTGAAATGTTTGCAGTACCGCCCGTGACATTGATCCATTCGTCGGTTTCGTCTCCGAGCCTCCAATGAAAGGAGCTCTTGTTGGACGGACTCTGGCGTGTCTGATCGGCAAGCAGTTCCGTTCCCTCAAGTACGGTGATCGTTTCTGGTACGAGAATAACAGTGGACAGCAAGCCCTCACTGATGGTAAGGTCTTTTACTTCAGTTCGATGGAAAAACTCCATAATTGCAAGAACAGAATTGCTTGTAGAGACTATAGGCCAGAACCATTTGGTTCTCAAAGATCTTGATGCTGATGCTTAGCAGTGGCGCGACTAGATGTTCGAGCAGGGGCAACGACTTCTTTTACCGGGGGATTCTGAAGTATCGAACTGTTCATTGGTGCCCTCTTTTCGATCCCGTTTTAGGGACATGGGTTCTGAGCTTCCGCACTGTACGCCACTTGAGCTTGGGTCATTTTTTCTTCTTCAAGTTATTGCTTAAATGCAATAATTAAAGAGATATGCTATTCTAAAGTCAACCTCAATTAGTTATACGGGTTCTGTATAGGTCCTATTTTATTATTGTTATATATTTCTGTTAATCACTGTAGCTCGCAAGCCTGGGCTGTGGAAACCTGTAAAAAGGGTGCTCGCTATTTGAACTAGAACCACAGAGGTTAACCCTCTACTCTTCCACGATAAGTGTTTTCTTTTACGTGCGGCCTATGGCTTAATGTTACATCCGAAGGACAAAGCAATTATGGTAAAAAGCATCTTGCTCAAGGACACAAGTGCCACGACCGGGACTCGAACCCAAACTCTGCTGATCAAAAAACACCAGAGCTTGAGTCTGGTGCTCTCAACCACCCGCTTTCTAATAAACTGTTGTCTTTATATTTCGCAGTCCAACTAGATGAGATCAGAAGGTCGAGTATGGCCCGGCTGCTTTGTGACAATATGGACGACTTGCCGGAGATTCAACCATTTCCATTCCTGCAAGCTGATGAGAAATCGCGCTACCAGTAAGTCTGTTTTAGAATACCGGCATGGCGATTGTGGCTACGGCTGCAGTGATATGGTGTTCAATTCATGTGACTCCAACCGTAGCCATAGCCAGAGCCGCCATTTTATACGTGGTCTAAGGATGTTGCAAGATTAGCAGGGTACCAGTCAGAACTTTTAATGTCGACTTCGAGACATTTTGGCTGATAACTTTTGTGTGTGTGCTAACTATTGACTTTCTGATGTGCCAAACAGTTTTATGTAAAATGTGCCCAAATTAGTAGCTTTTTCTGTGATTGTCACGACATTATTTTCCCCTATGAATTATACAGTCAGCAAAGTATCCTAATGGAAACATCAAACCAACTTTTGTAAAGAAGACAATGAAATAGTTTCAGGTTTAGACTTGGGAAGAAAACACCAAAATAAAGGGAAAACCAACGCAGTCAGGTAGATCGTAAACCCGGTCCATTCAAGGCTTCAGTCCGTGAACTGAAGCGGGGTCTACAGAGGTGAAAGGCAGGAAAAACCTGGCTGACCTGGGCACAATTTCATAGAGCTGCTTAAACTGAAAATATTACTTAACAATTTGTTGCTTAGCAGAAATGGGCAGGATGCCAGTCACAAATTGTACTTGTGACATGGTAGTTTGGCTGGTAATCTCTTGTAAGCATAATTTTGTTGAAATTGGGCTCGATGTAAAGTTGAGCTGGTTAACTTCGCACCTTGTGAGACAATTGCCGCCGGGTCTTCAATCAAACATTCCATCCCCATACATGTAATAATATTCCTCTCCAGTATAATTGTCTTTTGCTGTTAATGATGCATAGATTTAGGCTACACAAATAAATAATCTAATATCATGCTATTGTGTATTTGTAGGAGCGTGAATCCGTACACGTCTTTCGTAGAGTACAGCAAACACTACCGCTATCCCAGCCGAACGGGCCGCTATCCCAGCCGAACGGGCCGCCTGCTGGATGACTTCTCGAACCTCCGGGTAAGCTGTCAGGACATCTCCGCTATCCCCAAGATGGACCTCGGTGCTTGGGCTGAATGAACACTATTACTAAGTCAACTCAATACAAAACCATTTTTTAGGAGCGGTGAAAATTCCTGGTGAAACTCTTTATATTTAGTTGACGCTCATTCAGCGACAAACTTCAGAAGTGAAAAAGTAACGTCGACGTTTTAGTAAAAAAAAAATTACTTGAAATGTCACTTGTTTTCTTCAAGATTCAAAACAGCGAGGCATATTATAAGTATTGAAGGTGTTTTTCTTTGTGTACTTTTACAATTATTGTTATGGATACATAATGTTAGGAGACACGGATAGACCATTAATAAAACATTCTGAAAAAAACTGTTGAGCTTTTAGCCGTGCTTGTTTTAAGAGTTTTAATATTGTTTTTTCCCTACTATGAATACGACATGAACTTACAATTAAAGGGAGTTTATACTTTTGGTAAATGTCAAAGACCAGTATCCTCACTTGGTGTATCCCAACATATACATGAAACAACAAACCTGTGAAAGTTTAAGCTCAATCGGACATTGCAATCACCAGACAAAAGTGGGGGAAAACCTTAAGTGTTTTCACTGTTTTCAAACATCGAGTTTTTGACTTATTGAGATCAAAACTAATTGTTTTACTCATTTCTCAAAAACTATAGCATTTAAAGCAAACATATTTCATAGGGAGTTTCCCATCATGACCATATTTATACCACGTAAGTTATAAGTGAATCTGTGAACATTTATATTTTTACTCTTGCCAATGTTACAAACACCCTTTAAGACGGCCTTTTCACAAAGACGACTGTATGCAAGAAAACTTTGGAAGCACGAGATATTTTTAACAGCATAATTATTTAGTTTTACCGATCCAAGCAAATTAAGTAGAATGCTGTTCCTACTTGGATTGTATCACATTGTGCATTAATAATTATTAATATAAGCCCTTTTCACACGACGCCAATTTAGATGGGGTCCCCTGCTTTATTTCAGGATGGTTGAGAAATTTTTACAAATATTGCACTTAGTGTGGAAGGACAACATTGTTTGGACTGTCTGAAATTGTTTGAATGAGCGCCACCAATTGCTTTGCAAATCTCCCTGTCAACCACGCACACTTGACTCATCACAGATCTAAAGACGCATGCGCATTTCTTCAAGTCTGCTTACATTTAGTTCATTGCACTTGTTATCTCAAAAAAAACCTGTAAACTGTGTCGTCTTTAATTTCTCTTCACTTGGCTGAACGCTTCCAACTAGGAAACTGGAATGATGGCGCCCTACAAAAAAAAGTCCGTTGGTTGACTGATTGACAATGATTATTATAGCGTGTGCCATGGTTCCTCAAGTCAATAATAAGGCTACCAGATTCGCCTCCACACGGTTCTGATGGCCTTGAAACAAACTTGGCGTCGTTTTTCATCCCTTTCTTCTCGGTGTAAATAGAATAATAAACTTCAGTTTTGAACCAAAAGATATCTTATAACACTGTGAACGCCATCTATTCTAGCACATGGAGTACAGGGTGTTGAATGTCGAATTCATTCTGTTATTTGAACCAAAACGTATGGATCTCTTACAAGTGGTTTGTTCAAATAATATGCGGCTGGTCCCGACAAACAAACCAGTCTTACTTCCAGTGGTGATAGTCATTGCGGACAAGAAAGTCTGAAACTGGGATCTGAGGAGAAGTAGAACAAAGAGCCTGACTGATTTAATTTAAGGGAAAATACATATTGTGTGTGTGGGTGAGTAGGTAACCACATTCAAACCGGGTACCTATAACAAAAGAGGACAATAGGTCCACGGTTGCTATCACAAAGAGTTGAACAAAGGAGGGTCCACGATTGCAGGCTGTTACACACTTGGGTGTGTGTGTAATGTACCAGGCAGACCTATACTGCAAAATATGCGGTGTTAAAACTGACACCATGGTGTTGTCGCATACAGATACTCAGTCTAGAGAGAATCAAATAGAGCGAATCCAAAGTTAACATTGAAATAACAGCAATGTAATTATGTTGATAGTGTTATTTTAACAAACTCTTAAATTGTGATTTTATTTTTTTTCTATGTGACAACACTCATGGTGTAAGTTTTATCACCCCAGTTTTTGTATTGTAAAAACAAATCTGAATTCAGGGCCCAATTTCATAGATCTGCTTAAGCACAAAAACAAGCTAAGCATAACAAAATATTATGCTTACCAGAATAAGGTTACCAGCCGAAATACCATGTCACATGTACAATATGTGACTGGTATCCTGCTTACTTATTCTTAGCCGAAAATGTCTGCTTAAACAGCTCTATGAAATTGGGCCCAGATGAAAGTCTGAAAAATCTCTCTCCTGTACTACGTCATCTTAATTTATTTGTCTGTTGATGTGTTCAGGTCAAATAATAAACCACAAGGGAAACTGACTGGGTAGAACAAAGACAAATTTACTAGAGCGGGATTTGAACCAACATCCTCCGGATTAACGTGCCGGCGCTCTACCGACTGAACTATCTAGCCCAATGTTGGCGGTCTCCATATGTCAATGTCTTTGTTCGTTTGTTTTTATGTAAATAAACTTGTTTAACACGGTAACCCATATCAGACGGGTCCACGGCGACGCGTTACAACATCTGAACGGTACACAAATAAAAATGAACACATTAAGTCACGAGATAAAATATATGTTAAAAGTAAACCTAATCACCGAGTCAATGTACAAAAAGCAAGACTAAAACTTAAGGAAGTAAACATAAAATTGTCCTTCCTCCATGCTCCATTGTTGCATGCAAGCGGCAGCTACAAATAATGAAGTCACACAACCCAATCTATACAGCAATCCTTCACCGATCTTGAACTCTTGGTGGCAGCAGATACCGCCATTATTGCAGTGGTACCTGGGTGGTACTGCGCTGCCTAGCGACGGGTTTAAGCGATTTGCAAAGTGAAAGTCCAATAACCCGCGACTGATCAAATGATCGCCGTGTAGCCCAAACCTTATACCAGTCGCTAGGCAGCGCAGCACCACCCAGGTACACCGCAGTAATGGAGGCATATCTGCTGCCACCAAGAGTTCAAGATCGGTGAAGGATTGCTGTATAGTGTCTATAGTTTATCTATTAGGTTTGAAGTCACCTAATTAAGCCTCACTTTAGAGACCCAAACACGGGAGAACAAATCTTCTGTTTTCCTCCAGTAAGGCGATTTCTTTGTAAAGGTGAAAGGAAAGTAACCGTGCCGTTGACTGCTCAATTTACCCCCAGCACCCCACCCAAACAATAACAATAATAGAGTGCTTGTAATGTATGGGGATTAAAGCGTGAGCCTTTAGCTGTTGGCATACTTCGTCCACGCTGTCTCTCAGTCAATAGTTTATCCCCTTCTTTAAGTATTGACCCATCTCGTCGCTCCTTGACAACCGGTGACACAACCAGCACAACACGTTGGTACCATAGCGGTAAGCCTACTCGATATGGTAAGCCGCATTGGGTCCCATATAGCCTAATTGCAATAGATATGTGGTGTGAGCTTGTTTGTTGATTAACTTTTCACACGTACGCTGTATTTTGCCTTGGAGATTGAAGTTACAGTCCGCGAATCCCAACACAATTCTACTTTAGGGAGTGCATATCGAGTTTGTCTTCGTTAAGTACGTTGTTAGACTATCGTCAATAGCAATGGATCTACAAATACCGAAGTGAAAACCTACGACTGCTGATGTCAATGTAGTGAGTCTTTGGTGCTTGTGTCATCAGAACACGTTTTGTTAACCATGACTTCAAGGAGACATTCCAGTCAGATATACTCAGATGTCGGCTACGGTGCATCGGATTCTAGCTTGGATGACAATCTACCGACGCGTTATAAGAGGGGAAGACGGAAAAGCATCACCGTGACGAGGAAAGGCAGCAAGCCGTCGATTGCGCCGAAGTCCCCGACTCTCGCTCCGCCGCGATCGCGTCCGATGAAAAGGAGTGATTCGAGTCTCTCACGGGTGTCTTTGGCATCAGAGTTCGCGACCATACAGGAAGATTCCGTTTGCGACGACTTTCGGGGTGATAATTTGCAGAGTTTCTCGTCGTCGATGTCCCACAGCAGGCGAGGATCGTTGTCATCATCTGTCAGCCTAAGTCTTATCGATAGGAGAAGATTGTCTTCGTCTTCCCTCTCAAATGATTACTCATCATCTTACGATCTACCGAGACGAGTCTCCTTCACCGACAGGAGATCGTCCTCTTCTATATCCGATGACTACTCGAAATCATCATCCCATCAAACTTCCCCAATCGAAAGGATGTTATCAAACGATTTCTCCCCGTCGCCGTCAAACCGCGCGCCTCCCCGTCGTGTAGGCCTATCCGTTGTCAGTCTTCAAAGAAGAGACTCCGGAACATCTATGGTGGACATAAACGCGAGACGCTTATCAACGGTATCACACGCTGTGGTTATACGTAAACGCAGGAAGTCCAAGCGAAGGGGTAGTTTGGACGGGCGTAGTCGGCGGGCTTCTACCGGTGATGCGCCAAGTATGAGCAGTGCTCGGAGGTCCTTCCCGCCGCGGACATCAAGTGGGTATCGTGCTTCAAATCGGGCTTATCGTTCTTACCCCCCGCTTGAGATGGACAACGTGGTTTTTGACGATGAGGATGATGAGATATCAATGACAATGGCGGACAGAGATGATCTTAGCTATGAGGCGTCTTTAAGACGCGCCTCCCTCGCCTCAATCCACGAGATGCATCATGCCGTTGAGCTGCTCTTGACAAAGCTCTTGACAAAGCTGAGAGGAACGCCAGTCCAGCCCTAAGCTCCTATCGCCGCCATAGCAAAGCGAGAGGAGGCCGCATATCCTCATTAACCACGCCTGCTGACTCCCCAAGGCAATCCGTAATCTCCACCTCCAGCATCAGAACAATTGATGCTGATTCTAGACGCTCGTCCGTCACTGCCTCCATACAGGACATGCACCAGGGAGTTTCTCTTATTCAAGAGAAGCGGCTGGTGAAGAAACTAAACGCTAAGGTGCAGTTCTCTGTTGTTGAGGACGCAACTAGACCCTCGGACAGACGGCGAGTGAGCGCATCCGCAGGAGGAAGACGACGGGGAAGTACTGGCGGGTCGTCCGTGAGTGCGGTTTCTTACAACAGTATGTCTGGTAGCTCGAGTGGGAGTGAAGATTCCGACTCGAACAGCAGGTTCGTAGAATTGATACAAAATGTAAAATTTTGCATGATTTTTTTAAAAACTTTACCAAACAATCTATTCGTGACAAAATACGGATGATGTAATCTTAACAACTCGATAGTTTTTGTTTGAGAAAAAACAACAACAATGTCACAAAATACACTTGTGATTATTTCTGATCACGTGACAAAACGGTGCATGAAGAACAATTCACTTCGATAAAGACGTGTTAATTGCACTGACAAGTTTATCAATTCGAAATGAACACATCAGTATAAATCTCTCGTTGAATCAAAACACAGCAGTTCAACATCAACAACAAACTTAACAGATACCTGATACTCAATGGCATTAATAGAAAGAAACAAATCAACAACTGACAACTTTTCTTTCCCCCGTGATTTGGGATTAATCGAGACCAGTACACCGCAAAATGAAGCCCTTCAACTTCTTGCCAAACGGGCCTTGAGCACGGAGATTATCACGGGATGGCAGAGTAATAGAAAGATCCATTAAGCCCCGCCTCCTTACGAGTTGACCAATCACAACCGCGAAATCTGATCACCATTTGAGCCGTTTGGTGATCTTTGCACTAATGGTGATCGGGTTTCGCGGCTGTGATTGGTCAACTCGTAAGGAGGCGGGGCTTAATGGATCGATCTATTCTCCCAATACAATGAAATCAGAAGTGAACATCTCATTTGGTGCTCAGAGGGAACCGTTTCTCACAATGTTTTATACTATCAACAGCTCTCCATTGCTCGTTACCAAGTAAGTTTTTATGCTAACAATTATTTTGAGTAATTACCAAAAGTGTCCAGTGCCTTTAAAACGCCTAGGTCAGGGGCTCAAATCCTACCCAGGCCAGAATGAAAGTAATTGAAAACTTCATGAAACAATAATTTTAAAGTACAGGTTGCCTGACTGAATTATACTTACAGAAATAACAAATTGTATTTACATGCGATGACAATCTTAATAAATCCAGCAAGTGGGGCATTTAATAGTGAGTTCAAAAAGTTATATGAAAATAAGAATTGGACTTTTGGGGACACTAGGTGGCAGCAGACTTACAAGGCAAAACCACTGTGGCCGGTGCACCACACCGAATAGAGAGAAAACCGCTGAGTCTCACAAATAGAAAGTAAATCCACCATCTTTTCTGTAAATCAAAGATTTAAAGGTCATTACTTTTATGGATTGCTGAAAAACGGTCCAATATTGTGCCCCGGAGTCATTGACTTTCAACCTGGAGCATCTTTGGTACACAGGTCCTCTAAAAATGACTGCATTTTGCTGAAAAAGTGTAGGGGTATTTTTTCCAAGATGAAGTCTGGCAAGTTCACTCGTTCAGGGGTGTTTTCATAATTTGTGGATGAGCATAACCCAAAATTTCTACCACAGCTAACCTACTAAAAATTGAAAGTAAAATTGAAGTTTAGTTGTCGGCGAATTTATAATTGATTTGATTTTAAGAGGCTGGGAGACTCTAAAACACTCAGCATTGGTTGCAATATGGGGAGCTTATATTTAGTGTGCTGCACCCCTGTTCCATGAAATGAGCACGTGCTCAAAACTATGTACACTGAAGATTTAACTGGTAAGTCTGCTGCCACCTAGCGTTCCAAAGTGACCCATTGTTCTCATGATGTATGGCTTTTTTAGTTGGTGATTCCTTTATAAACGTCAAAGAGATGGAACCTCATTGTAAACAGCCTATATTAAAAAATATCCAGTTGGGTGTTTTAGTAAATTGAAGTCAAAGTGGCACACTTGAAGTCAAAGTGGCACACCCAAAGTGAAATTGTAAAAGCTACCGGACAAAACTTCTTTCAAGCTGCACCTGAATGACTCGTTGACAAAAAAATCCACAACAAAACAAGAACAATGATGTACCATCCCTAAAGTCACCCAAGTAGAAATTTGTGGCTCTGAAATTTAATACTAAATAAACAACTATTTGTAACGAAAAAGGAAAACAAATGCATCAGCTTATTTTTCTGTCCTAATAAAATATTGTTGCAATTATAGATATTACTATTAAACAAATTCATTACAGTTTTAAGTCGCATAGTTATATTCTATGAATCAAATTACATAATAACACAATTGCCAGTAATTCGTAGAGCAACACAAAAGGATGTTTTACAAAAATATATAAATTCCGTGATCAAGAGCCAAATTTCCTAACTGAGCCAAATTTCCTAAAGCTAATGAAGCTAATTGCTTAGCACAGAAAAATATTGCTAAGTAGAAACAGGTTACCATTCAAAAAACTTTATTATGTATATTAAATGTGACTGGTTCCCTGCTGATTTCTGCTAAGCAGAAAATTTTGCTCAGCACCATTTTATGCTTATAGCTCTAAGAAACTGGGCTATGGGCCGATTTCACAAAGCACTAAGATTTATCTTAAGATGAGTTGTCAGTATCACCATAGTGATTTGTATTGTGACGTCACACTTTGCTTAGTGATTGAGCTTGATTTGCCTAAGATCAGTCTAGCTCTTTGTGAAACCGAGCCCTGATTTAAACACATACAGCAGTGATAATAATAGTGCAAAATTAAACTAAATTTCATTATCATAATGTTTCCTTTACTTCTGCAGGTGAACGTGTACAAAAATAAGTTTCAAACTCATTGTAACTTTAAATTTTATTTACTTACTATTTGTTGATTCTCAGAGTGTTTTGCTTATTTGCTGTTGGTATGACGATAGCAATAGTTGGACCCAGAGGAGCAGGTCAAGCGGCAAGGTTGACCTGTCTTGGTCAGACCATTGCAGAGTCGCTTTCCTGGTGTACTTGGTCTGGAACTGAGCAAACAAACAAACAAACAAACCAAAACCAGATTATTCCTTGAAATTTCACAACTGAAAGCAAGAACTTAGAGATTAACATCCAAAGAGATTGGAGGGAGAAACAATAATGGCTAGTTTGAATTTGATAAAACTCACAAGTCATACAAACTTAATATTTTTGTATAAATTTCGGACATTTACCCTCCTACTGTTACATCAGTTAATATTATCCACTGTGGTTTTCAATGATAGACAAACTATGCCAGCCTACAATGTAGTAAATATTTCTAAACAGTACACACATACATGTAGTTCTATTACCCTTCTCATTTTTTTATGGGGAGTCGTCAATCACAAGGCCCTAAAACCGACCAACGAAGGTGAGGGCCATAAAGTGGGAAAGGGCATACATCACAGAAGAGTAAGTCAAAAAGTGGAAAAGATGACCATTGATAACAGTTTGAACTGGGACAGGTTATAAGAGCCAGGGAAGCAGGATATCGGTAGTGAATTCCAAAGTAAGGCAGTAACTTGGGAAGAAGCGGGATGGGTACCAGTGAGTATTTGCATTGCTGTGCCCCCATACACAACTTGGTTGGTAAATAGTTGGTAAACTCTCCTCCCCCAATTTTTTTCAATCCTTGTTGTTATAAAGAGATTCTGCTTAAGAGTACATTCTGAAGTCCTGACTCTCATTTCTGCTTTGAGTTTCTTTGTTTTGCTGTTCTCTTAAAACAACAATCCTGTTATAAAGAGGTAACTTGGCCAGTCTCAGCGGTCTTTGTTAATAACGAGAGTCGAATGTACTTACAAAAAAGAATGAGATCTGCACAAAAGTACACAGCATGCATTTTTGACATTTACCTTGTACTGTTGGGAGTTCCTTCTCTTTGTCTCCGTGGTGATGGAGTTGCCCCGGGTAACTCCTCCAGGGCGGAGCCAAGGTGTCTCTTAGCAGGGTTCTCCTGATGCTGGAGCTCTCCAAAGGCATTAGCAGAGACAGATAGGGGCATTGGGGTCTTAGTGGAGGAGCTGATCATTGGAGTGCCTTGATTGTCTTTGCTGTAGGTTGAGAAATATATCTTCTTTTATTTTGCTGTTAACACTCAAAAAAATCAAGCCAGTCTTGGTGCAAGACGTTGTTTTCTGATTATCACTCAACTATCGCGATCTTCCTTTTCCGCACACTGTCATGCATACAAGAACCATCGATTGATAGCAGGCGCAGTTATGGAAACCTTGATGGTTGAAATAGTCGCAACATGTATGTAGTGTTGAGTGTGTGTGGTTTTACTAACTTAACATAAAAAAGTCTTGCACCAGACTACCGTTACGCTTGAGTCAAGCAACGTTGATGGTCTTAGCACTAATAATGTAGGCCTTGCCTTGTTTGGCGTTTACTTCATTTTGATTTCATTCACCAAACAAAATATTAAAGGACTAAAAGTATTTAGTTTACAACGATAAAGATTACTCAAAATAACATTTCATTTACATTAAAAATTACTGAGAAAATACAAAACACTTACTTGTTATTAGGGTTATTGCATTTTAGATTAAAACAGAGAATTATGCGCAAGATAAATACATCAAAATATAACAAATAAAAGAACACACCTCGATAGAAAGAGAAGAACTCAGAATGCATTAAAATTTGATGAAAAACAATTTGAAAACTGTAAATAATTTCTGAAAATATTTCAAGAACCTCAACAATAAAAACACAACTGGAAATACTAATAAAACAAATTGTAGTTTTGATAAAAATTAAACTACAGCTTTTTTTCAAAAATTGGCACGGGAACCAGGGATCAATTTCTCAAACCACCAAGATTCATCTTAAGATGAGTTGTCAGTATTGCCATAGTGATTATGTACTGTGGAATGACACTTTGCTAATAGCAGTTATGACTTTTTAAGATTGATTTGCGCTTAAGACCAAACCCTTTGTGAAATCAAGACCAGGCATACCAAGATTGTTAGAGGGAAAAAACAAACAAGCATTTCATGTTGTTTCTCATAAACATTTTGTCTAATCTTTCCTTGCTGATTTCAGAGAGGGAAATTGTTCAGCTTCGGACAAAAATGGAGGCTTACCTCATTTTCATGGAGCAGGATTTATTAAATGTCATATCTAGATCGGTCAGACCAGCACCGGTCATCGTGGTGTCCTGATAGAAGGCACTAGACTCTGACATCATGTCAGTGTTGTATGTATATGAGGACATATCACCTGTTATGGCTGAGAGGTCAGAGGGCAATGTGTAGTCTTCATCATCATCTGAATACCCACCGAGACCTTTGCTGTAAATACAGATTTAAAACAGATGTAAAGAATATCAGCATTGCTTTTGCTTAATAGTGGTCTGTTGGCCAAATGCTAGCTTAAACCCCAAATGAAGACCAGTCAACAGTCTCTCCAAGTGGTCTCCTGCAGCCAATTTCACGTAACTTTACGCAACTGCGTAAGTCCATTTGCGCAACATTTACTGCGTAAGTTGTGCACCACTAATACAAGAAATCTTGCTTATGTGGACTTCTACAGTTGCATAAAGTTTCGCAAAATTGGCTGCTGGCCAAAAGCCAGCTTAAACCCCTGAGGACCAGTCAAAAGTTTCTCCAAGTAGTCTGTTGGCCAAATGCTAGTTTGAACACCCGAGGACCAGTCCAAACTAAGACTTGTGAAAAAGCTGACTGTCTATTAAAACGGTGAGCTAATGGGAGACTTTGGAACGCTGATGGCAGCAGACTTACCAGGTGAATTTCCATTGTTTACGTTGTTCTGAGCATGCGCACATTACAGAGAACAATGGATTTACCTGGTAAGTCTGCTGCCATCTAGCGCCCCAATAGTACCCCAAAGGTCCTGGGATTGAACTTTGTGTACCACATTTGAACCCTAGGGCTAGACAAAGTTCAACTCTGCTGAGGTTACCGATGGTTTCCTTTTGAATTCCTCCAAACAGAGTAAAAGAGATATGGATTTTAATTTCAATAAATTTTCAACTAACATTAATCTGTAGAATGTTCGGTGAAGCGCTGGAGATGCAACCTACAGTACTCACCTTATCACGGACCGGTTGATAGCAGGTGGAAGAGCAAGTCTAGGAACTCCATTATTGCAACGACAGGCTGTTTTTAGGCCATACTCTCTGGGAGACTTGGCGCCAATTGAAGATCTCTTGTTACTCCAAAACGTCTTGAAGACTATCACCAACCAGTTTGCTGAAAGCAAATCACAAAAGTCATTTAAACAGTATTATATTTCTTGAAACTCAAAGGGTATGAAAATCTTTCACACACAAAAATCTGAGATCGGGAATTTTGAAACATCACTATGTTCTGCTATAATCTGTAAAATTTGATTTGGTGGTTCTGCAACGGACGGTTGAGCATTCCATTTTTAAATACAAATGGCAGGATACAAATGGGTGACTAGTGAAATTTAGTACCCGTCTAGTCGCGCTTCAAATACTCGCAACTATTTTTTCAGTAGTCGTGGCAGTGCAAATAACCAGGTAGTGAAAAAACAGCAGTCGCGACTCGACATACCAATCGATAGTCGCGACTTCGACACTAGTCGCCCAGGCCTAACCTAATTGACACCAATGAACAAGCCTGATATCAGGAAAAATGCTGATAAATCACATGCTTGAATAGATTGTTCTTACCAATAGCAACCCCAGTGATAAGAATAGTGAGGCCGGAGAATTCAAGACACACCCCATGTCTGATCTTGGACAGAGCGTTGATCGGCACTAGGAGGAGTAGAACGATGCGGGTGAACGCTGGCGTGTGAAGGAACGTCACGCAGAGAGAGGCGAGTAGAAAGTAGGCCATGTGTGTCACACAGGTTGAGATCGCATTCATGTTATTGCCTGGGTGCAGGGGTGAGATTGTATGAAGAAAAAAAAACATCCTAAAAATTTGATAAAAGTTTTATAAGATATTATATTGATTGTATTCCTCGTCCATTCCTGTTTTCAGGTGTGTTTTTAAAGTTTTTTAATCACACTTGTAATTTTCTAACCGTTTTTTACTATTTATTGTTAATTACTCATTGTAAATCACATCCAGTTTGGCCTGTGGGCCACGAATTGTGATGTTAATAAAATTAAACGAAATGAAAGGATGCCTCATAGGATGCCTCATAGGGGTCCTTAATCACTGTAGCTCGCAAGCCTGAGGAAACCTGTATACAAGGATGCTTGCTATGTGAACCAGAACAAAAGGGTTAACCTCTAGCCTACTTGTCCATGATCAGTGTTCTGGGTTCTTTTATGTGCACTACCAATCCCAGTACATGGGACCCACGGCTTAATGTCCCATCTGAAGACCAATCACAAAGTAAGCCCAAAATTGGCGACGAATTGGCCCCTAAGCAGCTCTATGAAATTTTACTCATTGTCAAACCTCGTACAAAAAACTTTCCCAACACCCCAACCAATTAAACATGCTTTCTATAACGCAATCTTAAGTCATACCTTCTTCAAAATTGACTTTCTTTTTTCCCGTAATCTTGTTTTCATTTTCTTTCTTACTTGAGTGTAGGACCAAACCAATGGAATGTTGTGTGTCTTTGTTGTCCTGGTCTTTGTTGGTTTTGTGTGTTGTGCTTTGTCTGTTTTGTCTGTATTAACTCTATTGTGATTGTTTCTTTGAGTTTTTTTTTTGTGTATATGGGCACTCCCTAACACAAGCTGTGCTTATTTGGCTGTGCCCCCAATTCCTAAAAAATAATGCTTGTATCACTTTGCTTACGTGTATTCATGTTGATTGAGGAATTTGGAAATAAATGTTGCTATGAATGAATGAATAACGTTTATAAGGTCATGAAAAACCCCCCAAATGAATCAATCTACCGAAATTTTTCAAAAGATATGTAACTAGTCGATCAAATCACTGGTTTGCCTTTTGTTCAAATAGTTACAGAGCTTGTCAATAACTTACCTAAGCCACCAACTAGAGTAGTTAACCAGCCCAGCCGTTCATCAATCCCGGTTTGCATTTTGTTAACTAGGTTTAATAAATAGTTAATAGTGTCGTTCATCTTCTTCAGGTTTTCAAGAGTTTCTGAGTAATATTGGAATGTTTCTTCTTGGTGGATGGCGATGTGGTTCATATCTCCATCTGGAAAAAGAAAATATGCATGCACAATTATTTTCCAATAATTTTAAAAGTGAAATTTCAGTTTAGAAAAGAAGCAATTCATGATGATGTTAAAAATTAAGTTTGATACCATAAAATGTAAAATGTAAAATATCCGTCAAGGTCCAATTCTTGTATTAACTATGTTAATTTTTTTTTTTTTTTAAATAAAATGTAATAATGGGCTCCATTTTTCGTCATTTTTTTTAAAGGTTGTTGGCTTGTTCGGGTGAGATAATTTCGTCTATAAATTTATGGGACATGAAATCTATTAATCTTCTTATTTTAATGTCTCTTTAGTTAATGCCACTTGAGCCTTACCCGGCTTTCAATGTTGTGACCAGTGGATTTTGCAAAGGCGCTAGTCTTTAACAAAATTAAGTCAAACGATTTTCAAATTGTTGGGAAAGCAAGGGTGAACAAAGGTGCTTTTAGTTTCTGCTGGAAGAGGATGATGCTGTGCATTTGCCTGAGATCTTCAGGAGGTGAATTCCAAAATGTTCCCATCTTAGAGAAGTCTTACCCAGCTTGTCCCATACTTCCTTGGCTTTGATGCGGATGCTTGCAAGGTCACGCTGAACATCTTCATGATTTCTCTTTAGGCTTTGGTCTTGGCTCAGAAGCTGCTGTGTTGCATTATCTGAAAAATCGGAAACCAGAATCTCAAGTGACTGAGCTTATAAATAGTAATAGTCACACAAACAATTCCTACGACCCTTAAAACCAATTGTACACCAATAAGTAACACTAACAACTATAACTTTACATACGACAAAATTAATTCACTGCACTGCATCAACAATTAATGACACCTGTACATTGTACCTGTACACCTGTACATTAATGAAATTGCTGGTTATAATTTGTGATTACAAGTTTAAAAATGATTAAAGTAAAGTCGTAAAGATGAACAAAAAACTGTAAAGCAGAAACTCTAAAATATACAATGAGCTACTTCAAAGTCAGAAGATCAAGGTAGAGCAATCCTTGAGACTGAAGCATCACGTCTCGCTGAATCCTTACCAAGTTGCTGTCGAATACTCTCTGTCATGGTGGCTAGTTCTCTATGACCTGCAGCTATTAGCGCTTTCTCGCTAGTCAGGTCTCTGAGATTACTCTCAATGGATACGTGCAGCTGACCCTGTAGGATAACAGTGACACCAGACTTCAGTTCATTGAACATTAGCGCTATTGAACATGATAAAATTAAGCAAGGCCGTATCTGAATTGGCGGCTACAGCTACAGCTGAGATTGTTGCTAAGGGTGTTGCTGAGGATGTCCTATACTTCAATGCATGGTGGCG
Source organism: Leptasterias polaris (assembly GCA_037783415.1). Lineage (NCBI taxonomy): Eukaryota > Metazoa > Echinodermata > Asteroidea > Forcipulatida > Asteriidae > Leptasterias > Leptasterias polaris. The sequence goes on along the minus strand of JAZGTN010000073.1, from coordinate 3,628,574 downwards.
GGGAAATCTAGCCGTAGCCATAGCTGCAGCCTCAAGTTCAGACATGGCTTTAGTTTAATGTGTCTGAATTGTTGGCTTCAGCAGTGGCCGGATTGCTGGAAAGGCCTATGAAATTTTGCCGCTTGTAGCCTATGACCACAGCCACAGTTGTATAATTCAGACATCGCTTTACTCTCAATTACAAGTTTAAAGAGCACATCCAAGGCCAGGGCTCGATTACACAAAGCACTAAGATTCATCTTAAGATGTGTTGTCATTATCACATTGTGATTTGTATTGTGACATCACTCTAGTTGCTTAGCAATTAAGAGTGACACATGGTCTAAGGTCTAAGTTTTTTGTGTGAAATTGGCCCCAAGGAAATGTATCTTGGAAGATTAAGGGATAGTTGGGTCTTCAGCTTGACGTGAAAGAAAATTCTGAGTGATGGAATCTCTCGTAAGTTTACCTGTGACTCCTTGAGGACTTCTTGTGTGCTGAGGACCTCTTTTTGTCCGTCAGCCATTATCTGTAAGGTGTCCGTCGCCACACTCTGCAACGCATCTTGTCCTTCCTAAAGGTCAGGCAGAAAAAACAGATGCCAAGATGAGCAAGAGGTTATTAACAACTGAGTTTAATGAATTTTGTTGAAAAACTACACCTTAATGTTGGTGCAAAGGATATTGACAAAATAGGGAGACCGCCATCATAGGGCTAGATAGCTCAGTTGGTAGAGCGCCGGCACGTCAATCCAGAGGTCGTTGGTTCAAATCCCGCTCTAGTCAATTTTTCCTTGTTCAACCCAAAATCTGTTTAATTTTGTGTACAAAACCAACGAAAAACGTCTCTAAAAACAAAAACAGGGGGAGAACAAAGAGAAGTCCTTAATTTATCATATCCACAAATGTGTGTGTATGTAGACTTTTTTACCACATGATTGCAGGCTGGCCAACATATAGTTTATCATTCAAAACCACATGAATGATAATGATTGGTCAAACAGTAGGAGGGTTGAAGATGAGTTCATCATGTAGGTACTTTGCAATGGAATACAATGTCGTCTCAGATTAAAAGATACCAATTGGCGATCATGTTTACGACACTGGCATGTCTAGTTAAACTATTTCTACTCTTAAGTTCTTAGCTTGTACCAGTACTGGCTTGTACAAGTAACAGCCTCTCAGTTTGAAGTTTCTTTTTTAATGTAATACAACAAGCCTTGGCCACACTCAGAAATCTACACTCACTTGTAGATTTTCCATAACGTTCAGCTGGTTTGAAGCAGTTGCAGCAAGCTGGTTGACAGCAAAGCGTGTCTGTCGCTGGAACTGCTGCTGCCTGACACCGTAGCATACGGAGCGTGACCGATCACTTATAATGTGGTAGGTATTCCACGTAGTGGCATCCATATCTCTGGTGCACTCGGCTAAAGTCTGAAAAAAGAAAAGAAAAAATCAATCTTGTCAAATTGATTAGATGGTGGGTTTTTTTACATCAAGGAAGGAATTGCAGATGAACATTTTTAACAATTTTTCAAATTTAAAAAAAGTAGATATCAGTAGTAGTAAAAGTCTTAAAATGCGCAGGTAATGAGATCAAGCTACAGCTCAAAATTTTTTGCCCATACAAATGTGTGGCATTAAAGACGGAGTATAGGTCTCGAAACTGGTCTCGGTCTCCCCCTCTGACTTTCAGGTCTTGGTCTCAGTCTCGGACTATCGGGTGTTGACTACAATACTGCAGGCATCATCTTTGGATAATTAGGCAAGACGATTTTCATTTTGCAACTAGGGCACTTCCATTGAAAAATCTTAAAGTCCATGGGAGACTTTTGTAGGGGCACCAAGGCCAAGACCAGGGGCAAAATAGAGACCATGGCCTCCGTGGAATTCCAGGCCTACACTAGTTATGGGCCTTTAGAAAATTGGTTTAATTTAGAACTTGTTTTCATATATCTGCTGTTACCATTTCTTTGGTGCAAGTAAACGTAGAGCGTCCTTCTGATTTGGATTGACAGTTTAGCAAGGCCACGCCCAGTTTACCAAGCTCTTCCTCTGTGATGTCATTGCAAGACGTCTCTAATTCGGCAATTACCTAGAAACAAGCAATTTGGAGTTGTTTTAATTATTAATTCTTTAACTTTTATAGGCCTAACATCGTGGAGATGATAGCGGAACGAACCTCATACATAGTTCTAGGAATAGGTATTTGCATTTTGCATACAACAACAGTGTCATTTAAAATGTCGAAGCAAAATAACATCAAATTATACAAGGAAGATAGGCCAAAGTATTTTTGTTGAAAATCATGGACAATAAATAATTACAAAACGTAATTGAATAACTTGTCACATGCATTTGATTTAAATAAAAACATATTTATTTTTACAAATAAACAATGTTAATGCAATACCTACTTGAATTTGAAACTACTTGGTCATAAGTAAAATCAATTATGAAATTAAAATGATAAAATCATAACAATATTAATTCATGCTAATTTCTAATTCTATTACTAGATTAGTATTATCAACACGTTCAATTTTAAATAGTTTTAACTCGTGTCACTTCTATTGTTTCCTCCCAAATTCACTGAGTAGTGTAAAATGGCTAACCCTGTGATGGCAAGTATCTAGCACAGACAACCCAGCCATGTACTCTTCGCCGGCTCTCAAATATCTCGACTCCGCTGACTTCATCTCGAACGGCACCGGCTTGCCGAGGTTGGATGATGTCGAAATCGCTCCACCGGCGTCCGGGCTTTCATTTCCCCCTGAGTCCGGTGCATTTTTCTGCCCGAACACCCACGAAAACAAAGATGCTGTAGCACCCCAGTTAAGCACCGACAACACACACATAACAATGAAAAACTTCATTGCAGTATGCTTAATCTAAATTGCAGTAAAACGTATTTTTTTATTGAGAATTTTTCATCAAATTGTGCTGCAAATGTTGGAGTCAAATATGGCGCTGTGTTTCTGCCCCTAATCATTCCGTTTTCTCATTGGACAAATAAAAGATCCCAATCTAAAGCTGTCGTTGATTGGTCAAAACCTGCATACATTATGGGCCTTTAACTCGGACTGGCACCGAGCCTTTTCACGTAATAACTATAATGCAATTGAGACAAAGATACCAGGCTTTTGTATGCGGTACCGTATATTTGCAGTGACAGACGACCCAAACGCCGGTAAATATTTCTTAATTTCACCCTTTTTAAAAAGGATCTGAGGTAACAGAACTTCAGAAGTGAATGTACACGTAAAAGAGAATAAACCTATATTAAGTATTATTTTTCAAAAATTTAAAAGCTAACCGATTTCATGGATTTAGCATTACTTTTTACGATGAACAGCGATTCGCGTTGCATGTACCTACTGCTACTCTAGCGTTTCATGCTGCCCCATTGCAGCTAGCCCCGCCCCGACCCCCATTTTTTTCATCCGAACACCTGGTTCAGTCATAATTATGGAGACAAACATATTTATACATGTATTTGCTCAAGCACCTCTCTTATTTTTCTTTCAAAAAAATTGTTGAACATATCCTCAATTTATTTCATGAATTTCAAGCTGTTCAAAGTTCTTCACTTTTAAATTTCATAAAATAATTAATACTTAAGAACTTCGGTTAAATTATTCTACTTTAAATTTTGGCCTTCTTAATCTGCCATTCATTGATTTGTAAATAAACCCCATGGCAGAAGTGCCAAAATAGTAAACATAAGTGCCAATAAGTACGTTGTTGTGATAATTGTAACCCTCCATCCTACCAACAGTCGCAGAGGATGGAGGGTTACGATTATCGCAACTAAACTTTCTCTGAATCGACAATATATAAGGGGCTAGATAAATAGGACTATCCCCACCTACTCGTAGAACTATGAGTTTTGTCCTGCTATTGTCTCCATGTGGAGACAATAGTGGAATGAACCATAGTTCTAGGAGTATCCCCAGTTCCCCACACCAGTTTCACTTAAGCAATTGATTATGGATATTAAAAACTAACTTGCCGTTAAATAAAACTTACCCCAAAACTTTGTGCATTCCCCGTCTACAGCCATCCAATCCATTTGTGGTTAGACCGGAGTATCCACACTGCGAGAATGTGGACACAGACTTCAAGATCAGGATTGTTGCTGTGTCAACGATGCCTGCTGCAGTCAGCACTGTGTCGCAGCAAGGCCACTGCAGCGAAAGCAGCACCTGCTGTCAAAGCGTTCCACTATCAAGACATCATGAAGCCAGATTCTACGCTTGATATTCCATACAAGAAATTAACAGGTAACGTTTTTGAAATTTAAATTTTCAGATATCATAGAGAGAAAGAAAGAGGGCAATATGAATTTCTCTTTGGCAAAAAGTGTGGTTTCTTCAAGCCTAAATGAACCAGTCCTTCTACTTCTACTTTTATATTTTACCCAGCAATGTCAGTAAGTAAAGTAGGTAGTTGCGATAATCGTAACCCTCCATCCTCCTGTTGGTAGCAGAAGATGGAGGGTTACGATTATGGCAACTGTAAAGTCAGGATATAATGCCATGGAACAACTACAAAAGTATCTTGCTCAAGGACACTAGTGTCATGACCAGGATTGGAACCCACATTCTGATATTGCAGCCACCAGAACTTGAATTGGATGAGCTAAACTGCTCGGCAACGACACTGACAACAACATGCCATCTTGATAATCTTCTTTTTAAATTCCTGACTTATGTGATCTTGTCTTTTATGTTTCCTAAAGGTGATTTTGTATCGACTTTTGAAGTCAAAGGACGCAAGATTCTAAGTGTAGAGCCGGAGGCACTGAGGGCACTCTCAGCACAGGCAATGGTTGACATTGCACACTTGTTGAGGCCAAAACACTTACAGGTACGTATGGCAAAAACAAAAATCTTTAATACATCTATCATTGGAATGTCCTGGATGTAGCTAAAAGGTAATGTCATCGTTGTTGTTTTTTTCTCAATGTAATGCTGATTTATAGGCAAAATTATCATGAAAGATATAATCAAAGTCACCCGTGAAAGTTTCAATTAAATAAAATGCCTACTTATTGAGAAAAAAGGAAAAACTGTCACAGTATTTTCATCAAAAATGCCAAATCGTCCACATTTAGCGACATGGCAGCGGGTAACAACCACGTCTCTGGCCATATTGATGGCAATACTCAAAATAAGGAAAATTTTAAATGAGATGTACAATTCGACTTTCAAACTAAGAGAAAAAACCAAACTCCATTTTGAAATTATTAACTGTATTCTTTGGTCACCAGCAATTAGGGAGTATCCTTGATGATCCTGAAGCTTCCAATAATGATAAATTTGTCGCTCTGGAACTTCTGAAGAATGCTAACATAGCGGCTGGTATGGTGCTCCCAGGCTGTCAGGACACAGGCACGGCTATCATCATGGGTATGGTTGCATTAGTTTGATTTTCCTGCAAGATCAAAGGTGTTCATGTTTTTAAGAAGAAACTTAAATATAGTCTCCTTGACAAATATGGTGACATTTGACTTTTCATAGTTTATTCAAATTGTCCATTGTTCTAATGATTATGCTTGATTGTCTCTTAGCTAAATTTTTTTTTTTTTAAGTCATTTATTGTTAGCCTCTGCATGTTGTCCTGTTTGTGTTGGTCCTGTCTCGTTTCTTGTGCGACTATTCCAGTTTTTATTAAAGATCATTCTTTATTCTACATGTAATTACTATACAGGGTTTTCGGGGGTCTCCTCCTTACAAGCTTGCTTTTTTGGAGACTTCCCCCACTTATTCTCTATTGTATTCGTTCATATGTTATATCTTGTACGTTATTTTGCATTGAATAAGTGGAAATAAATTGAATTGATTGAAAATTGATTGATTGATTGAGTAAGCAGGGTTTGCCGTTAGCTTTTTTCAGTGACTAGCCAGCGAGATCAGTTAGCTTTCATTTCACTAGTCACCCAGCTTTTCACAAGTCCATAGTAAATAGGGATGGTTGTCAACACTGAACTACCCGACCGGACCACTTGGAGAGAATTTTGACTGGTCCTCGGGTATTATTACTAGCATTTTGCCAGCGGACCACTGTTTAGAGAGAGTTTAGACTATTATTGCACCTAGAACATGGAATCTTCTTCTAGCCATTTCCAAAACATTGGTTAAATCCTACTTTATTTGAGAGAGAGCTTAGGCGTACTATCTGGCGCATTGAGCAGCAACCGTTGTATTGGCACCTTATCAATTTAATGATTGATGTGGGAGGAAAATCCCCGAGAATCATTCTAAGGAAAACCCACACAATCAGGTAGGAACTGAAACCCAATCCACATAGTACCCTCGGTTGAATTCGAGCCAGGGGTCCTCAAGGTGGAAGGCAAGGAGAGAATCCACTACGCCAACCCGATCGCCCCCAGACGGGAGGTGTCTAATTCAAAGGTTTTTATTTCACTAATCTTGCAGGTAAGAGAGGGCAGAATGTGTGGACAGATGAAAAAGACGAAGAGCATTTATCCAGGGGAGTTTATGACTCCTACACTCAGAGAAATCTGCGCTACTCACAGGTAAAACAGAAAATACAACATGCCAGCCTCTTGTCTTTTCTACAGATATTTCCGTGGTCAGCAGGCCACCAGTGTGTCCGATCATGTTCCTCCTATCGGAGTGGTAAACGTGCCACCAGTGTGTCCAATCATTTTCCTCCTATCAGAGTGTTTGAGCGTGAAACCAGAGCTTTCTGCTTCTTCCCACCCACACACTCTCGCTTTGGACTCACACAGATACTGATGTAGGCAAAACTCTACAGGTTCAATTTCTTTGGAAGATGGCATTAAATGCTGCCCTCTCTTGACCATATTGCTCTTCTCCTTCACCACCCAGGTCGCACCCCTCGATATGTTTAAGGAGACCAACACAGGCACCAACCTCCCAGCTCAAGTGGAAATCTATGCCACGCCCGGTAACGAGTACAACTTCCTCTTCATCGCTAAAGGAGGCGGGTCGGCTAATAAGACGTTTCTCTATCAACAGACAAAGGCTCTCCTTAACCCTGAGAAACTGGCTAGTTTCATCAATGAAAAGATCAAGGTAAACACATTTTGTTTGAAGACACCGTTCCCCCCCCATATTTCTTGCCTCCAAAGGGGAAAACTAAAGTAAAATAAAGTAAACAAACTTCAATACCATTCAATGCATGAGGTAGCTTTTCTTGAAAAGCAAAGATCGAAGTAATGTTAATTGTTTGAAGATTATACACACCTATGTTTCGACACCTGTATGTTCCAACACCTCTATGTTCCAACTCCCTAAACCTAACCTTAACCCTACCCTAATGTGTAGATCGTAAGGGATTATCGGAATATAATGTTGTCAGAACGTAAGAGTGTCAGAACATAGAGTAGTCACCTGTTTTATGCCCCCCCCCCCCTAAGAAAAAAATAGATAAAAGTTAACAACACAACTTCAAAACCATCAAATAAAGCAGGTAACTTTTCTTGACAATTAAGACAAACTGACATCGCACAACATTCTTTTTAATCCTGCCTTAAATTGTTTTACAATGAACTGTTGTTCTTCTTAGACAATTGGGACAGCAGCCTGCCCGCCGTATCATTTAGCTTTTGTTGTTGGAGGTCTCTCGGCTGAGATGACCCTCAAGACCGTCAAGTTGGCATCCACAAAATATCTTGATAACCTTCCAACCACAGGTATGTCAAGCTTCTTTGAAAATATTTGTGAATGTTAAAGTCTCCAAAATCCTTTCCTTGGTGTTGCTTGAAGATCACCAACGTGTGACTGCAGTACGATTACAGGCAAATCAGAAAGTAAAGGTTGTGTTATCACAGAGAGTGGAGCATAGAATGGACTTGTGAGGCTTTTGGCCAGAACAGATCTATATTTTTTACCCATTCACCGATGTGAAGCACCGTGTGTACTCAGTCATTTCCCAAGTCATGTGAAAAGAAAAAACCCACAGACATCTTAACGGGTTGGGACTTGAACCCACATCCTTTGCCATTCTATAGAAGATGTCTTAACCCCTGGACCACCTTGAACGGTTGCTAGAGGCAGTTTGAATCCTATTTTAGCATTGGGTACCTGAACAATTTAATGAGTAGCAGCGAGGGTAAAGAATATCATTTGTGTTTTTACCCATACACCCAAAGTACTGAGTATAAAGTGCATGCCTTATGGAATTTTTTCCCACAGGACAGTGGCTGCTTCTTTTCTCATTATAAGTTGGAAATGAGTTCTGACTTTGATTTCAATTGTTTCAACCATTTTCTTCAAAAGGGAATGAGCACGGTCGAGCCTTCCGTGATCTTGATATGGAGCAGAAGATATTAGAGTTGTGTCAGAGTACGGGCATCGGGGCTCAGTTCGGAGGTAAATACTTCTGTCATGACGTCAGAGTGATCAGGTTACCTAGACACGGAGCATCTTGCCCTGTGGGTCTCGGCGTGTCCTGCTCCGCGGACAGACAGGTGAGTTTTCCTGTCAAACATTTTGTCGAAAATGTCATATGCTGGTTTGGAATGCCACAAGTTGTTTTTGGAAGGTTGAAACTTTTTTTTTAAATTGCCAGGTAAGGTCTTTCAGGGTTTCCAGAGATAACTGACAAACTAATATAGTTTTTACATTCTGGAAAATCAAATCAGATTTTATTTTTAGGATACAAAATTGTTGATGATGGTCTTGGGTTCGAATCCCACGCGAGTAATATGCCTGTGGATTTTGTTCACAGCCCCCAGGAAAGCACAGAGTATACAGTGCTAAACACACATTGGTGCATACATAATTCATTATCCCTGATCCAAATTAATGAGCTTCTCTTCATTGTGCTACCCACTGCTAAAATAAAGGATTCTAGCTGCAACTTTGGCTACCTGGCAAGCTCGGTGGTATGGACTGCAAAGAAGGGCAAAGGTCGTTGGTTCGAATCCCACCAGAGTATAATGATTAAGTCCTGGTGGATTTTTTACACAGGACTCGTAGGAAAGTACCGAGTACTACACACTTCAGTGCATGGGTAACGCACAAACAGCATTCTTTATCCCCGATTTCACACCTGTTTTAAAGAGGATTACCTTGTATTCTAGATTCTTGGTAAAATCACTGAGAATGGTGTGTTCCTGGAGCAGCTTGAGACTGATCCAGGGAAGTATCTACCGGAGGTGGAGGAGGGGCATCTTGAAGGAGAAGTTGTCAAGGTAAGAGCAAACTGATGGAAATTGCCAGAGCAGTAATAAAGTAAAGGAAGTAACCCAGCGCTGGAGAAAGTAACACAGCAGTCAAACCATGATTGTAACTTTTCTTGTCAATACTGGTCGTTTTTATTGCAAAACACAGTTGAATGTTAAATTACCATTTGTTCAACAAAGAATGCATACTTAAAAGCTTCAGAAAAATATAAATTATTTACATAATATTTTGGTTTGATCTTTGCAGACATATGATTTCCCTGGTTTTTTTTTTCTCAAACCTCCTTGAGAATTCAAATTTTCTTAAAATAATCAATTCAATTCAATTCGATTTGACATTTATTTCCATATTGGTGAAAATGAAAGACAATTAAACAAATACAGAACAAGTATTTCATGGAAGACGGCAGTCACCGAGGGAGAAAGAAATAGTCCACATTTTGTCAAAACTTGTAGTTTTATTTTCCATATGTTGTATAGAGTCTGTAAACTTCTTAAATTGTAACACCAGGGACTTTCTGGGTCTAGAATAATGGGGAACCCAGGCATTCAAGACGTTTTCCAGGAAATTTAAATCTCATTTCTGGCTTTGTTTTGGGTTTGTCTCCCTCTACTTCCAGGTTGATCTTAACCAACCCATGAGTGACGTCCTGAACACTTTATCAACCTACCCGGTCAAGACTCGTCTCAGCCTAACAGGTACACTAGTGGTGGCACGAGACATCGCTCACGCCAAATTACAAGAGCGGTTGGACAGCGGAGAGGGTCTGCCGCAATACCTGAAAGATCACCCAGTCTACTATGCAGGGCCTGCCAAGACCCCCGAGGTAATTACTTATTTATTTTGGGTGAACATGGGAAAAATTGACACGATCAGGATTTGAACCTGCGACCTCTGGATTTACATGCCAGGGGTCTCTACCAACTCTAGCTCTACTTTGAAGTCTCCCTATTTTGTCAATAGTTGTTTTGTTCTTTTGTAGTTTATAAATTTGTTTTGGGGGGCGGGGGTTTGCAACCAGAGGTCATTCATTTTTGAAACACTGAGGAGGGGTGGTGGTTGTGTGAACTAAATTGTTTGTGTTCAAATTTGCCGTGAAACTAAGAAAATTGCATTTTTGCAAAAATTTAATACTGATTTATTTTGTACCAGGGATATGCCTCTGGATCCTTTGGTCCAACCACGGCAGGGAGGATGGACTCCTACGTTGATAGTTTCCAAGCAGCAGGTGGCTCCATGGTCATGCTAGCCAAGGGAAACCGCAGCAAGCAGGTAATGCTCACAGTTGGGTCTGTCAAAAGACATTGAATGTTACTGTTTACTTTGCAGAAGCCTAAACATTTTTTACTTTAGCTTTAAAACGTTTTACACCATTACCAGTACCCATTTGTACTCCTGGGTTGAGAGAAGCAGTTATGGTAAAGTGCCTTGCTTTAAGGACACACCTGTTGCAACTGACCAGGCCAGGATTCAAACCTACATTCTCTAAATGTCAAAACCCGAATCCACCACCACCCTAAACTGCATGGCCACAACACCCCTGTATTTATGTATTCTGTATAGACTGTGTGACCTGTGACATCACATGTTTACAAAAGAGCCACAAAGCCTGGACTTCCTGCACTGCAGGCACAGCTCAATGGAAGAATACAATAAATGTTATGTTTTATGGAGATTGCACTGTCTGATTTTTCTCAATTTTTGATATGAAGAAAGGGGGGACGTCTCAAAAGCTGTACAGCTGTTGCTTTTGTAAATATTGAATTTATGTGAAAATTATGACACAAAATGTAAATTTTCCCATATTAACAAAGGTAACATGTTCTATAATTGATAGATTGTTGTTTGCTTGTTGTCTAGGTCACCAAGGCGTGTAAGACCCACGGTGGCTTCTACCTCGGCTCCATCGGTGGGCCGGCAGCTATCCTGGCGCAGAACTGCATCAAGAAGCTGGAGGTTCTGGAGTACCCTGAGCTTGGAATGGAGGCCATCTGGCGCATTGAGGTAGAGGACTTCCCAGCATTCATCGTAGTCGATGACAAAGGAAATGACTTCTTCAAGGAATGGCAGTTGGAATGAAGGATACAAGCTTGTTCTGTTTTGAAATCAGACTGTGGTTGTGTTTGGAGTACTGGCTATGACTCCAAAGCTGGAAGTACTATTCTTCATTGTTTCGCTGCAGCCAATGGCCCTAGCTGTAGTCGTAGCCAAAATTACTTGATTCAGATATGGTTTAGAATAGACCTTATGCACTGACGTCATCAAGCTACCATCTTAGAGGTTGATGCAACAATAGAAAACGCACATCTATGTATGCGCTGTGCACAGGATAGGCCGATGAGTAACCTTCTTTTAACCTTTAGCAGAGGGTGCCCTACTCAAATTACGTCATGTGCATTAGGTCTATGGAAGCGAAATCAGCGAGCATAGCTTTATTAAAATAATTTGCTGCATCTGCCACCTTCATACACGAACTAGATTTCAGACATCTGCTGATTTATATATATCAAATAATAAACCGCAAGGGAAACTGACTGGGTAAATTTTTTAATGATTTTGGGTTGAACAAAGAAAAATTGACTAGAGCAGGATTTGAACCAACAACCTCCGGTTTAACGTGCCGGCGCTCTACCAACTGAGCTATCTAGCCCTATTTTGTCAATATCTTTGTTCGGATGGCTTCTGACTGGTACCCCCCTAACAAAGATATTGACAAAATAGGGAAACCACCAACATAGGGCTAGATAGCTCAGTTGGTAGAGCGCCAGCACGTTAAACCGAAGGTCGTTGGTTCAAATCCCGCTCTAGTCAATTTTTTCTTTGTTCAACCCAAAATGATTTATATATATGTAAAACATCACAGAAAGAGACAGGATAAGGCATCTGACAGTCTGATCGTGTTTGGTCTACAGAAATAGAACATGGAGGATGCTGAGCTCAATTGTCGTCTGTGTCTGCTGTGCATGCCTTTTGGTCAGATGTTGACATAGCCTATCAATATAAACATGCCTGTATGGCAAAATTAACCAGATCAACCAATGGGAAAGCTTAGATTTGCCATACAGCTGTGGCATGGTTAGCATAGTGTGTAAAGCGCTCACTTCTCACCAATGTGGCCCTGGTTTGATTCTCGGATAAAGCCATAATATGTGACTAGAGTTGTGAAAGCCGAATGTACACAGATTACTGCACACACTTAACATTCAATGTGTTCTGTTTTGTTGATCAGCCGCTTATCACTAGAAATTTCATGGGTGGGGGGTTGACAAATCCATAGTGTATTCACATTTTGTTAACTTTATGTGATGGATCAAAATTTGAATATACCCATGGCATTTTGTTGCGTTGATAGAAAGTTTGGTTGAATGATTTTGTTGACCGATAGAGGGCGCTGTTGTGCTTTAGCGGTAGTCGCACTGATCCAATTTACAAGGATGTAAAAAGGCATAACTTTTAGGATTATTTTATCTTATAAAGAAGTTAGTCTCAATATCGTCTTCATTGCTGTATGTAAATTAATTATACACAATTATACAAATATTCACTATGTTATTTTCGATCTTCAGCTCTGCATAGATGAGATTGGTAATTAATCAGTGTTAAGCGTAGTAATATTAGCTGGGTTAGGCGGTCGGGTTTATTTGTTGCGTCCTTTTTCTGTGTTGGTTTCTGAATGTGTGCACGTTTGAGAAAACTATGAGGGTGTAAATCCAACATTTTGGGTGGAGGGAGCGAGGAAAGGGACCCACTCATGGAGTGATTCTAATTAGTAATATCTAGAGAGGAGGATCGGTTGGTGAGTAGGATGTTAGAATGTTATTTTGGGTGAACTTGTGTAACAATATTGTTTGATAAATTATGAAGTGCACATGTTATGCATCGGTATTGGCTTTAACTAAATGTTATGCATACTTCCTTTATGCAAACTAAGGTAGATGGTTGGCTACCTATGGGAAAGTATAAGTTTTAGCATTGGTTGTAACTTTACATAATGATTTATAAGGTTTATTTATGGATATGTATTTTTGTACTAGGTTTTTCTGTGAATGGTGATTAAACAACAGTCAGCAGCATTTTGAGCCTGCCAGTGAGTAACCCCAAACAAGGTGTCAAGCCTTCAAGTTATTGTCTTCGGACTTAATAAAAACACTACAAATTTTGGTAACACGGATGGGGTTGCTAAATTCTGCTGCTTTGATGGTTGTCGTCCAGTACATTGAGTGCATTGGCCGAGTTCTGAAGAGGGAGTGATCACTGGGATCCAAGTGACGAACAGCAACAGGATAGCCTGTGGGCTTGGGAGTTCCAGACCTGACTGACTGGTGATTCAGTGCAAGTGGTGAAGCCCGGTGGTGCTGTTGGACCCTTTGGAGCTACGAACTCAATCTGGACATGTGCACTGCATGCACCTGTGACATACGATGACTGGTTGATCAGCAGTGAGGTGGGATTATGCGATTCAATTTGCACATTAGGATTTAGATATAATATGGTTATAGTTAGTCAGTACATTTTACCTGATAATGTGTTAGTTTATTCATAGTGAAAAACCAACCGATCCTGTTGAAGCATTTAAGTAGAAATTTACCTGGGTGTAGGTGTGTATGCCTTTATTTTGATTGTACAAATTGGTTTGCCTATAATAACTGAATAGTAATTTCTTGACACGCAATGGCCATACCAGAGGCTGATCTTGTGACGCGCTTGGTGGCAGGGCTGACCGAGGCACTTCGGCAAGATAAACCAAAGAATGTAATTCAGAGGCCATTGAAGTTGAGTAAATACTATGGTAGGCCTAGTAAACCGGGAGACCCGACCATTATTGAATGGCTTGAAGATGCAGAGGTATATCTGCAACAGTGTCGTATCCCTGAGGTAGATAGGGCTAAGGTGGTTGTTCACCACCTTGCAGGTGTTGCTCGCGATGAGATCAAGTGCCACAATGAAAATGTGACAAGTGATTACCAAGCGCTAAAAAAACTCCTTCGGCGCCAGTTTGGGGCAGAGGAGTCAGTACAGGCCCTTCAGAAGGCCCTTTTTGAAAGACGGCAAAGGGAAGATGAATCCCTTATGGATTTTTCGCGCTCGCTCATGCGAATGCATGACCGAATATTAGAGGTTGCTACAGAAACAGAGAAAGATGCATTGCAGGGTTTAAGAGACAGGGTTTTAATTGGGCAGTTTGTGGCAGGCGCCAGAAATCAGGGTGTTAGGCTTGAGCTTAGGCGCTTGGAGTTGGCCAATGCGGATCAGGATTTTACCGAAATGAGGGATGCTGCTCGTGAATTGTTCAGAGATCTGGAGGAGAACCCTCGTGGTTCTCGGCGTGGTGTAAGTGTGCATCATTTGGATGCAGATTATGCGGCGGATAGCAACGAGCCAGTGGCTGATGCTAATGTTAGCATCAGCCAAGTAGTTACCAAGTCCCAAGGGGACACACAGTTGCAAAAAGTGTTGCAACAGCAACAAGAGATTCTTAAGTGTATGAAAGCACAACAAGAAACTCTTTGCAAACAGCAGGAACAGATAACTACACTTATGCAAGCAGTGGTAAAACAAAGTGGGACGGTGACTAACCAGGGCATGTATGAAGGCTCGGGGAGGCAGCAAGGCAGGCCCCCGATTCGGTGTTTTTATTGCAAACGCCCAGGTCACATGAAGCATGAGTGTAAACTTCGTATGGCTCACGAAAAAGCGAATGAAGGGCACGGGCAGGCTATGGGAGATGCACAAAACACCGGGTCGGGAAACCAGGCTGCTCTGCCACTGTAGGCCGAGTGACAGGGGGACAATCTGGAAAGGCCTCACCAATTGGAAGTGTAAAAGAGAAGTCTTATGAAGATATACTAACCAGTCTAGTAAAAGAGAGCCCCAAGGCTCATATTGCTTTGGCTGGAGTGCCAGCGGAATGTATCCTCGATACCGGGGCAGAGACATCTCTGATTAGTGCTTCTTTTTATAGGGATCACCTTGCAGGGAAGCTGAGTGGAATTAAACCATTAGGTACTTACTTGCGTGTGTTTGGGGCAGGGAATAGTGAGGTACCGATTGAGGGGTATATAAATGCCCCACTGTTGGTACATAACCAGACTATTGATGCCCATTTTTTGGTGGTCAAAGAATTTCCTAAGGGTGAAGCAGGGAATCATAAAAGTTTTCCAGTCTTGTTGGGTTGCAATGTCCTTCATAAGCTGAAGGATTTAGAGGTTGATGTAGAACAAAAAGATGCAGATGCATGGACGATGGCCATTAATTGGTACAGCTTGACTAAAAACCCAGTAGTCGAGAGGTCACATGGGGCAAATAAGTCTGTACGGGACTCACTGGGTGCTCGTACAGGTAGAAATCCAGTACATTTGCTGCCTAGGGAAGTACGTAGTATAACCTGCTATGTTTCGGCTAATCAAAGTAGCCTTGACGGGCAAACTGTCCTTGTTGAGAGTCTGTCTAGCTATACAGCTGGCGGAGGTCATTCTTCAGAGCAAGTTCAAACCAGTAATATAGATGGCAATTGCCGCGTGTATGATTTGTGTACAGTAGTTAGTGGTAGAACTGTAGATGTGTTGGTCGCGAATGTAGGGATGCGGGTGATTGAATTGTCTCCACACACAAAGCTTGCTTATGTGACTGAGGTCTCATCAAGGTCAAATGTTGCACTCGAGACGGGTGTGGATTGTGTTCATGTTGCAGTGAATCATTGTCTGACAGAGTCTGGGGAATATTTAGAGACTGGCCGTACTGAGGCAGCCCCTTGTGTCGATTCCAATGAGTCGGACATTGAGATGGGTGATGCTTCAGAGTCACGGGCAAGAGAGTTGTATGTGTTTGAGGATGGGTCAGAGTACCAGCTTCCTTATGGATTAAGTCTTGATTTATGCACAGATTTGTGTAGGGAAGACCAAGACAAAATTGTGGGATTAATACAAAAACATGATAGGGTGTTCTCACAGAACTCTTTGGATGTAGGACTTTGTGATAAGGTTCCCCACAAGATTGACACTACTGATGACAGACCAGTTAGCCAACCATACAGAAGAATTCCTCCGCAACACTTTAAAGAAGTTAGGGAATTAATCCAAAACTTTCTCGATCAGGGTATAATACAAAAGAGTAGCAGCCCCTACGCCAGCCCCATTGTATTGGTCCAGAAGAAGGATGGCTCGATACGGATTTGTGTAGATTACCGAAGGCTTAATGCCAAAACAGTACGAGACTCATTTCCATTGCCTCGTATTGAGGAGTCTCTGGAGGCGCTCCAGGGTGAAAAATACTTTTCTTCATTAGATTTAGCCCATGGATACCACCAAGTTGTAATGGACTCGGGGTCAATAAGTAAAACGGCATTCAGAGTACCTTTTGGGTTATTTGAATATACAAGAATGCCATTCGGGTTGGTAAACGCACCTGGAACCTTCCAGAGAGTGATGGAGATGTGCCTTGGTGACTTGAATTTATCAGAGCTTTTAATCTATTTAGATGACATCCTGGTATATTCCCCCACGGTACAGGAACACATAGATAGGCTAGACAGAGTCTTTGGCAGATTGGCAGATTTTGGACTTAGGATTAAGGGTGGGAAGTGCAAGTTATTCCGTAGGCATGTGTCATACTTAGGACATATTGTAGGGCCAGAGGGTGTTTCAGTAGACAACGACAAGATTCAGAGAATTGAGGATTGGCCAGTACCAAAGACAGGTGCACAAATGCGGTCATTTCTTGGCCTTGCAGGTTATTACCGGCGCTTTGTGCCCGGCTTTTCAAAAATTGCAGCACCCTTGCATGCTTTAGTGCCCTCACTGGCTAAGGGCAATTCGAGATCCAAACCTGCACCATTTTGTTGGAGTTCTGACGCACAGGTGGCCTTTGATACTTTAAAGCTAGCTTTGACACAAGCACCAGTGCTTGCATATCCAGATTTTTCAAGGCCATTTGTGTTGGAGATAGATGCCTCTTTGCAGGGTTTGGGTGCTTGTTTGGCTCAGTGCGACAAGGAGGGCAGGAGACATCCGGTTGCATTTGCTAGTCGGGGGCTAAGGGGGGCAGAAGCTAGGTACCCAGATTTCAGTTCCTTTAAGTTGGAGCTTTTGTCCCTGAAATGGGCCGTGGTCGATAAATTTCGAGATTATCTCCTTGGGGTACCATTTACAGTACTAACAGATAATAACCCATTAGCTTATCTTCAGACAGCTAAGTTGGGCGCATGCGAAATGCGTTGGGTAGCACAGCTTGCAGCTTTTACCTTCGATGTAAAATTTAGATCAGGTGTTAGTAATCGTGTGGCAGATGCACTGAGTCGCAACCCAAGTCATTCACTAACAGGGGGAATTGAGGAAATACTGCAGTGTAAGGTCCACTCCACAGTGGTTCCACTGCAACATGTTGGTGTAAATAAGGTATTAACTTCTCAGGATAAAGAGGATGGACCTCCAGAGGTCACTTGCCACTCAGGTATTTTCCCATCGTGGACACCAGAGCAGCTTTCCGCCCTACAAAGGGCTGATCCAGTGCTGAAGTGTATCTGGGAACGTTGGGACCAAGGGTGGAAACCGGGTGAAGTTTTTCAGGCTGAACAGGGGGAGCCAGTAGAAATTAAGTCATGGTTGTGGCAGTGGCCTAGGTTCATAGAAAGGGATGGTGTTTTACATCGTCGTGTTATGGATCCATTGCATGGTGAACTAGATCAGGTACTGATGCCCAAAAGTTTACAACAGAGGGTGCTAGAGGGTTGCCACGATGGGTGGGGACACCAGGGTGTTGTGAGAACTTGTTCACTCCTTAGGCGGAGAGTGTTTTGGCCCAAAATGGCCGGTTCAGTGCGTCGGCATATCGGTCATTGTAAACAATGTGTGATCTCTAAGGCGTCAGAGCCTCAAGCGAAAGTGCATGCCAATGCGGCATCTCTTAGCATTTCGACCACTCGAAGTGCTAGCCATAGATTTTGTCAAAATTGATCGAGGGGTAGGAGGTTACGAGGATGTCCTCGTCATGACCGACATATATACAAAGTTTGTACAGGCATATCCGTGTAGGGACCAACATGCAGTAACCGTTGCCAAAGTCTTGAGGAATCAGTGGTTTTCCAAATTTGGAATACCTTGTCGTTTGCACAGCGACCAGGGTCGGAATTTCGAAGGGGAAGTTGTGAGAGAATTATGTGCATTGTACGGCATGAAAAAGACCAGAACAACTCCTTACCACCCCGAGGGGAACGCTCAAACAGAGCGCTTTAACCGGACTCTGTTTGGACTCATTAAGTCCATGGATGAGCGGGATAGGCGGAGATGGCCCGATCTTTTACAGCACCTTGTGTTTGTGTATAATGCTACTCCGCATTGCACCACTGGAGTAGCTCCTTATTTGCTTATGTTTGGTAGGGAACCATTGATACCTCTAGACCAGATGTTAGGGAGAACTAACAACGATTGGGACCAAGATTTTGTCAGAGAACAATCTTCTTTGCTCTCTAGAGCTAGTGAGTTAGTAAAGGAGCGAGTAGCAAAAAGCTGCAATCGCAACAAAGCTACTTATGATAGGAAGGTAAAACCTAGCAAACCTATTGAGATTGGTTCCCATGTTCTACTCAGAAAATGCGCATTCAAGGGACGTCACAAGCTGGCTGACAAGTTTGAAAGAGACCCATATGTGGTTGTTTGGATAAATGAGCATAACGATGTATATCGTATCCGTCCATTAAAGGGGGGCCCAGAAAAGGTGGTTAATAGAAAACTCTTGCGGTTAGATCCCTTTGCAGAAAGCGAAACAGAAAATGAGAGTGAGGGGTCTGATGGAGATTCAGATTGGGAGGTCATGCACACCGAGCCTTCAGGGGATCAGTCTCTGGTTCAAGATTCACAGGGAGTGAGCAATGTAGAAGTAGGGGAGCCCCCAAGTTTGTGTGGCTCTGTATCTGAGCACCCAAGAAGTTCTCAAAGGACTACAAAGGGTAAACACAGCAATCCATTCAGATTGCCCTGTTCTGCTAATAAGTGATTTGTCTTTACTCTGGTGGCGGGGGTTCCCAGTGGATTGCAGAAGGTCAGGAAGCTGCCTTGCTGGAAAGACTTGGGGCATCCAGTTTCCACAATGGCACACCTGACTGGAGGGCACCGCTGGGTATTCTGGCTACCAGTGGACTGACATGGGTTTTGGTCATTGATGTTAGGATATTTTGTAAATTTGTAATTGATTAAATGGTAAAGGAGTGGGTTTGTTAGGGCTTCCTCCCCCTTTTTGTATTTCTGTGTTCTTAAACAGAAAATGAGTTTTGTCCTTTTTGGGCACAGTTTTGTTAAACGCTTGCAGAAGCAGCGAGGTTCTCAGTTTGAAATTGAGTTACAGCATCAAGTAGTTCCTGTAACATGTATTGGTGAGGGCGGTCTCACTTTACGTAGAATCCAGGCAAGGCCTCGGAAGTATTTTCAGTCTTTACAACAAGCAAATCCATTAGTTTTAATTGTGGATTTGGGTACGAATGATTTATGTTCTAAAGATATTGATCCAAACCAGGTGCATTCTTCACTCTGTGACTTTGTGTATGAGTTACCCAAGAGGGGTGTTAACCCAGAGGTAATAGTGTTTCTGCCAGTTCTCCCTAGGGCAGGAGGTTTACGGGGTGGCCAAGTTTCACTCAAAGAGTTTAATGATCGGGCAGAAAGATTCAATGATCTTGTACAGCAGTCGACCTTTGTGGAAGACCGATGGTGGTTGTGGGAGCACAGGGGGTTGAAGAAATCTCGGTATAATCTTGATGGGGTTCACCTGAACGCATCGGGAATGTCACTGTATGAAAGAACGCTGCGCCAGCTAATGAAGTATTTTGAATCTCGCATATGGGCATAATTAATGTTATATGATAATATAAGAATTGCATTTTCTTTGTATGTTGAAAGAAACCCAAGTTGTTATTGTAACTTTCATATGTTTTCTGTTATATAAAAAAAAAGGGTTGTTGCTAGAGAAATCATAGAGACGGTACATGTATATCTACATTTGTGATTTATATGATCCGCTAGTTTGTAAGGAAAAGGGAACATACATTTAATCCTCACGAGATGCCGAATCATTCAATCGATCCTCAGGAGTTGATCGAACTAGTAGGGGAGAATGTGATGGATCAAAATTTGAATATACCCATGGCATTTTGTTGCGTTGATAGAAAGTTTGGTTGAATGATTTTGTTGACCGATAGAGGGCGCTGTTGTGCTTTAGCGGTAGTCGCACTGATCCAATTTACAAGGATGTAAAAAGGCATAACTTTTAGGATTATTTTATCTTATAAAGAAGTTAGTCTCAATATCGTCTTCATTGCTGTATGTAAATTAATTATACACAATTATACAAATATTCACTATGTTATTTTCGATCTTCAGCTCTGCATAGATGAGATTGGTAATTAATCAGTGTTAAGCGTAGTAATATTAGCTGGGTTAGGCGGTCGGGTTTATTTGTTGCGTCCTTTTTCTGTGTTGGTTTCTGAATGTGTGCACGTTTGAGAAAACTATGAGGGTGTAAATCCAACATTTTGGGTGGAGGGAGCGAGGAAAGGGACCCACTCATGGAGTGATTCTAATTAGTAATATCTAGAGAGGAGGATCGGTTGGTGAGTAGGATGTTAGAATGTTATTTTGGGTGAACTTGTGTAACAATATTGTTTGATAAATTATGAAGTGCACATGTTATGCATCGGTATTGGCTTTAACTAAATGTTATGCATACTTCCTTTATGCAAACTAAGGTAGATGGTTGGCTACCTATGGGAAAGTATAAGTTTTAGCATTGGTTGTAACTTTACATAATGATTTATAAGGTTTATTTATGGATATGTATTTTTGTACTAGGTTTTTCTGTGAATGGTGATTAAACAACAGTCAGCAGCATTTTGAGCCTGCCAGTGAGTAACCCCAAACAAGGTGTCAAGCCTTCAAGTTATTGTCTTCGGACTTAATAAAAACACTACATTTAACTAGCATGCTCATTATTATTTCTTCAGTGAATACTATAAACTGCAGTTTCAGAAGGACCCAAAGGAGAAGAACCCCGTGACTGAAACAAGTCTATGAATGATCTAAAACAAAGTTGACCAGCAGTAGCTGATGGCGACATTTGGCACAAACCTTTTATTTTCTTCATTGGAGTTCAAATGATTGACCCCAAGATTTTGTTTCACAAAATATATACCAAACTTTATTATGGGCACGATAACTAATACTTGCTGTGTAGATTTTATGAAATGTATATAAGAATTAAACCAAAATTACTTTTAGAACGAACTTCCTTGGGACTGTTTTGTGTTTTAAGTCTTACAAAGTTTGACAATTATGCACATGTGTTTACAAAAAGTTTGTAGTTAATGTTTTTATCATTAATTAACGAGAAATAAGTATAAATAGTACACTTGCAGGTACAACCATGTGTAAAATCTCTTTTGGGAGGAGTGTCGGCTCTGAAAATAGCCGATGTGGTCTCGACGTTTTGTGAACAGTGTACTCTGCTCGTCTTCAGGAGAAATGAAGACGAGCAGAGTGTATTGTTCGAAACGTCGAGACCACACTCCTCCCAAAAGAGATTTTACAAAATAAGATTTGTACCTGAAAGTTTACTATTAACAGTTTTTTTTTCCACACCATGCAAAACTTCAAACACCACTTACATCAATCAACAATTTAACTGTGGGATAGGTCTACCCTCAGATACACGTGTAAGTGTTGTCACAAAAGCATGGCCAGTGTTGTCAACGAGCCAAATGCAACTGAATGCAACTGAAAACTCAAAATTCCCTCTAAAGTGGTCTGGCTGGCAAGTTCAGTGTTTGAAAGAATCCCCTATTAATATAAATATTGACTAGGGTCAAAGCTGGTGGACTAGCGAATCAAGATGCTAACTGATCCCACTGGCTCTAGTCACTGAAAGGGCTAAGAGGAAATTACATCATCGGTAATCGTTGAGAAAATGTGGATTTGTTGGGTAGGATTTAACACCAAATATCTCTCCACTGACCTATTTATATTTGTGCGTCCGTGACCGCAGAGAAAAACGAGAGCAAATGGGACGATTGTAAGCTGTCAGAAAGACCTTGTATAAAATTCAATCGATGGTCAGCCGACCATTGATTGCTTCAAATGGATTTAAAAAAACATTATTCTTTAAAATGAAGAAACACCTGGCGAAACGAGTTTACTTGATACTTGGGATATTTTATGCACTTTTTGCTAAGTCAGTTACTTTGTAGTAAGTTGAAATTGTAAAAAAAAAAATCTTTCATGTCTGCCATTGACCTTTGAGGCCACCGCCCACGAGGCAGTTCACGGGCAATCTCCAATGTGAAAACTCATTCACAATCACATTTCAGTTTTCTCATTATTTTCCTGGGGATAGTTTAGTTACAGCTAGAAGACTGTCTCCTGTGCTGCTGAAATTGTCCTTGTGCATGCTGTGGAGTTGGTTGCCTCCAAGCTGCCTCAAAAATGTTCTCTGTGTGTGACACACAAACCCTGAATTGGTCTCGCGCTAACTAAAAACAGGGAAGAGTTTCAGTGCAGTGAAGCATTTAGAGTATTTCACTCTTGGCAAAGGGTCTTAAGTTATACTTTGACTTAACATGTGTTGAGGCAAGGATGTTCGTATGGCTCTTTCATTTGTCACCTTAATAGTCTCCGTCACCAAAACATTCTCATTTCTGAGGTTGTCAGGGATCCGAGTGGCTGATGTAAAGTCTAAGAAACCGGAAGTGTGCAAAGAATGAGACCGTCGTCTCTTCGGTGCGGGGTGTGAAGGACGTGGCGACGAAGTTGTCTCAGCTCTAGAATGGAGGTTCTGGTCGGTATGGGTTTCGGTAGATTTTGACACATTTATGTCTTGTTTCGGTGATTTGTTTTTCAATGGTAGTTCACCGCTGCTGTTAATACCCTTTGTTTCGTCGAAGTCTTTATGCGTTTGTTGGAAACCTAGACGTGTGTTCTCTTTTGATAATCGAATTGGTGTTAACGTTGGTGCGACTTCTGTTGACTGAATCAGATACCAGCTGAAAGTCCACATCTTTTAGCCGGGTTGGCAGTTTAGCATTAGTGCCATGCGTTGTTTTCCTTTGGTGACAATTATCATTTGATTCTTCGCATTCAAAGTAATGGATGCCAGATAACTTATTCTCTGGTAGATTCGGCTGAATAGTTTCACTGTTGTTTTTTGATGGCTTCCCAACATTCCTGACTTGGCCGTCATTACTCTGATCGTCGTTGGTCTGTCTGCCTCCCGATCCAGAATTAAGCCAGTACGGGATCGTCAGATTATGCTTACCCTTTCTCCTCTTACTCCCCAGCTTCAGCATGGGAGGATTGCAGAACAGTGATGCAAAAGAGCCATCTGAACTCATCGAGTCGTCACTGTCTGATGCCCAGTGGACATCGTTATCGGAGGGAGTAACACTGATAGATGGGACCATGGTTTGCTCATTGCCTGGCTGCTTCTTGGCGGGAGTTAAATTAATGGCGCGCAGGAAATGTCTGTACGTAATATCACCACTTGGTGAGCCTTCATCAACATCACCTCCAGGTTGTTCAACAATTGAGCTTGCTGTTGTTGGTTCGGAATAAGAATGACCATTTCTAACGTCGACAGTCATTTAATTGGATACATTTTCGCCCGCAACATGCATGTTGTATTTCTCTTGAAAGCTATCCCGAATCTCAAAAGTGACTTTTGGTTCATCAACTTTCCCAACAATGGTTCTCCATCTGCAGCCCGTGAAACAGCTTCGCTTAACGGTTCTTCTCTCGCTGGCTGTTCTGGACGCATTATGACTTTCTGGAAGAGCACATTTATCACTTGCGGACTCTTCTGACGTCAGCCCATGGAAGACTATATCTTTCTCCAAGGGTGGGTCTGAAACTCGAGGCTTATTGAAACCTCGACCCACGTCTGTATCTCCACTGGGAAGTCTCCGTTGGTCAAAGGGTTGGCTCGAAACATTCCTTGTCCCATCACCTCGTGTTGAAACGGACCCACTGTTTAATTACCTGAATAGCTACAGGCGTTTCATTTACGGTGTTTGATTCTTCTAGTCTTTCATCTTCAGTTATGTATTGGTTTTGATGGTGCTAAACTGGCTGTGTACCAATGGATACTGAATAATTTGCAGCTCTGTCATCGATGACGTCATATCTGTCATCTGTCGTGTTAATTGGGACACTATTTGCAGAAACATCTTCCTTTTTGAAAATACTATGATGGTTTTCTGTCATTACTTGAGCCTCCCCATCATCTGCTGGTAGATGATGCAAAACTTGAATGGCTTCTTTGCTGACGTGTCCGAAATTCGTCTCAAAGCCATTTGATCTTATTATATCTCGAGGAACATTCAGTTCAAGAGTCATTTATAATTATGTTTCCCTTTACTGTAAAAAGCTGTGATACTTCTAAGTATTTTTGAGTATTTCGCATTTCTCACTGTAAGCTATGAGAGCTGATTCATATGAAAAACTTGCGTGCATTTGCTCAGTTGCGTAGCGTAGCCCTCAGCACGTGAAAACAACAGAAGGCCGTCTGAAGGAAAATCGGTAAACTTTCATTCATAAATAAAAAGTGTGTCAGTGTATTTTACATATCGCCCAGCATTTGAAAGCTCTATTCTGACTCTCGAGAATGGTGTGTAAAACTTAATTTAACACGGTCGGGAACATGGGCCTTTTTTAATTTAAAACCGAGAGAAAAATGCTAAGAAAACGAGCATTTCCTATATGGAGGTCAACATGATCGTTATTGACCACATTCAGTGGGTTCACTCAGTAAACTGAACGGCATAGTTGCCGAGACGGTACAGACCCATATCGCACGGCAGAAAAAACTATGGGAAATTCTCCCTCAATCTATATAAAACAATTTTTGATTGGCTTAGAGGAAAGGGTAGTTTTTTTGGGGTCCAATTACAAGTTTTTCTTCTTTGTTTGGTGACCCCGGTAATGTTGCAAAGTCCACTACAGTCCGTTTGCTGCAGTTCTCACGCGGTACGCTTATGAATAGGCTTATTGAAGCAGGAACCAGATCTACCCCTTGTTTCCTGTCAGAGTCTTAAGACGCAAGCTCGGATCCTGGATCATTTCTTCGATTTTTCACCGATTTATACGCCGACTTGTTTATTATCTAAATACAGTTTTTTGAGTAGAATATATATATTTCTTTCTGATACAATTACTTTGGCTTAAAACTTCTCATTTGAGAAGAAATTGGCTAAAGTTCTGTCAAAGTTGGAGGCTGTTCGGTGATCGGATCACAACATACTTTCAATAGGGGTGGCAAGAGTGTTGTTAGGAATGACATTTCCTAAAATAAAATATTTTAAAAAGTCTGAAATTGAGCATGTCACTTGAATTCGTGAGTCCAAATCCTATTATGGTTTTGATATACCCTGGTCCTTGCTGAATAGATAAACATACATACAGGATACAGTGTGGGCTGTGTATAACTCCCCCTTATATAAAATTGTCTAGTCCATTGACCTGTTTGGTAAAATTTAATGGGAGATAAGCTATGCAGTGATTCGGGGGTCAGTGCCACACACAGGAAGCCGTGGCACACACAGTGCTAGTGCTGTGTTCTTTTCTGCTCAAATCGGGGCCAAAGTTTTTGATATGTGGTAGGGTGCACCCCTATATCCCCAGCAAACTCCCATGATAACAGTCTATGGTGAGAGTCTATAAATTTTGGTTAAGATATTAATAACAGGAGAGTTTTGAACCAAGACTATTGTACCAAGACTATGCTTACGGGCTGTGCAAATGCACACGTAATGTGGCACGCATGGGGGAAACCCCGGATGAGAAATACTAATTTCGCAACCGAGTTTGCCGCGCTTTTCAACGCTCATAAAACGATTCCCGCTCGTTGCAGCTCGCATTTCCCGACAACAGCGCTGGATGGAAACACGTACTGCAATGACTAGTCGTCCATTTGTCATTTACAGTAGCTTTTGCCTGATTTTCAATTTATTGGATATGCGACGCTCAGAAGAGTAATCAAAACAAGGTAATGTTTACAGTCTTTATTCATAGCTTACTCATGAACTGGGCCCACGGAGGCACGACGGAAAAACAACGATTATACATTTTATAGTGCCTCTAACTAATCGTCCAGAAATATTTTTTTCGATCATACGTGCACTGTCAACGTATGTTTTACACACAAAATGGTCATAAATTCTGCTAAAACATCAATAAATATATTCAAAGGCTAATTTTTCTTTTATGAAAAGTTCAATATTTTATATCAGTGTAATGCTAATGTAGAATTATGTTGCATCCATTATTCTTTTAGTTTTAAAGGCACTGAACATGTTTGGTAATTATCAAAGACCAGTATTGTCACTCGGTGTATCCCAACATATGCATAAAATAACAAACCTGTGAAAATTTGGACTGAATCGGTCATCGAAGTTGCAAGAAAATAAAGAAAGAAAAAACACCCTTGTTGCACAATTTGGTGTGCTTTCAGATGCTAATAAAAGGCTTCATGCATGAAGTCTTTTATTATTTTAGTGAGAAGTTACCTCTTTCTCAAAAACTATGTTACTTCAGAGGGAGTGGTTTCTCACAATGTTTTATACTATCAACAGCTCTCCGTTGCTGGTTACCAAGTAAGTTTTTATGCTAATATATATTTTGAGTAATTACCAAACGTGTACAGTGCCTTTAAGATGTCAAATCGTTGCTCGTCTTTTCATTTGTGTACCAAAAAACACCAGAATCGCAGTTTTTGGCATTTATTCCTATAATTGTTTGGACGCTTGAAAACAAATTGATATGTTGTAGTTTGGTCCAAACAAATTGATATGTTGTAGTTTGGGCCTGATCATATGTAGCACTGGACAGTATCACGATAATGCATGATCACGAACGATTTACAGTCTCCCCTAATCATGCTGATTTACTATAGTAATACGTCATATATACCGTTTCTGAGGCATTTGGATGCAGTCCAAGTATAAAGAGGGCGTTACCTTAGAGAAAATGAGAACAAAAACAAAGGGAAACATGGTGATCTGTGCTTCCGTCCAAATGCGTTGGTTATCAGGGACGAATACAAAATAAGACAACAGTTGTTAGAGATTGCAACATCCAATCGTGGAGGTAGAAACCAAAACCAATAAATTGAGTATAGTATATGAACCATCGATAAAAAGGACACAAAATAAGTGTAAGCTGTTCTGTGTTCATGTTAATTTAAAGTGATTTTTTTTTCTCGGTGGCTTACCATTTACAGTCATATCTTGTTTAATAAATCTCTCATTTTCCTCCCTGCGGTAAACTGTTTTCCGTGTTCGATTGAGTCATTGTTTATCCAGTAGGGTACTTTCAATTTTCAAAAATGCGATTAATCGTTATATCGGTGACATTACCCGACAATAATATCACCAGTCAAAATATAAAAGAGTGTGTACAACGATGGTAAGATTACAAATATAAATGTTCACAGATTTGCACAACATAAAGATGGTCATGGTGGGAAAACTTCACTTGGTAGAAATGGTTTTGCTTGAAATGCAATAGTTAGATCCTGCAGGATAAAATCCGATGTTTGAAAACAAAGTTTAAAACATATAATGTTTTTTGTTGTTGCTGCTTTCTCATGTTGGAAGAACGATTGAGCTTAAACTTTTAGGGTTGTTATTTCATGTATAAGAATGTAGGGTCACATCAAGTGTGGATACAGGTCTTTGGCAATTACCAATGTCACCCTTCAAATACAGCCTTTCAAACTTTCATGTTAATAAATATTATTACATGAACTGTATCTGTGTATACAGCACACAGCACAGTCCTACATCAAGCAATTGTTCCACAGCAGGGTTCCCTGGGTCCCAAGGGTCCCATTAAATCGCCTTCTGGTGACTTTCGCCTCATTGGAAGGCACTTTTAATTACAGGGCAATTAAGTATGTTTGGGGTGATCCCACGTTAATTCCCATGCTAGAAAGACTTTGTAGTTGCCTGATGATAGATATATAAACTGCGCCAATAAAGTATCTAAACACTTACAAATGGTCAGATTTATCGGAACCTCAAATAGTATGCAAAAAATTAATTAAATAATTCGATTCACAGTTATATCTTCTGCGCATTTTGACACCTCTTTTGTTGCGCTGCGATGTTGTTTGGCGGATTTATGGGCACTTGAGTGGCTTAAGGTCGAATTTCAAAAGTTGCAAAAGCCCCTATTCACCCCAATTCCACAAGCAAGACCGCTTAGCCTTCGCCAGAGCGCATCGGAGATGGAGTCGTCGAGCGTGGTCCAAAGTTCTCTTCACCGACGAATGCTGAGTGTGTTTGCGGATGGTGGATGACCGCATTCGAGTGTGGAGAGAAACCGGGGAGCGACTGGACGAAGAGTGTATCCAAGAGGTGGAACCCTATGGAGGCGGAAGCCTGATGGTTTGGGCTGGGATAAGTGCAGAAGGAAAGACGGACCTGCTCATTCTGGGGGGAGGAGTAACGGCCCAGGTATACATCGACCTAGTTCTGCGTCCGGTAGTTGTGCCATACGCTGCAGCTGTAGGCGATGGGTTCTTCCTGATGCAAGACAACGCCAGACCACATACAGCAGCCATCACCACGGAGTTCTTGGAGACAGAGGGCATCGAGACTCTTGACTGGCCTGCTAAGAGTCCGGACTTGAATCCTATAGAACACTTGTGTGACTCCATGAAGAAGAAAGTCAACAAGTCTATCAAGCCTGACACCACTCTAGAGGGATTGCGACGCATCCTGATCAGGAAATGGCAGGGGATTGACCAGGGACAGATCAGAGGTCTTATTGAGAGTATGAGAAGACGTATCCTTGCCGTTCAGGACAGTGATGGAGGACACACTAAGTATTGAGGACCATCTTCAGGATATCAGCAGTTACAGTTTATAAGATAAAAGCAGAGAGTACCTTTAAGCAGTGAAGTTAGAAGTCGGAGGAGCTACTGCAATAAATTTCATGGTTAAGTAAACAGAACAAATTTGTGTCTTTTGTCTTGATTTTGTCTTTGTGTGATGCTTGTGCGAGTTCCCTTCTGGAATTGGGGTGAATAGGGGCTTTTGCAACTTTTGAAATTCGACCTTAAGCCACTCAAGTGCCCATAAATCCGCCAAACAACATCGCAGCGCCACAAAAGAGGTGTCAAATTGCGCAAAAGATAACTGTGAATCGAATTATTTAATTATTGTTTTGCATACTATTTGAGGTTCCGATAAATCTGACCATTTGTAAGTGTTTAGATACTTTATTGGCGCAGTTTACATTATGTTGGCTGCAGACCTTATCTATAAATGTGTACAGAACGCATAATAAATAGGAGAAAAATCTGCACGTGTTTAAATGGTTGTGTACAACGCATGTTTTTGTGTGTGATGTCAATGGTGACTGCGGCCGGCAAACTTCATAGGGTCATGGGGAACTGTTAGTGAATTCAACCCCGTGTGTGACTACACTTTCTCAAAGGGGGGGGGGGGGGGGGGGGGGGTCGAATAGAGGATTACATGAAGTATGACCGCGACAGGCACCTTGCTTCAGGCAGAGTTTTAATGGTGCAGCACTTGTTTGACATTTTTGTCTGCTTCTGTGAGCAATATTGTAATGTTCTTAGTTGTTGTTTGGCTCATGAAAAACTTTGGTGGTAAAATTAGGATTGCACTAAATGGGAAACTCCGACGTGAGTTTTCTGCGGCAAAGTGCAGTCACTGTTGTCTTTTGCAGGCCTGGAATTTCATCTTTGAGAGGACAAGGCCATTTTCATTTTACAAAGGGCACTTCCATTGGAAAATCTTAAAATCTATGCCGGGAACATTTTAAGGAGTACCACTGCCAATAGAGGGGCCAGAGGGCCTCCGTTGCCTCCGGGAATTCCATGCCGGCTTTTTAAAAATAATTATTGATGATATTTTACACTTGTATATAATTTGCGGTTTTGTTTCTGCACATCTACCTGACACTCCTTAAACCTCAGTACTATTCAATGACTTATATCTATGTATGTATATATATGTTGCCGATTTTGTACTTGTATTTACGGAAGCGTTAAAGGAACATTGAGAGAGAAAGAAAAGACAGTAAAATGGTATAAAACTCATATCTATTAATTACAATAAAAGCCATGACCTCTTTATCTTATATCTCATAAATATGACTTAAAGGTAATACAGGATTGGCAGAGCTGACAAAATAATCACAGACAGTGTTCATATTTTGTGTAATCAACCACATACATGAAATAACAAACCTGTGAAAATTTGAGCTCAATTGGTCATCGAGGTCACGAGAAAATAGTGAAAAGAGACCTTATGTGTTTTCTGTTTTTCAAGCATCGAGTTTATTATCGCGCGCGATAAAAACTATTGTTTAACTCATTTCTCAGAAACGATAGCATTTTAGGCAGAAATATTTTAAGGAACCCTTTCTACCATTACTTACTTTCAATCATGTAAGTTGTGTGTGAATCTGTGAACATTTGTGTTTTTCGATCTTACCAATAGTGTATAGGGCCTTTAATTGGCACTCGTCATCTATATGACCTATGCATATTATTCAAAGTCACAACTATGACTTAGGCCTATGCTAATTAATGATTTTGAATGCATCTGATGATGACTTGTACTATAAGTCAAAATTATGAGAAATCCAAAGTCACAATTAAGACTTCTGTTTTTTCCTCAATGGTCAATACACGCTTTCGTGTGCTTGACCACTGTGTTTTTAATTGCCGGGCCATACTTCTTTTATGATTATTTGTTATTGGGATTTAGTTTAATTTTTTTGTTTCTTTGCTTCACCCTCGGTTTTCAGTTTTTGTTTTTCCCTTTTTTTAGGGGGGGTTCAAATGTGCTCTCTTTTTGATGGCTTTTCTTCTTATTTAACGATTTGTTTTCTTTCACGTGATGTAACTACTTTGTTTTGAGTGTCTTGTGTAATATTCTCACAAGACAATTCCTTTTGATAAATGGCCCACACTAGTGTAACTCAAGTTAGGAAACTAACTAATAAATACAGGTGTTTCACCCACTTTACCATAATGTGAATTATTATTATGAATATAAGACCAATGAAATCGGCCAGTCATTCAAAATTATAAGCGAGGTGAATAAAATAAAATCCACCTCCTCAGTTACATAATCCATTTGAATAATGCTTGTCGGCTATTTTCGTATCAATGTTTGGTTTGTGTAATTTTCGCTGTCACTCTTTAGGAAACGGTTGAGTTGCAAAAAGACGATGTCCGATCAAAGTTCTGACAGTTCAATGGAAGATGAGGTAAATATTTTGCTTGTATACAGCGTTGTGTTTGTTTAAAAACCAATTTAATGTAAATGTGGCTGACATAATTGTGGATAAAACACTTAACTTTTGAACTGTGTTCAACCCAAAGTTCATTAACTCCGCGAATGCTGCGCTCAATTGTTCTCGTCTGTGATTGCTGCGCACGACCTCTAGTAGGACCGTCACTTACATATACCTTGTATGTATACATTTATAAACTCGATCAACCAATTGGAAATCTTAAACTTGCCATATAGTGGTTGAAATTGCGCGCGCAAAAAGTGTCACACCGAAGGAGTTCTGTTCCCAATGATAAACTGGATAATAAAGTACTGTTGTGTAAGTGACGGAGTGAAGAATTATGGTAACTGATCTATGACTACTCAGGCAAAATGTCCAAAAGATTGTATCTACACAAAGTGGCAGTGTTCCTTTTATCAAAAGAATATTATCTTAACTCTTCCTCTCAACTTATTCCAGGTTACGAAATAAATTATATTTTGAAATGCCTTTGAACTTTCCATCAGGTACAGCCAATGTCACTTGATGTCCCAGGTTCCACTCCCCAGTCTGAAGAAGCCCAGGGGGTAAAGTATAATATACAAACATGAACATTAACAAGTAATGATAAGTTTGCCTGTGAGGTTAAACCATGTGACCTGTGACATCACAAGTTTACCAAAGAGCCACAGAGCCTGGACTTAGTGCTACACAACTTGTTCAAGTCAATGGAGGAAATCAGAAACTATTACATTATTGATATTACACCGAAACCCCACTCAAACTTTTTGATACGAAGAAAGCCGCAATAACAAAACTTGTTGGGGTGTTATTTTTACAATTCTTGAATTGATATGGTTAGTAAGTTCTGAAACTTAAAGTTATGACCACCGCAGCACCTTGCCTGCCAGGATATGCCTTGGAATGCATATGCTGAAACACTATGGTTTCAAAAAGAAAGAAAATCATTACTAAACAATATTTAGCAGTTGTGGTTTTGCAAGTTGGTTAAATAAAACTTCTACAGTCACTATAGGTCATAATGATTCTCAGACGAATCTAAACAAAATTATAAAACAACAAAAAATCATTCTAGCTCATTGTCTTCCAAAGTATTTTGTGTATTCTCATAGTCTCTACTGGGGTT
Source organism: Leptasterias polaris (assembly GCA_037783415.1). NCBI lineage: Eukaryota > Metazoa > Echinodermata > Asteroidea > Forcipulatida > Asteriidae > Leptasterias > Leptasterias polaris. Next base: position 3,595,987 of record JAZGTN010000073.1, on the reverse strand, counting down.
CTTATAGTCGTTATTAATTGTGTTTACTTGCCACAGCACGATACAACCGAGTCTGCCCAACAGGCATCGACATCAAAGAGACCTAGTACAGCAAAGACTTCGAGCTCCACTGAAAGTTTTGTTTGTGAGTCATGTAACTCGAAGCGTTTTGCAACAAAACAGTCCTTGCAGAGACACGTTAAAAGCATCCATGAGACAAAACCCACGTTCGCACCCAAGAAGCTCTTCGGTGGAACCATGTCAACATCAAAACAATCTGAAACAGAGGAAACGAAACCTGGCCACAAAAGAGGTCACACCAACGACACTACGAACGAAGATGGGGAACCGGCTGGCACGATCAGAAAGAAATGCAAAGAGACATTGCAGAAACCTGAACTGTCTGAAGACGAAGAGCAGAATGCTGAAGATGGAGACAAAGATGCTGAAGATGGACACGAGGTTGTCCCCCTCATGGATGACGACCCTCTTGAGTTCCCATCTGACAACAATGGGAACATTCCGGAAATTATTAAAGAGAACTGGGCCTACATTCGCACAAACAGGAAGGATGGACGGCCTGCTCAGGATGTTTACAATTTCCGGTTGTACCCTTGTTCAACCGGAAATTTTCAACACCATGAACTGAAGTGGTCGCAACAAAGAGGTCAGCTGATAGCAATTTTTGAGGAGCTTAAATGTCGTTGTAAGATGAACATCTCATTCGGTCTGGTGCTCAGGCACAGCGAAACGAACGAGTTGCGTTACTTTCATCCAAGTTACAATAATGCCCGTTTGTTTGAGACGCCATTTATCATAGCCTCACGAGACGATATCATGAGTTTTATTGACAGTGTCAACGAAAGCGAACCGTTAGAATTCGCCACATATCAACGACCAAATACAAAATGGTCTGTCTACGAAATAACTAACATGGCTGTGTACGTGAACAAGATGCCCGATTTACCGATTGGGTGTTGTTCCTTAGATGAGTTACCATCGTTCATCAAACACAACAAAGGGTTACATTCACTCGTGAAAAGTAGACAAACAGGTAAAGTATTTGAGGACAACCTGTGCTTCTTCAGATGTTTGGCCCTTCACAATGGCTCCAGTATCAAGAACTGCGAGAAGAAAACCAAACGTTTATTCGGTGAATACAAGGAGAGACGGAATATCAGTGGAGATGACTTTCAGGGGATTTCTCTTCACGAGATACCCGATCTGGAGGAACTGTACCAAACAAACGTCATGGTCTACAGCATTCAAACAGAAGGGGATGAGTTGTCTGATGAAGAGGATGAAGAGTCTAGTGAGGAGGATGACGACGGTGAGGAAGAAGTTAAACCTCTTGACAGTACCGATCCAAATGCAGAGCCTCGTCACAGTCAACGCAAAGTAGCCGATCCAAATGCAGAGCCTCGCAGTCACAGTCAACACAAAGTAGCCGATCCACACGTAGAGCCTCATCACAGTCAACGTAAAGTAGCCAATCCAAATGCAGAGCCTCAACACAGTCAATGCCAAGGAGCCGATCCACATGCAGAGCCTAGTCACAGTCAACGCAAAGTAGACGATCCACATGCAAAGCCTCGTCACAGTCAATGCAAAGTAGCCGATCCACATGCAGAGCCTAGTCACAGTCAACGCAAAGAAGCCGATCCAACTGCAGAGCCTCGTCACAGTCAATGCAAAGTAGTCGATCCAAATGCAGAGCCTCATCACAGTCAACACAAAGTAGCCGATCCAAATGCAGAGCCTCGTCACAGTCAACACAAAGTAGCCGATCCAAAAGCAGAGCCTGATCGTCACAGTCAATGCAAAGTAGCCGATCCACATGTAGAGCCTCATCACAGTCAACACAAAGCAGCTGATCCAAATGCAGAGCCTTGTCACAGTCAACGCAAAGAAGCATCAAGTGCCACTACCACGAATCCACACTTGAAAAGAAAGTCCACAAAACAGAAAGAGGAAGTGTTAAATGAAGAGGGTGGAGTGTCTGGTGATGATGACATTGAGGATGATGGGCCTCTCGCAGAACTAAATACAGAGCCACGTTACAGTCAACCCAAAGAAACACCAGGCGCCAAAAAACAGGAACACAAAAAGACTTTTGCAAAGCTTGTCCATCGATCTCGCAAGACTATGAAGAAAACTATGCTTCTTAATCTGTATGGAAGGCACTTCTCCTACATCAAAGATTTCGACTTGTACAGCAACACCTTTTGTTGTACAAACCCATGGTGCAAGAGGGTGTTCCGTAGGAGCAATGGTCTTAAAATTCACGAGGCGAAATGTTCGAAAGAAATGAAATACAGGTTTCCTGGCAGTGTCTACAGGCCCGCTCTGTCAATATTCGACAGACTTCTGGACGAGGATATATTGGTGCCAGAAGAGGATCGCTGCTTTCCACACCGTGCTACTTTTAGCTTCGAGAGTTTTTTGAAAACTCCCGAGAAGACAGAGAAGACCAATAAAACACGGGTTGAGTATAAGCACGAACCTGTTAGTGTCAGTGTTCTCAGCAATGTGCCAGGCTTTGATAAACCTAGGTGTATAATTTCAAAGGGGGATCCCCAGCAGCTGGTCGACGAGGTGATCGAAAACTTGAAACAAATAAGTGAGGCATCTTACAAAATCCTGAGAACAACATTTAACGAAGTCTTCTTGAAGCTTGACAAGCAGTTGGATTCTATTTGTACCCAAGACAACACTGACTCAAAAAGTAAACTCAAAAGTCATCTCACAAAGTTGAGAAAGGATTTCGAGGGCTACCTGAAGGAGTTACCAGTTCTGGGATTTGGATCCTCGAAGTTTGACGTAAATCTTGTCAAGCAATATCTGTACATCTCATTGAAGAAATTGGACCCACTTCAGTACGTCATTAAAAAAAACAATACCTATTTGGCCATTAAGACTGAACTTTTCAAGTTCCTGGACATCAGTAACTACCTTGCTCAGGGGACGAGTTCTGCGGATTTTCTGAAATCATATGAATGCGAAGGAGGGAAGGACTTCTCCCCATTTGATTGGATGGATTCGCCCGAGGAACTTAATCAAGAGACTCTTCCGCCTAAAACAGAGTTCAGAAGCAAACTTAATGGAACCTGTCTGTCTGATGAGGACTACAAGACTTGCACGGAAGTCTGGGCTGAGAATAATATGAAAACCATGAGAGAATACTTGGAATGGTACAACAACCGCAATTTACCTCCTTTCATGGAAGCTGTAGAAAAGATGAGTAAATTCTACAAGGACAAGAATATCGACATGTTTAAAGAAGGCATTTCTGCTCCTGGGCTGTCGCTTCGCTACTTATTTCAAAGTATGCCTGGTGACAACTTCTTTACACTGATAGAAACAAAGCACAAAGACTTCTACCATACACTTAAAGACAACATCGTCGGCGGTCCGTCCATCGTCTTCCATCGTCACCATGAAAAAGGTGTTACAAAAATCCGCGGTGGCAAACCGTGCGAGAAGGTCATTGGTTACGACGCCAATGCACTGTACCTGAGTTGCCTGATGAAGAAAATGCCTGTCGGTCATTTTATCAGGCGAAAGGCTGAAGATAATTTCAAACCTCAGGTTAGTCACTCTCATGTGACCATGGCATTAGAATGGCTGGAATGGGTGTCTTCGAAGCAAGGGGTCAAGATACAACATAAGGGGAATGGCAGGGAGAAGCGAATTGGTCCAACGCGCTTTCCGGTTGATGGCTACTGCAAGGAGACTAACACGGTGTACGAATTCCATGGTTGTTATTGGCACGGGCATACGTGTAAGCTCAATAAAAAAACGTACAATGAGAAATCACAAAAAACCATGAAGCAGTTACGGGAAGAAACTGAAGAGAGAGCAAAGCAAATCCGTGGAATGGATTATAAACTTGTAGAGAAGAGGGAATGTGAGTGGGATAGGGAGAAAATGTCCAACAATGAACTGTATAAGTTCCTTGAATCACGGCGGTTGCCTTTTCATGGAAAAGGGTCCTTGTGTAGAAAAGCTATACTCGAGGCCATCTGCTCAGAGAAGCTATTTGGTTTTGTTGAGTGTGATATAAATGTCCCCGACAGTAAGAAGGAGAAATTCAGCGAGATGACACCCATCTTCAAGAATATTGACATTGCCTTTGAGAAGAACGTGATCGGGGACCACATGTATGAGTACGCTGAGCGTGACCAGCTCCTCACGAAACCTCGAAGAAACCTCATCGGAAGTATGTTTGGAAAGAAAATCCTCCTGGCCACACCTCTATTGAAGTGGTATCTCCAAAACGGACTTGAAGTTACGAAGATTTACCAAGTAATTCAGTACAAAGGCAGTAGATGCTTCGAGAAGTTCGGCGAAGAAGTCAGCGACGCCAGACGAGAGGGAGACGCTAGTGGTTCAACAGCTAAAGCAGACACAATGAAGCTTATTGGAAATTCTGCGTACGGGAAGACGGTGACCAATAAGGAGAAATTCAAGGATGTCAAGGTATGTCTGACGAACGCAGATGCCAGCCGGCTCTTTAACGACCAGCGCTTTCGTACTGCTACCGATATCGGGCAGGGTGTGCATGAAGTTGAACTGAGCAAGCGGTTGGTCAAGGCGGACCTTCCCCTGCAGATTGGGCTTTTTGTGTATCAGTACGCGAAGCTGAAAATGCTGCAGTTCTACTATGAATTTCTCGATAAATTCATTGATCGATCCGACTTCCAGCTCTGTCAGATGGACACCGATTCTGCGTACGTTGCCATAGCCGGGAACGATCTGGAGTCTGTCATTAAACCAGAAATGCGGGAAGAGTACGAGCGGGAGAAACACAAGTGGTTTCCTCGATGCGACACGCCGGAAAACGCATGCTACGACAAGCGCACCCCCGGTCTATTCAAAGTGGAATGTGAAGGTGACGGGATTATAGCTTTGTGCAGTAAAACATATATCTGTTTCGGAGAAAAGGTAAAGGTCAGCAGCAAAGGATTGAACAAGAGTCAGAACGACTTGAACAAGAAGAAGTTCCTCGATGTTCTGAAGACGAAACAAACCGGTGTTGGGGTGAACAGAGGCTACAGGAGACTAGGAAAAGACATGGTTACTTATTCGCAGTTGAAAGGGGCACTGTCCTATTGTAACAAGAATTTGTCCACAGATTCTTCTCAGCAGAACACAACAAAAACACACAGCAGGATACAGTTTTCTCGGTCAATTCTTTACTGGTTTATTCAACACGTCTCTACTCCAAGACTCACATGACAAGAAGAACGTTTAGGCCACGTCTTCCCAACGAGACGGGTGTCCCAGCCGTTCAGCGAGGGGCCCGCTGCGACACAGCTCTAACAACGGTGCCGTGTCACAGCGCCCTCCAGGAGGCCGCTCGGTAACACGGCTCCCACCGAGCCCGTGCTGGCGCCCTCTCGCTGAACGGTCTGGGCCAAACGCTACACTGCCCCCTCCAAGAACACTGCTTGTCCCCAAGCAGGCAGCGAACTCCCGTCCCGGTGGGAACACGCAACAACAACAACAACAACAACAACAAAAAGGCTGGCAAGTCTGTCCTACTATGGCTGTTGGCCTTGTGTCTCTGGTCCGGCCGTCCCCGGCGGTGGCTGTCGCTGGGTCTCCGTCGGTTCCCACTCCATCCGCTCCATCCTCCACTCGTTCCGCAGGTGCGGAGCTGATTCACAGGCTCCGCTCCATAGGTTTGTACAGTGCGGGGCTGAGCCGTTGGCTCCGTTCCATGGGGTTGTTTGCGGAGCTGATTGACAGGCTCCGCACAATAGAATTGTGTAGTGCGGAGCTGAGCCGTGGGCTCTGCTCCATTGGTTTGCACAGTGCGGAGCTGATTCACAAGCTCCGCTCCATAGGGTTGTGCAGTGCGGAGCTGAGCTGTGGGCTCCGCTCCATTGGTTTGTACAGTGCGGAGCTGATTGACAAGCTCCGCTCCATAGGGTTGTGTAGTGCGGAGCTGAGCCGTGGGCTCTGCTCCATTGGTTTGTACAGTGCGGAGCTGATTGACAAGCTCCGCTCCATAGGGTTGTGTAGTGCGGAGCTGAGCCGTGGGCTCTGCTCCATTGGTTTGTACAGTGCGGAGCTGATTCACAAGCTCCGCTCCATAGGGTTGTGTAGTGCGGAGCTGAGCCGTGGGCTCTGCTCCATTGGTTTGTACAGTGCGGAGCTGATTCACAAGCTCCGCTCCATAGGGTTGTGTAGTGCGGAGCTGAGCCGTGGGCTCTGCTCCATTGGTTTGTACTGTGCGGAGCTGATTGACAAGCTCCGCTCCATAGGGTTGTGTAGTGCGGAGCTGAGCCGTGGGCTCTGCTCCATTGGTTTGTACAGTGCGGAGCTGATTCACAAGCTCCGCTCCATAGGGTTGTGTAGTGCGGAGCTGAGCCGTGGGCTCTGCTCCATTGGTTTGTACAGTGCGGAGCTGATTGACAAGCTCCGCTCCATAGGGTTGTGTAGTGCGGAGCTGAGCCGTGGGCTCTGCTCCATTGGTTTGTACAGTGCGGAGCTGATTCACAAGCTCCGCTCCATAGGGTTGTGTAGTGCGGAGCTGAGCCGTGGGCTCTGCTCCATTGGTTTGTACAGTGCGGAGCTGATTCACAAGCTCCGCTCCATAGGGTTGTGTAGTGCGGAGCTGAGCCGTGGGCTCTGCTCCATTGGTTTGTACAGTGCGGAGCTGATTGACAAGCTCCGCTCCATAGGGTTGTGTAGTGCGGAGCTGAGCCGTGGGCTCTGCTCCATTGGTTTGTACAGTGCGGAGCTGATTCACAAGCTCCGCTCCATAGGGTTGTGTAGTGCGGAGCTGAGCCGTGGGCTCTGCTCCATTGGTTTGTACAGTGCGGAGCTGATTCACAAGCTCCGCTCCATAGGGTTGTGTAGTGCGGAGCTGAGCCGTGGGCTCTGCTCCATTGGTTTGTACAGTGCGGAGCTGATTGACAAGCTCCGCTCCATAGGGTTGTGTAGTGCGGAGCTGAGCCGTGGGCTCTGCTCCATTGGTTTGTACAGTGCGGAGCTGGTTCACAAGCTCCGCTCCATAGGGTTGTGTAGTGCGGAGCTGAGCCGTGGGCTCTGCTCCATTGGTTTGTACAGTGCGGAGCTGATTCACAAGCTCCGCTCCATAGGGTTGTGTAGTGCGGAGCTGAGCCGTGGGCTCTGCTCCATTGGTTTGTACAGTGCGGAGCTGATTCACAAGCTCCGCTCCATAGGGTTGTGTAGTGCGGAGCTGAGCCGTGGGCTCTGCTCCATTGGTTTGTACAGTGCGGAGCTGATTGACAAGCTCCGCTCCATAGGGTTGTGTAGTGCGGAGCTGAGCCGTGGGCTCTGCACCATTGGTTTGTACAGTGCGGAGCTGAGCCGTGTGCTCCGCTCCATAGGTTTGTACAGTGCGGAGCTGAGCCGTGTGCTCCGCTCCATAGGTTTGTGCAGTGCGGAGCTGAGCCGTGTGCTCCGCTCCATTGGTTTGTGCAGTGCGGAGCTGAGCCGTGGGCTCCGCTCCATAGGTTTGTGCAGTGCGGAGCTGATTGACAGGCTCCGCACAAAAGAAATGTGCGGGGTCGAGTTGAATCAAATTCTCTGTCTCATAGGCCTGTGCTGTCAGCCTCTGGTCAACAAGACCACGCACTTCCGTGCCGTGACTTCGTGGCTCCTGGGCCCGCTGCGGTGTAGACTGGGCATCCCCCATGTGGGCACGCTCCCGGAAGAAAGGCCCCGAAGAAAGCTGCTCCACAACCGCATGTCCGGGGTGAGGATGGCCCAGTTCCGAAAAGAGCCGCGCTCTGATGTCTCCCGCCGAATGCCACGGGGAGGGGAAGGTCGGTTCCGTGTGGGACCGCCCCAACCCCTCCCTGGTCTCTGGGGCATGCTGCGGAGAGGCACAGAACTGCTTCCTTGGAACCCGCTCCGATCCTTCCCCCCTCACGTCGGTGCTCCGTCGCCCCGACCCTTCCGCCCCTCTCATGTCGGTGCTCTGTTGAGAGAACCAGAACGATTCTGTGAGGGATCGCCCCGACCCCTCCAGCCCCCTCGTGTCTGTGCTCTGTTGAGAGAGCCGGAACGATTCCGAGGGATCGCCCCGACCCCTCCGCCCACTTCGTGCCGGTACGTTGCGGAGGGAGCCGGAACGATTCCGTGTGGTACCGCTCCGACCCCCCGCGCCCACCTGACCCGACGTGGACGTGACTCTACTGACCTTAAGAACCTGTGGCTGACCCCCCTCATCTCCACTGTTGCTCCTACCGGCCTCTCCCAGCCCTAGGAATGATAAAATCTCATCCACTGTAGACCACAATGGCCCACCCATTGTCTGAGTCTGGCTCGGCGTGTCCCCAGCATCTGCTGAGTCTGACGCCAAACTACCCAACACACGTGAAAACCCCCACAGAGAAAACAATCTTTTTACCTGATTCCAGTGTCTTGCTAGTGCTCCTGCCGTCCCGTCGCTGCCACCAATGTAACAATAATTTGTCCACAGATTCTTCTCAGCAGAACACAACAAAAACACACAGCAGGATACAGTTTTCTCGGTCAATTCTTTACTGGTTTATTCAACACGTCTCTACTCCAAGACTCACATGACAAGAAGAACGTTTAGGCCACGTCTTCCCAACGAGACGGGTGTCCCAGCCGTTCAGCGAGGGGCCCGCTGCGACACAGCTCTAACAACGGTGCCGTGTCACAGCGCCCTCCAGGAGGCCGCTCGGTAACACGGCTCCCACCGAGCCCGTGCTGGCGCCCTCTCGCTGAACGGTCTGGGCCAAACGCTACACTATCTTTACATCAAGCGCAAAGTGGCCGACGATGGCGTGACAACAACCTACTTGGACATTTGAACGCGACAAATCCAAGTTCTGCGCTTGCGGTGCCCCTGAAATGCACACAATTGATTCTATGGGCCGTTTAACGCAAATTCTGCATTCCAACAGCCATGCAAGTGGGACCAGGGCTCAATTTCACAGAGCTGTTAAGCACAACAAAATTATGCTTACCAGAATAAGGTTACCAGCAAAACTACCACGTTACATCTACAATTTGTGACTGGTATCCTGCTCATTTCTGCTTATCAGACAATTGTTAAGCAATATTTTCTGCTTAAGCAGCTCTACTGGAGCAATATTCCCATTTCGTAGGACGTTTTCTCCATGCTGACTTTACGTTGTTAGGTTACAACGGCGAAATTTGTCTTGTTTACTTATCAATTCCGTTGTGGTGTTGTTAACGAACTCACTTGTTTGCACTGTAGCATAAAATAATGACACACTCTTTGTTAAACTGAAGGGAATACTGTAAACCATTATTCGGGAGGGGGTTTGGGGTGGAGTTTAAAGTATAAGAGGGGGCAAAAATCCCATCCTCTTCTAATTTCCTCCGTGCGTCAATTGTTATTTTAATTAAAACTAATGCTTATGTAGGCCTACTGCTGGTGATTAAGTTTACTGACAAAAACACAAAACGGAGACGCGGCAAAACTACAAAATGTTGTCTGAAAACCCACTTTTGTAAATTTTCAGAATGGTATCAGACTTCTGAAAAAAAGGAGTGGCATTTTTGAAAAAAAAAATATAAATACTTTTAGTTTTTAGTTTTAGTTTATGAGTTTACTTCTTTGCATAAGTCAGTGCCCAGCTTAATGTGTATGATAATGCGTTAATAATTTGAAGCTTGTTTTTGTATTTTATATATCCATCCTTATTTTGACGGAAGGGGGAGGAGGACTTTTCACCAGTATTGAACCCTTGCACTCACGTCACATGCTGTGCCGCGATCACCATTTTGGGGGTCAACATTTTAAGAACCAGCTAGGGACCACAATATAGAGTTGTTTAACAGATAAGCCTGTACCCATTTTTTTTCTGTGGTTAGCAAATTTGTATGCTTAAGTAGCTGAGAAAGTTTCCCTAAAATGTAAAATATTATTATTGTTGTTAGTATTATTTTTATTAGAAATATATTACAATTAACATGGTAATTGTTAGGCTAATCGAGTTAAATTGTAATGATGTGAACTCTTTTTTTTTTTTTTTTTTTGTTACACAGAAAACGCATCTTAAGAAAGCTCATTTCGGTTTAAGTTAATTAGTTAAAAATTTACTATTTACCAGTGTTTTTAAGAAAGTTTTGGGAATCAATACTGAATCCAACTGCTAATTTTCACTCATTGTTAACAAATATATATTGTCTAATTTACTAAAATGAATATAATTTTTGTGCGGTAGGCCTACTTTACCATGCCTTATATATGTGGCAGAGGGTGCCCCCACTCACACGTTCCCATACACACTATTTTCCTCTTGTACAGAAGTACCCCCCCCCCCCCCCCTCCAAACAATATTCTAAAGAATTCCTGAGATTCCCAGAACACAATGAAGACACAATAAAGGGGGAACACAATGTCACATATCGAGCACCGTGGTAGGCCTACTTTTAAGACCAAGTTATGAAAGAGTGGCCGTCTGATACAGCGTAAATATTAGTTGTTAACTCACCATATCCAGGTACATAGGTTTGCTATCGTTTAAGGATCGACACTTTTCCCTGGGCTCCTTCATAACTGCATCCCTGCCGTAGAGTATACACTCAGCTGACAATGACCACAAAAATATTTCTTCCAAATTGAAAGCCCGCCATTGTTGTGGTATATTTCGTGTGCGTTCTGCCACCTGTATGTACGGCATGTCAAACTATAGTCGCACAAAACTTGTCATTTACCTCCTCAAACATTTCCCTCCTTGCAGAGGAGGCCTATACTCCCTGAAGTACATCAATGGTCTTTTCTATGTGTGCACATGCTCATCGAGCTCAACACATGTCAGGGTATATTCGACTGTAGGACTTGGAGTAATGTCAGATTGTGTTTATAGCGCTTAGTGCATACAGCGTGGACGGCCTAGTTGGCGAGTGTGTCCTCTGTTGTGGTGACTGCAAATACATCGTTTTTCCACTCCAAATTTGGTGTTGTGCTTTTCCTGTCTCATCCACTGACAATTCAACCTTGCTCTAAACAGTACCATCATCGGTTGCAGTTTGCAAGTTTATCAATTTCAGTTTAAATGGGTTTAAAATAATTTAAATAAAACAGCCTATTCCTGGCGACCAAGTCGTCCTTCCAACACCACGTGTTGTAATGTAATGACTCGGTTAAGAAACTGATTGGCTGGCCTGAACGTCCGACTCAGTCTTTGGGATCCTTGAAGAATAACGAAAGGGCACCAGACTAAATACGATGCACCATCGTGCCAAGTCACTTTTGATGTGTATCTCTACGCAGTATCTCTACGCATAGAATTAACTAATTATCTGTGCACAAATCTCACATTATTAGAGAATGGATTTTAAAACAAAAGATCCACCAAAGACAAACTTCAGGTGAACTAAAGTAGATTGTTCATTTACAGTTTACGATTTATAAGCTGCAAAAGCGAACTACTTGCCGCTCATTAATTTAGCGTAGGGATTTCGAAGTTCTCTTCTCTATGCACATGTTATGTTGTTCGTGAAACCATATACTGCGCTATCAAGCATGCGCACAATGTTTTGAGGAAGCTCATAGCAAATTCAAGCTGTAAACACATAACTGATCAATATAATTGAAAAACAGACAGTGGTTAGTAAAGTTACCAGCCAAAACAGTTACCAGGTATGCAGGTAATTTTTGCTTAGTGTGAATTTTTTAAGCAGTTTCTGCGGAAGCAGCTCTATGGAATTTGACCACAATGTTTAAATTCGAGCCCTGGGAAGGAAGTTGTTGTTGAAGTCGAAACCGACAAAGTGTATACAGTTTGGGAGTGTATTGTTGCATAAACTTATGGAATTTTGGCTGGAAACCAGTTTTAGCTTAGCAAGATTTGTCTGTGCTTAGAAAGTTTTTGTGCTTACATGCTTTATGGTATTGGGCCCAGGCTAAAAAGGTGTTTTTAGGCTCCTATACCAGCATGTCAGCATTGGTAACTTTCTCCATCCAGCTGATCATGAAAGGGTAGACAGGGAAACACTCCAGTATATGATTCCAAATTGTTTTTGATATCTAGGGGCCGTTTAAATTTTCAGCAATCGACTGTTCGCTAGCCTAGCAGTAATTCAAAGAAGTACTAAACAAAAATAAAAACATACCAGGGTCCAATTTCAAAGAGCTGCTTGAGCAGAAAATATTGCTTAACAAATGTCTGCTAAGCAGAAATGAGCAGGATACCAGTCGCAAATTGTACATGTGACATGGTAGTTTGGCTGGTAACCTTATTCTGGTATTAAGCAAAATTTTGTATGAAATTGGGCCCAGGTCAGAATTGACTAGGATTCCAGGTCAAAGGGGGCTTGACCCATTCCTGGGTCAGTATAGCCCGGAACCCGTGTCAAACTGACAGTCTCAGAGCCAGAATCCAACTTTTAACCAGTCTCCGAGTCAACCAAACCCAGAAATGTGTCGGGCCCCCTTGCACCTGGAATCTTCCGACCCGGGTATTTTTCAAGTGTAATTTTACGAGGTGTATCTAAGAGAATAAATAAACATTCAATTTTACACTTTAGATAGATATTTAATATACTGTTTATTTTGATATTCAATATTGGTAACAAGAAAAAAAATAAAGGAGTTGTAATCTTTATTGTATGCATATAAGTGTGTTCAAATCCCGCTCTTGTTAAAAAAAAATTTTCAACCCCAAGTTATTTAACATTTAACCAGTCAGTTTCCCTTGTGGTGTTTAACTTGATATTTATATTTTCAATCTCTAAGCTGTTATGCACGCCCTTTACAAGGAAAGTACACCACCTTTTTAGGAAAATTTAATTAACTATCATCCACTAGTTTTCAATAAAACATACCATATAACTTACCTGAGAAAAAATCCATCAAGGCACAAATGGATTAGTAAAATAAATAAAAAAAGGTGCTTCTGGGGAAAATCAAAGCAAAATATAAAGGGGCCGAGAAGACCTACAGGGGAAAGAGGAATTTCGGAGTTGCAATCCAATTGAACCTTTCCTTCGTTATTATTTGAAACAATTTCTAGACTTGAACCCCAAGTTTATCAAATAGATCAGATACACCTCAATAGGAAGCTTGCAGTTATATGAAGTATTTTGATACACGTAAAAAGATTAACTTAAATTTACACATTTTTTTACAGCTTCTATCAAGTAAAACATTCCATAACAAAATAATAAAAATTACTTTAAGAGGGTGTCAAAGGTCAGATTCAGTTTTGTGATGCACTCATTTTCCAATCGATAGAGTCCTAAAGAAAATGGGAAAAAGTTTGTAATTTTGCGTTAAAATTGTGACAAATTTCATTTTATTTGATACTCCTTCAGAGCTAAAAACCCTCTGTGTTCGTTTTTACAAGCATTAAATTACTAAATTAATTTGACCCTCTTTCAGATCAAAATTTGAAACATTGGATTCGTACACTCCACACAGGAACTTTTTCTTGGTCGGACAAAAGGTCGAAATCATCGCCATTTTGATTGAACATAAATGAAATTCAGGAATAAAAAAAAAAGTAAAAGACCCATATTTGAGATGTGACATCAATGGATGTTTTTGGATGATGAAACAATTTTGCACGGGAAGGGTATTAAATATGGTGGCATTTTGCCACAGTTTTAATGTAAGGTTCAGACTAAAAGTGAGTAATATTTGTTCCACTTCCACAGGGACTCTATCTATTGGAAAATAAGTGCATCACAAAACTAAATTTGACCGCAAAGCCCCTCTTTTGTAAAGTACTTTGGTCCTTTTGGCATTTACCAGACGCAAACTACGACTTGAGGCACAGATAATGCAAAGATCCCCCCAAAGCCTTGCTTATGGATTTAACATTGTACCCAACCCCCTCCAAAAGCTTCTTTTCTTTTCCCCGTCCCAAGACGGCACCTAAGGCTGCCCCTTCCCCCCCACTGAGACATGTCGGTACACAGTTCATCATACTGACGGTGTACAACATACTGGCATGCTCGCGGTCCTCAACGATATTCTCTTCGAGTTTGGAGCTTGCATTGGGGTCAACGACTGAAAGGGCGCCCCCTGGTGTCAACGCATGGAGAATTTCCTTCAGGACTCTCGGAGGATCAGACAGGTCGTGGATGACCATGTGGGCGAAGGCGTAGCCAAATTCAGACGTCCATTCGGATGGTAGGGAGCTTACGTCCTGACAGAGGAATACAGCGTTGGTCAGACCTGAGGCTTTCGCGACCTCTTGCGCATTCTTGATGCCGGTCTCCGAAAGATCCACGCCGTAGATGGTGCTTTGGGGAAAATGTTTGGCCAATTCCAACGTTGATATTCCCGGGCCACAGCCGATGTCAAGAACTTTTATCCCCGACTCTGGGAAAAGTTATAAAGAAAACGAATACAATCAGCCTTTTTGAGATATGGTGGACATTATAGGAGTGCAATCTTGGTTTGGGTGTACACAGATACCAAACCTAAAAGTGTCATAGCATTGTGTCCACCATACCTCAGAAATGGCTTATGACTTTTCTCAAAATAAACTTTGAGAGGGAGAGCAAGACAAGACGGACTTGCATTTTTTTGGAATCTAATTAAACTAAACCGTTAGGCTAAATACTCCCACCCACAAAGACAAAGTTTGTATTCACATGAATACAAAAGAGGGCCCCTGTTTGTATTAAAAAGAAGGTCATCATCTCAGTCTTAACAGGTTTTCATTTGTACACCTGGGTGGAGAGAACCAGATTAAGGTTATAAGCACTGCGACTGACAAGAGTACTAGAATTCAGTCACTTCATTCTGTCAACACCATTCAGCCCTGAAAAGTGGTAACACACATCAAATAAAAGGACTCACATAGGCGTAGGGAGAATTTTTAAGTCAGAACGGTGAGAGCGTTGTAATTGGATGGTTTCAGTTTCCAAGCGGAAGTACATAGACCGGTCCTTTTGGGACACTGGAGCATTCCATTTGAACATTAAAAATGCAAACACACATATCCTCTTGTGTGGAAATATTACCGTAGTTCGGTACAAAGCCCCAGTTCAACCCCCCGGGAACATTCAGCAGAACATTCTGGCGGTCCATTGGATTGAGACAGGCATAGAATTACCTGTACCAGAAGGCCATGGAGGCCCAGCCTCGTTGTCTCTGGTCTTGGAAATATGACCTTGCCCTCTCTCAAAAAAAGGCCTGTTGAGATGCTTCCTTTGTGATATCCTTCTTGCCTTTCAGCTCAGTGGACCCAAGTTCGAATCCCAGCAAGGCCCACATCGTGGATTGGTATTTCTGTCCCTGCGTGGGTTTTCCCCTTCTTGGATTTTTCCTTCCACATCTAAAACTGAACATTGCTTTATCGTCTTCTCTCCACAGGTATCTTCATGCCTTCGAGTCACAGGGCTAGTCGCTTTTGAGAGTCGCTTGGTATCATAACCAATTTTTTTTTCTTTTCTTGGTTTAAAAAAACATAAATACAGTATCAAGTAAATCAACAACAACAAAATGTAAATCAGCATACCAAGTTTCTTCTGCAGATCTGGCATTGACGCAATAAACTTCCCCACCAACTCATTCTTAAACATCGGTCCATGCACTTGATCCATCAAAGCGTCAAATTTTGTATATTTGGAGTATGGGACACCTGCAGAAACAAAAATTCAATGGAAAGAAAATTAAAAACCTACGATCAATCGAAGAAATGCAAATCACTGCAAACACATGTACAATAGCCATTAGCTGTAACACTGCATCAACATATCTCCTGGACTTGTGGCAAAGAAATTAAAAGGTTATTTTTATTTTTTTTTTTTTTTTTTTTTTTTACTTTGCTTCATCACAACCGCCGTGATCTAGATGGAATGGCGGTATATAAATACCTTGTTGTATGTATGTATATATGTATGTGGACAACACTTTTAACTATGTGGTTTAATTTGGGGAGTTAGTTTAAACCTAATCTCTTAGGAAAAAGCAACGCCATGAACGCCCATTTCAGCTAAAACTTTCACCGAGGACACAGCCTTTAAGCATCAGGGCCCAATTTCATGGAGCTGTTTAAGCAGACAATATTGATTAACAAATTTTGGCTAAGCAGAAATGAGCAGGATACCGGTCACAAATTGTACATGTGACATGGTAGTTTGGCTGGTAACCTTATTCTGGTAAGCATAACTATGAGGTGCTCAGCTACTTTTTGTGCTTAAGCAGCTCTATTAAGCAGCTCTATGAAATTGGGCCCAGATATGCTTGGCAAAAGACTATTAAAAACACATCAGGACCACTGAAAATTCTCTCCCAAGTGGCCCAACTGGCTAGTTCTTTGCTCCTGGCCTGGCTAGTTCTTTAATCCTGATTTAAAAATAAAGCAAAGAGTCAATTTCATAGAGCTGCTTAAACACAAAAAGTAGCTAAGCACAAAACAGTTTTGCTTACCAGAGTAAGATTAACAGCCAAAATGTCATATCACCATGTACCGTTTGTGACTGGTATACTCCTTATTTTTGCTGAGCAGAAAATTATTAAACACATTTTTATCTACTTAAAAGGGATGGCATACTTTTGGTAATTACTCCAAAAAATAAGAATAATCTGTTATTTGAATACACAATCTGAAAAACGCTTCATGCAGAAACTTTTCTAAGATTGAAATTTTTTTGAATCCCTTCCTGAAAACTTTCTTTAAAACCACATTCTCACAATCGTTTCTCAAAATGTTGTACATTATCAACAGCTGCAGTGCTTCATACCAAGTAAAATTTTATGGTCATTATTTTTGGGGGTAATTACCAAAGGTACACCCACCCTTTGAGGAACACTTTGACGTTACCTGAGGGTCCTTCTTTCCTGAAACTGTCCGCTACATCAAAGAATGCCGAGGACAACGTTGGGGTGCACATCGCCAATCCAGTGAACTGCGTTATTGAGTGATGACTTCTAGGAATCCAGTATACCTCTGTTGAGGGGTCATAGTTCACAATTTTGGCAGTAACCATGGCACCAAGCCACTCCCTCACATACCTACAGAATGTCAAAGGTCATTTACACATGTATAAGCCTGAACAACTCAACCTCGTCCCCATGGTTTACTTTATTTCCAACCATGTTTACAATAGTAAACCCTGGGAGGGAAACTCCTTACTTGGACCCTGATTGGACAACGACTATTAAACAGCCGGCCGGCAACCAATGTACAAACAGGCTATTAAATCTGGTACCAGACCACGAGACTATGACAAAGATGTGAATTTCGAAATGCAGCCAGACTATTCTAATTTGCATATGTATCCAAATATTTTGGATATGCAAATGATCCGGGTGAGAGAGCGGTCAACCTGGTACTGCTCGACACCCTGGGGACGAGGTTGTGAACAACTAGACCAGATTTAAGGCTGTTCAGCAGATAGTAAATCAGAAAAGGAAAAGCTTGCTTAGCAGAAACAGGTTACCAGCCAAAATACCATGTAATATATATTGGTTTCGACTGGTGTTCTGCTTCTGTTCGCAAACTGGCATTGCTGCATACAACAGTGCCACGACAACCAACGGTTCATGTGTTATACAAGGAAACAGCCATACTTGCTTTAACTGAGAAGCGATGCCAATTTAAGAGTTCTGAATGACGGTGAGAATTCATTTTTTATTTTAATTTTTTTTTGCGGAGTGAATTTTGTTGAATAGTCACAAGTTCATCACTGAAAATACAAAGAACAAATTGAGCAAAATCTTCACAAGATCTGTTTTCAAAAACGAACCCTAGGTGCATTAACTTGACAGGCAAACACTTTCAAATTGGATTTACAACACAATGGCACTTTTTTTCTTCAGGCCCTTTTTGTTAGCCTGGAGGCACTTGTATTTCTACTGCTTGAGCACCAATCAACCACCCTTAGCATTACGTCCAAACTTATGGATCCTGCTGAGTCAACCAACGTAAACGTAAACGTAAACGTATGGTCTGTGGAGACAACCTACAGTGGAACGACCTAATAGTTTTCGGAGTAGGTACAGCGCAGCTCAACAAAATAAGCACTCACCTCTCTTTGAGATTTCCTGCATCCGCTATTTCTTGGCTCGTCTTGGGCGTGTCCATGGTGATCATCAGCTCAAAGAGTCCGGTTTCCTTTCCCATTGCAATGGCCACACACATCATTCCACTGTAGGCCACATCCATCATACGGTCGCTAAACTCCTCCGAATCATCACCAGCCTGTTTAATGTCGTTGTCTGCCATCGTCACTTCTCAGTCAAGGTTGGACTAGTAACTATCACCTGGGATTTACAGGCGAAGTATACCTTTGGTTTTTGGAACCGTTTGATTGTTCTAATCCTATATAAATGTAGTTGTAAGTATACAATAAAACTAACCTGTGAAAATTTCACTTCAAAAGGTGGTCGTGTTTTTGAGATATCACTGAAAAACCGGAGCGAATATTTCCACGCAGGAAGAATATTCCCCATAGGAATACACAATCTGAGAAGCATGACAGCCCTAACGCTTCTCAGATTCAAATTTTGAGGGATAAAAAGTGAAATATTTTCCCATAACCGCAGTACTTCAAAGTTAAAAGTTTCTCAAAATTCATTATACTACCCAAAGCTGCTGCACTTCTTACCAAGTAAGTTTTTATTGCCATTAATTTTCAGAGTCATTACCAAACGTATACCTTCCCTGTGTAAGTTTAAATGGATTGTAAAATGTAAGCTTAGGGAATATGAGAGACAATTGGAACACTAGGCTATGGCAGAAATACCAGGCAAAGTTTGATTGGTCCCAACAACACATTATTAACATTGGGATATTGTTCAATGTTAAAAACGCATTGTTGGGCCAAGCCAAGTAACTCAGACTAGAGTGCCGGAACATTAATCCGGAGGCAGGCCGCACTTGCAGTAAATTTGTTTTTGTTCAATGCAATTTTTATTTTTTATTTAGCCAGTCACTACAACAAGCAACCATGAAGACTGGAGACGATAGCGGATCGAAACTCATAGTTCTAGGACAGGAGTATGTAATGACTATGATCATGATGACTGCACTGCACAACGACACACCAACAATAATGTAAAAGTCCACTGACCTGATTAGCTTAGTGATATAAAAAGATCAGTGGTTAAATTATGCGCTAAGCAGAGCCATGAAATTTGGCCATGGCCTACAGACGTTTGTACGTATACACCTGCCCCAGACAATATTAGAGTACTTCATGTGTTTTATAATTTATGTGACCATAGAGAACATGGAGAAAGGACCACGGACTATGATGTGACCGACTTCTAAGTTCTATTGACTTTTGGACCCAATGCATGCATATCATGTATGGATGTCCCGTTTAATTAATTATTGCAGGCTATATTAGTAGAAGTACATCATGACATGCTTTAATTATGTGGTCTTTATTGGTGCAATGGGATCACAGAGAACGGGGTGGGTGTCACAAGGGAGAAATGGAAGTGAAAAAGAAGGCGTTTACTTTAATACCGAATACCGAATATACCGGATGTCTTGTCCCGCCACAGCACTTGCAAGTTATGTACATGTACATGTACACATGCGTTCGTCAAAATTAAACCAAAATAAACATACAGCGCCCTCTTGCGATAATAAATATTTTGGCCACACTCTAATCCGTGATCCCAGTGTCCCCTATGGTAAAATTACATTGGGGAAATAAATTTATTTTAAAAGTGTGCGGTATCAGACGAAATTGTAAAACTATAGTCCTCAGTAAACTAAAAACCACGATCACAGACTTGGAACCAAGTCTACAGGTATCCGTAAACACAACATTATTCAAAAGAAGTGGTGGGGTTTTACTGTTAAGCAATCTTTTACAGGGGGTGTGAACAAAATTGGTTAGGGCTTACTCAACAAATTAATGACCGTGAAAACATGTTAGAAACCGGCCCCCTGGAGCTGTTGATATTATTAAACATAATATTTGAAACGACGACTCCCCTATGTAGTTTTAGGGAAAGAGGTTTTTGATAATCCAAAATTTAAATCTGAGATCGCTTTAATAGGCATGAAGCCTTTCTCGGGCATCTGAAAGCACACATGCTAGGCTTATATGCAGCCTGCATTTTTTCCCGACTCATCACAGATAGTGGAAGGCATTGGGAGAAGTTGGAACAACCTATTTTTATGCAGTGCATGCACCAAGTCCAACCTATTGTTGAGTTTCAAGCCCGCATGTATCCCCAACCCCATCCCATCCAGCACACCCCTCCTTTTAATTATTCATGTATTCATGGTGTATTTATCATTTAACATAAACACATTAACTGCTTTCTTGGGGGTGGGGTAGGGTAGGGGTGGGGTAGGGTAGGGGTGCCAACACCACAGTGCTTTGCTCTGTGACGAGTCCGTGACGTCATTTGTCAAGTGAAACCTTACTAACTTACAAACCAAATCACGCGTAAAACCTCGTGTTTGATGGCAAAGGTTGCAATGTGTTGCAATGTTTAATCTCGAGTTAACAAAAGTTAAGTATTGGTTTAATTTAAACCTCATATAACCAAAACTCAGACACAAATCGAAACAACAAATGATACAAAGAATTGCTAATAACTTATTGAGACCTCCTGCGCCTAGGCAAAGTGAATTCCACTATACATAAACATCAAACCTCACCAACTACTATAAAATAGATTTTACACAGCTTGGACGAACTCGGGTTTACAGTCATAACCTTATGAGAGAGAGGGGGGATCGAGAGAGAGAATTGCAACATGGAAGGACCAGTTTTCTTGTGATCGTGGATGTTGGGGCGCCATTTTTTGGTGGCCCAAATGTAGCAGCCTAGTCTAGTACCCTGTGTACACATGTTTTCGGACTGAATGGCTTTTAATCGCCAGTTGTCGCAACAACTCTCAATTTACAGCTCTAATGGGGGACTGTTGGGACGCTAGGTGGCAGCAGACTTCCCAGATAAATCCATTGTTCTTGGTAATGCGCATGCTCAGAACTACGTAAACAATGGAAATTTACCTGGTAAGTCTGCTGCCAGCTAGCGTTCTAAAGTCTCCCATTGCTATGTATCTTTCTGGACACATCGATTTCGGTTTCGGGTTCAGGTGTAGGCTACATCCACTTTTTTTGAAGCCCATAAATTCAAAATATTGCTGCTGAGGGAGCTGAAAACCGAATCCGAAGCCAAACAAATTCGAAATGACCTGCATGGATCCCTCCACGGTCGGATTGACCTGGGAAAATGGGTCACGCTTGGATATACTTTCACAGTCTCCCCATTAAACATCCCATCTTAAAATCTTAAATATCATATAGTTAACCATAACAAAGATGTCATCCCAGAACCAGCTAGACAATAATCATCGGATAAAAAGGTTGACACAATACACGCGACATGTGTTCTTTTAACGGCATTATTTCATGTGTTCGGGTAATTTGCTCCTTCGTGGACAATAGTAACATTCTTTATTAACATAAAGCCACAATATTGTGTGGTTGGCTGTTAGGATGTGTCATTTCATCCATGTTCCAGTATGTAGGCCTATTGTCCATTTTTAGTAAATAATAATTTGTATATTTGTTGTTGTATGCTCTTTCTGCCATAGTCTTTTCACTGTTAGTATTATGTATTTTTTATCAAAATGTGAGAGCCGTAAATGATCTCTGTGCTGAATGGGTCACCCTCGTTAAAATAATGGCATTCAAACCAAACCACATTCAAACTCATACAAATAACTATTTACATTCTAAGACCATTACTTAAGGAAGGCCAAGAATAAGGCCTCCAAGACCAGACAAGTAGTGGCAATTCCGACAGCACCAGCGCTGTTCTTGTCTCCATTTCCGTCTGTCCCTGCATCCGCGGATCCACCGCACAAGCCACAGCTCATCTTGCAGTAATCGTTCATGTAGCCGGGGTTGATTTCACACTCGTCGTTCTGAGCCCACAAGTCACAATTCTCGTTGCGATCGGCACAAGCTTTGGGGGAAAAAACAGGAACATTGTTATTCATTTTGACGTCACATGGATTCAATCCAATAGCAAGGACTTTCTGCAGGCACAATTTATACACCTTGGCCAAATTTATAAAGCCCGCTATAAACACAAAATCTTGTTGAGCACAGAATAGCATTGCTTAGCAGAAATGTTACCAGACAAAATGTACATTAAGTTTGCAATTGTTTTGACTGTGTCCCACTCAATTTTTGCTTTGTAAAGAAATAGTAAAGCAATAGTTCAGTTGTATGAAATTGGGCCACGAAATTGGGACATCGCTAGATGTTGAGGCAAAGTAATGGAAACGCGCGCATACGCGCCACGCACAACTCTCGGCCAATTATTGATCTTCATTTTGGCGCTGTTTGAGTTTGTGACGTCATGCAAGGGAGTCTATAGAACAAAACATCAAACCTGCACACCTTTAGTTGAAAGGGAAATTTACGATTTTTGATGTAAAAAGGGCACACTCCTTTCAACTAGCGAAAATTTATCCCAAAACAAAAGCAACAATGACAACAAGACAACAACTCTCAACAGAAGAGACAAGAAAAGAAAAGAAAAGATAAAGAAAACATATTTTTTGTGTTTTGTCATAGAATTTTGTGTTCCACTCATAAAGGCGTGATTATTGTTAAAGTGGAGTTGTGAGCTTTAAATTTGAAACTAATGACCACCCAAACAACTTCTTATTTGAGATGAAGTTGAAGTTCTACTGTCTTGACTTACATTCAACACTTGCAACGCATTGTTCACAGCTCGATTCGCAGTTGGGCAGCATCCATGAAGGGTTTCGTTGACATTCTCCAGCATTGGCCCATGCCATGCATCGTTCGTCGCTGTCACTGCACACATTAGCTGTGAAAAAAATAAAATCAAATTAGTTTGACGAAACGTTTTTGAGTCTCTGCTGTCCGATAAGTGTTAATTCATTATGCCTCATCACAAAACTCCTGTACACCGCTCCCCTTACGGTAAAGGCATGCACACATTAGTCTTACCATCTTACACATCCACAGTTTTACTGGATAGATGTTAAAGTGCGCCAAGTAGATTGGGGACGAGGTTGGTTATTGCACTACATTCCTTTAATCAAGCAATAGTTGATATCCGTACTGTTATGTGTCAATCCCATATCTATTATTCACAGAGATCTTTATTTTCATATCTAATACTCTTTTCACAGAGATAATCTCTATTTTCTAATCTGATACTAAATAGTCAAGTGCTATATCAAGGTCAATATTTATGTTTCCGCTTTTTAACGTGTAATTTGTAAGACAACTGTAATTTGTAAGACAAATAAGTTACAAGTTTGTAAAACTTATATTTTTAAAGAAATGTTTTATTTTTATTGTAGACAATTATTTTTTCAACCACCTCTCTGTGTCTGCCAACCATGTGTTTTTTATGAAAATATTTTAATAAAAGAGGTGTCTTTATTGTTGTAATAAACTTAACAATGTGCGAAATACATCGCAATGCTAATTTGTTCTCTTTGGTTAAGCTTACCTTGTGTTGTGATGGTGTTTGATGAACTGGTACAAAGTCGGCAGCTTCTTCGGCAGTTTACATTCATATATGCAGGATTCCTTTGACACTCCCCGATGCCAGCCCAGTACCCGCAGTTGACATTGTTATCCACGCAGTCTGGAGGTTCACCCCAAAAACTCAAGTTATTTCGGAATGATCATCATTTAAATTATAGGTGAGGAGTAAAATGAGGAATCTACGGAGCTCTGTAAGTGCCATCAACTTGTTGAGATCCTGAGATACTTTTACTGCAGGATGACATCATATATGTAAGATGACGACATCCAGAGAGAATTTATCCCGGGATGACGACATCCTGAAAGTAGGATGTTGTCTACAGTCTTCCCAAGATACTTTATCGGGATCTCGAAGTCCCCGTGATGACATCTTACTTGAGGATGTCATCATCCCGAGATAAACCATCTCAAGGTGCCGTCATCTTTCGCTTACGACTTCGTTATTCTGCAGGAAATTATCTTAGGATCGCAACATGTCGGATAGCACTTTCGGACAACCCTAGGCCTATATAATGAAATTTTCTTTGCAATTCAGAGAAGAACAAAAACATGGATGGGAGTGAAATTCGCTGGGGTTTTTTTCTTTACAAAAAGCCGAGTAAAGCCTATTAAAGTTTAGGAAATTTGATTGCATATAGTCTAAAGAGGTATACAGAAATTATAATTTAATCAAAAGGTACACTTTACTAATGCATGCTTAGCTGCTGTAATTATTATTTTGTATACCATGTACTTTTATGAAACGATAAGTTTCTTTTTGGGGGGACAATTAGTCTCTTTCGAAAACACACAGTTTGTACACATGGACCCCACACAATGACAGGCTCGGGGGAAAAGGGTGTTTGGACATTATTCTAAATTTAAAGGGGGACAAAACTTACCATTGGTGGGTCCAGTTCCGGTTCCTCCAGTTCCACCGTCTGAAATCAAAATGAAGGAGAAATAAATAAAGAAAAAGGGGTACAGGACAAAATTGGATCGCACTGAATAAGATTGCATGGAGGCATTCAAGATCCTTGTAAAAAATAGTGGCTTGGGTTCTGTGCCATTTTGACCGGCCATGCTTTCCCGATAAAAGGAAGAAGTGGACTTCTCTGGAAGACGAAACACGCAAATAACAACATTTGTTGATTACGATTTTTAAGGTTTATTAAAAGTGACACAGAGAATCACGTCACGTAACGGAGTGTAAATGAGAAACCCTTATAATTTTATGTTGATGCATATTCATTAGCTTAATTGTGTGAATATTAAAGTGAAACTGCCTAGCCTGTAACCCACATGCGAAGTTGAGGAATGGTCGCGTTGAATTGAAGCGAGTATCGCGTTGAATTGAAGCGAGTATGGACTAACGTATAGTCCAGCTCAACTGAATATGTTTTTATGAACAGTGTACTTTTTCCTGTAAAAATTTAGGTCTACCTTCGAAAAAGAAAGGGAAATTTTTTGTCAGTGTTAACATTTCTTATGAAAATATATTTCATCTTTTATAAATGAAAACAAAAAATCCCTGGGGTATCTTACCACATTCGTAGTATCGGTTGATTTTGAAGATATCGATTGTACTGAAATCATTGCGGTTACCGATGGAGACACCAGCTTGCCTAGGCACGATGGTATCCCGTCCGTTACTCGAGAAAGCTCTGCGTGGATAGTGCATGATGGAGGCGTAGTCGTAGCGGGTCTGCAGCGTGTCTATGACGGTTGAGCTATACCGCTGGAAGTTATATTCCAACCCTGCCAAAAGTAGATGGAGGAAAAAAAATCACACTCATAATTTCTAAAGTTAACTGTCTCAGTGCAGTGTGTGAAGTAGGCCTACATGACTCTACTAGGATGGGAATTGTGACTTTCTATAGTTACGCAAAGTGCATATAAAAACTTATGTACGCACACGATTATGATAACGCATGGCGGCTCCATGGATATTGTAAACGATCTTTTTGAAACAAAGTTGGAAGAAGAGTTTTGCGATCGAGGCAAATAATGACAATAATTATTTGCTATGGATTCACACAGAGTAACATTATTATTGACAGTCAAACCTTTTTCGTAAACATAAAGAAGTCGAGGGGGTTATTAGGTTAGGGGAAGTGGTCCAAAGTGCATTGTGGATCAGCCCATCCTAGTGCCTTTGGATGAGGTACTACTGAGACCGAGCGAAAGTACGCAAAGGCTTTGGGGCTATCCTTGTAAGAAATCAAAATGTGCCTGCTATTTCACAAACTTCCAACCTGCCTGGGGATTATTTCTTCTCCTATTAACAATAACACTCTTCCGATATCTCAAGCCAGTTACTTACCTCTCTGGATATTCTGAAAGAAGATGGTGACAAACTGATCTCTATCCGTCCTGGTCTGCTCGTGTTGGAACCCCACGGCGTGCATCATCTCGTGCATGATGGTCCCCCGGGCAAAAGTGCATGTTCCCCCGACCGACAGCTCCTGTCGCCCACCCTGACGACCAACCGCCGAGAAACAACTGAATAATAAAACAAATAACACCCAAAACACAATCGTTACGTATGATAATTATGTTGGTTTGAAAAATGACTTACGGCAAAATGATTCCAGATTTTGAAGTATTTTTTATAATCTTTCACCAAGTGTGATATCCTCAACAATAAAGAGACACAATAATTTTGATGTGATAAATCATATTTACAAATCAAATTGGCGCCAAGTCGTTGTTTCCCATTTTGCTTGGGTGCCAGTTTTAGCACACCGGGCCATTATAATTTGTCAGGTTGAACACCCCTCCACTTCTTTTGACCACATCCCTCCCATCTTTGAGACCCTGGCAGTCCAAGCTGTTACCGGGAAAAAATCCTTGCCCTTTTCTGTCTTTACCCTTTTGTCAAACTCAAAGGAGAGTAGTTTCAGTCAACGCTCTTTCCCTTTGTGATAACATTGCATCCTGGGCGTTATGTAATAGTAATAATAATAATAATGAACCATTCTTATATAGCGCATATCACATTCACTTGCAAAAATAAATGTGTTTTTAGCTTTGTCTTAAATGAATTCACTGTTTGCACTTGTTTTATGTTGTCAGGAAGACTATTCCATAGTTCTGCTGCAGCTACTGCAAAAGCTCTGGCCCCATAAAATTTAGTGAAATTCGAGGGACATACTAAGAGAGACTTGGATTTTGAGCGGATATTACGAACTGGATGATATTTTTGGATGAGATCTTGGAGATAAGTAGGACCCAAACCTTGCAAACATAAGAATGTTAATGAAAGTATCTTATACTGAATACGGTATTTTATCGGAAGCCAATGTAAATCACGTAAGATAGGATCGGGAAGTTCATACAAAATGCTATTACAAAAATCAATGCGTGACATAACAATGTGCATGTATAGGGGCCTGCTGTTCTAGCGGAACTTATCATCTTCCGGCACATTACACCCACCAGTCACCTCTTAAATATATTTCCGTTCAGAGTTCAAGTAACACCCCTCCACTCTTCTTTGAACTTTGAACACAGCTTTAATCTTCGACAGACCTTGGTTTTCCCAGTTGTGACCCGGAAATCATTCTTGTCGATTTCTGTCATTACCCTTTTGTCAAAATATAAACAATAAGAACAGTTTGGGTCAACGCTCTCCCTTCGTGATGAACTTACGTCATACGCTGAGAACCGAAGCTTGTCTTCGAAGCTTCCGCACGCTTTCCACCTCTGAGTCCTTTTGGTTCAGAGCCTGGGCCATTTGTGATTTTATAGAAATGTTTGAGGACAGTCTATTTTTGAACTTTCAATGTATGTGTATACATCCCAGCTTTAAAAAGACCAACACACAACAATAATGCCTGCTGCAACCAGCCTTATTTTTTGTCCAATTCAGGGTGAAAATTAATGATAGTCAGAATCATCTTTATCATGAGCATTTAGAATGATTATTTTAATTGCAAACAGGAATTCTATTCACATTTTACACTTAGAGTTGGTATTTTGAATGACGAGGAAGGGATTTTTCGTTTTCTTGAATGATTTATTGAATCCTTTTCAAAGACTTCATCTCAAGTCTGATGAGACGGTTATTGTTTGCAACTAAAGTTGAGCCATCACTCATGCACTGGTTCTCATTGATGTAAAGCAAAGAACATTTTTACAGACTTGAAACCAAGTCTACACCTACCCCTGCCTCGGTACAATGTGTACGTAGTCTCTCTGGTTGGTCCTTGGTACCCATCTTATGCATGTTGCCTGGTGATACCTCTGAATACCAGCTAAGATACGGTTCCTTGCTCCAGAATCTGCAAGGAAAAATGTATTTCAAACAAAGTTAGAACAATAGCCCAACGGACATTCACGAGGTCAATGAACAGAATGAAAATTAGACTGAAAAGCTCCGATGTGCTAATCAAATGGTTCAGTGCAACTCAGAGTTGCTAGACAAGTTCAAGAGTATGGTGTCCAGAAAACACTGCTGATTACGATGAAAAAGATGTCCATAACAACAGAGACTGGAAGACTGTTCCATGGGGTACGGCAGTATGAATGAAACCTCTGTCCAAGCAGAGAGTATAGACCTTGACCAACAAAGCTATCTTGTACTTTTCTTGCATTCACACATTATTAAAACTAAAACGAGGCACAGTGGGAAAACAGTTTGGTGCCTTGTTATATCAGTGTTTGGTTGTTTGGCTTTGAATACAGGAAACACGACACAGAGAATCATTTATGGTAAAGGCTCGTAACTATAAAGAGATGTGTAAAATCATAATAACTACCAATAGTACAACAATTTGCATAAAAAATTACGGAGATGTCTGCCATCATTTTACATAGCATTCTTTTAAGAAACACAAATTCTATACATTCATGTTTTAGAAGAGAACTTACCAAACGTTCTATCGATCAAATAAGGCACTACACCATTAGGCCAGCGTCGATTGCGGTTCCGTGCTGCGGTTTCTTGTGGTTGCTGTTAAGATAAGAACCCCAAAAACAAAATCAATTGACATGAAATTTTGGAACAAAAAATTCGGAATTGGCGGGATCACACACACAGAATAATGGCGCAATGCCGTTTTGTCGTCAGTTTGGATATCGTTTTACTCACCGTTGCGCCATTTTCGTTGATGTTGTAACCAAGGATGACGTCACCTTCAATCATTATGTTTTCAACGCCTGTGTAAAATAAAATAAAACACCAGGTTAAATAGAAATCACATTTTCAGCAGATCACATGAGAAAAAGGTATAATAACTAATATTCGTGCGAAGTGAAGATTTGTTCTTTGTCGTCACACTCACCTGTTGTCATGTTGGCGTTCTCTCTTAGAATTATTTCCATGCTTTCGTCTTCCGCTTCTGTGCCGAATTTGCTCATATCTGAAATATATGAAAGTTATTGTTGGAATTTGTTGGATTCTTTGTGCAATTGTTATTCTAAAACAATACAGAAGGTGCCTCCAATGTCCCTAACACCTGAAATATTTAAGACATGGAATTGAACCAGGTGGTGTGTAGCTCGTTTGATTAACTGACTGCGTGGCTCAAGACATATCTTTCCTTGACTTATCCAAAGAAAGTCAAGGAAAGATTTGCGTTGAGCCAGTCGGTTGATCAATAGCCCTATATAGGACTGACATCCAGGACGTCACTGTAGTATAATACGAAAGTGAAAGGCCGCCAGGGCTAAGATAATACGAAAGTGAAAAGGCCACCAGGGCTAGTTGTTCAAGTCGAGAGCTATACACACATAAGAAGTCAGTTTACATTCTGTGGACAAAACAATCACCAAAACCAATTCAGAATATCATGATTTAGAGACTAGAGCAGACGCTTTGCCAACTACTACCAAGCGCCATACCAGCATACCTTATCTTGATTCAAGAGTATCCATAAGTAACACCACAGTTTTGCCAACCTTAGGCAGGCTTGAAACACCGTCACTATACAGAAATGTCGTTCATTACAAAGGATCTTATCTTAAAGCATACTAGTGGCCGCAGTGTTTCCATTGTTAGCATTGTTGTACCTTCTATTGATTCAAAGAGAGTAGATATTCGATATATTGAACACTAACCTTCGTAAGTTGGCACTTTAAGATCAATCTGTAAAAGAGGGGAGGAAACAAGATTAGTATTTCCTTGTCATTGCGCTAGGATTCCACCCTTGTAGCAGAGAAGTGTGTGCTTTCAGATGCCTAGAAAGGCTCCATGCCTGAAGCCTTTCTCGGATTCAATTTTTAAAGAAAAATTCCATCTTTCTCTAAAACTAACCCGATCCTATGAAGACCGAGCAGGCACAGCCGGCGAGGGTCTGCCTGGGTCCAGGGCCGTTAAGCTAGCCCTGCCTTGGTGCCGAGAGAGCCCTCCCGGAAAACCGCAAAGTACAGAGTCGGAGGTGCTTCAAAGGGTGTCGTTTCTAAACATGGTTTTATAAAACCAACAGCTCCCCAGCGCTCATTAACCACGTAACTTTTTATTTAGGTAACTCATTTTTACCAAAAGTAGGCCTTTAGGTTATGTGATTATACTTTTACTGCGTTGGAAAGGCCTTAGTGAAGACTCCGCTTTCGGGTTGCAGCAAGGCCGTTAAAAATTATTGTTGGTACTCGATAAACAGTTTGTATCTTTCAAACAAATTAATAAATAATTAAATAAAGCAATGATAACTCACCACAAACAAGGGCATTCCATTAGGAGCTAAATCCCCTGTAATATTATCAAAAGTGTCAGGAACCATCTGAAACCAAAGTTGACAAAAATTACAAATGAGATAATAAAGATCTTAGCAACAAGAAGGACATTTAAAAATTGTTTCTGTATTAAAAACTTCCGTCTGTAGATCAAATTCTCTTTCAAACTCTTAGAAAGGACTTCATAATAGTATATTCAACGACGAACCAAGCAATGTTCAACTGTGTTTTTTGAAAATATATTGTGGTTGGTAGCCGTGTTAGTCATGTATTGTAGAGAGGAAAATTGCACGCAGAGAGGAAAATTGCAGAGAGAAAATTTGCACAGAGGAAATTTGCAGAGAGGAAAAATGCACAAAGGAAAATTGCAGAGAGCAAAATTGTAGCACCTTTTAAGGTGAATTTTAAGAATTTACAAAATTCTTAAAATTCAGAAATATATATGCATAAGCATGTTCGGTATAAACTCTTAGTCTTAGCCCCTGATGGGACCCAACACTGCAACGGAGGAGTCCAACCTGGGCTAATAAACGCTGTGCTCTCTCTCCCTATCTCTCTCTGAGAACAGTTTACACCATAAACATAAATATTTTCCAAGTTGTAGAAGTTTAATACATACCGGTAAAGCATGGACAGAGTAGACCAAGAGCAGGGTCAGCATCACGTTTCCCGCCACACCCATCTTGCAATCAGTCGTAACTCTTGAATACCAACTCGACAAACTAGTGATGGAATAATTATTATAGCAAGCCGTATAACCACTCAGACAAAACAATATTTTGCGTTAATTAGACTACCAGTGATGTGACGACCACTCGTCCGAAATAACAATACCCACTGGAGGAGACGTTCAGTCCTTATATAATAATTGCTTCAGCCAGGGAGGGAGGAAGGAAGTTACAACAGCCTACCATTACGTAGGCCTGCGATCCACCAGTGACCGAAGAACGCCGCGTTGTAAACCCACCCGCGCGAAATAACGATTTCCGCTAAATCACCTTGGTAGTGGCTTAACCATGTTTGGCTATATTGATTGTACTTAATTTCGGTATGAAAGTGCACAAAACTTACGGATGCATGCCTCACCACCATCACCAACATTAATCATTGAACAATCAATATCTGACCATTACTTGACAGTTTTCAAACTTTCATTGAGTGAAATTAAATACGCATAATTTGATATTACTTCCATTCACAACTTCCTAAACCAAATCTGAACTCAAACCAAGAGCCATATATAGCTAGATTTATATTAGCTAGTCTAATGTGATTTTTTACACACCATTGACGAACTGAGGTACTCTTGGTTAAAAAATAATACTCTTGTAGGTCTAGTAGGCCTACTGCTATGGATAAAAACTAAACTAAAAGGACCATCCATAAACAAGAAAGAAAAAGAAGAAGGGAGGGGGAAGAAAAAACTCCCTGCACAAATTGAAATGGAGCGATGCCAGCAACTTCCCTTTTTATGGCCTTACTATCATTAATTTCACTGTTTGTCCAGAGGAAATCACTAAATGCACAATCAGTTTCCTTTGGAGTGGGTGACCAGACCTGACCGGCAGTTAAAAGTTCAGACCACATGATTCTTAGTTGACAAGTGGGTTGATTGAGAATTAATGTAAAATCATAATGATGAAGCAAAAAAAAGCAAAACCACCCGTTCAAAAACAGTCAATCAAATACAAGTATTAAATTGCTATTATAGACCCCTTGCATTGGCATGGCCGCCATCGTTGAAACGTGCATGCGTGAAAGGCTATCATTGGCCGAGAGAGGTGCGCAGCGCGCATACACGCGTGCACTACTCTTGCCCATTGTTTGTCGTCAAAGATGGCGGTCATTGACGTCATGCACTGAGATTTCACATTCGTATAATGACTTATGAATTGCAGAGAACCGATCAAACGTGCACACTCAGCAGTTTTCTTGAAACACGATTTTTCACATTGCTTACGCACTTCCTCCGATAACTTTTGCTGCGTCTTTCTTCCGGGCGCACGCACGCCACAGGATTTTTACGACTCACTGTATGTTTACACAGTGAAACCCCCCCCCCCCCCCCCCATCCCACAGCCTTTACTTTCCATGTTTTTAAGAACTATTTCCATTTACAGACAGACATTGCATTTGTTTTTACACCCACGTCGGACTATCTTAACACTTTTAGTAGATGGCATAACAATGGGCTTGTTTTAATAAGAGAAATGCAAACGGAAGCTATATTTTTAATTGAACAGCAGTGCCCCTAAAACTTTACTCTATAGTTTCGGCGCATTGTTTGATGCAGATATCTCTTCTCCAGTAATTCTGTTGTGTTGAACGTCGCCAATCGACTACCATCTAGTCGTTCAAAAGTACACGACCATTCTGTTATTTCAATCGTTTTAAACGGATGCAAAGCTCATCCGTTAATCAACAATACGCACATTGAACAATAGGTGATGAGATTGCATGATGTTATCATAACCACCAAACATCTATGGGTTCAAGTGGAAATATGTCACCGACTGCTGGTTATCAGATTTACACCCAAGGTTAAACAATGCAGTCATTTCCAAGGTTTCGGCTGCTACCGGGAGCTAGTACAATAGACCTTATGCATTGACGTCACCAAGCCGCCATCTTAGAGGTAAACTGATGATGAAACAATGGAAACGCGCTGATTTGTACGCGCGGCGCACAAGACTGGCCAATGAGCATCTTCCTTTTGACCTCTAGGTGAGGGCGCCCTACTCAAATGACGTCATATGCATAAGGTCTATACATGTTCTGTCCCAACCGTGGTTGGAACCGGTCCCAGCTCGAGTGACACAGTTGGGACGGCCCATCGGCAGATCCCAACTCTAGCTGGGATCCAGAGATCCTGCACTGTGCAGAGGATCGGGACCGGCGGCTGTTTCATTAACTAAAGGGACCATTCAAAGTTTTCAGCATTTTCACGGTCATATAAAGAACGAATAACGAGGGTTCGAGTGGTCGGAGGCCTTTTTTTTAAATGTGTGTAAAATGTTGATAATGTGAAACGAGTTTGAAATAATGGGATTAGAGGCATTGCATTGTGAGGTATCAATGTATATTTGGTTTGCGGTAACACCATGTGTATATCTACTCTAGGTAGATTTTTTTTCTTTGATAACTTGTCTTGCTATTTATTCTGCAGTCGCGGAGTAGATCATTTGGAATACTTCTCAGTTCTGAAAAGAACTGTTCTGCTTAATATTAACTACCACCTGCGCAGGAGGTAGGAAATCAAACTTTAGACAAACTAGTAAACAAACTTTAGACAAAGTAACTTCTTCTTTTTTCATTTTACTGTATGGAATAACTTTATTTGTACAACTTCTTTCTACAGCAGCACAACTTTTGATAGAAAAAAGAAAGAAACAGTAGCCAAAATATTTGGCGACCACATTTCCATCAATGTTTAAACATTGGCTTTTCGTTTCATACAGGGGTTAAAAAAAAAAAAAGTTTAACGAGTTATAATGTTGATCAATGTCTTTAGCTTTCATTTTTGGTTGTTTCAATAATTTCTTGATGATGATTTCTTTTTATAAAAAAGTAAACAAATTTGTCTGGATAATTCAAACATTGCCCTCAACAGCTCAAACCTTGCACAGATATGGGTTAGATTTTTTGGAACATCCCATTTTATTTTCAGGTAAAGAAAACCACTAAATAGAAGGGTAAAGCAAGTGTAACTTGCCGGGTGAGGGGGGAGGTTGGGGGATGGCCTTCAGTGAGTAATCAAAGTAAATAAAATATAAATACCAAATGTGACACACAAGAGTTTTATCAAAGGTTGGTGAACAACTTGACTGCCTTGAAATGTTTTAACGCTTCACGCAACTGGAACTTGATGCCAAAAGCCAAAACCCAAGTTGCCTGTACAGATCGCATGTTTCGGGAACTATACATAAGTTAGTTGAAACGTTGCAAAAACAAATTGTTTTGTTTGACCCAAGCCATGTCATTATATCTGGAAAATAATTGTTCTCTGCTACTCTGTGATATTTGTAAGTTGACATGCCCTTTCAAGAGCGAAGTTCATCACAACAAATATCGGTTGATCCATTTTGGGAGCCAATGTCACTGTGTGTTTTACAATGTTGTGCGCATTAAAGGCCACGCAGTGTTAACATGCTTGACATAAGTAATACATGCTGTTTGACTCCTAAAATGGTGACATGACATACAGAAACTGAATGTGGCGTTAGTGCAACTGGTTGATAAGGTGAAGGGTTTTTGTCTTTCAGAGACATGTGCTCATTGCCTCAACACCCCACCAAGACATTTGTACAAATGTTTCTGCAAAACTCACATTATCTCCCCGAAAAAGTGTAAAGATAATTGTTGACCAATTGCAACAGAGTGATTGATTTCTGGAATGCCATGTGAAACGGCGCTATTTCATGCAGCTTGATGAGCTTGCACTGAATGCCATTCATGAGTATGATAGTTAAGATTTCATTAAATTTGTATCTTCTCTTTCTGTTGGTAATGAAAATTGTATTAACCAATACTAGGGGTTATAAGCGAGGAAGGCATGCTGGAAAAAAACAAAATATGGCACGGCGAGATCGATCACCACCGGGAACAAAAGGTTGTTAACAAAAGGTTCTGAAGAATCCTACACAAGATAATAGCCAAGTGAGGATCCGATTGCCACCATTCCCAAACCTTCCCCTACCCCCTACCCCTACCCCCCTCCCCCGGCACTCTTTTTCCAAAGGAATTTATACCCAGAGCATTTCACTTTTCTAAAGGTACATCATTGATTGTTTTCAACATTTGTTTTCTAGACTTTACGCATACTTAATATTTCTTGGAGTTAAAGTCAATACTGAAAAAAAGAGTTTGTCGGTTCTGCAAAACGGAAAAAGGAAAAATTAACAGCCACTGCAGCAAGGGTACCACCGTCCATCAAACCGACTAACGTTGTCAGTGCGCCATGACGGGATTCGTAGACACGTTGTGGTGGAACGATGCTGGCAGGTGGGGGCGCTCCTCAAGCTTATCGTAATCCAGATGGAACTCCTTGGGCACCTTGGTCCACCGGAGGCAGTCGAAGAAGTAGTAGAGGCCTCGCTCGTAGAGGTTCGTCTTGACCTGGGGCTCCATCATGGGCCCCCTGGTGATCCAGACTCGCTCTTCCTTGTGGTATCGCCAGTCTCGGTTGTAGCTGAGGATGAAATCAAAGTGAAATCAAAGTACTACAATACTTCCTCAGATTTAATACCTTCAGAATGTAACTCATCTGACCAGTTTAATCAAGAATGTTAAATTGTTCCTAACATAAGGGGTCCAATTTTATAGACCTCATTAAGCACACACACCTGCTTACCCAAAAAATATTTTACCTACTAAATTATTATATAAATTATCACACACAAATTACTAGTTCCCTGCAATTTTTCGCTAAGCACACTAACTTCCCAAAAAATACTCAAAAGAGAGATGTTCCGCAAAATTTCTTATTTTATTCATAGTTAACATTTTCTTTCACAAAGATATTACACAATGGATAGCCTATTATTATTCAATTGAAAAACACAAGACCACTAGGCTGGTCAGGTTGTGAGTTTACTGGCCTGACGCTAAAATCACTAGCCTCGGGCCTGCGGTCCAGTTTTAATTTCAATACCTGTACAGGGTGCTATGAATGCAGAATATTGTGGTGAGGAGCGCCATGATGTTTACTTACAGTTCCGCAGCGGCTGCCAGCTGTAAGACGTCTCCACCGTGGGTGTAGTAAAGATAGAACAAGAGATCCTCTCCGTATCGACTCAACTTGATGGGAGCCAACTGCAAGACAGAATCAGGAAAAATACACACTTAGCCACATTTGGCATACCATATCAACCAACAATACTGGACCTAATTTCATAGAGCTGATTAAGCACAAAAAGTAGCTAAGCACAACATCATTTTACTTACCAGAATAAGATAT
Source organism: Leptasterias polaris (assembly GCA_037783415.1). Classification (NCBI taxonomy): domain Eukaryota; kingdom Metazoa; phylum Echinodermata; class Asteroidea; order Forcipulatida; family Asteriidae; genus Leptasterias; species Leptasterias polaris. Next base: position 3,559,951 of record JAZGTN010000073.1, on the reverse strand, counting down.
TCCAGCAAGAATACCATTTCATATGTCCTATCTTTGACTGGTATCCTTCTTATTTTTGCTCAGCAGAAAATCGTAAACAATATTTTCTGCTTAAGCAGTTTTTGGAAAGAGAGAAGGCATAAGTGGTGGCGGGGCTCAAACCGGTCAGAGACACGGCCGGCTGGATTAAATGTCATCAGGACAAGCCCAATTTCATAGAGCTGACAATTTTGCTGCTTAGCAAATATTAGCAAGTTACCAGTCAGAAGTGTGCATGTGACATGGCAATTTAGCTGGTAAACATATTCTGGTAAGCATAATATTTTGTGCTGAGCTACTTTCTGTGCTTAAGCAGCCCTATGAAATTGGAATCCCGGTCATAACTCAATGGGCCCCCTGATCAATGTTGACTCTCAAAGCGCGGTTTGCGCCCCAAGCTGGGGTGGTTACTATTACAATTATTATTATACTCATTATTATGATTTATTAGGCCAGATTTCGGCCAATAGAAGAAAGTCAGATTTGTGGCTGGTCAGTTATTAACCCTAACTCCCAAAGCGTTTTTACTAGAATCCATCCCTAACCCAACACATTCCAACAGCTTATACTACCATGAGATGGGAACTGTACCCAATCTTAGGGGGACGATACACAACCTAACAAACTCCAACAGGCCTTTTTTGTTTGATTTTGTTGGAGTGTGTACACTTGGCATGTGCAAAATTTGATCAGTGAAATCACACAGTACCCAACGTAACATAATCCAACAACTATCTCATTAGACCATGGAGGAAAGAGCAATGCCAGACATGTACATTTCACACATCCACCATACCCACTCAATCAAATTCAAACACCATTACTTAGCAGCAACGATACACAATCCCACAGAATCAAACACCCAATCCTAACTTCACTGTACTTAACCTAACAAAATTAAACACTTTGCCCTGTTTGAATTTGTAGGGTTAGGGATTGTTAGGGTTAATGAAGTAAAAGAACAGTAATAGAAAGGCAAGAACAACAATTGGAATCAGATGACTAGACAAACTCATTCTAAAAATGGCTATTTTAGTGAAAAGTAAACAAAACCACTGTGACTCGAAAGCCTACTAATCCAATCTTAACATGGGAAAAGAATCCAGTCATCAGCAAATCAACAGGAAAAAGCAGGAGTCGTTTATGAGTGGTACCGCAGAACCGGTTCCACCAAGTAGAACCGGGCTGGAACCGCCCATCCCTACTATGAAACGAGGACATTACAAGAGTGGCCGTACCTTGTCCCTGATATGCATATTGGTGATATATTCCTGGGGCACATGGAAGTCAATATCTTGGGGTCGGCTGGGTGACTCCGCCCACGGCGACTGGAACGTGCCATACAGATTCCTGAAACATCCAAAAGAAACCAGTTTTGAGTTACATTACTTGCATTGAAAAGTGGAACTAAAATGTTGTCTAGGTTTGGCTTCAGCCAACATGAACTCAGTCCAGGGCATCAAGTGGAGACTATGCGGCAGCCATTTTGGGTAAATCTATATTATAGACAAACCGATTGGGAATGTCCCATACCAGTGGTTTCCGTCATCTGGAGAATGTTGATTGTGTATTTGTTTGTGCACAACAGGGCCCAATTTCATGGCTCTGCTTACCGCCGAATTCTGCGCTTGCGATCACCATTCTCCGCTTACCGAGCAAGCGCCGAATTTCTCCGCTAGCTGTGTAAGCGTAGAATGCCTAGTAACGTGGACTACGCAAGCGCACAAGCAAAAATTCCCTGCTAACCCGTGAAATACGCTCGACTTAAGCGCGAAATTCCAAGCTTCCATAAGCGCTGATTTTTTGCTTACGGTAAGCAGAGCCATGACATTGGGGCCAGCTTTGACCCCACTGCCATTTTAGTTGTATGGCAAATTTCAGCTCTCCCCTTGGTTATTCTGGTCAATTTTGCCATACATGCATGTTACATGGTATTGATACTCTATGTCCTCAGTTGACATAGAGGGAGTGCACAGCATGACACAAATGGCAGTTGAGCACGGCATTCTCTTGTCTTCTATTGATATGGGTATATCCAGTGAAATTCATACAAGCTCAGAAGAACAGCAACAAAGAAAAAAATCGTCCAGTATGTATGCTGCTTTTAGCGCCTAACATAGAAACAATCGGCGACCAGCTTCCCATCTTATGGCAGAAGCAGCCATGCCAGGCCTTGAACTTTGCCTGTCAATTTCCCTCTAGTAAGGGGCACTTTTACGAGGAAAATGTTAATTTGTATTGGAACTTTACAAAGGGCACCACAGCAAAAGCACATGACAATTGCTGTGGATGCCAAGGATTAATTTGAGGCCTGCCATGCCTTTCTATTATTGGAAGAGAATACTTTTTCGAACTACTCCACAGAATCACGACTTACTCTGGTGAGTTGAGATTGAGGCCTAACGTTGTCAGGTCACTCCCCAATGCTAGCTGTACCAGGTTGGGATCCGTCTCCGCAGCTCTGATGAACGTCAGCAGACCAACTATTCCAAAGGGATCCGTCACGATACCCGGTGGGATGTGAGTTATCTTACCTAGATTTAAAAACAAAAAAACCCAATTCATTTCTTGTTTTTTTAAAAACAGGGATGAGAGTCGCTCCTAAACAAAAACGACTGAAACTACGATCCTGAAATTTTAGGAGGTATATTGAAATTATGGCATTTCCTCCTTTTGGTAGCCCCTTGAGTTATAGATTTCAAGGGGCTTCTGGGAACGGTATCCTTAGAACTAGAGACGTAGATCAAAGAGCAGGATTTATTTATATCGGAAGAAAGCAACAGCTATTTCTGTCACCAAGCAGATACAAAAAAGTCTGAATTCAGATACAAGTCTGAAATGTCTCATCCGTGTAAATGGTTTATTAAAAATTTACAAATTGCGGAGTCTGCCGAATTGTAAGTCAATTTTACAACAATGCTTGTTCTATTAGAAGGGAATTAACAGAAGGTTTCAAAACAAACACTCATGAGAGTTATAAACTAGTGTCATACTGATTGTCTGAGGGAATTCAGGAAAAATTACACCAAAATTATATGCCAGCTTTGGGGGTCGAAAGAAGTGTCCACCACGCCCCGTGCCACAGACACATGCATGTATGAAAAGTGGCGTAACTAGCTATTTTCATTTGTGAAGCAAGCAGAGGCAAAAACATCATTAAGGGGGTCTATTTAATGTATCAAACTATTCATTTGCGCATATTTTTTTCGATCTCATTTAGGGGAGGGAGTAAGAGGGGGGGGGGGGGGCAAGGGTTCTGAGCAGGGGGCGACTTATTATGATCGAGGTATTGTCTTACCATCTTGATGTATGATAATACCTCTCTTCATTTGGTTGTCGTTGTTGCTGTTATTGTTGGCAGCTTTGTCTCCTGGAAACCTTGGGCTCTCCTTCACTGCCCCCGTACTGTTTTGATCTGTTGGAAAGTCCAGTGGTGTGATTTCAAACTTAGCACGGTTACAAGCTAGTAAGGTTTGCGGTAACACCATGTACATGAGTAGGATTTGAAACTTTGCATGGTGGAGATGCAATCTAGTAAAGTTTGCAGTAACACCATGTACTTGAGTAGGATTTTAGACTTTGCATGGTGGAGATACAATCTAGTAAGGTTTGCAGTAACACCATGTACATGAGTAGGCATTCAAACCAAGCATGGTGGAGATACAATCTAGTAAGGTTTGCAGTAACACCATGTACATGAGTAGGATTTGAAACTTTGCATAGTGGAGATACAATCTAGTAAGGTTTGCAGTAACACCATGTACATGAGTAGGCATTCAAACCAAGCATGGTGGAGATACAATCTAGTAAGGTTTGCAGTAACACCATGTACATGAGTAGGCATTCAAACCAAGCATGGTGGAGATACATACAATCTTGTAATATTTGCGTACAAAAAACCCCATGAAGTTGGGTAGGACTTGGAAAACAAGTGATTACAAAACTGAGAGTGACCTTGAATGTTGTGAAGGGGTGAGAAGGAAAAGGCAGTACCTGTTGATTTGTTCAAGATGTTTGACCCTGGTAATGCTGGGAAGTCCTCGCTCTGCATGGTGAACTCTGGTACAGGATCTGCCTGCTTGTTGACCATTCCAACTGAAACAATTAAATACAATAACAATATCAACAATCGTAGTTTATAAGGCGCTATAGACCACTTGATTATGACATCACAAGCCTCTCAGTCTGGTCACTGAGGTTAATGAAGAGCTCTTATTGGCTGAGAGTCGTGCGCAGAAAGTACATGCGTGCACGTTTCCATTGTTTCAAAGCACGTCAACGGGTGCACGTTTCCATTGTTTCACAGAGCGTACGCGCTGCATTTTCCATTGTTTCACAGCATGTAAACCCATGCACATTTCCAATGTTTTACAGAACGTAAAAATCTTTGTTCGAAATCATTGGTCCAGCTACACTGAATGCTTTTTGATCCAGAACTTTGCACGATGAACATTCAAGTGAATGATGTCAAGTGTGGACCCCAATAAACGTGGAGGAGTGTAATACGACAGTAAATTGGAAAGACATCTAGGAGTAGTTTTGTTCCAGTATTTATAAACAAAAAGAGCAAGTTTAAAATGAATCCGTTCTCTAATTGGTAGCCAATAAAGTTCCCCGAGTGATGGGGTAATATGTTCCCTCAATGATGTGGAACATACCAAACGAGCTGCACTACTTTGTTATCTTTGAACTCTGTCCAATTCATACGACCTATTGTGCAAAAATCAACAGCATTTGTGTTCATCGCAGTGAGATAGTCCATCGAATTGAACACGAGTAAGATTTGAAGCAAGGCTGGGGAATAAGAACTGCACTGTTTGTTCATGCTACAACCTGAGACCTCTGTTTGTTGGTCCCCCCCTAAATGGCTGGATGGAAGATCTAGATCAGAAGTACACGGCCTGGCAAGGATGTTGAAATTACAAGTTGTACAGTGTGAAAAACTACAACAAATTTATCATGAGACTGACAAAGCCCAGCTGTTAAAAAATTACACCTAAAGTATAATTTTTAATTTTTTTTTAAAAGAATTTTTGGAGGTTTGTTTTGTATATTTTCTATTTATACAGCCAAAAAACAGGGAATAGAGCAATATTAAGAACAAGTACATAATTGAAGGAAATAAAGGGCGTTTGTACCTCCACTGAGCTTACCGTATGCAGGTCTCCCTGCCATTGGATTAGGTGGAAACAAACTTAAGCTGTTGTTGTCAATCTGCTGAGGAGTGGGCTGCTGTCGCCCTCTGTTGGCCAATACTGGAAAGTCAGACATGTCCAATGACGGCGTGTTCTCAGCTGCAAAATGGAGGGAAAAATTGCAAAAAGTTTCTGAATTTTCTCAAAGGTGGACAGGTGGCACCGTCAAATTTTCTTCAGTGATTCAAAAATTCTCTGTTAAGCTCCTTCAAAACGTTTTTCCCCTGACAAGTTTATCCCGCGGTTCAAGCCCCGCTCTCGTCAATTTGTCTTTTTCAACCAAAAATCAAGTTGAAATACAGAAAAAAATAAGATGCAAGAAGAAAACAAACATTTTATAAAAAGAGAGAACATTCCCAACCTGCACTGAAAGATGCGGCAAGTGACTGAGGAGTGAAGTTCCCTAACAACGTATTTTGCGGCCCACCATAACTCTGCTGTCTCGTCATGCCAAACGCTCCAATCGTTGATTGCGTTGACCTTCATAACGAAAAGAAGAAAAACAAATTAGTCTAAAAATACAAGGAAGGTCACAGAAATGGCTCCAAGAAGATTATGCATCAACCAAACTCTGTTTCAGTTTTCAAGAAACCTGTTCAAAAAAGCTGTTAATTTTTTTTAGAGAAATACTCAAAAATCCCATGCTTGTTGTCACCTTACAAATCTAACAATTATTTCATACCTGCCTACATTGAAACCTCAGAAATAAACACACCAGTTTTACAAGTCCACAGATTGCGCGCAAGAAGTTGAGCAAGTAAAGCTTATTACATGAACACATACAAATTATGTAGATATTCAAAACAACGTACAAAAATCATCTCGTAAGAAAATCTCTACTGTCGCCAGCAAACTGCGTCCTCTTTTGCTACAACTTTTTGGGTGTATTTCATTGCTGTCATTGCCAGAAATAGGAATGTTCTGATTTGTTGAGGCCTGTAATCTCAAAAAACTGGACAAGTCCACTTAAATCTGAACAGTTGGCAGGTATGTTAATTTCCTGATAGATTGATTGATTGATTGATTAATTGATTAAGAGGATTCTCTCTCCCAACTCACCCTCCGAGCATCCTCTGCTGTTGTTGTTTCTGCTGCATGGCTACTAAACTTGGAGATGTCCTACTGTTTGGACTGGGCATGCCGGACCCTAGTGTTCCTACCCTGCTCTGAATGCTCATAGAGCCTTGGTTTGTACTCGTTTGTACCTGGCTGGTTCTCGGACCAACAGGCAACATTCCCCTAAAATGGTACCAAAAAGGAAATACAAATAATGGTGATGCCTCTTGTCAAAGTTATTCCTCATGTATCTGAAAACATCACGGTGAGCTTGAGGACAGATACTGGGCCTAAATTTGCACTGTACCGCAAGCCTGAGGCCGGTGTTGTTTAGCTTTGGCCCAGTACAACTCACGACTGGACAAGTCTGGCTGTCTTGTGCTTTTCAATTTAACAATAACAATGTAATCTCTATATTTAAAAAGAAGTATTGTGCAGATGTTGACTTTACTTTTGATAAATTCAATTCCGTTTAGTATCAAAGTATACATGTACTTCCCTCTAGGCAAATCAACACCAATCCTCTCTCAGTGCTCGTTCAAATAAAACAAGTTTATACAGTAAACTGTGCATAATTTTTTTTCCTCGTTTTTGATTCTGGTCTTGTGAAAAATCTTCTGGTTCAGTACAAAATGTGAACTCCAAACCCTGCGGAATTGTGGATTTCGCCCCCCCAAATTTGAGTCCCGAGGTAACCCTTTTTGGTTTCTCTCAAATGATTAGCTCTAATTAAGCTCTGCTTTTCTCCTGAAGGTAATCAAAGCACACTGATCGAAACTTTGGGTAGTTGTTACACCACTTCTTCATCAGAACCACAACTCATAAAAGCTATTATCACATGGTGTAATTGCGAACGATAGTTTCAAGCAGTAATAAAAAGTTAAAAAACATCAAGATGAGTTGAGCTCTATTGACCTCACCTGCTTGGTGATGGGGGTGTCGGTGTTATTTGTCCCCCTATGCTACCGTGGTGACCTGACATGCTGCGACTCGGGAAGGGAAGCTGCTGCTGTGTTTGTTGTTGCGGGTTGGGCATACCCCGCTGCATCCCCGACTGCTGCTGCTGCGACTGTGGCTGCTGCAAACCCAAGCCTGGCCATGGAAAATTATTTTAACAACTGTCAACCACAGTCCTGGAAGTTCATCTTTGAGAGGGCAAAGCCATTTTCATGAAAGGCACTTCCACTGGAAAATCTTAAAAGTCTATGGGAAACTTTTGAAGGGGCACCAAGGCCAAAACCTGGGCAACAGAGGCATAGCCTCCGTGGCCGCCGAATTCTAGGCCTGCACTCAGTAGTAGTACATACGCTAATATGTCAATGTTGTCATTAGAGCACAAATATTATATTATCATTACATCTTTACAAAACAAAGCCAAGTTACATTAAGACACTATGATGAATAAAGTTTAAATTTAAGATAAAGCAAGACAACATTTAGGTTTGGGTGAAGCACTGCTTCTGTACCCTAAACTATTGACAGACAAACGGAGACAGGACTGGTGACAAACGAATCTACAAGACAAGTTACACATACTACAGTAAAATATAAGTTTTTAAACACTTCAGTATGAATCTTGGCATGTTTTTTTCAGATTTTTGCTAAATATAGGGAGAGATTGATTTTATGGGGTCTTTCAGCTGCTCTTGAATTGATTGTGCACCTAGTTGTATTTTTGCACAAGCCGAATAACATTCGCAGTATAATTGCGGAACACCAGAGTGAACTTGATAAAACCTTTATTAAAACTTACCATGCTGACCGTAAATGCCAAACTGCGAAAGGGATTGTGACTGCGACGTCAACAGCTGGACAGAAAACAAAATTCAAAAGAATTTAGCATATTGATTAAAAACATCAAAATCTAAAGAATATAACATTGTGAAACGGATATTATAAACACTTAAACATATATTTCGTTATTCATATTATCTGTGTTTTACAACACACAGAAGTGTGTTAAGCACCACATACCAGGGATGAGAGTCATTGCTGGCAAAAAAGTCTGAAACTACATGTTGGATCCAAATTTTAGGGCGTAGGGCCTACATGTATGTTGAAATGTATGTTGTATCTACCTTTTGGTAACCCCTAGGGAGGGTTTGGAATTCAAAGGGCAGTCTTTCTGTTACGTGGAAAAATGAAAGGCTTTTTCTATTCACCAGGCTGACATAAAAAGTCTGAATTCAGACATAAGTCTGAAAAATCTCATCCCTGACATACGTTGCGGAACCCGCTACTAAAATACAGGACTAGAACTGCCTCTAGCTATGGGGTGAGCTCGGTGGTCTAGTGGCAAGATATCTGTTGTAGAATGGCAACGGTCGTGGGTTCGCATCCCACACAAGTAATATAGCTGTAGTTTTTTCTTTATTTAATATTCTTTATCCCGAAGCAAATTCAACATCTATTAGTTATTTCACATTTGGCAAATTTCAAAGTCACTACTTTTAAATGCGCATCAAATGAACTATATTTCAAACATGCTCAGAGAGGGTGCATTATGCAGCCCATCCAGAAAGACCGAGGCAAGCCCCCTTTTCTTTCGCAATAAGTGTCCTGACCTTTGTTTTTTAGGTGCATGACAAAATGCACAAGACTACAGTTTTGTGTCCCATACCAAAGATGCAGGCTTGATGCCAAGGAGCTCTATCATGCTCCAGGCAAGCCACCAACCATGAGTTCACAGATCTCAACGCTCTTGGGGTGACTGCAGTTTTTCCCATGCTGGCCCTACTCTTTGGAACAGTCTCCCACTTGCCCTTCGTCAAGCCTCATCAGCCAGTTCTTTCAAACAATTACTCAAAACTTATTTGTTCACACTTTAAATCCAATTTAATATTTAATTTTGTTATATGCTTTTCATAATTTTTGTTGAGCGCCTTGAGCGTCACTGCGTGACGGATTTGTGCGCTATATAAGAAGCCACTATTATTATTATTATTATTAAAAGATCGTGCAAGTCTTGTGTGTATACAAACATTTTGGGACCAGTTTGGTCCTATGTACATTGCTTTAACGCGTGAAGAAAACAAACTTGCGCACTTTAACAGGTCCCAATGTTCAAATACGTGCGAGACTTGCACAGTCTATACATGAAATTGTCTTCACTTTCAATTACTGACTTGACCATAGTTAATGGTTCTCAATGTGGCAAATATAGCACTAGCTCTTCCACTGAGCTAACTGTCTCGACAATGGATATGGCTTAGAGGAAGACAACATTTGACAAACTGAATACAAACAAAAAAATGGGTTGAAGTGATTCGAAACTGCAATGCGGTTTTAAAAAGTCGTGTGTACAAAACTCACATCCTTATGTGAAGTAAACATGCTGGAGGGTGGGAAGTAAGCAGAATTCTCGCTGAAATCCGCATCGCTCTCTTTGTAGAAGCCCATCTTGTTGATGTTCTTGAGTTTAATGCCTGAACCTAGCAGACCAAAATCTGCAAAATATCAGAAAGGATTATTGAAAAAATCTGCAAAATATCAGAAAGGATAAATGTGAAAAATGACACATGTACATTGTTATTCAACATCAAGGTTTTTAAACTATTGACCATGTGATCTGTGGCATCACATGTTTACAAAAGAGCCACAGAGCCCAGACTTCTTGCATGCAGGATTTGAACACAGCGTGAGCCCAATGGAAGAAATTACCGAATCCTCAATTTCAAATTCTGTGTCTCTCGTAATCACATCAATGTAGTTGAAAGATCTACGTCTTCTAATAATAGGGCATGGAAGTCTCCATAATAACACATTGGGTATGACCTGGGGCCAATTTCATAGTGCTCCGTTCACCATGGATATATATGCATTGTTACATCATTCATTTTCATGCAGTAAGCACCGGAAGGTTAGCATGCCTTTTCGTGTGCTTACGGTTAGCAGCGCTATGAAATGGAACTCGCACAGTAAGAAGAAAATTGGCCGACAAGCAGCTCTATGAAATTGGGCTGCTTAAGCACCAAAAAATAATCTAAGCACAACAAAATGATGCTTACCAGAATAAGGTTACCAGCCAAAATACCATTTCACATGTACCACTTGTGATTGGTATCCTGCTCATTTCTGATAAACAGGAAATCATTAAGCAAACACTTTCTTCTTAAGCAGCTCTATGAAATCGGGCCCTGATCTGGAAACTGGTTACCAGCCAAAATCACATTACATTTGCATTGTTGTGACTGGTGCCCAACTAATGATTTGCTTAGCTAATGATTTGCTCAGCTTTATGAAATTAGTCACTTACCACCTAGAGACATGTCTGGTTGACTTTTCCTCCCATCTTGCGACATTCCTGGACTGTTGAAAGAAAAGGAAGATGAAACATGACATCCCTAATTCACAAACAAGATTTGTTTTTAATTTTTCTTATTTTTTAATTTATGCTAGTTCGCCCCTACTACAAGAGCCACTTTTGGTAAGGGGCAACAAGATGAAAACATTTAAGATGAAAATAACTCAGGAGAGCTGGTGGTAGGAATTGATATTCCTCTAAAAACAGTCTAGATTGTAGGATGGAGGGAAACATGCACCAGGCAAGGAGTTTCAAAGAGATGCAGTACTTTTTAAGACTGTACACAAGATAAAATGATGTATCAAGAAATCGTTGAGGTTGTGCATCACTTGATGGAAAGTCATGTACTGTGAATTGGACATGTATGCATCTTTGTATTGTAATTTGAAAACAAACAAGAGGAAAATGTCAAGAACAGTAGGCCTACACTTTGTACAGTGTTTTTAAATTTTCTATGGCGCTATTTCGTTACAACAAAAAAACGAACATATCAGCTGATCAGCCGAAAAGATGTCCGCCTGTTTATTACATTGTCTAGCAAACTTTGTATGGTTTTAAGCCAAGTTCAAGTCTGGAGTTTCGTCTTTGAGAGGGCAACAGAGGCCATGGCCTCAGTGTAAATCCAGGCCATGTGTTTTTCACTGGTTTCTTTACCATCATTAAATTATAATCATTTTTAAATATTATGTTTATTCATTAAGTTATTTTATTTAACTCTTCAAAAAAAAACAAGAATTCCTTTCATCTTGAGTATTGGCAACAAGAAAATTGATTTTTATTTTTTATTTTTTATAACACAAACACTCAAGACCATGGAAACAGATGTCCGATGAAACAAATATTTTACTTTTTAAAAACATTACATACATGTGAAATATGCAAGATGATCAACAGGGACTCTTAAATTTTCATGCAATCAGGTTTAATAAAACATTTAAGTTAAGTCTTGAATTCTGGTGGTATGGAAGTGAATCATGCAGTCAGTCTGGAAACTTTCACATTATTTGAAAACATTTTTAATGGTCGGCAGGTTTTTGAACGGTTAGTCTAGTATTAGTAACACTAACCCTAACCCCCATTAGGGTCCCTCTACATACCCTGCCAAATACAACAGAATGCAATACAGTTGAAATGAGAACCATGCCATATGCAACAAAATGCAACAAGGGATTTTGTTGCATTGTGCAGGCATGTTGTTTGTGTTAGGATTGAGCAAGGGTGTTTGCCCTGCTAAATGCAACAGTATGCACATAAGTGTAGTGGTGACCTGGCTAATATGTGGGACCATGAACTCTGCCAAATGCAACAATATCCACTTCATTCTTCCTGTGGAGTGTGGCTGCTTTGTTCAGAAACAATGGAAGCACCCAAGCTCTAAGTTTACATTTATACAATTGCATAATGAGGCATGATTTAGAGCTTACATAACAAGTAAAATCACTTGGCTGCTAAATGCAACAAATTCCATCAAGGTATGAATTTGAGTTGACTGCCAAATACAACAAAATTCAACACCAATATGAAGTCACTTGACTGCTAAATGCAACAAATTCAGTCAAAGAATGACATCTCAGTTGAGTTGACTGCCAAATGCAACAGATTACAACAACTATTACCATTTGGTGCATATTGTTGCATTTAGCATGGGGCTAAAAGAATCTATAGTAATATTGTTTTGTTAGGCCTAACTCTACAGTTCTTCCTGATTTAAAATGCTTACTCTATATCCATTTTCACTTCTGTTGATTTCAAACCGCGCCTGTCAAAGAAAAAGAAAATTACCTCACAATAATATGCATATCAAAAGATGCAATGTCGTCGAAGCATGTCCACACTTAGCTGTGTAATAAGTAACCCTGCAACAAATTGTTAGACCAAATTGGGCTGCAAATTAGACCCAGTAACTGGGGCGCTGTACTCATTTCAAACCAGCAACAAGTGACAAGATGGCCCTTATGATCATCGCAACTAGTCCACCGGTGCAGTGTTCCCCCCTAGCTGATGAACTGCGCAAAATCCTTCATCATATTCATAGACCTAATATCGCAATATACAGCCTGGCTGATTTCGCACAATGGTTGAAAGGCATTGTGGGAAAAAAAATGGACCCCTGTGTTTGCACCCTTTTCCTTCCCTTCCCACAGTGCCTTGGGATCAGTGTGTGACTGGTAATTGCAATAGACCTTGTGGCGTGGGGGAAGGAATTATTTTATTATTTTTCAAATTATTTTGCCTATCCGTATTCATCCTTGGACACTTTTTTATTTGTTATGAAATAAAATATATACCTTATTTACTCAAAATCATAATGAGAGATTGCTTTTGGTAACAATTATGACATTGTAATGAGTGAACAAGTGGCAGTCGGCTCTCTAGTGAGTGTAGGGATAAGGAAATTGTTCCCATTTTAATTTTAAAAACTTTATTTAACTAAGTTTTAATTAACGACAGAGTTAGTTTCCAAAGAAATCCAAGCAATTCATAATTCCTTATTGAAGTTATTCAGCTTGTGTGTGTGTGTGTACATGATGTACCTTGACTGTAAATAACACTAGTACTCTAATATACCATACTAATTGTATTTATAACAAGGGTACATTCATTGGTAGTACTATGGATGTTTGTACATACATGTACACTGACTTCCGTACTGTAATGTACATGTACATGTACGAGAGCGTCGAACGATGCACACGAAATTGAAAACAATCACAACATCCAAACTCACGAGAGAAAAAATGCTTTTGCAACAGTTAAAATGGCCCAAAATACATTACCTGGTTCATAAAATCATATGGACATTCCTCTCCAATATGGACCATTCACTCAGAATTAAACTGGATCTAGGGTGAAGATAAATGCTTTTTTTTGTTACCGATTCACAAGAAAACCGAGAAAATCACGTAAATTGTCAATTTTGAAAGCAAGATGGCCGACGCTCTCACTCACTTGACCTCAAATGACCTCATTTAACTCGATCTAAAAATAGATATTGCGCTTCAAGCAATTCCTAAATTTCAGTAATTAAAATTTCTTAAAAGTATAAATTATAAATACTAATCAGTGACAAAGATTAACGTATATTATATTTCGTTTTATTTAATTTTAATATAGTGGCCTAGAATTATCCATTGAATGAAGTAATTCCCATTGGTAAACATTGGCAGTTATTGGATTATTTTCTTCCTATTATTGTACATGGTATATTAGTTGAGATTTGGCTGTCCTTCTTTGGGATAGGAGAAAAATATTGATTCTCACACGAACAGCTGACGCTAAAGAACTTCAGCATGTGGGCGGTAACGTACATTCAGAAGTTGAACAAGACAAGAGAAAGCTTGTGGTTTCGTGGCATTGCTAAATGCTATCTTGTCTGTCATAAAGCAGGTTGTCTTTTGCACGAGTGTTTTGAAAGATAATGTGAATAGTACACCATTTCAAGACCTAGCAAGAACTTAAATATGGCATCAGGTAAGCTTTGGTTTCGAACTTGTTGTTTGTTTGTTTTTTTAATTGATTGAGTACAATTTTTGCTTGATTGATGATTGGTTTTTTAATTATTAATTTCAAATTAATTAATATTGGTTTGCCCATTTTTACTTGCCAAATATCAGGCTAAAATTCCGCATCCAGCCACCACTTTATATTTGACATGAATTTTTTAAATACTAAACAGGCAGTTTCTGCACACAAAAATAATAAATAATGAAACGGACATTATAAAAAAATATTAAAAAAATAAAAAAAAATTAACGAAAACAAGAGCTGTTCCGCTGTGCTGCGCTGCGAAACAGCTAAAAATGCCTTTGTAAAAATTAATGCTCATTATTTATACCTACCTACCTCAATCATGCTCAGAACCTATACTGGTCAGAAGTGAAAAGTATACATTTATATAAATTAGTTATTTATTATTTATTTATTATTGGTTTTGTATAATTATCTGCTTTTATTATTGCGTGTACTATATTATATGTTTAAATCTATATTTATTTCATTGTGTACCCCAGATGTGGGGCAACAGATCTACGGATCATAGTATGTATTTGCTTTTGTTGTCCCTCGCCCATCTCGGGGTATATTGTCTTGTATTTTGTTTTGTACTGTTATGGCAAATAAAATAATAATAATAATAATAATAATATAACTTATAAGCAAATCTATCTAGATAGGCAAATCCACTCTCAGCAGTGCAAATACTGGCAGTGGCAGCACAGGCCAATGCCTACACTACAGTCTAGATGATGATGAAGCAAATCTTCTGTCATAATTCATGTAACTTTTTCCTTGTCTTTTCTTCAGTTCCATGGAGAAACCCGCTAATGCCTTATCGCCACAACCGGAGGTATCTGGGCAAAATTAAAGCAGTTATCTTTGACTGGGCTGGGACGGTCGTTGACTGTGGAGTCTTCGCTCCAGCCTACACCTTCGTTGAAATCTTCAGGGGAGAAGGGGTGCCCATCACGGATGAGGAGGCGAGGGGACCGATGGGAACTCATAAGAAAGTAGGCTACCCACCATCAATAAGTAAACCATTGGGAACAGTTAATGATCACATTCGTGACCCTCCACCCTGACAGTCCTGACCAACCCTACAAGAAATTTGTTGGACCTGGTGCAAAGTTCAGTAATTTCTGTCAGCCTTATGTCTAGATTGGAAGAGGGCAAAAACTAGTGAGGACAATTAGTTAGATACAATTAGGTGTAATATGCAAGATGTCATAGAGAGAATGAACTAAAATGTACTGGTTCCTTTGTAAATTTTAACAGGTACATATTCAGAAAGTGCTGGAGCTTTCGTCTGTTCGCAAGCGCTGGATGGAAGCACACGATGGGAAGCCACCCACAGAGGACGACATCGAGTCCATGTACCAGAAATTTGTTCCACTTCAGCGGCAGGTTCTGAAGAACCACTGCGACATGATTGAAGGTTGTCTGTTTTTCCCGCATTATTGTCTGATCTCTTCCCCGAAAGTTTCATTTAATATAAGAGGGAATATTCCACTTCATGGCACATTTTATTTATTTATCCAGAGAGCAATGCCCTGTGAGAGTCAAAGCCCTTGATATTTTATACTGGACCATTCCACATATCTAAGAGGGGGGTCAGGTCCGAGAGTTGTATAGTTTAATTTCTAAGGGGCTAACAAATGTTTTCACTCATATACTTTGTGCATAAAATTGTACAGACATGCAGACCTACCCAGATCTGAACCCTCTGATAAGTGGAGCCATCTGTTCTTTGTAGCAGGCTTCCAGGTGTCTTGCTGACAGCCTGTGCTAGGTTCTGAGGTTTCCAACATCCCTCCCCCCTGCCAATCAAAGTTTTTGACTTACTGGGGTGCCGGTAACTAGTGGAACCTTCACGCATCTTTGTATGTTTGTAAAGTGTTTCAACAAAAAATTGGGCGATGAAACTTTAAGGAAGTTGTAAATGTAAGACTGTCTTTAATTGTGAAGTAAATCTGTTTGTTAGTTATTTTTATTTTTTTAAATTTGTCCAGGGGTTGTGACAGTGGTGAATCATCTCCGGCTTCACTGTGGTTTGAAGATTGGTTCCTGTACTGGCTTCACCTCCCCCATCATGGCAGACCTGAAGGAGATCGCTGCGAGTCAAGGTTTCATCCCAGATGTCATCGTGACGGCAGATCTTGTACCCCAGGCCAGACCCTGCCCTCACATGGTGTGGTTGAATGCCATCAAGCTTGACGTGCACCCCATAGAGGCCATCATAAAGGTCGGTGAAAAGTAGTTAGTATAGACCTTTCTATTGCAACGTCACAGCCCGGGTTTTTGCCAACCGAGGTTGGAAAACTATGGAAAGCCATAACTGCAAATCAAAAACAGGTAGCCATAGTTTGTAGCAATGTTACACAAATATAAACAAATAGTGTTGAATTTGTTAGAAACAAATCAACCAATCATGGAAGGTTTTTCAGTTGATCTTTACAGAAAATGTTGAATTCGGTCACAACATTTTTGAACACGATAGAATGTTTTGCTAACATTCGGCCGTCCATGCCAACCGGCGCACTTTGTTTATCAACAATGGAAAGGTCTATTACTGTGTCTTTCTGTTAATGAATCCCAAGGGACCCTCAAAAGCACTGCGACCCCTAGGCCTGAAGATACCTGTGTAGAGAAGACGATGAAGAAATGTCATCATTAGATGTGAGAGAAAAACCCCAAATAGAGATTACCCACGCAATCAGGCAGGGACTGAAAACCCTTTTCAAACGCAAGGCTCTGGTCCGGGAGGCAGGGAAGAAACCACTGAGCCAACCTGATTACCCCATATTTAATAATAATAATAATATGGATTTATATCGCGCTTTATCATGCCAAGGGCGTCTCAAAGCGCTTCGAACATTATTACCCCTGGTCACTGGATCATTTATTTCATTCCTTAAAACCATCTCAGCTCCCTGGGGAGTATACAGCCTGTGCTGCAATATATGCGCTACTAAGCTAAATCAATCACAAGAACCATCTCTGCCCTCACAGGTACCCATTTTACCCCTGGGTGGAGAGAAGCAATTATAGTTAAGTGTCTTGCTCAGGGACACAAGTGTCACGACCGGGACTCGAACCCACACTCTGCTGAACAGAAACACCAGAGCTTGAGTTCGGTGCTCTTAACCGCTCGGCCACGACACGCCACGTGTAGCTGAAAACACAAAGAAACTCATTTTACATTTTCGTTTCTCCTCAAAGGTATCTGACTTGTGAGCTTGCAGCCATCTTCAAGGATCAGAAACTCCAGACTTTTATCTGAATTTACACTTTTTTATGTCAGCTTTGAGAAAAATATAGCAGCTTTTTTCTTCAGATATAAAGAAATTATACTCTATGATCTACTTCTCCAGTGCCAGGGGATACTGTTTCCAAAAGTTATCTATAATATTTTGAAGAGCCTGTTAAATTGAGTTTATTAGTGATATACTTTCCTATACTTTCCCTCAAGTATTTGTTTGGCAAATATGAACAAGAATTTGGTTAGGAAAACATTTATATGTGGAGTTTTTATTTAGATTTTTTATTAGTCATTTTACATTTAAGGCCCTTTTAATTTGTACAAAATATGAAATTGCAAATCAGAAACTTCTTGCACTGAGCCAATTTTTGTGTATGTGTGAAGTGGTTAATGATTTGTAAACCTGTCATTGATCACATGAAGGTTGACGACACCGTTGATGGTATCAGGGAAGGACTAGCTGCAGGATGTTGGACAGTCGGAGTGGCAAAAACTGTAAGTCAATTTCAAACTCAATTGTATCAATTTATCTCACTTAAAGGTATTATACAGGATTGGCAGAGCTGACAAAATAATCACAGACAGTGTTCATGTTTTGTGTAATCAACCACATACATGAAATAACAAACCTGTGAAAATTTGAGCTCAATTGGTCATCGAGGTCACGAGAAAATAGTGAAAAGAGACCTTATGTGTTTTCTGTTTTTCAAACATCGAGTTTATTATCGCGCGCGATAAAAACTATTGTTTTACTCATTTCTCAGAAACGATAGCATTTTAGGCAGAAATATTTTAAAGAACCCTTTCTACCATTACTTACTTTAAATCGGTAAGTTATGTGTGAATCTGTGAACATTTGTGTTTTTCGATCTTGCCAATAGTGTACAGGGCCTTTAAAGGCAATCGGTTTTTGGAACCATTCGATTGTTTTTGATCCTTTCTAAATGTAGATATACACACAGACTGTATATACAGTAAAACTAACCTGTGAAAATTTCACTTTTTTGAGATATCGCTGAAAATCCAGAGCGAATATGTCCACACAGGAGGAATAATCCCCAATAGGAATACACAATCTGAGAACAATTTCTGACAGAAACGTTTCTCAGATTCAAATTTTGAGTCATAAAACCTGATATCTTTTGACATAACCACTTTTCTTCAAGGTGAAATGTTGATGTATATAAAAATGCTTCATACTATTGAAAGCCGCTGCTGTAGGCTTCTAACTAAAATGCTTTTATTGCCATTATTTTTAAGAGTAATTACTAAGAGTGATGACACAGAACAGGTTGGCAACTGACTTTTCAGGATGATGCAGTGCCTGAGCTAAGACCATGTTGAACATATCAACCGCCCATTGTTTAAAAAGATATAGATATTTGGTGTATTTACCAATAAATGACCCTACCTTTATAAGGACAAAAATAGCTAAGCACAACAATTATGCTTACCAGAATAAGCTTTAAAATATAGCATGTCATGTGTGCAATCTTTGACTGGTATCCTGTATATTTTCTGCTTTAAGCAGCTCTATGAAATTGGGCCCTGTTGAGTTGGGTCGATAAGAATACACAAGAAGGACAGTTCTTTTCAGAACTGAGAAGTCTCCCGAATTCCGAATAATCTACTCCGCGGCAGTAGAATAAACAGTGATGTGTTTTGTTGTTTTCATTTCCAGGGTAACTACATGGCTGCTAGTGAGAAGGAAATGGTTGACATGGACAGTGTCGAGTACACACGTCGTCTGAAGAACGCTTACAACATTCTAGCTGAATGCGGATCCCACTACGTCATCGATAGCGTGAAAGACCTCCCCCCCGTCATTGAAGATATCAATCGGAAAATGGCTGCCGGGGAAAGACCATAAGCACTCAAACTAGCTAAGCAGAAAACTATTTGCTAACCGGGAAAACAAAACCAGCAAGGGCCCAATTTCATGAAGCCTGTAAGCAGATTTGTTTTGCTTACCATTAACATAATTTCTTTTTTATTGAAACACTGCTTTAAAATAGTGAACCAAAGCAAAATGCACGCTAACTTGCTGCAGGTTTCTGTGAGCCAAGAAGTGACACAACAATGCAAATCCATTGTGAAAATGCACACGCACTGTAAAATCATTAATGAAATAAACATTTGTTTTTCGATATTTTCCTGCTAAAGTGAGCACAACATTTTTTGCTTGCCGATAAACAGCTTATGAAATTAGGCCCAGAGTACCATGTCGTGTGCTTTTTTATTTTCTCTTAGCAGAAATTTTGTTAAAGGCACTGAACACGTTTGGTAATTACTCAAAATATATATTAGCATAAAAACTTACTTGGTAACGAGCAACGGAGAGCTGTTTAGTATAAAACATTGTGAGTAACGTAGTTTTTAAGAAAGAGGTAATTTCTCACTAAAATAATAAGACTTCTGGCCAGAAGCCTTTTATTCCTATCTGAAAGCACACTAATTTGTACAAGGGTGTTTTTTCTTTCATCATTTTCTTGCAACTTCAATGACCAATTGAGTCCAAATTTTCACAGGCTTGTTATTTTATGCATATGTTGGGATACACCAAGTGAGAATACTGGTCTTTGACAATTACCAAACGTGTTCAGTGCCTTTGGGCAATATTTACAACTTCATGGGCTTGGATCTTTAAGTAAATAATTTTTCATATGAAAGCTGATTTGATTTAGGGTAAAGTGCTCATAACTGATATATCTTCCCACTCTTGGCTTTACGACCCATCCGAAGGACAAGGCAATTATGGCCAAGTGTCTCGATCAAGGAAACAAGTGCCATGACTGGGACTCGAACCCTCAAATTGGAATTTATCCTTCATGGGAAGACACTGTTTGCCAAAAATTAGTACAACTCAAAGCAGGGATGCAGTATTTCATTGTGAAATTCATTTTTGACTTCTTAATTGTAAAGTTTGTAGAACTGAAGATTTGTTTGGACCACAGCTCTATTCAATTTTAATATTTTTGGGGGAATAAGTATTATGTACATGTACAATGTGTAATTAAAATGAAACAAATATATATTTTGATAAATTTGTATGAACGAATTGTGATACCATTAAAATAAATTTGATGAAGTTTACAGGCCTTAGCTGTTGTATGATGAGATTTAGTCTGAGAATAACTTAGTGGTGTCATCCAAATACAATTGGTGGACATCTTGCAAAAATGTGGTTCCGAAATCATTGCATAACATTTCCATATGAAGGGAGGAACGAGGTCACCTATGGGCAAGTGGGCCTTGGGAGTAAGGATTAAACTTTTAAAGAAACAATTCGCAAGACAAAATCAATAGATACAAGTTTATTTGGACCTGTTTACAGTTGGGCTATGTCCCAATTAGTAGCTTCAGCAGTGTATATTGACCCATTTCACACATGCCTATCCTGTCCACCATTTTGGGAGTCAGAACATACATATAGGAATCAACTCCTAAAATGGAGGAAACGGTAACGTGCAGAGTTGTGTTCCGTATTGTGCAAGGGGTCATGGGCTGGATCGCTGAAATAGCCTTATCTACTACAATGCCGCAACAGCCATAGCTGTTTGATTCGGACAAAGCCTTAGAAACATTAATCAATTTTATATTTTGGAAACCCTTTTGACACATGTACCACCCCAGACAAAACTTTCCTATCCCGAGTCTGCCAAGCCGAGGAAATTAATTCATGCAAGGTGGCATTTACCCGTTTGTAAGGGAGAGTCTTAAATGTCGGGCACGCTTTCAAGTGCGAAGGAAAGTTTCTGTAGGCACACCCATGCAATCCAATGGACTGCCAGAATGTTCTGCTAGACCACGACATTGTACTGAACACTCATACACATGAGAATGTGCACGTTAGTATTTTGAGTGTTCAAACGCTTCGGCGGTCCATGTACACTCGCTGGAATATTTAATAAAAATTATCCTACTGTTCGGAATTTTGAGACCTACTTATGTGTGATGTAATTCCACTGTGAAGCCATACTCACTTCATCCAAACTGGCTTCAACGATTATCAGAAGCCACTGAAAATGTTTGGAGCTAGATTTTCTTGAATGCTCTTTTTTTTCAAAAATACAAACTGTACTTGCTTCTTACATATAGTTTGTGGTCTATGACTGTGAAATTAGAGGGTGTTTTTGTGTGTGAAATTACACACAAGGGTATGGGCCCAACAAACCATGCACATGTAGCAGAGCAACAAAGCAGAAACTTTGTGTAGTGTAAATGAACCTAAAGAATGGCTATTTTTGCCAGCCTGTGATTACTAAAACACATTTAAATATAAACTTCCTGCAATGGTCATGGCCCTAGGGAGTGTTTCAAAAGTCAGGCACTCTGGAACTTTCTTGTAGGCAAACGCTCGCAATCCAGAGGAACACCAGGGCCCAATTTCATAGAGCTGCTTAACGGCCGATTCTGTGCTTACTGTACTAGTTTCTGTTTCATTGCGCTGCTAACCGTATACAAGCACACGAAAAGGCATGCTAACCTTCCGGTGCTTACTGCATGAAAATGAAAGACGTAACAATGCAAATCCATTGTGAACGCGCAAGGTGGCCACCATTTTCTTGCTAACCTGTGAAATACATTTATGCTTAAAGCAAATTTTTCTGCTACAGTTAGCACGAAAATTTGCTTACAGCTTACAGTTAAGCAGCGCTATCAAATTGGGTCTAGAACGTTCTGCTGGACTGCGACATTGTGCCGAACTACGAGAACATTTCTACACGAGTGAATACACATATATAATCATTTTGATTGTCCCAACAGTACATTTTTATGGTACGTATAAACGCTCACTGAAATACTTAAAGATTCAATCAGAATGTTCCTATTGTTTTAACTTTGAGATGCTCCCTTAGGGTTAAACATTTTGGGCATCCAACTTTTTAAAAAGACACTTTTTACAAATGAAGTTTTGAATTCCTTGCAATTTGGGAACTAATAGCCCACTACATGTAATGATGCTTCTAATTGTACGTCATGTAGCGTGGAGTGGAACTGAATTTAGCGTATGCCTTGATGACTTTGTTAATGGCCTCTCTGAAGTCCTTCTCGGAAGCGACCTTTCTTCTGGCGCGGATTGCAAACATTCCAGCCTCGGTACAGACGCTACGAATTTCAGCACCTAGGGGTGAAAGAAACAAAAGATTGTTATTGCCAAAGTATACATGAAAACAGCTTTCTCTTTGCATATATTCATTTATCTATTTATTTACACATCAAACAACACAAGTGCCAATAACGGGACAGTGAATAGGAAAGGAGAAGAAATGTTCAGTTTTAGATGTGAGAAGAAAACCCCAAATGGAGAAAACCCATGTAATCAGGTAGTGCTTGAAAACCCAATCCACATGCAAGGCTTTGGTCTGAGGTGGGATTCGAACCAGGGTCCACAGAGGTGAAAGGCAGGGAAAGATACCACTAAGCCAACCTGATGCCCATTATCATTCAGACATTTCCAGCACTAAATCTGAATTTTTGCTAAAAAATGAACGAGTAATTAAGGAAAATGTGTTTTGGTCTATAGGTTGCAGTCCGCCCGGTCAGCGGAGGGTAAGGTATAAAATCACATGCTAATTATATGTGGAGTTATACAAATGAACCTTCAGCATGTTCTTGAATAAGTGAAGAAAACAGCAGCTTCAGGTAAAATGTTCCAAAGTTTAGGTGCACCGACAGAAAAGGCACGATCCCCATATGTTGATGATGTCCTTGGGATAGTTAAGAAGGTCTTGGCAGAAGAACAAGAGTGGGCGAAGGGGTGAAGGGTACAACAAGAAGATTTGCAAAGTTAGACCGATCCGAGATTTAAAATCAATCAGTAAAATTCTGTACTGAATTCTCTGTTGGTTGGGAAGGACAATGAAGTTGTTTGATTTAAGACGGAACTATTCGTCAAGACAATTTGTACGTGGAATCAAAGTTTCTTTAAGGAATATGAGGTCACTCTCACCTGTGCAGTTTGGACAGAGTCTAGCTAGAAGCTCATATCGGATGTCTCTCTCCACACTCATTGACCGAGCATGAATCTTGAAGATGTGTGTCCGTCCCTACAATTCATTACAAAAAATAACAATCCCAAATCATTAAAACTCTACTGATATCGAGATACTATCCTGGCCGCTTGCCCTTGCCACAAAATTCCATAGGAGACTGTGGAGAATGTTAGGGCTTTGTCCAAACCTCGGCTTAGGCTTAGTCTCCTGCTCCAGTCTCTGTTTAATGTTGGAAACACTGTGCAAAACGCACACAGCTCCAAAATTGATGACGGAGTCCAAGCTGAAGCCGAAGCGCAAGCCGAGGCTTGGCAAAAGGCCCCATGTCCACAGTACACAAGCCATGGGGTTTTCTGATAACACCAGCTGTACAAACAGAAGAAACCCATGCACCCAATGCTAGCTTGAAAGGTATGGTACTTTATGGCACAGTCTGTGGAAACAGAAGAAACCCATGCACCCAATGCTAGCTTGGAAGGTATGGTACTTTATGGCAGTCTGTGGACTGGTACCAGTGTCAGCTGTACAAACAGAAAGGGCTATAAAAGGGCTATAAAAGAAATGAGTATTATAACTATTTTTATTACACTGTGCTAAATCTATCCCCCCCCCCTCCCCCCGTTTTAAAAGAAAACTGTCCACAAAACATCCACTGCAAATGAACAAAAAAATCCAGAGAAATCTATATCCGCCAGCCAGAACCCAGAGGCGTCTATATAATTTACCTCTAAATCTGGCAGACCAAACTCCACCTTACGATCTAACCGTCCTGGTCTGACTAAGGCGGGGTCGAGGGTATCTGGCCTGTTGGTTGCCATGAGAACCTTGATGTTGCCACGGGGATCGAATCCGTCCAATTGGTTGATCAACTCCAGCATGGTACGTTGGACTTCATTGTCTCCTCCTGCACCATCATCAAATCTCGCACCTTTCAATGACAAAAAAACAAAAAAGTTACATCACCTGACTTTTTGCCGAAAAACCTAACAGTAAAATAATAAAAAAATCCAAACAAATTTTGACAGATGACTATGTTTCATAACAACAAAACATATTACACTTTAAAGTATGCACAAAGCCCCAAATACTCATAAAATGCAAATTGTCTGTATGTCGTCCTCTATTTGTGAAATGCTTGTATAGTTTCTTGTGGTTAACTTTTCTCTACGCTTCCCTTGGATGGGCTGTGAACATGAGGGGATGAGAAAGAGCCATCTAGACCCTTTTTTCATAAAACAATTAGAAGAGTTATATTAAAATGCATCACTCCAACTGGGAGTGGTGATAGCTGCTGCATATCTGAAAAAAAAGTTGTTCTAAACTGCCGATAATTTATCTTTATTTCTTGATAGCTCACCTCCAATGGCGTCAATTTCATCAAAGAAGATGAGACATGCTTTCTTGGTCCGTGCCATCTCAAACAGCTCACGTACCATCCTTGCTCCCTGACGAAGTAAAAATGAAAGAAGTCAAACAAACGAACAATTGCATCGAGCAATCTGGGTGGTCTAGTGGAGGTGGAGGGGGGGTGGGTTGTGGGTTCAAACCAAACCAGAGTAGAGTAGCTCCTGAATTTTTCCCCCACATTTTTTTGAAAGCACCAATTATACTGTGGTTGTCACAAATAATAATAATAATAAATTGGTGTAAAGTTTTCTGCATTTCCCATCTAAAAAAAGTATAATAATAATAGTTTGTCTGGTAACTCACCTCACCGACGTACTTCTGGACGAGCTCAGATCCTATAACCCTGATGAAGCAGGCATCTGTACGATTAGCAACCGCCCTGGCGCACAGCGTTTTACCAGTCCCTGGTGGACCGTACAGGAGAACACCTTTAGGGGGTTCAATCCCGAGATTCACAAACTTCTCAGGCTGTAATCAAACACAAACAATTAAAGGTAAGATCATAGATTTGTTTTTATCAATGTAATGCTGATTCATAGGAAAAAAAATTTGTTTAAAGATTCATTAAAAGTCACATGCAAAAGTTTCAGCTGAATACAGTGTCTACTTGCTGAGAAAACAGCAAAAAATAGTCACAGTATTGTCACAAGAACGTCAAATCCATCCACGTTTACCGAGGTGACAGCTGGTACCAAACCACATCTATAGCCGCAGCATTCGCGAACAGACACCAACCCTAAGAAATCTGAGAAGCGAGTCATGCATGAATCGTTTCTCAGATTCAAATGTATTTGAGTGAAATTTTTTCCAAACCATGTTACTTTGAAGGGAATCATTTCTCAAAATTATAGTTTATCCTCCAAGCAACAGCTGAGGCCATCAATTCGGATATACCCCAAGAATCCAGCTTTAGACACTTACATGAAGAAGAGGTGTCTCAACGACCTCCCTCAGCTTCTCAATCTGCTCCTTGCAGCCTCCGACATCGGAGTACGTCACGTCTGGCTTCTCCTCAACCTGAATGGAGGCACATTCAGGAAAAGAAACAAATACAAAATTGAAGCACAAGTAATAAACCATAAACCAAAATAGAGACACTGCCGACATTATGGCTAGATAGCTCAGTTGGTAGAATGCCGGCATGTTAATCCAGAGGTCGCGGGTTCAAGTGTCTTTATTCAACCCTAAATTATAAATAGTTAAAGCACATAAAATGGCGTTTGGATTTCAGCATTATAAGCACAAACTGTCATCTGGGGTGGTTTTTAGTAGTCAAATGGGTCCTCAGTGCCCAAAGCTAAAAGTAATCTTGGAAAAGCTACTGAGAGATACCTACCAAGCTAAATAGAGCTCTTCTGCGTAATGCCAAGTAAAAAATACTGAAGTCCTCTGCTGAGAATGAGTGATTGATACTCCACAAATACTTTTAGAAACCATAAACTAAAAGTCAAAGTATTTAAGTACTTTATTTTATGGAACAGATACCCAAAATTTGAAGAACTAAAGAGGAATTTTTACCTGCATCATTGTGACTGTTGGATCAATCTTTGGAGGGAGTGGAATGTGGATCTGATACTTGTTTCTGTCAACTCTGTTTAAAAAAAAGAAATTAAGTAAGGATGAACAACCTCACAAATAATACTACGAACATCTTCCAGGGTTGACAATCTCTTAACTTTATTGAATTCAGGTAAATAACTCCATCAGGGCCAAATTTCATAGAGTTGCTGAAGCCACTGAATAATATTGCTTAACAATTTCTGCTCAGCAAAAATGAGCAGGATACCAGTCACATACGGTACATGTGAAATGGTATTTTGGCCGGTAACCTGATTCTGGTAAGCTTATTTTTGTTGTGCTTGGATAATTTCAGTGCTTAAGCAACTCTATAAAATTGGGTCTGGGTTGTCGTGTGGTGTATAGAATTTGATGGATTCAGGAAAGCTTCTTGCTACTTTCACCTACCCTACTCTCATGCCCTCCTCGATGTCCGTGGGCGCCACGTTGTCGTGGAGATCCACAACAAACTTAGCGAACTGTTTGACGTTAATGATGTACTTGGCATCCTCTGAATCAGCGTTGATTATTTTCGTGCATCTCGCAACCTGAGTATAAAGAAACATAGAGATGAAAAAAATATTGTTTTTCAACCGCACAAATTTTTTTAAGATTGCATTCAACATTAATACAAGTACCCCAATGTTATTTATACACTTTGAGTTTAATACAAGTAAAGATTTGTCAATTTCCCTATCCAAAAATGGCAAATTAGCTTTAGCTCACCTGTAGAGGTTGTTCACTCTGTAGTGTCTGTTTATCAGCCTGTAGATCCCACAATGCTGGATTGGCTAATCCAGTATCAGACTCCTTGATTCCTAAATTGTCATCAAGGAAAAAAATTTAACCACTCATTAGCTCTTTTAAGTTTTACTGTTTGACAATTCACTGTTATCCACTGTTGTTTTGAATAAGGGAATAAAAGAGTGGCGATGACGTCTTAAACGGCCATTAAAAACCAGTAGGGGTCCTTTATTGCATGGCCCTGACTAGAAAGGTTTTGAACAGCCGTTTAACACAGCCATACTGTGGTTTTGGGCACTGGCCTTGTGACCAGTCTTGTTTCTTTATCTTTTTCTACCAATCTGTTCATTTTAAAACATGTTATGTACTACTATTGATCGTTTTTATGTACTAAAGGGCAGTACAAATGTTAAACTATTATTATTTTGATTACCAACTGAGCTATATTTAGCCCTCCATGTTGACAGACTCCCTAATTTGCCAACATCTTGGTTGGGGGGGGGGGGGGGGGCACCAGTCTAAAAGACTTGATAGAGCACCAGGGGGTAGTAGGTTCAAATCCTGCTTTAGCCATTTTTTCTTTGTTCACCCCAAATTTATTTGAACAAAAGGGTACACACCTGCAAGTTCGTTGACCTTTTTGATTGAACTTTGGATGTCATCTTCGACTGTTTTGATTGGTGTTGTGTAAGGACCAGCTCCCTATAAAATTAAAATTAGTATAAAATAAGAATGACAAAGAATACAATAATAAACTTAAAAAATGAAACGTTAGGGGCCTATGTTTTTTCCCCATAATATTTAAATTGTTAGATTCTATGAAACACTTCTCTTTCGTTCTTTTTTTAAAAACATGTTTACACGCCTGATGCTTTGTTGTTGAAAAGACATGGGCACCAAGGCGTTTTTTCCTTTGAAAAGTGCACCTCTTTGAGGAAATTGTAACTTTCTACTGGAATGTTTCATGGGGCACCAAGGATATAACCAGGGCAGGGGCAACGGAAGCAACTGCCCTCTGGGAAGCATCAGGTCTGTTTTTAACATAAATATACCTCTTCTTCCCTGCCATTTAAGAATAATAATTTACAAAATAAGCTTCAATAAAAAATACAAATGAACGTACATATGTTTTCAGAAGTGCGATATCACCCTCGTCAAGTGCTGTTGGATAAAATATATTAATGAAAATATAAATTAATGGCGAACTTTCAATGATGAATATTATTTAAAAAGACCTGAAAAGCTGCTGAATGTTTAATTGAAAATGAATGATATTGCTTGAGGGTCTACATAATCATAAGTAACATATGCTTGTTGAATTTTGAAAATGAAATGGCAACTTTAAAATGCAGCATTATGTTTATAATTTATTCAGTATAAAAAGTAACATATAACTTAAGTAAATATGTAATTTTCTAATTTATTTGAGAAAGAATATATATATATATATATATTTTAAAGACAATCTAATTGACTGATTGAATAAGGCAGTGGATATTTTACCAGCAATAGAAACTACAACCTACAATCATCCGAAACACTAGATAATTAATAGTGCCCTCTTTTGATTGACGCGTACATAGATAGCCAACAATATCAAATAACAATATCATTATATTTTTGTGATTTATCATCCACATCCGCGAGCCTATATGACTACACTCCCGCTTTACCAAACAATACGCTCTGCCATTCCACTTCCCAGTAAATTCAATCCCTTTATTATTTAAAAAGAAGTTTCCCACTCCCAGGCCAAACAATTTTTCAGTCAATATTTTGTACATGGAACATGTATCTTTCGTTTCCATAAATATTATTAATAAATTTACTTTCTCTTAATTGTTAATAGCAGCCGATCATTAAAACTCAACATTAAAACTTCAGTACCACCACGGCACTAATAATAAAGTACACTAGGCCTAGTAAGTTACGTAGTTGTTAATGTACTGCTGCAGTGCTGGAACTTGGACGTTTTTTGCTTTTGTTTTGTACGTTGTTCTCAAACCCTTCACGCGCACACAAATACACACGTTCGGTGTTTAGTCAGCAAAAAAAGGTAACACAAATTCAACTAGATTTAAACCTTTCAAACATAAAATTAAAATTCATACCTTGAATTGGTTTATCTTCCTTTTCTTCTTCTTTCTTTACTTTTCTCATATCACCGCCTAAATGGTCCGGCATGGTGAATTTTTGGCTGATATTCCTGAGGAAAACTTGGTGAAATTTTAGTAATGGCCGACGACCAATATAAATTAAATTGCGCCCTCAATTGTTCATTATTAATTATTCACACCATGCGCCACTTGGTAAATTCAAATTAGACACACTACATTGTGAATTTGTGTGGCGCGCACCCTTCCCCGTACCCGGGGAAAATTATGTAGACAAACAATTTTATGTAGGCCTAATGGTTGAGTTCGGTAATGTACAACACATCATCATTGGCGAACTGGATGAAATTTCACACCATACACAGGGTGTTTTTCACTGTTTCCTCGAAAATGTTTTAATTTTGTTCCGATTCCTAAAAACCCCAATCCCCAACCCCACCTATTTCTCTGACTGAAATTTTTAGGCCCAACTTAAGTTTGATTTTTGCATTAGAATGAAAACTTAAGAATAACGTTTTATTTGTCAGATATTTTGCACATTACTTTTGCTTAGACCATTTTGGGGTTTCAAAGTCACAAGTGGGATTTCACTGACTTAAGAGTCACACATGGCAATAGATTATTTTACCGTTGGATGTGGTACTGGTAAGATCTTTGTAATCAGTGGGTTCTCGGACAGGAATAGCTTGCTGGCCTGGGGTCCCCTTTATCACTAGACCCAGAACTGCTCAGATCAGGTGGTTTACTGACTCAGTGCGTCTCCAGGAATACATAACCACAGCTTTCTTCCTTTGGTGATTGCTTTCTCAATTCTCCAAGAAAATGTCAACACTCAAGGAGAGTTTTTTTGAAAATCCCGAGAAATCACAACCATGTTTCAGGTTGCAACTAATCAATTGTTTACATTTGTTTACGGTCTATTTTATTATCAATCCTGTATTTCGTCTTTTAACCTGACACATTTATAGCACCAAATTGGACCCAGTTTAATCCCTTACCAACATGTCAAATTCATTCCAATTGGATATCCAGTTGGAAAGAATAGACCTTATGCATTGACGTCACCAAGCCGCCATCTTAGAGGTAAACTGATGATGAAACAATGGGAACGCACAGATTTGTACGCGCGGTGCACAGGCCATGGCCAATGAACATCTTCCTTTTGACCTCTAGGCGAGGGCGCCCTACTCAAATGACGTCATGTGCATAAGGTCCATTGGATTGAGTTGGTGTGAGTTGGTTTATATTGGAATACTGAATTTAGCTAATTGGAATAAAATCTTAAACCAACTCAGTCCAATTGAAAATCAAATTGGACTCAGCTGGCTTGATTTGGTTGAAAATGAATTAGTTGGAATAAATTGTTTCTACCAATTGGAAATTTCACCTCCTAATATAATTATTTCCAATTGGAAATGTTATTTCCCAACAGGGTCTAGTTGGAAAAAACTCAAACTGAGTCCAACTGAGTCCAATTGTGTCCAATTTGTTTTGTGCCAAAACACAACAGAAAAATTCAAATTAGTTCCAATTGGAAAATTGAATTGGACATTTTGGTAAAGGAATACCACTTTCTCAGCTTGTAAAGAAACACAATCAAGATATAATTATTTTTACAACAATTCTTCAGCTTTTAAACTGACTTATCTTCATGTTATTTATTTGGCAAAAAATAACTATGTGCAATAACAAACAAATAGCTGTACCAGAACTACATTTTTGGTTTACCTGTGTCATTGTACACTAAAATACATCGTTTATAAACAGAAAGAAATGTCAGTAAAAGGCATTTAACTCATGTATTGCATGAAATAAATTGCATAGAAATTTCCCTATAAAAACAATCTGCCATTATATAAAGATACAAATCATACAATATCATACAAATGGAGTATTTCACATATACACTACAACTGCATAACAATTCACCAATCAAATGTTACATGATCTTTCTTTCAAATACTTTTGAATGAGATTTACAAAAAAATAGTTCACACATTCTACATTTTGACAAAAATATATATAAAGAAACTAGTCAAAGGTTTCTTTTTGTAACCCTGGCTGGAATAGCTTATTAACATTGGACCGCCAGACCACATCATAGTGCCTGAGTATAGGAGCGATCCTGCCCAAGTGAATAAGCGCATTAGTATTCTGAACATTCCAATGAAACCTTTACAGCCAATTAGAACGTTCCAACCTTTTCAATTTTTGAGACGCTCCCTAAGTATTAACTCCTTCGAACTCTAGAAAATCTTGTTGAAGGACATTGATCTGTCAGGGACTTCAGAACAGAACTACATAATTGCCAAACATTTGGAATGTTATCAGGTTCGTAAGCGTGACATAATTTCACTGTAAGCCAAGCCCACTTCACACAGGCTCGCTCCACGATAACCAGAAGCCCACAGGAATTGCATTGATCTAGTTTTTTATATGAGGATTTATGTAAGAAAAGTTTAATAATTGGACCTGACGTTTACATAGGTTTTTCAAAAACTACATCTTCTCAGAATTATAAGCTTCTGTCATAAGAATTGCCTTTGAATGATGAAATTTTTTGGGTGATATTTGGTCAAGTTACACACAAATGTATGCCAGCTTTGGAGCTGGACGCAGTGAAAGCAAAGGGGTGAGGGTCCTCACAGACAAGAAGGTCTGAAACCATGATACAAACTTTAGAAGGTATGTTGAGATGATGGCGCTTCCAACTTTTCCTAACCCCTGGAGTTATCAATTTCAAGAATCTTTTGGGCACAAGAAAAGTACATAGAAAAACTTTCTTTATAACTGGCTGAAATAAAAGCTGTTTTCTGTTTGCTTACCAGGCAGACATAATAAAGTCTGAGTTCAGATAAAAGTCTGAAATTTTCTCTTCCATGTTAGTGTTACTAGAGCGATTTTTGTTGCGGTTCCCTTTTTCAATAAAACTGTAGAATGATACTTCATTATGTCAAATAGAATCACACAGTACTGTGTCATAATCAATTAGGGATAATTAATTTGTACAGGCGTTGAGCTAAACTGGCAATAACAATTATGGAATGTTTCAGAAACAACCAAAGATTATAGAGTGCCAAGATGGGGAACTCGGACTGAAATGTGATATGTACTCTGGACGCCATTCCAGCAAGTAACTCTTTTGATGCAGACAATGACCATTGCTATCAGGGCCCAGTTTCATAGAGCTGCTTAACGGTAAGCAAATTTTCGTGCTAACTGTAGCAGAAAAATTTGCTTAAGCATAAGCGTATTTCACAGGTTAGCACGAAAATAAGGCGGCCATCTTGCGCGTTCATCGTGGATTTACATTACGTCATTCATTTTCGGGCAGTAAGCACCGGACCGTTAGCATGCCTTTTCGTGTGCTTACGGTTAGCACGTAAGCACAGAATCGGCCGTTAGGCAGCTCTATGAAATTGGGCCCAGCGGTTTAACAAAACATTTGCACGCTGCAAATTGCATTCGTGCATATTTCATGTTGTAACATTAGTAACCCATCTTGCTACTTCGGCACTCTATAATCTTTTAAAACAACACACTGTTGAAAAAAATAATCCACTGGCAGTCCTCTTTATCGCGTTATGCACCAAATCATGACCATTTCACACTATAATCACACTTCAACAATCATGTGCTTCGGAAAGCCCTTTGTAAATACAGATGCCATCTCATAAGAGCTCATCGGCGGCACACAGAATTGCTTACCACAAAAAAATATCGCTTAGCAGGAATAAGTAACCAGGTCACGATTTCACAAAGAGCTAAGTTTGATTCTTAAGTGCTAATCAACTGCTAAGCAAAGTGTGATGTCACAATACAAATCGCTATGGTAATACTGACAACACATCTTAAGACGAGTCTCAGTGCTTAGTAAAATCGACTCCAACCAATATACTGTTTGCTGTTTGTGTCAGATTTAACTTCAGCTTAGCAGATATACTGCTAAGCAATATAGCAATTTTATGCAAGAGAGCTCTTTGAAATTAGGCTTTATGACTTGAACATCTAGAAGAAGAAAAATGCATTGGTCCCTTCAACCTATCCTTGCAGACATCTCCTTTTTCCGTTGCAATAACGTCTCATTTTATGCCAAAACGATTCAAAAAGTACTTTGACTACATTTTTTATGATTCAACAATAATGAATTGTATTATGAATAGGTCTAGTAACCAATGTTTTACTGTACACTCCTAGCAATACTCTGAGGTTAAGTCCAAGCACCTGAATAAAAAGCATACTACACAACTAGCAATTCCTGTATGAATCAAAGGCCCTCTTTGAAACCAGAGGCATTTTCCAAACCTCGGCTTAGGCCAAGTCTGTTGCTCCAGGCTCCACTTGATGCTGGAAATACCATGCACAATGTACACTGCTCTAACATTGATGAAAGAGCCCAAACTGGAGCTGCAGCCCAAGCCCAGGTTTTGGAAAAGGCCAAATGAGTTGGTCTTGGTCCCCGGCTTAGTCCCAGTCCACCTACTTACAAAAGATAAATAACTAATTGATAACTGACAGAGCCTAAGCACCAGCCAAAGACCAAGCCCAAGCCATGGTTTCGAAGAGGGCCTAAATGCACCGAATATTCAACCTGTTTTCCACTTAGGATCATTACTATAGTGATCAACATTGAGTATAGACGATGTGACCTCTGTTTACATTCAAACCGCCCTCTGTTGACAAGTCTGTTGTCCAAGTCATGTTCCGCCGGGCAAAAAGACGCCTAGTCATGGTAATATTGCGTGTACTTTCTAGCTGGCTGTCAAGTACACAAAGGTTTTGCCCGGCGACATGCGCGCGCATCATGTTATGATTTTCAAATGACGTCAGAGGTCACATCGTCTATACTTTGATGAATGATATAAGATACTACCCTCGTCCCAACACACGTTTGAGAAAATATACATATGATTCATGGGTCCCGAAGGTCAAAGTTCCATCTTATAGC
The DNA here is from genome assembly GCA_037783415.1 of Leptasterias polaris. Classification (NCBI taxonomy): domain Eukaryota; kingdom Metazoa; phylum Echinodermata; class Asteroidea; order Forcipulatida; family Asteriidae; genus Leptasterias; species Leptasterias polaris. The sequence continues at coordinate 3,525,859 of JAZGTN010000073.1, read as the reverse complement.
CAGTGATGAACGGCAGCTTTGTGCCTACTCTCTGCTGGTAGTTCAAGTAGTCCTCTCCGAAAAAGTTAAGAAGAGTGATCTCTTCGTCCTCGACCCGCTCATTGAAGAATCTCCAAGATGTAATCGTGTAGGCAACGAGGCAGATGGGGTTGCACAAGATAATCTGCAGATTGGATCAAGAAAATGGTATGTTGGTATATTTCAAGCCGAGGCAACTACACTAGACCACAGGTCACATAAACTCACAACTCTCACAAGATCAGAAACATAACATAACCTGAAATAATGTTTTAATTGTTTTTTTAGAGGTTTGAAATCGAAAAGCTTATGTGTACATTAGTCAATCTTCAAAAGTTCAGAACAACACTAGACTGCAGGACTTGTTTACTTTTATGATTACTTTTGTTGGCTTTTTTGCAGCAAGATACCTTGCTGTAAAATATTACAAGTAATTTTCACATTTTGTACCATAATTACCACATTAAATCAAGAATTTTAAAATTAACAGCTGGACAAGTTTGGAAATGTGACACCCTTTTTCATATCAAAAGCTGATAAAAATCATAAGATACAATTTCAATAAAATGTAACATTTTAAAATAATAATCCACAAAAGGACTGTGCACAAATTGCACCAGTAGAAAAGCCCAGACTCTGTTGCTCTTTTGCAAACAGATGGTGTCAAGGAATATAGGATCTACGATGTAAATATTAACAATGATCAAACCTGTGTTCCTAGGCTCCAGTAGAACCAGCCGACATAGGACGGATGTCTGGACCATGCATAGACACCGTGAGTGACAAGTACATGGTCCCTGGCTCGCGTCGTTTGGATGTAATGATTAAAACTCCTTCCGGCCGTTAACATGGAAACCTTCCGAAGGCATTCGCCAAAGATACATAGTATCAAACCGAAGACGCTAATATACCATACACTCTTGATATCTGGTGGGAAAACAGAGGAAATATTTCTTTAAAAAAAGGTGACAAAATAAAGAGCTGCCATCATTTACATCTTGCAGTCGACAACAATCAGGGAGATATTTAGAATTACATTCAACATAATAGGGGACAAGTTTCCATAATCAGGGAGATTTTCAAATTTGTTCAAAAGTTTTGTTTATTTCCAGGGAACTTTCTGCAGAATCAGTAAGTAATTGGTAGCTCTGAAAATATTACTAGATGTTGCACACTGCTTACCAATCAAAAGCACCCATGGTTTAAATGCAAAAAATAGGTAATGGCCTTATGTTTCGACCCTGGCAGTAGTGTTAGCCAGAGGGGTGGGTGTCTGGGTATCTTTTTGACACCCTGTATTAAATTTCGACACCCTGTTTTATCTGTCATTTACATGTATTGTAAGTGAACAATTTGGACACCTAGTTTAGTTTTTAAATTATTTCCAGCAAACTTTGACACCCTTTTACCAAATTCTGAGAGTCTTTTTCACAGCCTTTAAGACAAACTTCCAGTTCATTGATTTTGCTTATTTTTCTAAAGGATGGGGAATTTCCAACCCTTTTCCCCATGTTGCATCCATGTTAAGGTGCCCCAGAAATGCCCAGGAAAAGATGCCAAATATGACTACCACTTTTTGAGCTATTTTGGCTAATATCATTTTTGGGTAAATATGAAACTATTCTTGGTCATAATAAAAGAGCAAGTGGCAATCAGACTTGGTAACTTTCCAAAGACCATTTTGTAAGGGGTGTAAAAGTCAACCTCGTTTTAAAAATGAACTAACCTGGGAAAAGATACAACTCTAAGAAATACTCGCCCCAGCTGCACATTGCCGCAGCAGCATAGGCCACACTGTGGTTCAGGAGAAACGAGTCGATGGACAGACTCTCGTAGTTGTAGATGGACGTTGAAAAGTACTCTGAGAAATGAAAGAAACCAAGGACACACAGGTACCAGCCGAAGGCAACAATGCGTGGGTGCAGTAGAGAGAAGGAGAGGCCAATCCCAAATACGATCCCAATGAAGCATGCTTGAGCGGCAATCTGTTGTTGGGAAGAAAAACTATGAAAATTAATTCAAAAACAAAATCATAAGGGTGAGGAATAAAAAAAAGGTCATGGAAGGTGTAACACTTCAAAATCAAACTTTTGTTTGTTGTTAGTTAGCAAATCTAGTTAACATTTTTAGTTGTTACTTTATTTCAGATCAAATACTTTTTTTTACAATAATTTATTATAATATTAATAATAAATAAATATAAAATTTTAAAAATAAAGTAAACTAACATGACTAAAACTTAAATTAAAAGCTGGTGTGTTTGTTGTACACTTCCCTGATGACGTTTCCACTCCACCAGTACTACTACTACTACTACTAGTACTAGTACTAGTAGTAGTAGTAGTACTAGGGAGCCAGTACTAGTACTAGTACTACTACTAGTACTAGTACTAGGTAGTTCTAGTACCAGTTAAATAATAAATAGGACTAGTAGTGCTACTACTACAGTACTAGCTACGGGCCTATTTGTAGAATGCTTTGCCAACTATAGATTTAGATTCAAATTCAGATATATCTTCGGAACAGGTAACATTAATAAGTAATGTTAAATTATGAACTTATAATATATACAAAAATATGTGGATTAAAACTTGTGTGCATAAAATATGTACAGTTGTTTGGGTCCAGTACCCAGTCTTCTGCTACACATTTGTATATACACTATAATACAGAAATGAAAAGGTACCTGTCTATAGCATTTCCGCCGGTGAAAAACAAATAAAACAGCATAATTCACCATTATGTACGCCACAGAAATCACTAATAAATAATTATGTAATACATCAGCTATAACTGGGTCTGACACTCGCACCAATTGATGAATTAATGGCACAACTATGATGCCAGCCCCTTGCAAAAACCAACGTAAACTTAACCATCCTTCAGACGGGACCGCCATTTTTAATTTTCCTCGTTCTACAAACATGTTATTACGCTTTCTTGTTTAGCCAATTAAAATATTAAATTGTAACATTCCAATAAGAATAAAAATGTATTCCTTTATTACCTGAAATATTATGAATATTAGTTTTAAAACAATTAAATAATGGATAAAATTAATGACTAACTATCACTATCGGGCTGATACCCATAGACGGCTCAACTCAAATCAATCGATCAAACAAGATTCTTGGGCTCCGACGAAACATTCTGTGGGCAGGTCGTCTGCTTCTTTGAGTACTTAGTTCACCAAAAATGGTTCACTTGAGTGCAGCAAGATTTGTACGATCTAGAGGGCCTTCTTCGTATTGGAAAAGAAAATTTGTTTTTGATCAGACACAAGTAAGTTTTCATGTGGTTTTGTCGAACAGTATTTGGCCACACAACAACTTGCAAGACGACGGGCGCACGGGGAGGGGGGCGTGGTCGTGGTGGAGGGGGTCTTACTAATACCATTCTTAATCTTATTAATTAGTAATATTAGTCTAATTATAATTTAAAAGGTCTTACCTTCCTCAATATCAGCACAACTTCTGGGTTAAGTTTCCGTATCAGATTACCACTTTTCCATAAGGTTTATCGCGATTCAGAATCGCAATGGATCATGGGAGGGCAGAGGGGGCAAATGCTACAGTCGGTCGTCGTGCGCGAGTTCCCGGGTTGCCCCCTTTCACTACACTATCATGCGCGGCAAAACAGCGCCCTCTCTTGGTATTTTGCTATTCGCGATAAACCTTATTCATTTGATTTTTAATCATTATTTTTCAATAATATTATAATAATAATATGACGAGTCTGACTATCACTCGAGTCAGTATATCAATAAGGTTTATCGCGATTCAGAATCGCAATGGATCATGGGAGGGCAGAGGGGGCAAATGCTACAGTTGGTCGTCGTGCGCGAGTTCCCGGATTGCCCCCTTTCACTACACTATCATGCGCGGCAAAACAGCGCCCTCTCTTGGTATTTTGCTATTCGCGATAAACCTTATTATCATGTCATGAGTGATTTATGTCATGATTATTAAATGGGAATGATTGAAGCAGCAATGGCAGTGGCAGTATTTAATTTGGATACAGATATTTTTCCAACATCTGTTTGACACAACCATTCTAAAAAAAACTAACTGACTCAAAAGTGCTTTAAACAACAATAACACCACAATTCAGAATGCTTTTACAGCGGCAGTAACTGAAACAATCGATGCTTACCAAACTCCCACTGATCTAAATAGACGACATGACCAACTGATTGATTCGATCAGATTCGCTGCGGAAGCAACCTTTCCAAAACTCTCTCGAAACCCCACCAAAAGTCACCCATGGGACAACGACAAAGTTTTATTGCAACTATTAGCCGATCGAAAATCTCTGCTCAACTCTGACAAGCGTCGGTACTGCCAGATGCAACGCAAAATTAGACATCGGGTGAAATATCTCAGGAATGAGCACTACCGGCAAGAAGCAAAACTTCTCAACCTCGCTCACGAAGCTCGAGAGATTGAAGCTGCTTACATCCGTGCCAAAAATCAGGCGACTACCCTCCACAAACGTCCACCACCCATAAAGTGTCCAGGCCTCGATGTCCACTTTAAAAACCACTTCAACCCTGACTTCTCAAACAAACCCACCCCACCAGAACTTCTATCCGATGACATCTCGTTCTTGAGCTTCCCCACTGACAAGAAAATGTCTACTGACCCTCCATCCTCACAGGAAATCGTAACTGTTATCAAATCTCTACAAAATGGCAAAGCATCAACAGACATCCCTGGTGAGATCCTCAAACTCTCAATTATGTCTGATGCTGCTGTCCGTGAGTTGACTGAAATCTTCCGAGAGGTATGGGAGCTCGGTGGAATACCATCTGCTTGGTGTCTGGCAAAAATTACGGCTTTATGGAAGCGTAAGGGACGGCCCAATGATCCGACCATGTACAGAGGACTGAGCATTGGAACCATTCTTATGAAAGTTTGTATGTGCATTTTACTACGAAGAATTGATGGCTGGTATGAGAGTAGTTTGCTTGAATACCAGATGGGATTCAGAAGCAATCGCGGTTGCACTGATGCTTCATATATTCTACAAACAGTAAAAAAGGTCCAACACAAAACAAACCAACCCTTGTTCACATCGTTCATTGATCTCAGTGCCGCTTTCGACCATGTCAACAGAGACTGGCTCTTCCGTTCAATCAAACAGCGTTTAGCTAAAGATGGTCAGCCTTCCCTCCTAATCGACATCATCGAATCACTGTATCAGTCTACAGCCGCCCACATCTCTGGCGATCCCCCTGAAAATCAGTTCCGCATATCTTCAGGAGTCCGCCAAGGTGGCCCAGAGTCGCCTTATCTTTTCAACCTCTACATGGACTACATCATGAGGATTTTCGAAAAACGTTGCGTCGAAGCAGGACTCCCTGGTGTGAAACTCGAATTTCTTATCCCAAACAGCGCAACATCTCGAGCCAATCGGTTAAAGCGACGTCTAGCTCAATCCGGGAATCAATCCTTCATCAAATGGATCGGATATGCTGACGACCTTGTCATATTCGCACATAGTCAAGCTGACCTCCAACGTAATCTTGAAATACTCCATGTGATCCTCAACAGTTTTGGGTTGAAAATGAACATCTCAAAAACCGAGACTATGCTCCTAACCGATACAACCAAGAACTACCCGACCACTTTGTGTACCATAGCAAACACAGATCTGATTAATGCTGAGAACTTCCGCTATCTCGGCTCAGTTTTCAACTATGGTACCCCTCGAACCTGCAACGAAGAAGTCCTAAACCGAATTAACTCCGCAAGATCAAAGTTTTATGAAATGAAACCATTCTTCACCAACCGAAGTATCCAACTCCACATCCGTACGTCGTTTTTCAATGCACTTGTTCGTTCTCGCCTAACCTACGGCGTTCAGACCTGGACATTAACGACTACTCAGATGGACAGAATGAACTCTGTGTATGTCAAATACCTTCGACATATGGTCAAAGGCGGTTTCCAACGTGTGAAAAAGGGTGACCCCGAAACCTCACCCGAGACAATTTTTAGGTATATTCATACAAACCAACGTATACTTGAGAAATGCAACACAGCAACTCTACAAGAATTTATCGAGGATCAACAAGAAAGATGGATTGCACATGTCATCCGTTCTGATAATGATAGTGCGATCAAGCAGTGCTGCTTTGAAAATTCGAAATCGAAGAAACCTGGTCCACATCCCTGCACAGTTCTTTCACAAGTCGTCAAACGTTATGCAACAAAAAACATCCCCCGAGATGTCATGATCAAGGGAATGATGTCTCACAATTTACCCAAACCTAGATACAAACCAAAGAAGACAAAACCTAAACCAAAGAACTAGTTACCTGGTACTCTTGCGAGAGTACCCCCCAATAGCAACCTATATGGTACTGCTGGAGTAACATACATCATCATCAAATAATAGTAATTATACTAAAATATAAGGTTTTCAGAGAATTTACTAATTTAGTTCGGCTAAGGCCAAGTGCTCCTGTTGTGTTGTAGAGGTTAAGTTACACTTTTGTTTGATTAAACAGAAAACAAGTTTAGTTCTGGCCAAAAACTTTGACTGTTTGTGGGATTGTTTCATGGGGGCTTGTTCTAAATTGAAGTTCTCACAAGTCACAGTCATATTCATACATAGTCATTATCATATTCATTCATTCAATCAAATTGTTCTGTTTCTTTTCCAGCACTTCTTTGGTCGAAGGCGCAATTGCTACACCATCGCTATTCGTGCTCTCCAGAAAGCATGGGTGAAAGCATATTCTGGAAGAAGACACAAAAAGCGACTACTGAGAAAAGTGAGACAGACGTTGATACCACTCCGCACAAATAATGCCACTTTTGCTCAAAATATTCATATATCATACAAATATTCCACCAGCAAACATTCCACATTCTCACTGCACACCAGACTACATTAGTAATAGTAGTACATTCAGTACACCCGAGTAAACATAATGTAGCTTGGACTTGTATGCGTGCAGGTGTTTAGTGAATTTTGACACATTGTCTAAGACCTGGTTACTGAGCTTCTATCTTGAGCATTACTGTGGAGTGCTATATTGGCATTTATTTATGTAGCCTCCATTTGATACAGTTATAAACATAACAAGCAGGTCCTATATGCAGCGATTAACCACATCAGACACAGTGCTGGAAAGTTCAACACTGAACCACAGGCTAGAGGCCTGTGAGTTTGGCATTGGACCAATTAACTCATGACCAGACAAGTTTGGTGGTTTGCGCTTTTCAATTATATAACAATACCTCATTGTCTTTTCATGCTGGTTCTGGTCCTGTAAAAAGAGTTCTGGTCCAATAAACATTTCGAGCTGCAAGCCCTGTTGTCATGTAAATGTTCCCCTCCAAATTTAAGCCCTCCATCCTCGAGGGCAGAAGTGCCACAAAACTCTGACAAACTTCATGCCCCAATTTTGTTTTCGCTCATAATCAATCTGAGAAAAGTAATTGTATTCTTTGATTTTCATTTTATTCTTTAATTTGAAGTGATTTCTGTTATTTTATTATGATGTTAATTAACTTCATGTTATTATATTTCAGCTTTGGATTTCAAGAATCAACTCGGCTGTGAAAGAACATGACATTACTTATAACCCATTTATACAAAATCTTGTAAAGGTAAATATACAAACATGAAACCCACCCAAAAGAATCTCACGCAATGTAGAATGCCTGTGTGATTTTTTTATTTTCTTTTTTTTAGGGGGGGGTGGAGATTTGTGGTCTGTTTGGGTTTTTTGCTCACTGTAAAGCAGTAGTTATCACACATCGGTCCAGGGTAAAATCAAATCTTAAAGTAGCTTATTATAATGTTTTAGATTGTGCCCGATAATTATAGTAAAATAACACAGAATGCAGGCAATTTGTTACTAAGATTAAACAAGTTATTACATTTGTACATTACACTATTGTTTTTACAACTCCATGCCATAGACCTTTCTTTTGCATTGTAAAGCCAAAGTCATGGTCAGTGGTTGTAAGCAAAAGAAAGGTCTGTATGTCTACAGGCTGTTTATTCCTGACGATTTAAAACAAACTTCTGCATCATTTAGTTATAAAACTTGTGATATCAGATCACATATTTTATTTGAAAATGATATTCAATGATTAACAATTTTTTTATTTTATTTTTCCCCCTCCCCCCCCAGTACAACATACAACTAGACAGGAAAATCCTGTCGATCCTTGCAATTACAGAACCAAAGACATTTAAGGTAAAAATTCACTTTATATTTCTCTGGCAAAACACTGGAGGCTGTTTTCAGTAAATGGGTACTTAAGTTTGTTTTTCTCTATAAATGATCCCCCGGCTGCCGGTTTCTAGGTTGTACCGTAAACTTGGGTGTGATCCCTAGCTACACGGCAGCTAACAATTGTATGGCTTCTGACTGTCACCCTGAACAAAGATATTGACAAAATAGGGAGACATAGGGAGACATAGGGCTAGATAGGGCTAGATAGCTCAGTTGGTAGAGAGCTCCGTTATGTTAAACCGGAGGTTGTTGGTTCAAATCCCGCTTTAGTAAACTTTTCTTTGTTCAACCGCAAATTATAAAAGATATTTTCTTAACCATTTTGTCTTATCCAGTGTCTCGCCGAGCTAGCCAAGGTCAAACTAGAAGAGGGTCTTCTTGCTGCAGTCAGAGCAAACCCAGACAAAGTACTGAGTAGACAAACAACCCAAGATGACCTTCTCGAATCAGTGAAGAAATTACGTATCAGCGATCAACAATCCAAACAAGAATTGAGATGATAAAAGTGAACATAGGAAACCGATCACACTAAATGATTAATGCATCACCATCAGACCTGATACTTCAACAGCAAGGGATATTTTCCCTGGTAAAGGGGAACCTCTACGAGGAAAATACAAATTTGTATTTTGACATTTCAAGGGCATCACGAAAATGACGAATGACTATGTCATTGAGGAGGTTTCCCCATGGTCTCCTTGAAGTTTCAGGCCTGCAACATCATACCTCAAAAAAGTTATGGAATCTCCTTGGCGAAGAGAAAGTTAAAACGTCTTTGTTCTAACAGATCTTTTTGTCCTCAGCAGGCTATGCTTGATCATTTTTATCTCTTGGTAGGAATGCCTATGAGATTATTTAGGTTTTGATTTGAATGCCTATGGGATTATTAAGGTTTTGATTTGAATGACCAAAACTGCTTTATTCAATGGCCATGTGTAACCTTGGACATCACTTGTTTATAAAAGAGCCATAGTGCCTCATGCAGGCACGATTTGTACACAGCTTAGAAGAAAACACAGAATCTTATGTTTTATGGAGGTTGCACTGTTTGTTTTCTGTCCACTTTTGATATGAGGAAAGGGAGCACATTTATAAACTTGATTTGAACTTATTTTGTGAACTCTTTATTAATGGGTAAATGATGAAACAAAATGTAAACTTTCCCATATGGCCAGTGTAGTGTCTTGCCTGCCAGAAAGGTCCTGGATTGTACAAGGTCACTGTTTTTGTAAACAAAGGTTACATGTTCTATTGTCCACAGCTATCCCTCCTACTTTTGGGAATGTTTTTTTAGTGAGCTGACCAACCTTTATAAAACCATTCTACTGCATAAAAATGCGAGTGTGCCGTTTTGATGCATTCACCACATGATCTCATATTCCAGGTTGGCATGGTTTATCTATCATTCAAAACCGCAGTGGATGGTATTGAATGGTTAGACAGTGGGAGGGTTGACTTTGTACTGTGTAGTTATTCACAACATGATCTCATATTCCAGGTTGGCATGGTTTATCTATCATTCAAAACCGCAGTGGATGGTATTGAATGGTTAGACAGTGGGAGGGTTGACTTTGTACTGTGTAGTTATTCACAACATGATCTCATATTCCAGGTTGGCATGGTTTATCTATCATTCAAAACCGCAGTGGATGGTATTGAATGGTTAGACAGTGGGAGGGTTGACTTTGTACTGTGTAGTTATTCACAACATGATCTCATATTCCAGGTTGGCATGGTTTATCTATCATTCAAAACCGCAGTGGATGGTATTGAATGGTTAGACAGTGGGAGGGTTGACTTTGTACTGTGTAGTTATTCACCACATGATCTCATATTCCAGGTTGGCATGGTTTATCTATCATTCAAAACCGCAGTGGATGGTATTGAATGGTTAGACAGTGGGAGGGTTGACTTTGTACTGTGTAGTTATTCACAACAAGATCTCATATTCCAGGTTGGCATGGTTTATCTATCATTCAAAACCGCAGTGGATGGTATTGAATGGTTAGACAGTGGGAGGGTTGACTTTGTACTGTGTAGTTATTCACAACATGATCTCATATTCCAGGTTGGCATGGTTTATCTATCATTCAAAACCGCAGTGGATGGTATTGAATGGTTAGACAGTGGGAGGGTTGACTTTGTACTGTGTAGTTATTCACAACATGATCTCACATTCCAGGTTGGCATGGTTTATCTATCATTCAAAACCGCAGTGGATGGTATTGAATGGTTAGACAGTGGGAGGGTTGACTTTGTACTGTGTAGTTATTCACAACATGATCTCATATTCCAGGTTGGCATGGTTTATCTATCATTCAAAACCGCAGTGGATGGTATTGAATGGTTAGACAGTGGGAGGGTTGACTTTGTACTGTGTAGTTATTCACCACATGATCTCATATTCCAGGTTGGCATGGTTTATCTATCATTCAAAACCGCAGTGGATGGTATTGAATGGTTAGACAGTGGGAGGGTTGACTTTGTACTGTGTAGTTATTCACAACATGATCTCACATTCCAGGTTGGCATGGTTTATCTATCATTCAAAACCGCAGTGGATGGTATTGAATGGTTAGACAGTGGGAGGGTTGACTTTGTACTGTGTAGTTATTCACAACATGATCTCATATTCCAGGTTGGCATGGTTTATCTATCATTCAAAACCGCAGTGGATGGTATTGAATGGTTAGACAGTGGGAGGGTTGACTTTGTACTGTGTAGTTATTCACAACATGATCTCATATTCCAGGTTGGCATGGTTTATCTATCATTCAAAACCTTAGTGGGCATGATAATGAAGGTCACACAGTAGGAGGGTTGACCATGTAAATGTGTAGATGCATTCACTATACAATATCATATTGCGGGCTGGCATGGTTTATCTATCATTCAAAACCTCAGTGGGTGGCGTGATATTGAATAGTCAGACATAGGAGGGTTGACTATGTACAGTGTAGATGCATTCACCACATGATCACATATTGCAGGCTGGCATCACAGTGGGCATGATATTGAATGGTGTGACAGTAGGAGGCCCCCGATTGTGGTGATGCATTCACTACATATCTTATTGCACTCCAGGTTTGGCATAGCCATTACCATCTAAGTGAAAATTTAAGTTTCAAATTGTGGGTGGGAAAAGAAAAAAAAAGTGGAAGTTTGCTGTAACAAACCGGCTCTTCTCAAAGCCAACACTATAATATATCTATCATTCCAAACCATGGTTGATGATGTGGAATGGTCGGGCCGGAGTCGGGCCGGAGTCGACTGTAGGAGGGTTTATGAGAGAAAAGATATGGACAAAGGTGTCATTGTATAGATATACAATATCTATAGACTATATCATCAAAGCTTGTCATTTGTTTGGAACTGCTCTACCTTCTGCCAGCTTGATTTATCCCTTGTTTTTTTCTGAGCATATTTAATTTGTCTCTGTAATAGAAACAATCTGTTGCTTTTCTTGCAAAAGTGTGTGTTTATCTGGATATTCATTAAAGTATTAAAAGTATAACACTAAGCCCTGTCACTGAGTTGTATAATTGTGTGGCCCAACATTTAACTGGGGGGACTCTTTTCTCTTTCCTAAGGTTCAAAAAAATTATGACATCAAAAAAGCTCCTCCAACCCTACCCCGCAAGTGACTTTTAAGTTGAAGAAATATTATTTACATTTCAAACATTAGAAATGTTGTTAGTTTATTTATTTTATATAATTCCACCATCACAGTGGTAATTCGTCAATATTATGAAGGATTAAAAAACAGTAAATAGACAACAATTATTTACTTAGGTGCCTTGATTATATTACAAATTTTACATGGAAAACCAACAACCTTGCACCGTGAAAAAAACCCTTTGCAATCCAAGTAGAAAGCCCTCAAACATAAACATTGCGTAAGTACCTCGCTTGCTTTCTATGCTTAATTATAATCAAAAATACACAGAATTATGTTCAGATGGGGTCACACAAAGTGCGCTCCACATCGTTCAGATTCCCGTTAATCAATTAGAATAATGACGTCATGTTTCCAAGTAACTGGTACTCTGATTATACCATGTCCATAATCGGGCGTGGTGCAGCGGACCAGGCTGGAGCCTTGAAAAGAGCTCACATATCCTTCCACGTTAATAAAATAGAGCCAGAAAGCTTTTGAACTAGCCATGTTTTAGCCACTTTTTATGAATACAATATTTTAGTAACATTGCAATTTTTCAATCAATATTTTGTTTTAAAGAGAAGGACCTTATTTGCAATTGATTGGGTCATTATCAGTTTTATGTGATATAATTGCTGGAACTACTTTGTTAGTCGTTCGGCGGATGATGCTGCGTCGTGCGTTTATTCAACGTCTCTTTCTCAAACATGGCGGATGTGAAGAAAGAACAAAACACAATGCCCGTAAAAACGTACGGAGATGTAATAATTACTTTAGAAAACTGCGTAATTCCTGCCTCAAAATTGTCCCCAACTCCTTCGGTACGAGATGGACTGGATTCAGAGACGGAAATGAACCTAAGGGTGCTTGGATGCGAGTTTATTCAAACGGCAGGCATCCTGTTGAAACTGCCGCAGGTAAACTAAAAAGTCGACGAACTGTGTGCAAGTGGTGTGACCACACTGACCAGTGACTCCCTGAATCATTTTTGTTTAACTGTTTACTGTAGTTGGTTGTTGTCAATTATAGTATTTTTGTATTATTAATGTACAGCGAAAATTTGTAATTAATATTAACGTAACTGATTTCAGTGATTTGTTCCTTCTGCAAATTCAAACTTACGCAGAGCGTGCAAATTTCATGGCTTATTTCAATTAAATTTCCGGGGGGGGGGGGGCATGGTAAATTTCCGCAAAGCAAAGACAAAGTAAACTTGGTTGACATTTTTTTAAACCTTGCCTTGCTAACAAGTTTGGTGCATGCAACTAAGTTTGTTCCTGCTTTCCCTGATATGTCTTTATAAGTTTAAATGAATTAATAAACGCATTTTTTTCTAAAAGAATTGTTCCATCACATGCACAGGCCATAAAAGTTCAATTTGAGGAACTATATTTAAAGAAAATTACGTAATTCGTAAAGTCAAATTGAATTGAAAATCCAGGCTTGATTTCAACAAAGTCAAGCTCTCAAATATAAAATGCAGTTTGAGAATTTGGCTTGAAATATTAAATTATATTATAACCAAGAACGTCGTGCCAGCCAGTGCAAAAATGTTTTCTCTTTAAGTAAGTATAAAAGCACTGTTGTTATGCCAAGCTTGAAAGTCTAAGCGTCATCTCGCATAGCTCGGATGTACGACTCGGACAAAATACAACTCTTTCGCTTTAGACTCGGAGCAAAACGAGATAGATGCTTTTGCACTGGTGCGATGATAACATTTTGTTGAATGTTTGGCCTCTTTCTTTTTTATTTTAAAAGCATTAAATAAAAGTTATATGTGCTTTGTTTACTTTTTATTTTAACAAAACAGGAAACAATGGAATGTTGGAACTTCAAGAAAATTACGTTTTGTGATATTTCCATTTCGAGTCATATAACTAAAAGGAAATGTTGATTTTTTTTTCTTTGCAGGTTGCCATGGCTACAGGACAAGTCATCTTTCAAAGGTTTTATTATTCAAAGTCCTTTGTGAAACACAACATGGAGGTAATCAGAGAAAACCATATATTTTATATAAAAATAGCCATCTTAAATATGATAACATTAACAATTTGCAGGTAGAAAAGAAAATTAATTGTTTTATTCCCAATTCTCATCTTCATCCACTCCAGATTGTCGCCATGGCATGTATAAATTTAGCCTCTAAGATTGAGGAAGCCCCTCGTCGCATACGCGATGTCATCAATGTGTTTCATCACATTAGGCAAAGGAGAAACAATAGGTGAGTGTCTTTTCCTTTCATTCAAATTGACCTGTTGAATCTAGAATGTATGAATCTGAAAGTGTTCTGTTTAAATTTATCAGAATGCTGTTTGTTTGTTTTTGTTTTTTTAAGTTGTAAGGACAAAAAATTGTGTCAAACTGAACATGATCTTTTAGGAACTGACCATTTTTATTGATAGTGCTTTTATGGTGTTTGTGTGGTGGAATTTTTCTTACTATCTTTTTTCACAGCTTGCGATTCAAAAGAGACCAGCCTGGCTGGATTTCACAAAGCACTGAGACTTGTCTTAAGACGAGTTGTCAATAACACAATAGTATTGTATTGTGACATCACACTTTAATTAAGATTGATGTACATCTTAAGGTCAATCTTGGCATGGTTTCGATTTCACAAAGACCTAAGATTGATCTTTATGTATATCAATTCCAAGTACTAAGAAAATTGTGATGTCACAATTCAAAACCGCTATAACATTAAAATTGACAACTCATCTAAAAATAATCTTTGTGGAAGTTGAGCTCCCAGTACAGTACTATTTTTGTTGTTTGATATGTGGCATTTGGTTTATAATTCATTCAACAATATAACTATCTGAAAAATGTACATGTTTAAATGTTAACATTTCTGAAGTTTATTATATTTTATTTTGTTTTTATTTGATTATGGCAACCGAAGGTTCATTGAGTAATTGTTTGAAAATGTGCTCTTTCTAACTTGCAATTGTTTTCGCATAAATGTTGTTGTGGTTGTTCATCGATGGGTAAATAACACTCGTTTCTTCCCTTCACTGTGGTTGTTTCCCACAGCGAATGGTCAGCCCGCCACACTTGAGACATGCCATCTCTCTTCGGTCATTAATCCATGGCCTGGCTGGTGGGCCGGACTCTGAGACTGGACACTCTGACGCCACTCCCTTGCTTGCCAGTGATATTCCCCAAAAGAGTTGCTTGGTACTTGGGGCTTCGGTGTTGTCGGTTGGGCAAGGGTCCTAGCCTCGGCAGACCGCCTTCAGCAAGTCTCTTTCCATCTGACCTGACCCTGACTTGATCCCCCTGACACTATTGTCACACGCTTCATTATTCGCAGGGTGGCTACTTTAAAAGGTCTTGTCACTCGAGGCAGTTTTCCAGGCAAGTTAGAGGTAACCAACTGCACTGTACGCAGAAAAAGCGCAAGAGACAGTCTTCTAACTGTAACTCACTATCCCCAAGAAAATAATGAGAAAACTAAAATGTAAATATGTTTTCTTTTTGGAGATTGCCTTGAACTGGTTGCCTGTAAATTGCCTCGTGTGACATGGCTTTGAGGTTGCCATGTCAATCTTTCAGAATCCCCATGCTTATATCAACTTCTTTGCAAAGTTAAACCAATCTCTCTTGATTGGACCCAAGTAATCATGAAAATGAAGCAATACAAAATATCATCTCAAGGTTTTCCATTATTAATCCATTCCTACAATTGATGGGTGATGATTGTTATGGGGATTATTTAATGCTCAAAACTTAATAAGGTTAAATCAATGTTGAGTCACGGACAAACAACAAATCGGGGAAAAAATATAGCAGTTTTAATACTGCACTCTTCCATGAACCACTTATCAGTTGCCATAATTAAAAAGAGAGCTTTTGAAAAAAGTCATTCACACTAACGAACTGTTTGAGTAACCAAATGCCACATCATCAAATCGTAGTGTAAGGTGAGGTTATCGCGATAGCCAGACCAATCATTATATCTTCCCTACTGCAGACCCATCGAGCCGATGGTACTAGACCAGAAGTACCTCAACATGAAGAATCAGGTCATCAAAGCCGAACGACGGGTTCTCAAGGAGCTGGGCTTCTGCGTCCACGTCAAACACCCGCACAAGGTTGGTATTGCTCCTCTGGAGATTTTGCACACTTGAAAAACATTTTAATAAATGATCTGATTTGTACTTGGTGTTGCATTCCTTCTAGGAACTTGTTTTTCAGAGACCTGCGACATGTTGATCAACTAGGGCAGGATTTTTTTTGTTTTGTTATATTTTTGGGAGGTTTTTGTCGGCCACAAATGGCACGCTACTTGCACCTTTTTTATGTGGATTGTGAAAAATGTTGTGCTTACTGTTCAAACCACGGCCTCCAATTACAAGTAACACTGTGTTGCCCTTTTCTTCGCCTTTGCGCCGTTTCTAAAATTTACGATAGACTTCAGACTTGAATGGATTTCAATCAATTTCCAATGGAAGTGCACTTAGGGAAAAAGGCCTTGCCCTCCCAAAGATGATATTCCAGGCATGGTTCACATGTGTGTTACCATTCAAGTCGGGGTACGAAACATTACACAAAATCAAACTTATCAAATGACTGTTGTTGATGTCCACCTCACCTTTGCCCTACATTAAGGAGCTTTCACAGAAAAGCCTACGCCCTACAGCAGCCTTGCATTTTGTTTTTGTTTCCTAGATATTTCTAAAACAACTTTCAGGAGAACCTTTGGAAGTTGATATGTTTGTTAAACTTGTTAACAAGATCAGTAAATTGAGCTAACACACCTATTTCGGTCTTGTCTCTTTCGCACTGCTGGTGCGATTGCAGATGGTAGTGACCTACCTTCAAGTCCTGGAGTGTGAACGCAATGCACAACTTGTGCAGACTGCCTGGTAAGTTATCCTTGGCCTGGGTGGTTCACCCTAGGTCCTCTGTATGTTGTTTGTTGGCTGGTGTTTCAGGCTAAAAGCGGATACTTAACAGAACCTCACTTGCTTATTGTCTTCAAAACTAAAACAACAAAATGGTTGAATTCAATCAGTTTTGATGTACATTTAACTGAAAGCCTACATTCATTATCGGATTGTGTCACCTAGAACTAAAAATGTTTAACAAATTAAAAAAACAAAGCTTGCACATTACAACTACCGACTTGTTCTGATGCCAATCTGTGATCCACAACTTCCGAGAGAGTTTGCATGTGCATTTATTTCAAGTCACAAAAAAAAGAACCTCGTAAATCATGATTTACCAACAATCCAGATAAACTTGCGTAGTAATTTGAGAATTTGCCAATATTCTGTTCTGAGGTGATGAGTATTTGTTGATAGCTGAATATACTAGCACCAAACAGCATGCACAGGATCTAATTGATATCACTTGCTTGACAACGCCTGCTTTAAGCATGCTGCAAATTAAATAGGAATGCTTAAAGGAAAGCTGTGTGTTTCAGTCTCATCTGGAAGACGGATTGGGGGTGGGGGTAAAGTGCATTTCTGTAAACTTGATAACGGGGGGATTAAAGGTTGAAATGTCTTGTGATTTGTTTTATTTGTATCGAAATATCACCATGAAACAACCTTGTAGTTCTATTGACAGTGTAACCTGCCTCGCTTATCATTTGCAATCTCCGTTTGTTCGTTTGTTGCAACTCTGTGTAGGTTAAAAATAGATTTGACTAAACAGTCAATAGAGTGGGCCAAAACTGCATGAGAAGTTTCTGTTTAGACTTGCTTTGTGGCATTGTTTTCTTTCCCAACCAGAGAATGCGCATGTACGGGTCAATTTGATCAGTTCCCATGTTTACACAAGTTTTTTTATCTTTCCTTTGTACCAAAAGGGCCTAGGGGTAAGTAAAACTAATAAGAAGGTAGCTGGCTGAGAGTCTGAGAAGACTTTGTGGTCAGCGGCTTCGTCCACCCTTCCATCCATCTGTCCGTCCGAAAGTCTGGCCATCCTCTCAATGGCTCAGTGTCGGAGGGACTCAGATAAGTCTACTCTCGTCTCACACCCCATGCTCGACTGCTCAGTAACTTCATCTCCTTCCAATCCATCGGGTACTTATGAGCTCTTGCTTAAAGTGGACAATGCTGTCGGTAACTCTGGATGTTGCCATGGCAACGCATCAAGGACAAATCAAGAAAGCGAGGAGGTTGTCAAGTGTATCATATAATGAGATTGATTAGTGTAGAAGTGGATCTGGAATCAATTAGTCATTTTTTTGTAAACGTGTTTTTCAATTATTTCTAGAAAAGTTGACTCCAAAGAAATGTGTAGGTAGGCCTAGAAATTATTTGTTAGTCATTAAAATAAAACTGGAGTTGACAAATGACTTGATTTTGATAAGTTTTCTTTTTGACTAATAATGCCTATTTGTGCACATTTTAAAAGTTAAACTACTTTTTATGTTCAAATAGTGCTTAATCTAAATCTTAATAATATGATTAAATTAAAGATTTAGCCTCGGGATTTTACAGGAATATTACAACTAAAGCAGAGTGCTCTGTTAAGTAACGGGTATCTTTGTCAGCTTTCTCCCTCAAGGTTTCGTAGCAAGAGGCGTCCTGTGGAGGGAACATAAAGCTCACAGACTATCAATGGAGTTAAATTTTATGGACAACTGAGCATGGATTGCTAGCTGCTTATTCCACACATGACTGACAGTTCATTCAGAACTTCATGAAGGAGTGTGCACTATTGACATGTAAAGCTCTGCCAAGAGTATATGACCGGCCGCTGACGATGAACTGAAGTGTCTATGTGATAACAGGTTTGACAGTGAGGCTTAAACCCTCGTAGTAGATACAGGAATACATGTATGCAGGCTGTACAAGCAAAACCAGACCATAATTTTAGCCAACAAAAGACTTGCCCAAAAGAAGACTTGATTGCCTGCCTTGAACTGACTTGTGACGGCTTTTGTTTGTAATCAATTCACCCCCTAAATAGTTGAATCCTCTGGGCCAGTGTTGACTAGACCAAACCAAACTATTGTTTCCTTTCTGAGAATTCACAGAAAACAGGAAACTTAAGCAAGTGTGGATTGCAAAAGGAAACACCAAAATTGGAATTAACATTGGTCCTAGAAACACTTTTGGAAGTTTGATACTTTTGGAGACTTTCAATTTCAGTGGCAAGATGAAGCCAACAAGAACTGGAACTCTGCAAGATGCAACAACTAAGGACCTGAGATGAAGATGGTTCCATTGAACGTAAAGAGTGAGCAATCACTGGGGTGGTAACTTTGCTCCAAGTAGTTGAAGCTTCAAGAAGCATGACTCTAAGAACACATTGTTTCATATTCAACCAAGAACTTCAACTGATCGACCTGTATCTGTGGAAATGTTTTCCATAATTATGTTGTGATTTGTGAAAAATTATGTCCAAGTTATTTTTAAGTTATTCATTTATGTTATGTCAAGTGTGCGTTTAACAATGCTGCCGAATTTTTTACTTTTTTATTTTGTGATCAATAGCATTCAATTGATCTAATTGGATAGCATTTTTCAGTTTGGTAAATTATGATGTGGTATTAATTAAGTGAACAATAAGTTTCCAGTTTCGTGCACCATGATACAAAAGGTAAGTGAAGTGAATGTAATGTGGAAGGTTTCTTGACTTGATGGATGATGTAAGACTTGTCATCATTTTCTGCTGGAGCCACAAGCTTGACAGGATAGATTCATGAAATAGGACAACCAAAAAACTCTAAAATGTAAAGAGAACCCTTAAGGAAAATCCGAGGTACGCCTCTAAACTGAGATGACATTGAAGTACCTTGTACATTGGAGTGATAATCGTTGGAAAGGAAAGGAGCGAACTGTAGGCAGAGTTTGGAAGTGAGCTGGAGTGAGCATTCGGGGTCGACGAGAGAGACTCACCCTGGGGCCCCCTGATGAGGATGGGTCACTTTCTGGACGTTGTGTGGATGGAAGGTCTGTTATTGGTGTCACACAGTGGTCACACAATATTTAGAAGCTTTCTGAGGAAAATGAAACGTTTTTTTAGCGGGCTATTCAGAAAAATCGATGTTTAACAATTTAAATCTGTTTTCAAAATTGTATTGACTGTTGACCGAACCACACGTGACCCTTTCCACCGAAGAACAAAATAATGCCGCAATTGAAGCGGCTATTTTAGATCAATATTCTCCCAGCTTAGGAGTTTTTGATGGCTTCTCCTGGCTTCAAGTATGCAACTTTGTCATTGAAACAAGAACAAATTTATGCCATGTCCCCATCAGGCGGCCACGTCGGCTATTGAAACAGGGTTGACTTGTACTGGAATAGAGCACCAACATTACAGACATTCTGGAAGAGGTCACTGTTTATTTGTTTTCCCCTTTTTAATTGATTTCCCCATGTGTTTTTTCTTTTGACCCACCCACATTTTGGAGAAAAATATCAAAGTTTTTAAACATTGATTATTCTGAATGGCCCCTTACCCCAATTGGAACTTCTACAATGGAACTTTACATGTGTAGAATTAGTAAGGGTTGCAGCACTTACTGGGGGAATGCTGTGGAAGCTGTTTGACTTATTCTCTGCTGTGAACGATTTCAGTGGTGTTGATGACATTTCTTCCTCTCTGTTTTTCCCCTTCAGGAATTACATGAATGACAGTTTACGCACGGATGTGTTTGTGAGGTACAAGCCCGAGACGATTGCCTGTGCATGCATCTACTTGTCAGCCAGACAACTAAATGTAAGTGGTGTTTCAATCAAACAATTTTAAGATTGGCTTTTTGAAGAGTGAATTTCTTGTCTGGTGTAAAATCTCTTGCATTATTAATTGGTTGATAAATTAAAGCTTTTGCCTTTCCTCTCTATACACAGGTCATTCTGCCCAGCAATCCACCATGGTATGGACTCATGGACTCGGAGGAAGCCGATCTCAAAGATATATCACTAGCGATACTCCATTTATACGCTAGACCAAAGGTGAGACATGGGAAATGGATAGCAAAAAAATTACAACCAATTGCTGCTTTCTTGAAGTACAAGACTTGCACAAACTTTCTGTCAAAGTGACAAGGAACTAACTAGGTTTATCGTGATCTGTCGGTAGACTACAACAATATTTTTATTAAAATTTTCATTAATTTTATGAAATCCACAACAAGCTATCTTACTATGAGGTTTCACTGATAACTTCACTAGTCTTTTGTTTGTGGTAGAGAAAATTATTTCAATATGAGAAGTGATCATTGTTAATATCCAGTAACATGATCATGGTTCACGAAATAAACAACTTCTTTCTTTAAGACCATATAAGAGTGACTGTGAACATTCCAGGGCATTTCCTGGGAGGCAAGATACTGCACTGGTCTCATGAAAACATTTTCTTCATGAAGCAACATTGTGTAAACCACTATAAATAGAACATGTCTCGCACTCTCCAGTCTCCTGATGATGACTAAAGAAAGCTAGTCGAAACGTTGAGCCCAAATAAAAAAAACTCACTCTGCAGCGAAGTTAATAATGAGAAGTCCCCTCGATCCACTAAGCAAAAGTAGTAGTCCCTGCTGATTTCCTACCTCCTGCCCAGGTAGTAGTTAATAGCAGGACTGTTGTTTTTAGAACTGAGAAGTCTCCTGACTCAAAAAAAATCAACTCCGCGGCAGTAGAATAAATAGCAAGACAAGTTCTTAACCCTTTCTACTGTCTGACCATTCAATATCATCCACTGTGGTTTTGAATGGTAGATAAACTATGCCAGCCTGCAATGTAATATCATGTGGTAAATGCATCTACACAGTACACACATGTTATGCGCACAGTTGTGCCATCATACACAACCAGTGCAGTTGAATGGTTTCAAATGGTTGGTCAACTCACTAGAAAATGTTACCAAGAGTAGGAGGGTTAAAAGAACCTAATCTACACAGCAAAGTAGAAACACACATGGTGTTTCCGCAAACCAAACATACATTGTGAGGTTGCCTTTTTATTAACTCTCTTGAGATTCATATTGACTTATTAAAATTAAAATAAAATTATCCACAGAAATCTTATGAAGAGCTAGATAAGGTGGTGGAGAGGTGCCGCTTGGCAATGCAAGAGGCAAAGTTTGCTAAACTGAAGGAGCAGGCACTGGATGGCAACAGTGCAGCAGGTACGCCAAGTAACTTCTCACCACACTCTTCCAGACCAGGTGAGGTGTCTTTGTTGTATATACTGCATGCATGACCATGATCATTTCCTTCATGTGAGGATCATAGCACAAGTGAGGATCATATAATCTCATGTGAGGATCATATCCCTCATGTGAGGATCATATCCCTCATGTGAGGATCATATCCCTCATGTGAGGATCATATCCCTCATGTGAGGATCATATCCCTCATGTGAAGGTCATATCCCTCATGTGAAGGTTTGATTTGTTGCTCTCCATTGAGGCTCCTTGTGGTTCCCCACTTGAAAGGCACCTCAGAAATTGTCTGCAAGAATAGTTCCTTCCTAATGGTTCAAATTGTTGCTCCTTACCAAGGGTCCCCAAATGACCCTCTTGTGAAGTTGCCCACTCGTTTCACTTTTAAAAGGATAAGTCGTTGCTTTTCATCAAAGGTTATCAATTATTTACTTGGGGTACCTACTACTGAGGTACCAATTTTTCCTTCATAAAGAAAACACCTGCCCCTTCTCTTTTTCCATTCTTTGCCACTCTATATGGTCCCACTGACATTTCCTCCTTTTTCCGTCTGCTGGGGTAGTTTTAAGTAAATTTATACTAATTTTAAATATTAATAATGGAAGGCAGAATCAATATTTAGAAAAAATCCACAACAAGTCAGCTGGGAGGTTAACTGATAACTTCACTAGTGTTTCGTCTGTGGTAGAGAAAATTATTTCAATATGAGAAGTGATCATTGTTAATATCCAGTAGCATGATCATGGTTCACGAAATAAACATTTACTTCTTTCCATTTTTTGCTCAGACTATGTCACCTCGTCGGTAAACATGACATCTCGGGTTACATGGTCTTCAATAACTGAAGTTCTTTTAAAGCCTGTTATAATAACATATTTTGTACATGTTTTCAGCTTCTCCCAAGGTGAACAGTGATTCACCAAACCTTCCAAGCTCTTACAAGATGAACAACAAGGATGCGCGGTCACCTGGTAGTGGTCACAGCAGGTGAGGATCAATCTTTTATGAAAAAAAGTTGTGTGAGATCTAGTGTGGTTGAAAGACTTCAAGAGATTACTTGAACTTACTGGTTTTAAATTGCACCTGTGAAGAATTGTTATCTTTTCCCATGCTGTTATTGTAGAAACACGGGATGGCGTCGTAGATAGGATGAGCATTGCTTGTTTTGTATTTTTAGTGAATGATCGCCCTTTTTAATTAGAGGGGTCTGGTTCCGGCCTCCTTCCCGTGCTTCTGTAGTAATTTTTGTATTTATGTTGTCTAGTTTTGCCAGGGTACCTCCACTAGTTGTCATGTACCTCCACTAGTTATCATGTAACTTTTCTCCTGGGGGGCCCTGGGAACAAAGTAAAAACAGAACTCCACTTCAGAGGACAAATCTAACTATGTACAATACATTCACAATTAGACAATAAATAAAGCCACATACAACTTTGTTGATTTGTTTTACGTGGCTGTTAACTTTTGCATTGTTCATTGTTCTTCATTATTTTGGTAGTTTGAATTGAAATTGAATTGAAAATATAGCTTGGATTAGTAGTTCAGATTTTATTTGTAAAGGTAACTTGGATATTAAAGATTGTATATGCGTTTAAATGATTGCATTTGTCATTGTTGCATATCTGGTTTAATTGCCGAATCATTCTCTAATTCACAGCCATAAAGAGAAAAATGGTAAGATTGGCCGTCGCTCTAAGACCAGCGCTTCTAACAGTCGTAGCCACTCCAAGAGTCCCAGACGTGGAAGAGGTCGTAGTCGATCACACTCTAATCATCGCTCTTCGCACAGTCGCAGCAGCAGTCGCAGCCTAAGCCGGTCGCCGCACAACGACAAGCACTACAGCCATTCCAGCAAGCACAAAAAGAAAGATGACCACAAACGAAGCCGACGAGATCGAGACCGGGATCGCATACGAGACCATGATCGAAAATACCCTAAAGTCAAGTCGAGATCGAGGAAGCGCAAGCACAGCCGGTCGTCGTCACTGAGCAGAAGTAGAAGTCGTTCGCGGAGCCGGTCCCCGATACGGCGAGAAAAGTATGATTATAAAGACAGTCCAACGAGAGACTCGGGTGCGAAATCCAAAGACAAGCACCATCAAGGGCGCTCTCGCTCGAGGGAACAATCGCACAAGACAACCAAGAGGGACTCTGGAGGTCATGGACACGGGAGGGACAGACGAAGAAGGTGATGACGGATTCTTATAATTACTTAAAGTGCCTGCAAGTTGTGTCAACCATCATAAGTTATTTGTGGCCCTATATTTTGGATTTTAAAACGCTGTACAGGTTATCCAAAATTTATGTGTATAATTTTTTTTTTAGGGTGGTTGTGTTAATTGTCTTGTCTTGTTGATACTAATTTATCAAAGAGCTAAACCAGTTGTACTGAAAAAACAATATGGAAACCAGTAATTTTGACTGTTGCCTTAATGTAATTTGTACCTGAACAGAGCGAGCCTGTTTTTCCGTCGTCTTCTCCATGGTAAACGGTCAACCCTCGCTATAAGAGCACTGCTATAAAGAGGTTCTGTTTATAATGAGTACATTCTGAAGTCCTGAATCTCAGTTCTGCTCTGTGCTTCTTTCTTCTGCTGTCCTTTTAAAACAATGTTCCTGTTTAAAGAGGTAATTTTGCCAGTCCCAGCAAAGGTGTTGCAATGAGAGTCACATGTATAAGTAAACCAGAGCCTTTCACAAAAAACAAGTGTGTCCCGATTGTGCCCAAACTAAAGCTCCAGCCCCAAATGGTTACACCCTGAGCAACACAGACAGTACTAAAATATTTCACAACCAAACAAATTTATATTCTGGTGGATTTTTAGGGCAAGGTTATGAGTACTCTATTTTCATGACAATTTGTGATATCACTTGTCAATCTTTTGTTGATGTTTTTTAATAGACAGTGACCTTAAACTTTTATATTAGTAAATTAACTGCAGTATTTGCAAAAAAAACAAATTGCATCTGTTAAAGGGTGTGTTCAACAATGGTAAGATCAAAAATATAAATATTCACAGATTTGCACATAATAAAACTTATAGATGGTCATGGTGGAAAACTTCCCTTGAAATAGTTTTGCTTGAAATGCCATAGTTTTTAGAAAATGAGTAAAACAATAGTCTTTATCCTGCTGGATAAAATCCGATGTTTGAATAAAAGTAAAAACATACAATGGGGTGTCTTTCACTGTTTTCTCATGACTTCGAAGACTGATTGAGCTTAAACTTTCACAGGTTTGTTATTTCATGTATATGTTGGGTCACATCAAGTGTGGATACAGGTCTTTTGCAATTACCAATGTTGTACACATCCTTTAACATATTTTTGTATTGTGGGTGACTGTTCATCTGTAATGTTAAACAAAGCACTGAAGTAAGTGACTGTTTGGCAGATCTAGGGTCTCTTTCAGAGGGATGTATACAAAGGGGGAAATATGATTGTTTTGTTAATTCTCACTACAGTTAAGAAGTGTGTAATTATAGAAATCATGTTTTGTTCTCCCAAAAAGGTGTATATTGGTGTATATTAATGTATTCCCTCAACAAAATTATTCAATAGGAAATAAAACCTACAGTAAGTGTTTTTATGTTTTGTTTTCTTCTTTCTCTAACTAATGAGAGA
Source organism: Leptasterias polaris (assembly GCA_037783415.1). NCBI lineage: Eukaryota > Metazoa > Echinodermata > Asteroidea > Forcipulatida > Asteriidae > Leptasterias > Leptasterias polaris. The sequence goes on along the minus strand of JAZGTN010000073.1, from coordinate 3,500,183 downwards.
AAATCATTATTTGCCTTAAATTGAACGTCTGTAGATTCAAAATTATACCCCCCCCCCTCCCCCAAGTGTGCTTCCCCATTGTGTCTTATTTGTTATAACAAATAACATGTCTGCATTATGGGCCTAACTGGTGTTCGGCAAAATTTTCTCACTTTGTTCTTCAGGTTGTGCACACAAGTATTTGTGTTTTTATCTTTGATGGAGATAGAGAGCAGTTTTACTTTAGACCTTTCTGCTACTTGATCATGTTCCCTGTATGCATTAACAGTAATGAATGCCGATGTTCATATAAAAGATATTATTTTAAAATTGAACCAGACTATTCTAACAGTTTGAATCTGTTAAAGTGCAGTATTTTGTTTCAAAAAGCAGGGTACGGCCATTTTCAAAACCAAGACTCCGTTTTGGGCACAGTCCGACTGTATGGAGTCCCGTACTGAAAAATGTACACATTGAAAGTTACTGACGAGCCCAAGTCAAAGTTGCAGTTTAGAACATGGCTTACAACACATGGGAACCCAAAGTCCCCAAACAAATTAAAATAAAAAATTCCAACGATCAAACCCTTTGAGCATGCTCAGTTTGTTTAATTAGCAAACCAATCCATCAATTTGAGTCCGAGGCACAACATGTACAAAATGTGTATTTAAAAAAGAAGTTTTACAATAACTGAACGTACTAGTATCTGTCAAAAACCTAAGTGTAAATTGTAAAGACGGCATCATATCTTGCGTTTATTTCAATAATAAAATAAAGAGAAGAAATTTGAATTGTTTGTGAAAAGTGGTCATTATTCTAAGAAAATCTCTGACACAGTTTGAAAGGTGATAATTTGCATTGATACTTACTCTTGACAAGTCTGCATGATGTTACTGAAATGACTGATTTTATGAAAAGTCACAAGAGAGAAAGTCTTAAAGAGAAAGATCGAGTGCTGTCATGATTTTGTACAATAACTTGGGGTACGTCTACTGATGGTACCGTAAATGGGCCAACAACAGTTGGGTCCCTAGCCCAATTTCACTGAGCTGCTTAAGCACATAAACTAGCTAAGCACAACAAAATTATGCTTACCAGAAAAGGATACCAGATAAAATACCATTTCCCATGTAGCATCTGTGACTAATATCCTACTTTCTGTTGCTTAGCCAAAAAATTGTTAAGCAATAATTTCTGCTTAAGCAGCTCTATAAAAGTGGGCCCTGGGCTGATGCATGTGTAGGCCTAGGCTTGGTCAGGACGTCCTCAGCATGCAACAGCCGTAGTCGTAGTGGTAGCTGCTAATTACAATTTACTTAGCTGGTCCTGAGTGGAAGTAGTCACGTCAGATGTTCTGGCCAATTAGATCATGTCACACTGGAACATGAGGGCAAGCAGAGTGCACCATTAAACTAAATTACCATGACAATGGGACCCTAGTCCATTGAATTATAAATGTGTTTTCATAATAATGGCAGTATAGTTATTACAGCCATTTGCATCATTAAAATTCATGACAATATGGCCCTAGTCATTAAATTATAAATGTGTTTTCAAAGTGGCAGTATAGTTTAAGCCATGCCAATTAGGCATTTGCATCAGATCAGTAACATTCATGACCCCCCCCCCCCCCACCACCCACCCATCAGGGGACTGTAAAACTGATGAGTTATTGAAGGGAATACGAATATACTGTAGATCATTATGGGGGAAAACAATAAAGTACTTGAGCAGCGCTGTTTTTTATCCAGTCTGAAAATGTTACCAGTTGTGAACACTCCAGAAATTACTAACTGTTCTGAAAAGATCGATACATTTCAGAAATATGATTGAAGAAGTGTCTTTTGCAAGGCAAAACCCTGGTTCTTGTTGAATACTTGTGTAAGTTTTGAAGAGCAATAAGATGCTTTTGGGGGTTAAACTATTTTTGATGATGATTTGATGAGTGCAAAGGAATGCGACACACCTGTTTAAACAAATACCAATTTTTGGAGAGCTGTGAGAGTGTTCATTCCCGATAGGCCTAATCAAGATTTCTCTACATAAATATGGGTACCCGCAGTTCGACCTCCATCAATTTACAAACGACGGCGTTTGTTTTGACTGTTGTGTTCCTGTCGCTTGCAACCAAACGGCATGCCGAGGGTTGCACCGTTTGCCCAGCAGGATGGCAACAGTGGAAGTTTTCCTGCTACAAGAGTTTATATCCTGCATTGGTCTACCAGGAAAACGCGGTGGGAATGTGCCAAGAGCTCGGAGGGCACCTAGCCACACCTAACTCAGACGACGAGTACGATTTCATGTGGAAAAACTTCAACCCAGGTTCAGTACTGGACAAGGGTATGTGGATTGGATGCACGGATGAAGACGGGGACGGGGTTTGGGAGTGTATTGGAGATACCAAAGATGTTTGGTATCGCCTTGCATTTAACAGACCTGTTGTTGCTGGTGAAAAGTGTGCCGTCATGAGTAGATTGCATTTCCTCTGGGGCAGCTTTGACTGCACCACCCCCGAAAAGTATGCGATGTGTGAACGCCCTCTACCCGTCATGACAGACTCTGGAATTTGCTCCATTGTCGCCACCGATCACTGTATGTTCGACCACACCTTCAAGACGCTGTACACTGTGCGGGGAAGAGTGGAATGCTGCCTGGCCTGTCTTGAGGAACAGCAATGCCACTCATTTAACTTGAGAGGAAACCAGTGTGAGATGATAAATAGCACTGTTCCTGTGGGTAAATTGAGTGAAGACGTGAGCTGTATCCACTTCGCACTGAAATAATTGCCAATCACCGAAATGCGGACTCCTGAAGTCAGCTTGCTACAAAAAGAGTGATCTTGTCGATCAAAGGTATTTCTTGACAGTGATACTACACAATCCATGAAAAACTTTACTTAATTTTTGATTGTAAATACCACAACAATAGTAAAAATTATCTGGGTAAGTTTTGAGATGTGTCACCTTGCTTCATTCATAAAGTTGATAACACTACGTAGAGTGCAATTTCCATAAAATGTAGTAATTGGTTTCCTGCCATTTCTGTTTTGTACAAATTGTGCCTGCATGAAGTCCAGGTTTCTGCTGTCTAACTCTGAAAGTCTAACTCTTGAAATATTTGTGGGAAAAAAGCTCTCGAAGACCATCCAAAGCCCTTGTCACACTAATTTCCCAGAAAATTCACCGGACAAAAATAATGGTTGACCATCACATACTTGACTTAGTGCCAACCCTGGCAAACCCCATGAAGCAGCCATTATCTTCTTTGGAGTAGTTAAGTGAGATAACCTGGCATGGGGTCAGCAACCCAGAGTGTTCATATCTCCCCAGGAAAACTGTAGCCAAGTGTAAAACGAGCATGGGATGGTGGTGGGGTTAATTTCTCCAGGAGTTTCCTGGGATTGGCTCTATTGTGTGAAAAGAGCTAAAAATAAAAAGTGTATACATACCATTTTAGTTTTAATATTTTCACCATCCTATTGCTCTATAACAAATTTATCATCTATAATGCACACAATTAACAAAAAAAAGTAGAGTGCTGAGAGTTATTTTTTGAATGATTTTATTTTGTTCACATAACTTTTCTCTAGTAGTACATTTCAAAGAGGGGCTCCAAGGTTTAAAGTCATTTTTGTGATGCGTACATTTTTCATTAGATATAGACCTTGTGAAAGTGGGATCACCTCATGTTAAAGTAGTAAAGTGTCATTTTATTTTATACTTTTTGAGAGGAAATTTGAAACATGACATAATTGGGTATACATAACAAATGGGTCTGTACATTCTAAAGAGGAATATTTTGCGCCAGTCTAAAGGTAAAATTCAATGCTGTTTTGATTGAATATCATTGAAATTCAGGAATGAACCAAAAATTTCCCCTACAAAAATGTAAAGAACTGTATTTGAAATGTGACATATTGGATCTGTGACACTGGATGGGTGTCAAATACAACGGCAGTTTACACCATTTTAGCTTGAGGTTAGAGACTTAAATTTGTCCCCAACTTTCATAAAATGACTCTTTGAGTGCATCACAAAACGACATTGAGACCCCTCAACATTGAACAGCGGAACAAATCACATCTAGTAAAAGATGTAAATATGGGATATCTTTACAAAAGAATATATTAAAAATAGTGCATGTTACCAAAAAATATAACCTTGAAAAGGTTGTGTCATACACAGTTGTAATTAGTAACTAAAGTTGTGCAAAAAATGCATCCTAGAAGAAAAAAAACCCTATAAAACAAACAGAGGAAACTACCTGGCAAACACTTGGTTGTACATTTTTAAAGTTTCTATCGCACTTAAAGATAATATACAGGATTGGTAAGGATGAAAAACGTCATTGTTAAATTTTAGTCTGAAAGCTTACTGATTATGAAGTTCATATTAGAACAATTCTTTTCTGTGGAACATTTCCCTCTGAAATAAGGTTTATCGCGATTCCAGAACCGCAATGCATCATGGGAGGGCATAGGGGGAAAATGCATACCGCAGTACACGATGTTCGCAGGCATGGCCTAGGCCCTGTGTAAACTAAAAAAGTGAACAAGCTTATGATTTGAACGTCGCAACAATTTTATAAACAACACAGTCGGTCGTCGTGCACCCAGGCTACCGATTTCCCGGGTTGCCCCCTTTTACTACACCCGACATGCTTGGCAAAACAGCGCCCTCTCTTGGTATTTTGCTAATCGTGATAAACCTTATGAAGTCATATTCATGAAAACTGTATCTGGCACTCTAATTTTGGTTGTTACAAGCAAAACTAAGGACAATGTATTAATATACCAAAAATTGTGCATGGTTTTTCAAACTATTTTGTCAGTTCTACCAATCTTGTATAATACTTTAGAGGTAAACAGGAAGCGGGGGAGGGGGGAGATTTCCGCCTTTTTCAATTATTTTAGGAAGATGATGGGTGTCTTTGTATGAATGTCGTAGCACACTTTTCCCTAGTTGTGTTGCATTGCACTTTATAACCAATATATATATTTAATTATGCAATAACAGTGTGATGACCCAGTTTTTACTGAGTGGCTGGCCGCTATTAGTGAAGGAGTCGAAGGCAAGGTCCATTAACAGCAGCCAGCCACCAAGCAAGCTCATTACCACGCAGTGAAGACCGGTTCATCACACTATTGTTTCCTTTAATAAATACCTTAAACAAAAAAGGGTAAAAACCTTCAGAATTTGTGATATTTCTTTCGCCAATATTTTTTGAAAATGTTCTACCCGTGTTCAAGGGCCATTCCTTAAGCTGTTCGACTTTTGCATGGCACCTAATTGCTTACACATGACTAACTATATTTTATGCAAACTTTTAGGAACCAGACTATGAGTTTTGAAAATTGAGAACATATAAGAAAGCACTTTGGTTGGTGTTCGGCTTGATGCTTAGCATTATTGTTGATTTCATGTGCATACCAGCTTCCTTAAATTGATACATTGATTGGTCGTGCACGCAGCACCAAAATCTTTTGTTGAAATAGAAAACAGAAATATGTACAAAGAAAAAAGACTAATTTGATAGTTCCCCCGAACAGCATGCATCAGTGCATACAAGCTTTTACTTGATACACCCCCATGTGACCAGTCTTTGACCAATCAGAGTGCATAAACTCTCCAAGGTGTTTTCTTAATATATAATATTATGATCTTAATATATAATAATATGATAATTAAATCCCCACACCAATGTCCCTTTGTTCAGTACCTTACATTGCCTTCAAGTACTGTCAAAAACGTGATTCATTTGGTCTCATATTAATGGGCGGACCCTGGTGAATTTGTTACCTTAATATCTACTCCCAGTTTGTCCAGATTCCCCCATGGAGCTTGGGGTTAGCTTTTGGATCCCCAGGGGGGTAAAATGGCGGCACCATCGTGCTGTAATAGTACTGCAACCTGGCAATCATCCCTTCCACAATGTCTGGCTGGGTGTCGGATAAATCGTTACGCTCATTGGGATCCTCCTGGATATTGAACAGCCAAACGTGTTTACCTACAGGCTCCACTGGGTGTATTGGAACTATGCTTGTCTCTGGGGGTGGTATCCAACTGCTGTTTCCTGTTTCGTTAAAATCAGAGAGAAATTCAAAACAAAGATGAGACAGAGTCTGTGAAAGGATCAATAAATGTCTTGAACACACATACAATTTTTGTATACCATGCCCGATATTCATTCTCATGGGGCAGAGGGTCTCCATCCTTCAATGTTCCCCTACTTGAAGGGTGTGTACAACATTATGTAAGATTGAAAATATAAATGTTCACAGATTTCTACATAACTTACATGGTATAAAGATGGTCATGGTGGAAAACTTCCCTTGAAATAGTTTTGCTTGAAATGCCATAGTTTTAGAAAATGAGTAAAACAATAGTCTTTATCCTGCAGGATAAGATCTGATCATTTGAAAAATAGTTAAAACATAAAATGGGGTTTTTCAGTGTTTTCTCATGACTCCGAAGACCGATTGAGCTGAAACTTTCACAGGTTTGTTATTTCATGTATATGTCGGGTCACGTGGATACAGGTCTTTGGCAATTACCAATGTTGTACACACCCTTTAAACACACTATTTTCCTTTTGTAAAGTACCCACCCCCAAAAAAGAATTCCTTAGATTCCACCAAGAGATGAAGACACAATGGGGGGTTTACACCATGCCCCATATCGAGAACCAAATGAAATTTTGGCACTCACAATCACAATCACTGGAACTTGACACTCAAAAAGGACACTCAAAAACCGCAGTCATCAGGCACTATTTTAGATCCATGACTCTCACCCCAGTCCCCTGCTCCTGTCCTCCCCCATCAACCCAAACGTTTATCTTTGTATTTACCTGGGAAACCTGTGATTAGTTTCCAGTCCCCCATTCTAATAGCAGCCCTGATGCTGGTATTAAAGGCACCAGACTCATTGAACCGGCGAAGATAGGGTGGATCAGAGTACTGAGCAGTAGACAGGTTCTTTAAGGCATCTTTGTCTGGCATTAAAACGTCAATATTATGGAGAATCTCCTTGCGAGGGGATGGTGCTCCTTTGCTGCGGAAAAAAAGAAGTAACAAATGTTTTATAATTGTTAACAAACTCGAATGCACTTTAGGGATCAGGTTGGCTTTGAGGTATGTTTCCCTGCCTTTATCTCCGTGGTCCCTGGTTCGAATACCGCCTTTGGACCTGCATGATATGCCCTCTCTGGGCATGTTTATCATGACAACTCAGTCATAGAGGCGTGTCATGGCTGAGTGGTCAGCAGAGTGTGGGTTCGAGTCCCAGTCATGACACTTGTGTCCCTGAACGAGACACTTGTTTTTAACATTACTACTTTGTCCTCCAGATGGGATGTGAAGACATAGGTCCTGTGTGTTGCAATGCAGTGCAAGTAAAAGAACCCAGTTTACTTATTGTTAAGAGAAGAAGGTTTGACCCAGTGTTCCCTAGTGTTGGTGTGATATTCAGTGACGAATTTCACCAAAGTAACCTGAACCTCGACTCATCATAAGATCAAGCTAAGCATTCTCTCCCCCGCCCCCCCTCCCTCCCCCCCCCCATTAAAAATTTTACCGCTCATCATCTGGCCCCAATTCCATGGCTCTGCATCCCACGAATCTCTGCGCATACAGAACTCTTTAAAATGCGTGATTCTATGGGCTGGTAAAGCAGAATGCACTACCTTCCCAACTTGTTACGAAGCAATTAATGGTTAAGTGCCTTGCTCAAGGGCACAAGTGTCATGACCAGGATTCGAACCCACACTCTGCTGCTAACAACACCAGAGCTTGGGTCCGGTGAACTAGACCCGCTCGGCCACTACACTACAGGGCCCAATTTCATGGCTCTGCTTACTGCGGAATTCTGCACTTACTGCCCATAGAGTCATCTGCTTTAATAATATTAATACTTGGTTCTTATATAGCGCTTTATCACACCCCTAGGGCCGTATCAAAGCGCTCAGTATTTTTTCCTGCCAGGTATGTGGAGCTACGTTTTGAAGTATGAGACCTTTTTCCTTTGTAGCACCATGCAATGGTTTACAAGGTGCTGTGGCGCAATATGCTGCCAATCAAACCAGGAACACCGGGGCGAACCCCTTCTCTTTTCAATAAGTGCACTGGGTTCTTTTACGTGCATTACACAACACACGGGACCAACGGCTTTACGTCCCATCCGAAGGACGAAGCAATAATGGTTAAGTGTCTTGCTTAAGGACACAGGTGTCACGACCGGGACTCGAACCCACACTCTGCTGATCTGAAACACCAGAGCTTGGGTCCGGTGCTGTTATCCACTCTACATGGCTATGTAAGCACATAATTCCACAGTAAATAGTGCCATGAAATTGGGCCCGGGAATCAACACAAAAGAAACATCCAGAGGGTGACTGGGTATAATCACCTGATGGAATCCCACACGTTGAATCCGTCTAGGGACAGTCCCGCTACGCTCCCATTAGCGATCCCAGCGACGATGGTCGGGAACCAGTCACTAACGTGGATCAAATCCGTACTGACGGTGCCCTGTTTGACTTTGGGTATGAGTGGGCTGTGAACGAATCCCACACCATGTACGCCCCCCTCCCACAGCGATGCCTTCCAACCGCGGAGGGGCCAGTTGTTCCCTCCTTGTGCTATTTGCCCACCATTATCTGCAAAATATTTTAACAAACAAATGAAAATGAAATTGACACCACAATTTAAAAAAAAAAAAAATCACACTTGTGCACTTGTCCACTATAGACTTGAAGACTTCATCAACCCCTATCGTTGGTTTGTGTTTTAAATTCTGCACTTAAAGAAGCACGTTGCCTTGGGATTGGGCATTTTGGGCTTTAGAAAGCGTTTGTCATAAAAAGAATATGAGTTGGAAAGATATTTCAAAAGTAGAATACAATGATTCACAATATCTCTTGAAATTGCGTTGTTCTTGTTTAATTTTATGACAGATCACTGTCCACTGTTTTTATAGTAACCAATTGTTTTTATTCTACTAGTTGGCGGACCGTATGTTCTACTGTTTTTTAAATCACAATTCACTAATTACAACACATTGTAGGTGTTTTAGTGCATGAAAAACTCTTTAAAAAAGGATGACGAGCTATTCCATACAGCACAAGTTTGAGAGATTTGAAGCTAATTTGCCCCTTTCAAACCTGTAGTCAACAGTCAACACACTTCCCGAATACTGAGGACTCTAGTTGGCAAATCAAATTGAAAACATTTTTATGTGCTTTAGTCTTTTTGAAAGGGGGTGGGGGTCAGACAAAGGAGTACTTTCTGTGTATTAGTGAAATACTTGAAAATGTTGAGCGACACATTGGCAAGATTTGACATTGTATCATTCACCATAAACAAAGGCTCAATTTTGTGATCTTAGGTATCTGCATTGACTCAACAAACATAAAGAGTACTTATAATAAAACAGTGACCAGCCAGCAAGACCAGTTAGCTTGACATTTCAGTAGTCCCCCAGCTTTTTCACCGGTCCACATATTTCATAATAAATAGGGTGCTTTTCAACACTGGACTAGCCAGCCGGACAACTTGGAGAGAACTTTCAATGGTCCTTATGTGTTTTAACTAGCATTTGGCCGGTAGACAATTGTTAAAGGGTGTGTACAACATTGGCAAGATTGAAAAAATAAATGTTCACAGATTTGCACATAACATGGTATAAAGATGGTCATGGTGGAAAACTTCCTTTGAAATAGTTTTGCTTGAAATGCCATAGTTTTTTGGAAATGAGTAAAACAATAGTCTTTTATCCTGCAGGATGAAATCCGAGGTTTGAAAAAAAGTTTTCTCATGACTCCAAAGACAGATTGAGCTTAAACTTTCACAGGTTAGTTATTTCATGTATATGTTGGGTCACATCAAGTGTGGATACAAGTCTTTGGCAATTACCAATGTTGTACATACCCTTTAAAGAAGAACGTTGTTTATCAAGAATAAAGTTAGGTTTATCAAAACGGACCTGTTGAGAATATCAAGACAGTGTTGTTCCACAAGCCGAGCTGGACAAGTCTTTGAGTAATATTGCCGATGGCTTCATCCATGCAAGTCACCATGCCCGAATAGACTTGTCTTTTCTTATCTTTGATATCTTTGTATGGCTCGAGGTATTTCTCTGGTACCTGAAGGGGGCTGTGGACAGCTTGAAACGGAAGATACATGAAAAATGGCTACAATAAAAGAAGAAAAAAAACAATGATAAATGTTTTTGAAATGCTCAAAATGCTCTCAAAGAACAAAAAGATTGAAAATAAAAAAATAAAAATATGGTTTTTTTATTTTTTTTTTTTATTTTGGGTCGGGATGCCAGGAATAGTTTTGAAACATTTTCTTTCTTTTTTCTTTTTACTCTGTTAATTTTTGTGTTAATCAATTTCAGAGAAATTTTGAACTCCAGAGATCCTAGACAGTTCTGGAAAATAAAACCATGAATTTTTTGGAATACCGATGTGAAGTGGTTTAGAGTTTTGCAGTCCAAAGACAAGATTAAGGAGTGCTGAGGAGGAGCAACTGCATTTGCGCTCCTTAAATTAGCACAACTTAACCGTTCTCTTCAAGAATGACGTCTTACTTTCTTAGGGTCGTGACTTTCTAGGATTCTCTGAGCTCTTTCAGCAAACAAGAAAGTCGAGTATTGTCCCTTGTCCTGGTAGGCTGGTGCTTCTTGGTCTCGTAAATCGTAGCCGGGACAGAACCCAGCACAGCTACTATCATCACCCGGCATGAAACAACCACGCATATGACTGTAGTAGTCCTCACTGCCAGTGTAATATCCTAAACAATAACAAATAAAATTATAATTGCTTTCAGGGCCTTTGCACAAACCTCGGTTTGAGCTTAGCCATCAATTTTGAAACTGTGTACATTTTGTACGGTGTTTCCAACATCAAATGAAGCACGGAACCGGAGGGAGACGGAGCCTAAAGCCAAGGTTCGGAAAAGGCTTCTGGTAATGAAACCAAGGATGCCTGAAAAGCAGTCTAGGTGCAAAACCGTTTTGTTCATTACCGCTCAACTATCACAATTCCCTTTGCCCGCACACTATCATGTAGACACAAACCATCAAACGATTGTGGGCACTGTTACAAAACCTTACTTATTCCATCACCCAAGGCCCATCACACGTACTGACAGGTTTGTGGCTTCCAGAGAATGTCCTCTACCAGAGGAATTGTCACGACATGCATGGTTTTACTAGACACAACGTATGAACGTCTTGCACTGAGACTAACTTTAAAATCTCCTGACGATGACTAAAGCAAGCTAGTGGAAACGTTGAGACCAATTAAGAACTCACTTGGCAGCAGTGAAGTGAATAACGAGAAGTCCCCTCGATCCACTAAGCGACCCGGCCGATTTCCTACCCTCCGCCCAGGTAGTAGTTAATAAGCAGGACAGTTCTTTTCACAACTGAGAAGTATCCCGTATTCCGAATAATCTACTCCGCAGCAGTAGAATAAATAGCAAGACAAGTTCTCAAAGAACAAAATCTACCTAGCAAGTAGATATACACATGGCGTTACTGCAAACCAATACAACTTTAAAATCACTGTAACTTGGAAGCCAGAGGAAAAATGTAGAATTGATACAGGGGAGCACATCAATCCAATCCCTGCTTAAAACAGGGATCAAATGTTACACTGGACCGCAGGCCCGAGGCCAGTAGCTTTCATGTCGGGCCAGTAAACTCATGACCGGACAAGTCCGGCGGTCTCGTGTTTTTTTTCAATTGAACAATATTACCTCACTTTGTAATATCTTTCACAAAAACAGATTATGTTCAAACGTTGACTTTTGAGTCCTGGGCTCGATTTCACAAAGAGTTAAGATTGATCGTAACTGCAAATCCATCGCAGTTGCTTAGCAAAGAGTGATGTCACAATACAAATCACTATGGTAATTACTGATAACTCATCTTAAGATGAATCTTAGTGCTTTGTGAAATCGGCCCCTGATAACATACCATTTAACTCTATTGAGTAATGAAGTATGCCTACCACCCATATAAAGACAAATGAGATTTAAATCTGCTCTTGTAAGCATGTCTTAGTGCTTGTTTAAATAAAAAACATTGAATGCACGTTAATCTGTGTTTGGAAGTTTGTTTCTCATTTTGATTCAGGGGTCGATTTCACAAAGCACTAAGATTCATCTTAAGATGAGATGTCAGTATTACCATAGTGATTTGTATTGTGACATCACTCTTTGCTAAGCAACTACGATGGATTTGCACTTAAGATCAATCTTAACTCTTTGTGAAATCGGCCCCTGGTCTTGTAAATACAGTTCTGGTCCAGTTAACATTGTGAGCTACAAGCCCTGCTTTTTTGTGGATTTCCCCCCAAATTTGAGCCATGTTTATATTTGATGGACCAAAGAAACATTGACCAATCAGCCTCCCCCTCCCACTAAAAAAGCACAAAAGACTCACAGCCCCCTTCACCACCAAACAAGCCCCTCCCCTCAAAAATGACCCTTTGAATAACAGTCCACAATTTTGAAGCAGTTGGGAGATTCTGAACAAATGAAAAACAAAACTCAAGGAATGCTTACCAAAAAATGTGTCAAAGCCACGTTGAGTTGGCCAGCACGCCTTCTTATAAAAACCCAAATGCCACTTGCCGACTGCATGAGTCGCATACCCAAGATCCTTGAGTCTGTCTGCTAGGGTTGGATTTTCAAGCGGCAGGCAGCTTGGCTGTACAACCCAGATGATAGAATGCTCCAGACCGGTGTGGATCTAAAGACAAGATAAGAAAAATCACAATGCTTGTTTCAATATTTTTTACCCTACTTCACATCATCGGTTAGTTGATCAACCATTTAAAGCCGTTGTGGTGTGTCGTGGCCGAACAGTGAAGCGCACTGGACTCAAGCTCTGGTGTTTCTGATCAGCAGAGTGTGGGCTAATAGCAGTGTGTGGGTTGGGTCCTGGTCTTGACACTTGTGTCCTGAAACTAGACAATTTAACATTCATCTTCGTCCTTCGGATGAGATGTAAAGCCTTAGGTCCCATGTGTTGTGTAAAGCATGTAAATGTACCAAGCTACACTTGTCGCAAAGAGGGGGTTGGGGAGACAGAAGGAAGGATCTCGGCTCTGAGTATCAAAATTAAAATTGGCGCCATCCACTCTGGGATCTCTAGCAGGGCTAGACGATTAAGGTACTACTCACCTGATACCTCCCACTCATAAGCTGACTTCGAGTCGGTGTGCAGATCGGCTGGACGTAATAATTCTCCAATTTCACCCCACCGGCCGCCAGTTTATCCAGCCAAGGAGTTTTGATATTGGAGGCATGGTAACCAATATCATGGAAGCCGTAATCGTCAGCCAAAATGAAAATTATATTTGGGGGACTGTCACTTGAAGCACACTGAATGGATGCTGGAAATCCAGCAAGGACTAACAGTACAAGCCAAACAGTTACCATAGTTACTAGATGGATCGGATATTTCATGTTGCAGAACTTGGAGTGGTTCATTTCACATTGAAATTCAGGTACTTTTCCTATGCAATGGATGGAAAATAATAATTACATTACAGTTTCTAATAGGCCTAAAACTTAAATGATGGTGAGCATGAAAACAGTGGTAAAACTTCTAAAAAGATGTAAAATAGGGGCTAGATGGGGAATAGCCAGATAAATAAATAGCTAGCAAATTAAATAGCTTATTGACACTAAGTGTATGGGATGGGGCTACATTATGGGGAATTGATAGGCATAGATGCATGCAGTTACTCAGAAGCAATCCCCTCCTCCAGTGGCATAAAACCAGAGGGGGGGGGAAGCTCTTACCCCCTTCCCCCAAAAATGAGATCGGGAAAAAAAACCACACAAACAAATGGTTTGATAGATAAATATCCCCCCACCCCATCACAACGTTACACCATTGCCCCATCTAATAGCCCCTGCTTCCCCCCGCTGGTTTCTCCATCACATTGATTCACTGCCTCCAACACCAAACCACAATGACCAAGGCACTTTAATATAAATATAAATATGAAGTATAACACATTATAATGAGGTTCAATCCGCTATCGTCTCCATTTATCATCTCCATATCGCAACTAGACCAATAGTCGAATACAATAGCTTAGCATTTGGGAAAATAACTAAATGATACTTGATACTAATTTATAATTATTTAGTATTACACATTTTACAAACTAAAAAGTAAAATCCAAGGACCCGACCATGGAGGTACATGTAGGTACCTCCATCGACCCATGACCCGACCGACAGTCGACACGCTTTAAAAATTGAACTTAAAAAAAAAAAAAATCATTCATTATTTTTACAATGTTGTGGTCGTCATACTGAATAAAAACGTGTCGGTTTGATTCAGCTAGTTAGTAGTTGGTGCTCGTCAATGTAGGATGGATGTAGGAACCTCCATGGTTTGTAGCATTACCCGGTAAGTTCCTTATTCTATACTCACAATCTCAGCACACAGTAGGAATTATCTAGCTAGCTGTAGGCTACAATACAAACATTTCAGAAGGGAAACACACGGCCGGCCGGCTAGTCTTGGTTCCAAGACCATGGTGTTTGCTCGGTACACACAGAATCAGTACCAACGTTCGTCGGGTATACACTGTGCACGTTTGTAATGAATAAACATAGAGGGCGCTTTGTATTTTTGTTCCCTGGATCCACTGATCTCTATATACTGACAGTATATAGAGATCAGTGCCTGGATCCCACCAGGTGAGATCCAGATGTCGGTGAGCCGAAAAATACCACTAGTCACAGCGCCCTCTATGGTTATTCATTACAAACGTGCACAGTGTATACCCGACGAACGTTGGTACTGATTCTGTGTGTACCGAGCAAACACCATGGTCTTGGAACCAAGACTACCGGCCGGCCGGACAGAGGACGGTCACTTTTGAGATGGTCACCTGACTTTCACTAATAACATGTGACCACGACTCAAAAATGATGGCGCCCTCAGATCAGGGGGGGGGGGGGGGGCGGAGAGAGTGCGCGTCTTACGTGACCTTCCACTCATTAGCAAATGCTGAGCATGTAGGCAAAAGGTGCGCTATCAATCCCGTTCAGTCCAGGAGTCGGCTGTAATTAGGCCAAGTAAAAAAAGTAACGAGTTTCTAGGGGGGGGGGGGGGGGCAGGGGGCACGTGCCCCCGGGTAAAACAGATAAAAGGAAAAACAATTGGGGGAAAAATTGAAGAAGAAAAAAATAAGAAAAAGGGGAAGAGAAGCGAAAGGAAAGGTGAGAAGCAACATTCTAAAATAATAGTATTTTGTAGTTTTTTCTTCTTATTATTATTTTTTGTTATTCACTGCCTGTCAAATTAGCCGACAGGCAGCCGATTGTCTTAAGACAATAATTATTACAGCCCTCAACTAGATAGGGGCTGCACACCTGAGAATATTGAAATGAGAAAGTTGGGAATTCTTGAGGCAAGGCTGCTACTTTTGGCCTATCTAATTGGATTCAGGAGATTCAAAATATCAGAGATGCCACTCAGAAATCCAAAAAATCTGAAGTGCGTAAATTTGGGCAAGAAAGCCCCAAAATTACTAAAATAAATAAAAGCGCTGCATTCTGGGCTTAAACAAAATTTGATTTAAGCCTTAAATCTTCAAAAAAAATTTTAAAAGATTTTAAAATTTGTTTTGGCTTGTTTTCTGAATAGTAAATAGTAAATAAAAGGAGGCGGCGGCCAAAAAGGAGGCGGGTGGGGACAAGAAACTCGTAATTTGTTTTTACTTACTTGGCCTTAGTTATACTTGGCTACACCTGCCTCTGATCAAAATTGTACTAAAGTTCTATTTATAAAGTTTACCATGGTAACTCCACTTCATAATTGTTTCATGTGAATAATATAACATGTCCATCTCTGGGTTTGTATGTTGCCCGGCCCCTGGTTATGTCTGTTCAATTTCTGTGTCCTTGTGCATGTATTCCATGGGTTTTCGTGGTCCTTCCCGGGTTTTCGTGGTCCTTCCCGGGTTTTTTTTTCCAGTGTAATTTGAAAGTGTATTTTTTGTTTCTCTTGAAATTTATCATATGAGCGTTTCTTGATGTGTATTGGGGGTGGGGATATTTGTATTTTTATAAACTAATTATTTTACAAAATTTGTATTTTTTTGTATAATATTGTGATGCCTGGGAAAAAGTGTTTTTATCAGTTGTGATTTATTTGCGTTTCCTCTGCAAAAGAAGAAGTTTGTATAGGCCTATGCGTCTCTTTCTAATTCTTGCGACCCCCCCCCCCCCCCCCCCCCCCTTGATTTGAAGGGTCTCACTTGCCGCCTTCGCCGACTGACGTAAGCGCGGAACTCCCTGGCGCCGCTTCTTTGCCATAAAATTGGTGGTCTACTGTCTCTTTATCTGCAAGCCTGGAGTGTGATGCTGGGGGGGGGGGGGGGGCTGTAATAGTGGAATTAAATCACCTTCTTTTGTTCAATGCCATTAAATAAATGAGAAGTTGAAGGATTGTTTTGTCTCGCGGGGATTCCATGGCAACGTGTCTTCATTAAGCATGGATTTATGGGGCTTTGTGAGTGCATGACGGTTCTTCGAATTGCACTTTAGTGTTTGTATTAGTGCACTCTCGCGGATTGATAAATGATACAAATAAATGAGTCGAATTGTAAATCACGAATCCAAATGATGATGAATTTTGTCTCCATGTTAGCTTTGAATGTTGCATGCTCTCTTTTAAGGTAAAATCCTTATGAAACAAATTATTAGGGATATCTAAGCTCGATATAATTGTCAGTCTTACCATAGTGATTTGTATTGTGACGGCACACTTTGCTGAGCAATTAATTGGATTGATTCGCAGTTTCTTTGCATGCTCTTTGTGAAATCGGTCATGTGTCCGTGTTTTAAATCCGCCATTAGGCAATACACTAAACCAACTGCACTGTATTTGGAACACTTCGCATAGCGCGCAAGATACATTTTCTAACAGACTAGCGATCCCTATAAGAAAACTGTACACATTAAAATTGGAATGAGAGGGTTGGACGGCCGAGATCATGTGCTTCCACTCCCCAAAATTGAATTTCCTTAGATTGACATAATTTTTTCCTTAGATTAAAAGAAATTTCCTTAGAGTTTTGGGAGGATTTCCTTAAAATTTCCTTAGATAAAATAACTTAAACTAACCATGGTAATTGATGGTAATTGATGAAAATTGTCATAGTATACGGCCAGTCCCAATTTTAGTCAAACAGCAATGAACAAACAACACAACATGTACAATGTACAGTATGCAAAATCTACGACGTGCAAACCACACACACAGTCATCATGTGGTCGGTAGTAGTGTGGATGCGCGACCCCGCCGCATATCAGGCCTGGGCTCAGCCTACGATGCAATCAAAACCAGACTAATTACTTGGGGCGCCAGGCGCAGCAGTGGAGCGATGCTTTTAGTACGCACCGGGTTCTAATTCTATGGTACGCACTATAAGCAACCAACCTCGTTCCCAGTCGTGATCGATCTCACTGCGCCATTTTTCGCTGATGTGAACCCTAAAATGGCCAGTTTTCATGTTTTATTGTATTGTTTTTGTATGATTTGCTTTTATTCTCAAATTTCTATAAATTTTTCTAAAAATTTTGAAATTTCCTTAAAATTTCCTTAGATTTTTGAAATTTCCTTAAAATTTCCTTAGATTTTTTGTTTCCTTAGGACGTTAAAATTTCCTTAAAATAAGGAAATTTCCTTAGAAGTGGAAACGCTGGCCGAGATTGAGTCTCATTTCACTTTCTCCACTATTTGGCTATACCAAACATTTAATATCCAACATCGATATCTTTCGATGGTTAATTGGTGGTAAGCATCCTAACAAAGTTGCATTGCTATTAACATTGTCTTATGATTCTGACTCAATGCCTTCGGGTCATGTTGATGAACTGCTGACGGGGAACATCACAAGAGCTGTTGTCATTGACTTCAAAACTCACAAACTTTAGCCTTGATAGATAAATATGAAAATTGTATTGTCCCACATGAAAAACGTGCGCGGCCTTTTGACTAACAAGCATAAAAGAAAGAAAAAATTAGAAAAGAAAAAAGAACAAAACACAAAAACCTATCCCATCATATCACCATGAGTAAAGCCCATTTCATAGTTAAGGCTTAGGCCTACTACTTCTAATGTCTGATTGAGTTTGAAGCTTATTACTTTCAAGGTCCATAAATCCACCATACTCACGAGACAGATTGATGAGGTTAATTTATCATCCAGACCGCAGAATCAGATCGTCTTCCCATGCCGGGAGAGGGGAGCAGTTCATGGCCCTCATCATCAGTTTATTTGTCTACGGAAGGGACTTAGAATTTTCATCTTAGGTTGCGACGGGGAGTTCCTTACAAGATTGTCAACATTTGTTTTTGTAAATTGGATGCTCATAAGAGCTGTCTTCTTAGAATTATTCCACATTACTTGTGCTATGGTGGCCCTGAAGGGACATCAAAATAAATATTTACGTGAATATTTTACGTAAATATTCACGATTTTTGCCCCAATTCGCAAAAATTCACGTAAATATTGACGTAAATATTTACGTGAACATTTGCAAATTGGGGCAAAAACCGTGAATATTTACGTACACACCACGTAAATAAATATATGTTTGATGTCCCTTCAGGGCCACCATATTGTGCTCTTCTGGTTAGTGATGATGACCGACAATTACTGGGGGGTTTTAACAAGTGTTTGAGGTATTATTTGTATATTTTTGAAGAATAGAATTGATTTCGATCCTCCAGTTTTCAATAAACACACAATGCAACTGACCGGTGAGCTAATTAATTGTTCATCAAGTTTGATGGTTCCTGTTTTGTGACTAAAAACGGGTTATGATTTGACAGGGGTTTTTGTACTGCTTTTCGGAGTTCGGCAATCAAAATAAGCAATGGTAGTTTTGGTGTCTTCGAATTGTTGTTGGTGTTGTTGTTGTTGTTGTTGTTGTTGTTGTTGTTGTTGTTGTTGTTTGCTGTCGGTGGTGGTGGTGTTGGTGGTGGTGTGTTGTTCTTTTCCTCTTCTTCTTCTTGCTTTTGCCTTGACAGCTAGGATACTTCAGACGGAACGTTTCTCTTGAGGATTGGTAATGGTATGAGCTTTATAATCAGTGTGCTTTCAACTTGAAAGTGATTTTTTTAAAACCATCTTTATATTCATGTACTTTAAAACAATGAATTCAATTGTTGGTATGTGTCATATAATATGAACTTTGGACTCAGTAGTAAGTGCGTGAGTGATTTTCTTCACAGGTCATGTAGTGTATGAACCCGAGCAGTGCTATGTTCGACACGAATGCAGATTTTCACGGTTTCCCTATAACGGCTATATAGTTCAACCATGCCGGACAGAAATCAACGACGCTAATGGACTCGCAATAATCAAAGTGACTGACTTGGCAGTGACTCGTGATAAACAGGCTCAAAACTAGCGCAGTAAACCCCGTATTTGCCTCATTTCACGAGATCAATAAATAACCGACCTCAATATGATAAACGTGACTTTTATTACTGTTGGTGTGTGTGTGTTATAAAAAAAGCTTGCTTGCTTTCATCTTGCAGCTATAAAAAGTTATTCGACTATTACAATCTGCTACATTACTCCCAAATATTGACTTGATCTCGTGTGTATAAACATACGGTCGTTCCATACCATGCACACGACAACTCATGCTGTACTAATTACAACATTGATCAATGCTTTCATAAACAGGTTTTGTTTTTGACTAGTTGAAGCGACGCAGTTTGAGCCACGAATATGATCAGTAATGTCGTTGTAATGTACCAGCTGTCAATAAGAGTTAGCAGATAACTGTTGCAGAATGCTTTTGGAACGGTTTTTTTTTAAGAGAATGGCTTACAACAAAATTTGAAGTAAGGACATAAAGAAAGTTTTCCCGGTAAAAGGGCTTAAACAATAAATTTGCAAAATGTTTTCCTTGAAAACTGAGAGTGAAAGTTTGATTGGTTTTCTGTCATTATAAATCATTATAGGAAGAGGTTAAAATCTGGATGGGAATGAAGAACAATGTCTTTTTGGGGTAATTCTAGCAACAAAATGTAACAGCAATGCCATGTTGTTTTCAAGGGGCAATTTTATTGCTTACACTAGACAAAAATATCATCTGTGCCATGGAAGAATGGCGTAGAAAGAACCTTGTGCCGGGCACTTGACGCAATCTAGTAGTTATTAGTAGGCCTATACCAAATCTCCCCAGTTTAAGCAGGAACTTGTTTGATTACGTAATTGAAAGCTTTTCGCAGTACAAAGCCCATTTGGCTTGTTTGCCGGTCACCATTGCTCTTTTACTTTGTTCATTCATGGTCGAATGCTTTACCAGTGAGCGTTTCGGTCCCTTGTTTTAGTTGAAGATTTGGCAACCATTGTAAATTGTAGCAATGCAATAAATGAATCGAACACGGAGTTGTTCTTACTTTTAATGTTGGCATTATGCGATCGGTTGAGCGCCTCATCCTCCGTTTCTGATCAGCCGAGTGTGGGTTCGACTCCCGACCGTGGAACTTGTGTCCTTGAGCAAGACATTTTACCATGTTGATGTGTCCTTCAGATGGAACATTAAGCCGTAGGTCCCGTGTTACTATGATTGGTACATAGTGCACGTAAAAAGAACCCAAAATACTTATCGTGGAAGAGTAGGGGCCCCGTTGTTTCTGGTTCACGTATTGTAAGCACCCAATTGTTTACAGGTTTCCTCACTCAGGCTTGCGGGCTATACAGTGATTATGTTCACTTATGAGGCATGGTTTCATTCCCCAAAATATATAATAATATGATACCGGGTGGTTGGAAAACCCCAACCATCACAGTGGCACACTGAAAGACTGGAAAAAAACAAAGTACATGCCTAATCTATTTATTCTGACGGGGTTTGCTCTATGTCCGTCGTTTTAAGGTTGTTTGTGTGACGGTTATAATATTCTTCAGCCGTGATGAATAATGTTCAGTCCTGTGGGAAAAGTAAATTAATAAAGTTTACTCGGGAAGATTACAAACGCAGTGATTTCGTAATGGAGTAGACCGATCGCTCCAGCCTTCGTTCAAGACAGCACAGTTGTAATTTCGCCATGAGAACAAATTGCCAGTGATTTGTGTGTATTTTCTTTAAAGGCACTGAACATGTTTGGTAACTATCAAAGACCATGTATTTTCACTCGGTGTATCCCAACATATGCATAAAATAACAAACCTGTGAAAATTTGGGCTGAATCGGTCATCGAAGTTGCAAGAAAATAAAGAAAGAAAAAACACCCTTGTTGCACAATTTTGTGTGCTTTCAGATGCTAATAAAGGCTTCATGCATGAAGTCTTTTATTATTTAGTGAGAAGTTACCTCTTTCTCAAAAACTACGTTACTTCAGAGGGAGTGGTTTCTCACAATGTTTTATACTATCAACAGCTCTCCGTTGCTGGTTACCAAGTAAGTTTTTATGCTAATATATATTTTGAGTAATTACCAAACGTGTTCAGTGCCTTTAACCCGTCCAGGCATGACAGAAGTTGTCATCAGAATCAACCACGGCAAAATAAATGATGATTGGTTGCCGGTTAATTGCCGGGTACCATTAGTGAAAATGCTCCTCGCTCTAAGGACACAGATTACGATCGTTCTGCACGAGAGATATCGTATTCACGATCTACATGCATATTCTCTTAAACTGGTAAAAACAAACAGGATCTGTACAGCTGAGGCTGTAATGGTGACGTGTTGCCTTGCATGAAACGGATCTGAGCATCATTTAGACCTTGTCCAAGGTACTGAATAAGTAGTGCCATTTTCCCATTTTCGGCGTCCTAGCCAGTTTACTCGTTTCGGGTTGTTTTCATTTTGGATGAGCAAAGGCACAACAATTCTACTCTTAGTCTACTGAAAAATTGGGGGAAAAAAATTTGTTGTCAGGAAATATAGGCCTAATATTTGACTTGAGTTAAAAGGCTGAGAGACTTTGAAATAATTGTCCGAGTATTTTTGAATATTAAATGTCGTGCATGCACCCTTTACTGTGCCAAACTTAATAATCTCGGCACGCCACCAACGTTCAGAGTAAATTAATTTATACAGTTCTTGTGCCGTCACTTGAAATCATTACTTTACCCGGTTCGGATGTGTCTTGGTACTTGATGCGCCCAGACTCGACGAGATGGATGGGGTAAGAAAATAACTGAGCTACGCAGGACGCAAGGAATTGACTGGTAAACGAATATTGCACATGGTGAGCAGAATGTTATCACAGTCTACGTTTAGCAATTCGCAGGTCCATTATTTCAAGTGATATCGACGGCTTACCACGGTATGCTTTTATTAAAACACTTGACGGCAAACCTTTCGATATTACAGGATAAAGTGAACGCGACTGCTGTTCCCAAGTGGGTGTATTGGAAGCTGCAAGAATTCAACTCAAGATTCCTGTATACTGTGGGACTTGTGGTTATTTTGTGATCCATGTACGGATGACTTGATTGCAAATTGTCGTCTGAAAATAAGTTGCGAGTGTGAGTTTCATGGACTCATCAGACAGAGGTGCTATTTTCCTTCTCTCTCCAGTCGTTTTTTTGTTTAGGTTACCGCACTGATTACAAAAACCATAAAAGGCTGTTTTTTTATTGATTTACAACGCACTTTGGGGATCACAAGTCTTCTTATTGCCTACAATCAGCACCAATCTTGGTTTATTTGTATACTAAGATGACAATTAACTCAGAATCTCGCAGGTGACACCAAATGGTACAGAAATGACTGTTAACACTGATAGTGCGGACGATGGAGGAGAACAGCAGCCGGAGTGATTATGTTCGTGGAGGTAATTCACCCGGAGCTGTCGGCATCTTTCGTGAATTCTACCATGGGGGATAACGACACATTCCTCGGGGAGTTACCGTCTGTCTTGACCACGAGTATAGCGGCCGCGATCACGACCGTCGCCACTCTGGTCGGACTTGTGGGAAATGTGCTGGTCATCGTTGCTGTGATCCGTAAGAAGAACTTACGCACTCGCGGGAACGCTTTCATCGTGAGTCTGAGTATGGTTGGATTGATTTACGTCAGTTTTGTACTCATACCCGGGATAGATACGCTGGTACGACGCGAGTGGCGTCTGGGGGATTTTGCATGCGCGTTTCACACGTATTACACCTTGGCGTTTTCGTTACTGTCTCTTCTGCACACGATGTGTATTGGGCTGGACCGCGTGGTCAATGTTGTGTTTTTCACCAGAGCGAGACGCATCGCGTCCGGTCGAAACATCGGCCTAGCCATAGCCCTGTGCTGGTTTGTGTCACTGGCCACGATGACCTGCTATAATTTCTTCGTCGTGGACGGCAAGATGCTCTACTTGCCGAAGGCGCTCCGTTGCATCGCCATCTACAACTCAACGTCGTGGAGAGTCTCAATCTCTGTTTACTGTTTCATCTTCATCCTTCCCAGTATTATCATCGTGGCGTCTTATGTTGTCATTCTCGTCTTTGTCAGGAAGAAACGGAAGATTCTCATGAGTAACATGACGTCACGACTCACGCCCTCACAAACCTTGGCGACCAGTATCACCACCGGAGAGACTCAAACGAGACCTGCGAATGACAGGGTAACTTTTGCCCCAACTCCACCAGACCGAGTGCATACGTCACCTACAAGACGCTCTATTTCGATTTCAGTGCCGGCCGAAAAAACGGCCGGTTATGTCGTCACCAAAGCCGGTATGACACCAACAGCGGGATCTGCCAAAGACGTCAGTCAGGACGGTACCAGGAATGCAGAGCTTTGTGTTGCGGACCAGACACCGTCCTATGCCGACCAACCCGGGCAAGTGAAGAAAAAATCGCCATCAGCGACGACTATCAAAGTGGATTTTCCGCTGAGTGACGATGAGCAAAATGTTATCAATAAAAGTAAGCCATCGGTCATATCTTCATCAAACAATGAAGATGCACTTGCTCACAATGAGCAAAGCGACGATACTGACAAGTGCAAAACTGGGATCGAGAAAACTATGGTTGCCGATGAATTGGAACTTAAAACCACAAATCAGGGTCAACAATCTGGTAATGAGTCAGAAGAACATGATACGAAAACAATTCCGACCGATGCTTGTCGAAATGGTCGCAGGGGGACTATTTGGACCACAGCGTCCGGCCGGGAACGCTTCAGCGAGATTTCAAAAACCTTTGGCCGTGCACGAAATCGACTTCGCCCGTGTAAAAAGATCCGAAACGACCGTGATTTGAACCGCATGATGCTGGCCGTGTTCGCCGTGGTGTGGATTGGTTATATCCCGTACCCGCTCGTAAGGTACTTGGACGTTCCATCTATAAATGTGAGCAGTAATGTGTACATGGTTGTGACTGTGTCGATGTACGTAGCCGGGTGTGTTAACCCTATCATCTATGGGTTTATGCATCGACGTTTCAGGGCGGCCTTCATCGAGATGCTAACCCTGGGCAGGTGCAAGGCTAGCAACAGAATTGGCGCAAGAGGTCGCGAAGAAAGTATTTCTGGGACTGACAGGTCGACTGTTGCTCCAAGATAAACATGAAGGTCAAGATCAATGTTTTTTTGTCGATCGAGGCTATATAACTAGAGATCGAGTGGATGGATGTCTTTTAATGATGAACGCATTACATGTGGAGTGAACAAACTTGATGATAACTTGAACCCGTTGAACTTGCGTTCGACTCTATCGTTTGAACCGAAAAGGGTCGATCAATGAAGTCGACAAATCGACAAAAGGGTCGAACAGTTGTAAAAAGCTTGTTTACTGTATGCTTTAAAACATTCCCCAAAAATGCTAAATATTTTGAAACCCCCAAAACAAACAAAAACAGCAACAACCAAACAAACAAAGAATTATAACCACATTACTTCGAAGAGAAATATTTCTCAAAATGCTATTATACTATAGCTTATGTAGGCTTCTGCCCAATAGATAGGTTGCAGTATGACGTAAGTCGGCCATCTTTACGGGCAATTTGGAACACACAGTCATGCGTTACGCGTGAGAACGGCGTGCAGCACGCGCACATTTCACCAAACTCATTGCATGATTGGTTAGTGAATGACGCGGCTGCGTTAATAATTTGAGCGCTTGACGCGCCTGCAAGCCAAAATGCGATTTGCCCGTAAAGATGGCGTCTACTGGGAACTATCTATAAGTGTTTATTTCCATTAATGTTAAGAGTGATTACCAAACGTATACAGACCATGTAAAGACCTCACAAATCACCGCTGCTTATTGCCACAATTGAAGTAATTAAGCCATCAGATGAACATGCACAAACTTCCGCTAGAAAATTAACATTATGTAACCGTATATCGATGTTTTTCAATCAAAGAGGACAGCCGAATTTGTCACCACAGGTTTGCTGTGTGGTGTGACCTTAATCAAAAATTACATTAAAAAAATTAAACATTACGTGCGTTCCACGTCTGTAAGGGTCATACCTTGGATAGAAAACATCGACTCTTACTTTAGCGGCCTGTTTTATTTAAGACTATTTTTAACTCAAAACATTTAATGACTATATGTTTGGTTCGTATTCACTCTAATCATTAAAAGGTGTGTACAAAATTGGTAAGATTGAAAATATAAATGTTCACAGATTTGCACATAGGCCTAACTGACTTGGTATAAAGAGTGTCATGGTGGAAAACTTCTCTTAAAATAGTTTTGCTTGAAATGCTATACTTTTTAGGAATTGAATAAAACAATTATAGTCTTTATATCACGCGTGATAAAATCCGATGTTTGAAATCAGTGAAAATATATAATAGGGTTTTTCCGTGTTTCCTCATGACTCCGACGACCGATTTAGCTTAAACTTTCACATGTTTGTTATTTCATGTATATTTTGGGTAACTCAAGACAGTGTGGATATACTGCTGGTCTTTGTGTTACCGCGGTTTCACAACGACTGGGTTCTTTCTGCTGCTGTTCTCTTTCTTTGCAGCATTATATTTTATTTAAATATTTAGTTTTGTCAAAACCAGCTAATGACAGAAACAGGCAATTAAAAACTCAAATAATTTATAATTCTGTGTACGACTTTATGCTTTGTCCATAACATTAGGCCTGTGAGAATGGACCTTATGCATTGACGTCACCAAGCCGCCATCTTAGAGGTAAACTGATGATGAAACAATGGAAACGCGCTGATTTGTACGCGCGGCGCACAGGACTGGCCAATGAACGGCTTCCTTTTGACCTCTAGGCGAGGGCGCCCTACTCAAATGACGTCATATGCATAAGGTCTATTATAGCAGTGCAGTTTTGTATCTTGGCAACAATGAACCCGTCAGTGACTTTCGAAACTCTCTGCGCATAAAACCACCCTCGTAAAAGGAGCTTTAAAAAGCCATTACAATTTATATAAAGAGCTATAATGTCGTGCTATTTTGTCTGATGGATTAAATTTGTCGTCATATAGCATCAAGTATGATATTAAATATAGGCCTGGATTTGTTTTCCCACACCATGTAAAGCCTCAAGTGTCACTTGTCCTGCGTAAAATGAAATTGGCCGTGCCCCTTCAATGGCCCTGCCCCTTGTATGTCAAGCCGGTTTCGCTTGTACGATCAGCAGTTTTGTGAGTATTAAGTGCGTCTAACATCGTCGACTTATTTACATACAAATTAACCGCCACTTCCCTCTTTGGGTTAATGAATGACGTAATTTCATCAAGCGATCGTGATTCTTTCCTAACTCAACCCTCACCACCCAATCCATCATAATGTCAGCAGGTGCATTTGATTCTTTAGAGGTGTATGGCTTTAATTTGTTTTCCCATTGCTCTGTACAACCTCTTCCTCTGAGTGTTTCCCCCCTGTGCATAAGCTCTACGTATACGTTGGGAACATTTTCAACTTTTATTCAACCCGCTCACATATAATGCTTTTAGCGTTAATTGCCCTTTTTGTGTGTGTGTATATATATATGGATATAAAAAAACTTGGCCATTTTATATATTCAATTGATCTCTAGCCTTTTTTAATTACAAAGTCAACTTCATTTAGAGGAGTTTCGCGAGATAGAAGCGCGGGAGCAGTTTCGCTATCACTGCGTCAGAGATTTAACGATGTCCACAAGTCTATGCTGCGGTTGCATAATGTTTGTACATGCATGTAATGTATTTTTATTCACAAGATGTAATGTCATGCATGTAATGTATTTTTTATTCACTATGTAATGTATACATGTATGTGTGAATTGACTGCGAATCTCCATGTGAAATGAATGCGAGGCAATCTGCCAACATCCGGCCAGGCTGGTATCTGGCGTTAATATTCCCGACCCTCGGAAGTGTGACGTCAGAATGTTCAGGCTAGGCTAGCCCTATGAATATGGGCAATCAACTTCGTGTCCTACGAAGTGGATTGGTCCCATTTATGGGGCTAAGGCTAGGCCAAAGTTAGCACACCTTTTGGGGCTAGCTGTTATCGGTCTTATCATAGTCGCCATTATCATAAGACCGATGTTAAAAGAGAGCCAACAGCCCAACAAGGTCGGCTAGCAGTGGCGTAACTAAGGGGGGCACGGGGGGGGGGGGGGCACGTTCCCCCCAGTTGATGTCAGTGCCCCCGGGTGCCCCCCCCCCCCCCATTTGAAATCTGAACCTTTGCGACTATAAAATTACCAGAATATAAAATGTTAAGTTTTATAAACTTTTATGGAGCACTGGTGGCGTATAACTCAATGTTTCAAACTATTTTTCTATTTACACATAACTGTTGTACCTTTGCAATGGACAGTTGTTATTTTTACCAACGTCTTCAGAGTACGGTAAATCACGTCCGCAAATTGTACGATGGCTCATCGCCCGCGCGCGCCCCATTTTGCCACAGTCTGCCACGTTTAATAAATACGGTACGGTAGTGTCACATGAAGCTACACGACGTGGTGGTTGCCATTGAAAACTCTTGAGCTGTGAGAGCATTGATCTAAAATATCTGCTTCATTTGAGACATTACTTAGTTCTTCAGTGTATAGTGTATATTAACGTTGCCTTGGATCGGGCGAGTTGGTCTATGAAAAGCGTTTGTAACCGTTTGTTATAAAATGCATATGGTTAGAAAGATGATTAAAAGTAGAATACAATGATCCACACAAATATGCCTCGAAATTGCATGGTTTTCCTTTTACTTTGCGAACTAACACGGTCCGCCATTTTGTGGAGTCAAAAATTTGACTCCACAAAATGGCGTGCCGTGTTAGTTTACGATGTAAAAGGAAAACCACGCAATTTCGAGGCATATTTGTGTGGATCATTATATTCAACTTTTAAAACATAATTCTAACCATAGGCCCCCTATGCATTTAATAACAAACGGTTTCAAACGCTTTTCATAGACCAACTCGCCCGATCCAAGGCAACGTGTCCATTTAAATAGTTTGTCAATATGTAAAAATCGAAATTGGGGGTGGGGGCGGATGGATCAAAACAATTTCGAAAAAAGGATCAAAGTTTTTAACATTGATTAGGCCTACTGTGCACGGCCCCAAGTGTGTAATAAATAAGTACTAGTGCCAGTTCTCAAATACATAAATCCCCATAAAAAAAGACTCTGGTCTCGCAATCCCTTGTTAACAGTAATTATGATTTATTTATAGACCTTCAAACAGTAACTGCGTTGTTCTAGATGTGCGAAAAAGAAGAGAGAGAAAAAAAATTCTTAAACGAAACGCTGAAAAAGAGCATAGAAACATCATTTTGCAAATTGACCATATTCCCTTTGGTTTAATTGAGAGGCTGTTTGGAACCCGCCATTGCGTAGATTAAGATCAATTTTTTTTAAAGTGCAAAGGAATCTATAGTTGATTTGTCAGCAGTGCCCCCCTAGAAAAATGGTTCCCCCTTGTGCCCCCCCCCTAAAAATTTACCTTAGTTACGCCACTGTCGGCTAGGCCAAAGTGTTCACTTGACCTTCGATACTCCAAAATCATGTGAGGTACATTGTACTTTGTAGCTAATTAAATAGATAGCTAGCTAGCCAAAGCGCTCTGTAGTCGGTCATTTATACGTGGCTTTAACCATAGAGAAAAGACAGAGACCTATACATTGATTAAGGTGCTGAAGTAGAAATCTGAATGAAAAGAAGTACGAGGTAAGATTAAGATCATGTCTTTATTGTATAGTTCGTAAACATCGGGCACAAATGCACCATAACATAGGCCTAACCATCACAAGAAATATATCATGATTGTGATGATTTAAAAGTGGGAAGGAGTCCCACTCAACAAAGACCCAAATGTTGATATAAACTATAGATTTTTCAGAGTGTGGGTGGCGTGGAAGAGTTTATATGGCTATTATTATTGTGAACAATAATATTGACAATGATCTACATTGTATGTGTGAGTTTATACACAATAAATATTGAGTGCATTTTATTCGTACATTGCCGCAGAATATAATTACACACTCCAGATTTCATCTCGTGATTATCCTCTGTGATAATTTCTCATTATTATGCAACCACTGTTTAATACCGGTACTGCATCATATCATTTTTGTAGATGGAAGATCAACAATCTACTACGTCAGCAGGACACCAGGTCCGAATGTTGTTGTGGGGAACACCTCGATCAGTCTCAACTGTGTTCGCCAAGTTCATGAGCTTCATTGACGACTCGCAGATCTATTTCGAGCCATATCTCTGTGCTCGTTGGCTCGGGCCCGACTCATACATGCAGCCTCATCTGGCCATGAAGGCTAGAGAACTTGTCCTGGCAGCACCAGAGGTGACCTCCCTGACTGAGGGATTTGAAGTATCTGAGTGCACCTTCAGTTGGGTCAAAGAACAGCTCGAAAAACCACACTGTGGTAAAAAGCTAATCTTCTGCAAGGAAATGTGCTTCTCTGTAGAAGATCAGTACGAGTCACTCCCAGTGGGTTATCGTCACGTGTTCCTCCTCCGACATCCTCTGAAAGTTTTCCCGTCGTGGAAGAAAGTCTATTCATATTTTAGGGAAGATGAAGACGAATTCCAACTTGATGAGGCACCCCCTGTGTTTTTCCCAACTGGCTTCGCCTTCAAGGAGATGAGCGAGCTGCTTGATCATGTGAAGGTGGCACACGATCAAGATCCAATTATCATAGACACAGATGACCTTCTTAATGATCCCCAAGGCATCTTAACAGAGCTCTTTAAGACGGTGGGGTTACCCTTTCAAGATAAATACCTGCAATGGGAAGAGGGCGGTGCAGTCTCCAAGAAGTGGATGATATGCAAAATCATTCTGCAGGGGGACAAAGGTTTGAACTTTTACAAAAATGCTTTTGGGAGTACGTGTTTCACGAAACCAAGTGCGCTGCCCGATCGTTCCACGTTGACTGCTGATATTCTCCGTTGCGTTGATGCCTCCATGCCGTACTATGACAAAATGTTCGCTCAACGTTTAATTTTACAGGATTAGAACAGGAGAGCAAGAATAAAAGAGTGACATAGTTATGGAATTATGACATCATTATCGATGTTTATTCAAATTTATTATGTTTTTAATTGTGGAACTTCTACTAGAAGGTCTGGTGAGTTGGCGATAATTAAGGCATCAGCGTGTACTTTTGTTAAAAAGATTGTAGTCCGGAACTTTTGAGATGAACTTGAATTTTTTTGTCAGAGTCTCAAAGATTATAAAAATTCTGAGCTTGCATACAATACTTCTACTGATCCATGAAATAAACTTTTAAAGACACTAAGAGACAATAATGATTAAAGACCCCCATGCTTTTCTTTTGTGTGTGGCCATGTTGCCGCGCATGCTCCGCTGTATAGTATTGGTTTCAAGACGCACCTTATATAGATAAGTTCTGTGAACAAAAATCTTTAGAATTCTGTAGAAAAGGGAATAATAGAACAACAATAATAGTAGGACCCCATAAACCTCATTCGTGTGTGAGACCCCGTTTACATTATATCCAGTGTCCACAAGCTGTTGACACTGGGGAAAGGGTTCAATGAGAATCCCTGGTGGTAGCACGTGTACGAGCTGTAACTGTCTGAGCAAAACCACTAATTGGTGCATATTATAACTATCTCCAACAATTATTAATTTACCTAAATTATTTCAGATACTCCCATCATTGCATTTCATATCAGTACAAAGGACTTAGAAAATACTACTCCCAATTTTTTGTTTCAGCCACCAAAACCACATGGTTTTGTACATGTTTTGAAATAGACCTGAATACTGGTAGTGGTAATACTCGATCCACATGCAAGACATTTTATGAATGTTGTCAAACAGTTACGAGCCCAGTTAAAAGTCAACTTCTTCACAAATTTATGTATTATGGATCCATAGGGTGGAAACAATATTGAGAATAAAGAGAATACCTCGATATACTGCTTGATGTGTGTGTGTGTGGGGGGGGGGGGGGGGGGGGGGGTGGTAAGTTGCAACCTACGCTACAGGGGGGGGGGGGGGGGGGCGGAAGGGGTGTTGCGCAATCATTTGCGATCGCTGTTTGGGTACACTCCATTTTAAAAATAGGTAATGACCATTAAAAAACAAAAAGAAATCCATGTATACCGTTAAAATTCTCTCTTTATCAGCACTGAAAACATAACAGTGTATATCGTAAGAGTATTTTCAATTGTTGAGATGCTTAATTTTAAATAAAGTGCGTAAAAATATTATCGCAAATTTTCCGTTGGTTTATTGCAGCGGCTAACGTGTATGAATGGGTCCAGGTGGGAATTTCGTTACAAATGGTCTCCCTGGTTTCAAACGCTTTTCATAGACCAACTCGCCCGATCCAAGGCAACGTGTCCATGTAAATAGTTTGTCAATAAAATTATGTAAAAATCGAAATTGGGGGTGGGGGGGGGGGGGCGGATGGATCAAAACAATTTCGAAAAAAGGATCAAAGTTTTTAACATTTGTAACCGACATTTTACACACGAAAATGACACAAGGTTAACTCTCAGGATGCAGTGGTTATAACTTTAATAGAACGCACCTTTAACGAACGTAACAGAAAACCCTGTAATATAATAATAAGAACAATACAATGTCAACTAATTGAAAACTAAACAATAATCAGATAAACAATTAACACTGATACAATGCTTGTACTTTAACCACCCAATAGTGTATTTCCCTTTAATTGAACCCATCCATCCACCTTACAGCTCTCTCTGCTTAACCTGTCTTTAGCAGAAAATAAACAGACCAACAAAATACATTGCAACCAAGTTGCTTTAGAACTTGGTTATAAAACTAAACACGATAGTAAATGTGTCAACAGAATTCAAGCCAACTTGATAAAATGGAAATGTCGGAACAGAGTAAAAAGACACATCCATCAGTGGTTCCATTCACCTTAAATTGACCTCCAGTCTACTACATGATCTTGTAAGGACACTGACCCTCTTTAAACAAAAGTTAAGGATTGGGAGATCTTATCAATAAATAAGAAACCTACCCCATCCAGCCCAGGGCAGACTGTGGAGCCAGACCACAGCACCAGCCTCAAGGACACTACGAATTCCTAACTCATAAACCAGCTGTTTGGAAAAGAAATGACAAAAGTTAAATAATGAAACTGTGGACCCCAACTACCATTACAATGTCCCACCATGGAAATACAATAACAACAACAAGCAAAGATCTTCATACGATTATAATTACGAACAATCACCCCAAAAATTGGTCATCTGCCCATCAAAAAGGAATACAATTTAAATACAAGTTAAACAAATAAACAATATCCCATGTCTGGCAAAATAGACATTATGACTACATAAGTTTCACGTAAACTATCACCCTACATATAAACATCCACAGGTACCCTTCACCACCAACAGACTTACTCCCACCATCGAGTTATATTCCATCCCCTGGTCTTCCTATCAAGCCCGTATATGCTCTGATCGAAATTATCCCACAAAACAATATTGTGCATTTACTGACTAACAATGTAGTGAATTCCGATAGAACATTATCGTCTCGCATGGACCACTTTCAATAACTCACTTCTGCAACCTCTGGGTTAACTTAACGTTAAATCTCCCAGGCCACACCAGAATAAACTATCGTCCGTTCTTATTTGAAAGCATTTTAAAATACAGGACGGGTACCGTGGCATGTACTAAAATCAACAACCAATTTGACTAACTAAAGTTTAGATAAATACAAAATGAACGATACAAAGAACAAGATAAAAGTAAAATCTATACTGTAACCCATCAGAGAATAATGAGAATGAAGTTTATAATGAGACTTGGCACTGGAAATGACAATGATAAAAGCAGGCTAGCATAATGCTTCTGCCTGGAGTAAGTACTTAATTAAATGGTTTGGACTAGCTATTTTCCGGGGGAACAACTATCCTTAAAACTCTAAAATCGGAAGACGAATTTACTTCGATTTCTGTCCGATGAGTATATAGTCCATTGCCCCACTATCCTTCAACCCAAACTCCTTACCAATTTAACTAAATGTACAAATACCACCATATCAATATTGTCATAACACAAGCAAACAAATCAAAGTGAAATTACCTTATTTAAAGAAACAAAGAAGCTCAAGGATGAAACATCAACCGAGTGTTGCAGGAGAGCGAGCAAGTTTTAGATAGCCTTGTCTGCTGTTACCGCTGGTGAAATGTAAAGTGCTGCACCCCTCGCAATGCCCGCTTGCACACATGCAGCCCAATGACCCACATTACCCCCACCCTGGATGGCGATGCTAAACTAGTTGCAAGGACATAAATCGTCCAGTCGGCTGGACCTCGAGAGAATTTAAGAATTGCTTGTTTTTTTGTTTTGTGATGAATGCTTGGATTTGGGGTTACATGGCTAATAAATTTAGAATAAGAGTACATAATAGGCAAAATTCAGTATAACTTATAAGAGTAAATAAAAAGGAAAATGTTAGTAATTATGAAAGTTAATAACTGTACACAACACAATTATGGCAAGGAATTAATCGGTTATAATTTGCCCGGTTACACATTGATTAGGCCTACTGTGCACGGCCCCAAGTGTGTAATAAATAAGTACTAGTGCCAGTTCTCAAATACATAAATCCCCATAAAAAAGACTCTGGTCTCGCAATCCCTTGTTAACAGTTATGATTTATTTCTAGACCTTCAAACAGTAACTGCGTGGTTCTAGATGTGCGAAAAAGAAGAGAGAGAAAAAATTCTTAAACGAAACGCTGAAAAAGAGCATAGAAACATCATTTTGCAAATTGACCATATTCCCTTTGGTTTAATTGAGAGGCTGTTTGGAACCCGCCATTGCGTAGATTAAGATCAATTTTTTTTTTAGTGCAAAGGAATCTATAGTTGATTTGCCAGCAGTGCCCCCCCTAGAAAAAATGGTTCCCCCTTGTGCCCCCCCCCTAAAAATTGACCTTAGTTACGCCACTGTCGGCTATAGGCCAAAGTGTTCACTTGACCTTCGATACTCCAAAATCATGTGAGGTACATTGTACTTTGTAGCTAATTAAATAGATAGCTAGCTAGCCAAAGCGCTCTGTAGTCGGTCATTTATACGTGGCTTTAACCATATAGAGAAAAGACAGAGACCTATACATTGATTAAGGTGCTGAAGTAGAAATCTGAATGAAAAGAAGTACGAGGTAAGATTAAGATCATGTCTTTATTGTATAGTTCGTAATCGGGCACAAATGCACCATAACATAGGCCTAACCATCACAAGAAATATATCATGATTGTGATGATTTAAAAGTGGGAAGGAGTCCCACTCAACAAAGACCGTCAAAATGTTGATATAAACTATAGATTTTTCAGAGTGTGGGTGGCGTGGAAGAGTTTATGTGGCTATTATTATTGTGAACAATAATATTGACAATGATCTACATTGTATGTGTGAGTTTATACACAATAAATATTGAGTGCATTTTATTCGTACATTGCCGCAGAATATAATTACACACTCCAGATTTCATCTCGTGATTATCCTCTGTGATAATTTTCTCATTATTATGCAACCACTGTTTAATACCGGTACTGCATCATATCATTTTTGTAGATGGAAGATCAACAATCTACTACGTCAGCAGGACACCAGGTCCGAATGTTGTTGTGGGGAACACCTCGATCAGTCTCAACTGTGTTCGCCAAGTTCATGAGCTTCATTGACGACTCGCAGATCTATTTCGAGCCATATCTCTGTGCTCGTTGGTTCGGGCCCGACTCATACATGCAGCCTCATCTGGCCACTATGAAGGCTAGAGAACTTGTCCTGGCAGCACCAGAGGTAGACTTGATTCAAGTCCCTTTCTCGTGCGAGGTTCCTAACGTAACGCGCCAGCATGCAGCCACAGAATACCAGTGCGCCCTCACCGACAAAATGTAGTTATTTATGCGGTGGCGATCAAGGGACTTGACGGGGTCGTTTCCTACTCCATGCATTTGAATAGAAAAATCTCCCCAAATGGGGAGATGTACAAATCCAATGGGAGCGTGGAAGTGCCGCTCCTTTCATTTAGTATTCATCTTGCTCTGTGACGTTTGTATCATGTATCTATGGACGTAAGCATCTCCAGAATGGCTGCCGGGCGGAAGAGGGGGGTGGGTGTTTTAAGTCGCTGAATTGCATTTGTCAACAATTCAAAGTATGCATTTGCAAACAATACCAATCCCAATGTATACGTAATATTAACTTGAATTCAAATAAATTTGTAGTTTTTATATATATTCATGCATTTCGATCCTCGACAAAGTACTTTACCACCCCCGCAAATAAAAAAATTAACGAGTCTTCTTTTTGAACGCGTTTGATTGGACAACAAGTAATGCGCCATAACTTTGCATATTCGTAAGTGAATAAATTTACATATCAGGCAACTGCGGGTTCGTCAAGTCCCTGTCCCGCGCGCGGAACAGGTTGGGGAATGCAGAGCGCAAAATAATAGTTTTCTGACGATGAGGCAAGGAAGGGCCTTGCACGGGATTGGGACTTGAGTCAAGTCTACACCAGAGGTGACCTCCCTGACTGAGGGATTTGAAGTATCTGAGTGCACCTTCAGTTGGGTCAAAGAACAGCTCGAAAAACCACACTGTGGTAAAAAGCTAATCTTCTGCAAGGAAATGTGCTTCTCTGCAGAAGATCAGTACGAGTCACTCCCAGTGGGTTATCGTCACGTGTTCCTCCTCCGACATCCTCTGAAAGTTTTCCCGTCGTGGAAGAAAATCTATCCATATTTTAGGGAAGATGAAGACGAATTCCAACTTGATGAGGCACCCCCTGTGTTTTTCCCAACTGGCTTCGCCTTCAAGGAGATGAGCGAGCTGCTTGATCATGTGAAGGTGGCACACGATCAAGATCCAATTATCATAGGCACAGATGACCTTAATGATCCCCAAGGCATCTTAACAGAGCTCTTTAAGAAGGTGGGGTTACCCTTTCAAGATAAATACCTGCAATGGGAAGAGGGCGGTGCAGTCTCCAAGAAGTGGATGATATGCAAAAGCCTTCTGCAGGGGGACAAAGTTTTGGGCGTTTACAAAAATGCTTTTGGGAGTACGTGTTTCACGAAACCAAGTGCGCTGCCCGATCGTTCCACGTTGACTGCTGATATTCTCCGTTGCGTTGATGCCTCCATGCCGTACTATGACAAAATGTTCGCTCAACGTTTAATTTTACAGGATTAGAACAGGAGAGCAAGAATAAAAGAGTGACATAGTTATGGAATTATGACATCATTATCGATGTTTATTCAAATTTATTATGTTTTTAATTGTGGAACTTCTACTAGAAGGTCTGGTGAGTTGGCGATAATTAAGGCATCAGCGTGTACTTTTGTTAAAAAGATTGTAGTCCGGAACTTTTGAGATGAACTTGAATTTTTTTGTCAGAGTCTCAAAGATTATAAAAATTCTGAGCTTGCATACAATACTTCTACTGATCCATGAAATAAACTTTTAAAGACACTAAGAGACAATAATGATTAAAGACCCCCATGCTTTTCTTTTGTGTGTGGCCATGTTGCCGCGCATGCTCCGCTGTATAGTATTGGTTTCAAGACGCACCTTATATAGATAAGTTCTGTGAACAAAAATCTTTAGAATTCTGTAGAAAAGGGAATAATAGAACAACAATAGTAGGACCCCATAAACCTCATTCGTGTGTGAGACCCCGTTTACATTATATCCAGTGTCCACAAGCTGTTGACACTGGGGAAAGGGTTCAATGAGAATCCCTGGTGGTAGCACGTGTACGAGCTGTAACTGTCTGAGCAAAACCACTAATTGGTGCATATTATAACTATCTCCAACAATTATTAATTTACCTAAATTATTTCAGATACTCCCATCATTGCATTTCATATTAGTACAAAGGACTTAGAAAATACTACTCCCAATTTTTTGTTTCAGCCACCAAAACCACATGGTTTTGTACATGTTTTGAAATAGACCTGAATACTGGTAGTGGTAATACTCGATCCACATGCAAGACATTTTATGAATGTTGTCAAACAGTTACGAGCCCAGTTAAAAGTCAACTTCTTCACAAATTTATGTATTATGGATCCATAGGGTGGAAACAATATTGAGAATAAAGAGAATACCTCGATATACTGCTTGATGTGTGTGTGTGTGTGGGGGGGGGGGGGGGGGGGGGTGGTAAGTTGCAACCTACGCTACAGGGGGGGGGGGGCGGAAGGGGTGTTGCGCAATCATTTGCGATCGCTGTTTGGGTACACTCCATTTTAAAAATAGGTAATGACCATTAAAAAACAAAAAGAAATCCATGTATACCGTTAAAATTCTCTCTTTATCAGCACTGAAAACATAACAGTGTATATCGTAAGAGTATTTTCAATTGTTGAGATGCTTAATTTTAAATAAAGTGCGTAAAAATATTATCGCAAATTTTCCGTTGGTTTATTGCAGCGGCTAACGTGTATGAATGGGTCCAGGTGGGAATTTCGTTACAAATGGTCTCCCTGGTTTCAAACGCTTTTCATAGACCAACTCGCCCGATCCAAGGCAACGTGTCCATGTAAATAGTTTGTCAATAAAATTATGTAAAAATCGAAATTGGGGGTGGGGGGGGGGCGGATGGATCAAAACAATTTCGAAAAAAGGATCAAAGTTTTTAACATTTGTAACCGACATTTTACACACGAAAATGACACAAGGTTAACTCTCAGGATGCAGTGGTTATAACTTTAATAGAACGCACCTTTAACGAACGTAACAGAAAACCCTGTAATATAATAATAAGAACAATACAATGTCAACTAATTGAAAACTAAACAATAATCAGATAAACAATTAACACTGATACAATGCTTGTACTTTAACCACCCAATAGTGTATTTCCCTTTAATTGAACCCATCCATCCACCTTACAGCTCTCTCTGCTTAACCTGTCTTTAGCAGAAAATAAACAGACCAACAAAATACATTGCAACCAAGTTGCTTTAGAACTTGGTTATAAAACTAAACACGATAGTAAATGTGTCAACAGAATTCAAGCCAACTTGATAAAATGGAAATGTCGGAACAGAGTAAAAAGACACATCCATCAGTGGTTCCATTCACCTTAAATTGACCTCCAGTCTACTACATGATCTTGTAAGGACACTGACCCTCTTTAAACAAAAGTTAAGGATTGGGAGATCTTATCAATAAATAAGAAACCTACCCCATCCAGCCCAGGGCAGACTGTGGAGCCAGACCACAGCACCAGCCTCAAGGACACTACGAATTCCTAACTCATAAACCAGCTGTTTGGAAAAGAAATGACAAAAGTTAAATAATGAAACTGTGGACCCCAACTACCATTACAATGTCCCACCATGGAAATACAATAACAACAACAAGCAAAGATCTTCATACGATTATAATTACGAACAATCACCCCAAAAATTGGTCATCTGCCCATCAAAAAGGAATACAATTTAAATACAAGTTAAACAAATAAACAATATCCCATGTCTGGCAAAATAGACATTATGACTACATAAGTTTCACGTAAACTATCACCCTACATATAAACATCCACAGGTACCCTTCACCACCAACAGACTTACTCCCACCATCGAGTTATATTCCATCCCCTGGTCTTCCTATCAAGCCCGTATATGCTCTGATCGAAATTATCCCACAAAACAATATTGTGCATTTACTGACTAACAATATGTAGTGAATTCCGATAGAACATTATCGTCTCGCATGGACCACTTTCAATAACTCACTTCTGCAACCTCTGGGTTAACTTAACGTTAAATCTCCCAGGCCACACCAGAATAAACTATCGTCCGTTCTTATTTGAAAGCATTTTAAAATACAGGACGGGTACCGTGGCATGTACTAAAATCAACAACCAATTTGACTAACTAAAGTTTAGATAAATACAAAATGAACGATACAAAGAACAAGATAAAAGTAAAATCTATACTGTAACCCATCAGAGAATAATGAGAATGAAGTTTATAATGAGACTTGGCACTGGAAATGACAATGATAAAAGCAGGCTAGCATAATGCTTCTGCCTGGAGTAAGTACTTAATTAAATGGTTTGGACTAGCTATTTTCCGGGGGAACAACTATCCTTAAAACTCTAAAATCGGAAGACGAATTTACTTCGATTTCTGTCCGATGAGTATATAGTCCATTGCCCCACTATCCTTCAACCCAAACTCCTTACCAAT
The DNA here is from genome assembly GCA_037783415.1 of Leptasterias polaris. NCBI lineage: Eukaryota > Metazoa > Echinodermata > Asteroidea > Forcipulatida > Asteriidae > Leptasterias > Leptasterias polaris. The sequence continues at coordinate 3,460,539 of JAZGTN010000073.1, read as the reverse complement.
TTAACTAAATGTACAAATACCACCATATCAATATTGTCATAACACAAGCAAACAAATCAAAGTGAAATTACCTTATTTAAAGAAACAAAGAAGCTCAAGGATGAAACATCAACCGAGTGTTGCAGGAGAGCGAGCAAGTTTTAGATAGCCTTGTCTGCTGTTACCGCTGGTGAAATGTAAAGTGCTGCACCCCTCGCAATGCCCGCTTGCACACATGCAGCCCAATGACCCACATTACCCCCACCCTGGATGGCGATGCTAAACTAGTTGCAAGGACATAAATCGTCCAGTCGGCTGGACCTCGAGAGAATTTAAGAATTGCTTGTTTTTTTGTTTTGTGATGAATGCTTGGATTTGGGGTTAATGGCTAATAAATTTAGAATAAGAGTACATAATAGGCAAAATTCAGTATAACTTATAAGAGTAAATAAAAAGGAAAATGTTAGTAATTATGAAAGTTAATAACTGTACACAACACAATTATGGCAAGGAATTAATCGGTTATAATTTGCCCGGTTACACATTGATTAGGCCTACTGTGCACGGCCCCAAGTGTGTAATAAATAAGTACTAGTGCCAGTTCTCAAATACATAAATCCCCATAAAAAAGACTCTGGTCTCGCAATCCCTTGTTAACAGTAATTATGATTTATTTATAGACCTTCAAACAGTAACTGCGTTGTTCTAGATGTGCGAAAAAGAAGAGAGAGAAAAAAAATTCTTAAACGAAACGCTGAAAAAGAGCATAGAAACATCATTTTGCAAATTGACCATATTCCCTTTGGTTTAATTGAGAGGCTGTTTGGAACCCGCCATTGCGTAGATTAAGATCAATTTTTTTTAAAGTGCAAAGGAATCTATAGTTGATTTGTCAGCAGTGCCCCCCTAGAAAAATGGTTCCCCCTTGTGCCCCCCCCCCCCTAAAAATTTACCTTAGTTACGCCACTGTCGGCTAGGCCAAAGTGTTCACTTGACCTTCGATACTCCAAAATCATGTGAGGTACATTGTACTTTGTAGCTAATTAAATAGATAGCTAGCTAGCCAAAGCGCTCTGTAGTCGGTCATTTATACGTGGCTTTAACCATAGAGAAAAGACAGAGACCTATACATTGATTAAGGTGCTGAAGTAGAAATCTGAATGAAAAGAAGTACGAGGTAAGATTAAGATCATGTCTTTATTGTATAGTTCGTAAACATCGGGCACAAATGCACCATAACATAGGCCTAACCATCACAAGAAATATATCATGATTGTGATGATTTAAAAGTGGGAAGGAGTCCCACTCAACAAAGACCCAAAATGTTGATATAAACTATAGATTTTTCAGAGTGTGGGTGGCGTGGAAGAGTTTATGTGGCTATTATTATTATTGTGAACAATAATATTGACAATGATCTACATGTATGTGTGAGTTTATACACAATAAATATTGAGTGCATTTTATTCGTACATTGCCGCAGAATATAATTACACACTCCAGATTTCACCTCGTGATTATCCTCTGTGATAATTTCTCATTATTATGCAACCACTGTTTAATACCGGTACTGCATCATATCATTTTTGTAGATGGAAGATCAACAATCTACTACGTCAGCAGGACACCAGGTCCGAATGTTGTTGTGGGGAACACCTCGATCAGTCTCAACTGTGTTCGCCAAGTTCATGAGCTTCATTGACGACTCGCAGATCTATTTCGAGCCATATCTCTGTGCTCGTTGGCTCGGGCCCGACTCATACATGCAGCCTCATCTGGCCATGAAGGCTAGTGAGCTTGTCCTGGCAGCACCAGAGGTGACCTCCCTGACTGAGGGATTTGAAGAATCTGAGTGCACCTTCAGTTGGGTCAAAGAACAGCTCGAAAAACCACACTGTGGTAAAAAGCTAATCTTCTGCAAGGAAATGTGCTTCTCTGTAGAAGATCAGTACGAGTCACTCCCAGTGGGTTATCGTCACGTGTTCCTCCTCCGACATCCTCTGAAAGTTTTCCCGTCGTGGAAGAAAGTCTATTCATATTTTAGGGAAGATGAAGACGAATTCCAACTTGATGAGGCACCCCCTGTGTTTTTCCCAACTGGCTTCGCCTTCAAGGAGATGAGCGAGCTGCTTGATCATGTGAAGGTGGCACACGATCAAGATCCAATTATCATAGACACAGATGACCTTCTTAATGATCCCCAAGGCATCTTAACAGAGCTCTTTAAGACGGTGGGGTTACCCTTTCAAGATAAATACCTGCAATGGGAAGAGGGCGGTGCAGTCTCCAAGAAGTGGATGATATGCAAAAGCTTTCTGCAGGGGAACAAAGGTTTGAGCTTTTACAAAAATGCTTTTGAGAGTACGTGTTTCACGAAACCAAGTGCGCTGCCCGATCGTTCCACGTTGACTGCTGATATTCTCCGTTGCGTTGATGCCTCCATGCCGTACTATGACAAAATGTTCGCTCAACGTTTAATTTTACAGGATTAGAACAGGAGAGCAAGAATAAAAGAGTGACATAGTTATGGAATTATTACATCATTATCGATGTTTATTCAAATTTATTATGTTTTTAATTGTGGAACTTCTACTAGAAGGTCTGGTGAGTTGGCGATAATTAAGGCATCAGCGTGTACTTTTGTTAAAAAGATTGTAGTCCGGAACTTTTGAGATGAACTTGAATTTTTTTGTCAGAGTCTCAAAGATTATAAAAATTCTGAGCTTGCATACAATACTTCTACTGATCCATGAAATAAACTTTTAAAGACACTAAGAGACAATAATGATTAAAGACCCCCATGCTTTTCTTTTGTGTGTGGCCATGTTGCCGCGCATGCTCCGCTGTATAGTATTGGTTTCAAGACGCACCTTATATAGATAAGTTCTGTGAACAAAAATCTTTAGAATTCTGTAGAAAAGGGAATAATAGAACAACAATAATAGTAGGACCCCATAAACCTCATTCGTGTGTGAGACCCCGTTTACATTATATCCAGTGTCCACAAGCTGTTGACACTGGGGAAAGGGTTCAATGAGAATCCCTGGTGGTAGCACGTGTACGAGCTGTAACTGTCTCAGCAAAACCACTAATTGGTGCATATAACTATCTCCAACAATTATTAATTTACCTAAATTATTTCAGATACTCCCATCATTGCATTTCATATCAGTACAAAGGACTTAGAAAATACTACTCCCAATTTTTTGTTTCAGCCACCAAAACCACATGGTTTTGTACATGTTTTGAAATAGACCTGAATACTGGTAGTGGTAATACTCGATCCACATGCAAGACATTTTATGAATGTTGTCAAACAGTTACGAGCCCAGTTAAAAGTCAACTTCTTCACAAATTTATGTATTATGGATCCATAGGGTGGAAACAATATTGAGAATAAAGAGAATACCTCGATATACTGCTTGATGTGTCTGTGTGTGGGTGTGAGTGTGTAACCACATTCAAACCGGGGACCTATAACAAAAGAGGACAATAGGTCCACGGTTGCTATCACAAAGGAAAGCATTGTGTATGGTGTTCTAAAGGCGACAGATGTGCGTCGCGTCGTGCCGTCGCGTCGCCTGTTCCGTCGTCCGTCGCGTCGCCCGTCGCGTCGTGCCGTCGCCCGTCGCGTCGTGCCGTCGCCCGTCGCGTCGCCTGTTTTTCAATTGATTTCCATGGTGACTTGGACATCCGTCGTCCGTCGCGTCGTGCCGTCGTCCGTCGCGTCGTGCCGTCGCGTCGCCCGTCGCGTCGCCCGTCGCGTCGTCCGTCGCGTCGTCCGTCGCGTCGTGCCGTCGTCCGTCGCGTCGTGCCGTCGTCCGTCGCGTCGTGCCGTCGCGTCGCCCGTCGTCCGTCGCGTCGTGCCGTCGCGTCGCCCGTCGCGTCGTCCGTCGCGTCGCCCGTCGCGTCGTCCGTCGCGTCGCCCGTCGCGTAGCTCGTCCTTTTGTGCCTCCTGGTGGCGCTGCTAGAGACTGTGCATCATGGTACAGTTAAAAAACTAATGACTTTTTCAGTGGCACTCTTGTCCATGTACTTGTGAAATGATGACAGACGTATGATGTTGTTGTTGTGTGGTTGAAGTGTCATTGATGAATCGAAAATAACCCCCATGTTCCGAGCTTCCGAGGGAGCTATCAGAGCAAGTTACCGATGGAAATGTATGGCACATTATTAATGTTATACACCGTTTTCAAGTTTTCTCAAAGTGATTTGTTTCCTGTAATGTGTCACTTCGTGTAACGTTACTCTCTATTGTGTGATCCATAACTCTGTCACTTCTAAAAATCTCACACATGTTAACAATTCAAAGATGAAACCGTCAATTTGGAAAAGCCGTTCAGGCCAAATGAAAGGTATCAGTTAATAAACCTGCTAAATATTGACATGACTAGTGACAGATAAATCATACTCGACCATTGTGTCACTCCGTAATTTATTGCCCAATCAGTATTGAAATGAACATTTACAAATTTATCATCAAGTTAGAAACACCAAGGACTCATGGCCATGTATTTTGTTTTAATGTTAGAAACACCAAGGACTCATGACCATGTATTTTTTTTTATGATTTGGTGTTAAACAAAGAATTTTTGTCTTTGCCTCCTTTTTGCATAATTGTTGCTACTTATGAACTTTCAGGCTTGCGAAAGGCGATATATTAATCCGTTGTCATTACAAATATTATTGATATTACATATTTTAAGATAAACGGGCCAATTACCACTTTAATCACTACTACATGTACTCTGGTAAATTAACTCTTCTGTCATATTATGGCATATATTATTATTTACTGTGAAAAAGGCATGCACACATAACTTCTGTTTAAAAAAACAAAAAAACAAAACAATGGGAAATGACCGAAAGTAACAAACTTACTATTTCCAGCCAGTAATTCTATTTGAATATTCGCCATGAAAATTTACTTTATTAATGAACACTAGTTAATTTTATCACCTTTTTCTTCCGAAACATTTCTCATTGTTAGAGAAGTTTACCTCTTCCCACTCAAAGTTTAAAAAGGGAAGGATGTAACAATAATTATCTGTTTGGTTTAAATTTGGTGTGAGAGTTTGTTGATGTAATTTTACTTCTTGTGTTTACTGCTAGAGGAAGTTTCTCCCTTTTGATGGCTTATTATGTAACAGGTCCAGAAAAACCGTGTTCAGTAGGAGCATAGAGAAAGGACCACGGAGAGACAAGTATGTTCCCTTCCACTGTTTATTCCAACTTAATCTCTTGTAGCACCCAAGTTCATTTCAAGGAATCGTCTGTAATAAACAACCCTCTTGTTTAATCCTTAATCCTCAAGTAGTGGTAATTAAGTCACACATTAAATGTATTATAGTTTACACTTCCCGGTGCACACACCATTGTGGGGACTTCCTATTGTTGTTCTATTATTCCCTTTTCTAAAGAATCTGGTGTGGGGACCCAGTTTAACAAAGAAAAACGTTGTGGGGACCTTTGTTCCATTGTATAAAAGTCCCCACAGCTCTGGGTATGCCTACCTACATATAGCAGCCTGTGTGTTCTCCCACCATCACTTCTTTGATTTTATGTACTGGTGGTTCTTCATGTTTTTAAGTTTTGCCTGTTTCAAGTCATTACTGCTATGGACTCGATTTTAGAGCCATTTTGATTTTAATTTGTAACCTTCCTTGGCACATGTGTTTTGTTGTTTTTAGTGGTTTTTATAAATCCTGTTAGTTCAGTAGTGTTACTGTTGGTCTTGGTTTAGAATTCACTTGATTTATTGCTTTATGGTTTTGCTTTTTGTCATCGCTTCATAATCAATAAAGTAATTTTTCATCGCTTTATAATCAATAAAGTAATTTTGTGCAAGCCCACCAACCATGTGGATAATAATTAGGTAAATTTGATCTCAAGAACTGGAGACCGATTAGCCTTTTAAATGTAGATTACAAACTGTTGGCCAAAGTTCTCACAAATAGGTTAAAAAGGGCCATGCCTTTCATAATAGGTGACAGATAACAGACATGTGGTGTACCGGGGAGAAAAAATCACGACAACCTCACACTTTTGCGTGATAGCATAGATTATAATTGGAACAATAAGGAAGCAGCTATTTTAAGCATCGATCAGGAGAAGGTTTTCGATAGAATTAATTGGAATTATATGTTTACCATGCTTGAGAAAATGGGGATTCCCCCCAAATTCATTCAATGGATCAAGCTTTTATATAGTAATCCTGAGAGTTGCGTCATTGTAAATAACTTCATTGGCAGACCTTTCCAAATAAGTAGAGGTATCAGACAAGGGTGTCCCCTGTCTCCATTGTTATATGCAGTCTGTGCAGAAGGTTTAGGAACTCTAATTAGAATCAATAATGGGTTGCATGGTATTCAGTGTCCAGGTGGAACCATGGTGGAACTGAATGTGTTAAAATTATCCAGCATGCCGATATTTCTAAAGAGAGTGTGTAAAGAAAATAGAAAACATTATTTTTAGTTTTTACTGGTCAGGTAAACCGGACAAAATCAAGCGTGCCACTATCACCGGACCTCGATACATGGGAGGGACAGGTCTTTTGGACGTCAGGGTCAGGTTACGCAGTCTAAAACTGATGTGGTTGAGTATTATATCAAAAGTAATGGTAAATGGAAATCCTTCTTTAACTATTGGATCGAGAAACCCGGCGAAAGCCATAATCTTGGTTGGTATGTGTTTGGTAAAACCAAGAAAAAGTCACCAGACCACTCCCTTTTATATGGACCTTTTTGCAGCCTACGAAAAATCAGGGGGTGTTTTCAGACCAGAATTCACCTCAGTTTTGGAAGTAATGAATATCCCTCTCTGGCATAATTCAGTGGTTGCGATTAATAAGGATAACGATTTAGCGAGTCCTGTTTTAACAAAGAATAACATCATCAAATTTCAACATGTTGTTAAAAATAACAGACTAATTACCTTTAAGGAATTGGCTAGGATCAAGTGTGATCAGGTGATTTCAACATAAATTTACTAATTCCAACCAATCCTAGCTCCCAGTCCTTTATCGACTTATTTACATCTCACTCTTTCCTCCCCCAAATCCATATGCCCACACGTATTACTGATACTTCTGCTACACTTATCGATAATTTTTTATCAAATATTCTTCCTTCCTCAAAATCTGGTATTTTAATCTCTGATATCTCAGATCATCTGCCAATTTTTATGTTCGTTCAGTCTCCAAACTCAAGTTCTTCTCATAATCACAATTTACCTTTTTCTCGAAATGTGTCTAATGTGAACCTTGAACAGTTTATTGACGACTTACACTCTTTTGACTGGACCAATGTCCTTAGTTGTAATAATCCTGATACAGCTGCTTATAATACTTTTCTGGATAATTCTATTTTTCTGTACGATCAAAATACACCTTTAGTTAGACAAAACAACAATACCAAATCTAATCATATTTCAACTACCCCTTGGATTACACATTTCCTCCTCAAATCTATTAAGAAAAAGAATAAATTGTATCGTCAGTACTTGTCCAACCCTACAACCTCACATAAATGCAAGTATATCAAGTATAAAAACACCTTGACTAGCCTTCTACGTCTTTGTAAAAAAAAGTACTATTCCCTTCAGTTTGAAAAAGAAAGAAATAACATCCGTAATACCTGGAAGGTTATAAATTCTGTTTTGAATAAAAATACCCATTCTCATGGTATTAACAGCATCATTGTTAATGGGAATTTAATTGACAACCCAAATCAAATCGCCAATCATTTTAATCAATACTTTATCAATATTGGTCCCAACCTTGCTAAAAACATCCAACCTACTCATTCACCCCTTAGTTTTGCTGATTATATGCCCAACCCTAATTTTAATTCCTTCTTTTTTACTCCAGTATTTGAACATGAAATTTTGGACATTGTAAAAAATTTACAAAATAAAAAAAGTTCTGGTCATGACCTGATCAATATTTCCATTATCAATAAGTCAATTTTTGCCATAAGTAAACCACTTGTTCATATTGTCAATACTTCTTTTACGACTGGCATTGTTCCATCAGAAATAAAAATTGCTAAAGTCCCACCAGTTTTCAAAAAGGGTGATCGTAACAATATATCCAATTATAGGCCCATCTCTATTCTTTCATGTTTTTCAAAGATCTTTGAAAAATGTGTCTATGCCCGTACCATTAATTTTCTGAATAAGTTTGAAATTTTAACAAATCAACAGTTTGGTTTCCGTAGCAAACATTCAACCATTCATGCACTCCTTGATTTTATTGATAAAGTTACTAATGCTATCGATGACTCCAATCATACTTTGGGGGTGTTCCTTGATCTTTCAAAGGCTTTTGATACAATAGACCATCAAATACTATTGCATAAACTTCCCAACTATGGTATCCGTGGAATTCCCCATGAATGGTTTAAGAGTTATCTTTCAGACAGGCCACAATATGTTTCCGTCAATGGCATTAAATCTGAGTCTGATGTCCTTACGTATGGAGTACCTCAAGGATCAATCCTCGGGCCTTTGTTATTCACCATATACATTAATGATTTCACAAATTCTTCTAGTGTGCTTTCATTTATATTATTTGCGGATGACTCTAATTTATTCTTTTCCCATAGTAACCTTGACTATCTTGTAAACACTGTTAACAATGAGCTCAAACTAGTTGCCACCTGGTTTACGGTCAATAAACTATCCCTAAATATCACTAAAACTAACTGCATGTTGTTCAGTAATTCAGTCAGAGACCTTCCAAGTCCTATAAAGATTAATGACATTGAAATCACTGGAAACTGATTGTTGCAAGTTTCTAGGACTTTTTGTTGACCGTAGACTATCATGGAATAGTCATGTTGATTACAGTGTAAAATTATTGCTAGAAATATTGGTGTGATCATTAGGATCAAGCATTTTATGCCTGAACTGGTTTTACAATCTCTTTATAAAATACATTGATCGGTTCTTATCTTAACTACGGGATACTTGCATGGGGATCAAGTTCTACTACCAATCCTAATAGACTTCTTCTCTTACAGAAGCGAGCTCTTCGTATCATTAATTTTGCTGAATTTAACGCACATACAGATCCCCTTTTCCATAAATATGCAATTTTAAAGTGAATGATATTTATTGTCTTCAGCTTGGGTCCCTCATGTATCAACTCACTTGTAAAAATTTACCTTCTGCTATTCAATCAATTTTTTCTTTAAACTCAGATGTACATTCCCATTTCACCCGCCAAGCTTCTAATTATCACATTTCTTACACTCGTACTTCCCTCGCTCTTAAAACTATTAAACATGAGGGACCTATGCTTTGGAACATGCTTAATGAAAAACTTAAAGCCTCCAAAAGCTTGTTTACTTTTAAACGTGTCTTTAAAGCTGATATACTGAAATCTTATTGTTGATGAGTTTTTTACAGAATGTGTACATTGTATTTTGAACCATACCACAGTGCAGACTCGGGTGGTCTCCTACATGGGATCCATGGTGTATACTATCATCCATAGCCACACTATGTTAAATCCATCGAGGGATACGCTGCTTTTGCATCACTCATGATTTCGTTCGATACTACTATTGCTGACCGGCAAGATTGTTGTGTTTGATTGTTGTGTTAGTCCTAGTCCAATGTTTGTTCTCGTTATTTGATTGTATTATAGTGTTTGCTGATTTTTCTTTGTAACATGCATGTGCATTGAGACCTGCTATTATATTTGTTTATTGGTGGCTCGACTCGACCACGGACCTCCACGGTTCACAACATTATTTTTTAATCTCAATGCATATGCATGTCACTATAGGGACCATTGCCTACAAGCTTTGCTTTTTAAATGGATCCCTCTGCAGTGTCACATAATGCTTTTTTTGTTTACATGTAATATTCTTCAAACCTATTGCTGTAAAACATTTACTTTGCATTATGTAATGATTACTTTTGATGTATTTATTATTGCCTTTTGCTTTTTTGATACTGTGGAAATAAACGAACCTTGAACCTTGAACCTTGAAGTGTGAAATTAATCGTATCACTGCTGGACGCATAGCTAAACGTCTTCGAACAAAACATCAATCCTGTCCTCTTCAAAGAAAAACGTTGTGGGCCTAATGACCATCCAAGCAGGTGGCTCAGTTCCAAATTGACCATGGGGATCAGGGTTTGGTACCTTTTTCTGAAATTACCACGAAATTAATGTACAAATCATTGAAGGTCAAATAATTTGTTTTTCCAAAAGCACAGGAAAAGTGGGCCTCGATTTTAGGCCTCACTGATAAGTTCGACTGGGCCAATATTTGGACCAAATTAAACATGAACAATATTATGGACGCCAAAGACAAGGACACCTTTTAAGACTTTATCACAGGATTCTGCCAACCCGAGATAAACTTAAACGCATGAAAATCATAGATACAGTCGACTGTCCTTTCTGTAAATCCGACACTGAAACTGTCGAACATTTGTTTCTATACTGTAATGAGGTGGTTGAACCCTGGTTATACGTCGAATTTTTAATTAGGAAACAAACTGGCTGCCGTTTCTTTTGTCTCAGTGATTGTATAAGAATTGTATGTATGAATTTGTCATTTGTATCTATGATAATTGTTGGCATGATGATCAATGTTATTTGGAGAATCCGGTGTGATCTGGTCTTCAATGAGGACGTTTTCACAAACACAAACATTACTATCAAGACCTACAAAGAAACTCTCAGATCATTTCTACTAAGGGAGAGGAATAGGCTCCAAACAAGTAATTTTAACAAATTGTACAAATTCCTGTGTACTTTCAATGAAGACGAGAGTCCAAAATTTATGTTCTGATCAAAATCGAATTTTGTCACCTCTCAGTTACTGTCCTTTGTGTAGGCCTTAATTTTAATCTTTTTACTTGTACTAGGTTGCTTTTTCATGTTTTGATCTTGCCTTTGTTTGATATGTAATATCAACTTTGTTCATTGTCCTTTAGTTTCTAGTAACCTATATGTACTTGTGTACTGATCTATCAGTACTTGCTTTAATGTTCCATAGGAGATGTATATACTTGTAATTACTTGAGTTGAATAAACGGAGTCTATAAGAGCTCCACTCAAAAGAAAAAAATAAATAAATAATAATAATAATTTAGGTAGTATTTTTCCTACGATGCTGCTGTTGACATTGCTTTATTTTACAGGCTAGTAGGCATGGTAGGGAGGCCGAGGTAGTAAAAACTAATACTTGACATGTTTTTACAATTAAAAGGATATTGTTGAGATGACACGGCAAGCAGGGATTGATCAAACTATACACATCTGCCATCTAGAATCTCGACGACCTCATCAGACTCACTTCGACGGAAATAATCAAAGAGCGCCACCAATTGACAGAAAAGTGAAGAACGTTTTGGCGAAAATAAGGTCCAAATCAATTTAAAAACAGGCGACGCGATGGACGACGGCACGACGCGACGGACGACGGGCGACGCGACGGCACGACGCGACGGACGACGGACGACGCGACGGCACGACGCGACGGACGACGGCACGACGCGACGGCACGACGCGACGGACGACGGCACGACGCGACGGACGACGGACGACGCGACGGGCGACGCGACGGACGACGCGACGGGCGACGGCACGACGCGACGGACGACGGATGTCCAAGTCACCATGCAAATCAATTGAAAAACAGGCGACGCGACGGGCGACGGCACGACGCGACGCACGACGCGACGGGCGACGGCACGACGCGACGGACGACGCGACGGACGACGGAATAGGCGACGCGACGGCACGACGCGACGCATATCTGTCGTCTTTAGAACACCATAGTTACACACTTGTGTGTGTGTGTGTGTGTGTGGGGGGGGGGGGTAAGTTGCAGCCGCACAGTAGTACTCGAGTACAACCTACGCTACTTCTGTTTATGACGCAGGGCGCCCTCTCTCTCGCTTAACACATTGGTTGCTGGAACTTTGAAGTTAAAGATGGCTGTTTTCGGCCGAGTTTTGTCGCGGCATTTTGGCCTTCTGCGATTGAAAAGGCCTCAGCTATTGAGCACTTTGTTGGTTAACTCCGAACCGAGTACATCCCAAGGTAATACACTTCATCATAATCAAATAAAGCTGGTTAGATTTTATGAATAAACGACTGTTGATGGCCTGTGAAACACTGAGCCCAGTTTCCGGACAGTTCATTCATTTCAACTTACTTACGTTTACGTTTATTTCCATTCCATTTCAACTGAATACAAGTTCACAAGAATAGTAATTACAATATTGTAAGGCTGAAGGAGTACTTGTAATATTTAACATTATTAATAATAGAGAATAATGGGATGGCGGCAATAATACCCTAGAAGTACTCCTAGAACTATGAGGTTCATTCCGCTATCGTCTCCATTACCCTCATAGGCCTAGGGCGACATGTACAAAATCCTATTCGAAACTTTTTTCCCTTCACGTTTCTGCACCTACAGTTAATTTCCCAAACCGGATCTCGCCAAAATTAGGCTCTATGTGTTCCTTATACTCTCATCGAGGTCGGGTTGGGTCCAGAAAGTTCATTTTGAAAACTTAAAAATGTTTAAAAAAGATAAATTCTTACCGTCACCTGGCTCCCATTCACACAGTGTTATAACAAAGATGGCGCTGATGTTGCGTTAGGATGTGTACAAAATCAACCAACGGTTGTGCGGGACCAGTGTTGATGCATACGGAGTACCAGTTTGTTTGGCAGACTGTGAGCGAGTGCAGCAAACAGCCGTAGGATTAACAATTTTGACAGCGCACGCACATGGTCCGCCAGTAAAATCCTTGCGCAGTCGGTACACAATAGGCGTAAGCCTTCAGGAGTTCAGTTCAGTCCCTACAAATGGTTCAGTCCGAAATCTAGCAAAATGGTATTGTGGAAAGTATGTAAAGCATCTGCTTGGTTTGAATAGCATGCGGAAAATTTGTTTCTTGCAAAACTGCACACAACGCTTCATTGAACTCCATTTTGTTTTTCTTATTGCACTTACATAACATTATCGTATTACTGCGGTCTGAAAACTTTCCTGTGCTGCGGACCATGTGCGTGCGCTGTCAAAATTGTTATTCCTGCGGCTGTTTGCTGCACTCGCTCACAGTCTGCCAAACAAACTGGTACTCCGTATGCATCAACACTGGTCCCGCACAACCGTTGGTTGATTTTGTACACATCCTAACGCAACATCAGCGCCATCTTTGTTATAACACTGTGTGAATGGGAGCCAGGTGACGGTAAGAATTTATCTTTTTTAAACATTTTTAAGTTTTCAAAATGAACTTTCTGGACCCAACCCGACCTCGATGAGAGTATAAGGAACACATAGAGCCTAATTTTGGCGAGATCCGGTTTGGGAAATTAACTGTAGGTGCAGAAACGTGAAGGGAAAAAAGTTTCGAATAGGATTTTGTACATGTCGCCCTATGAGGGTAATGGAGACGATAGCGGAATGAACCTCCATAGTTCTAGGAGTACCCTAGAAGCAGGTGCTTGTAGCGGGAATGCCGTAAATCACAGTATATTACAAATCTAATTACATACTGGCAAAAATAGGAAAAAAAAACCAGACGGACAGACAGACCGGACGGGACAGACAGACCGGACAGACAGTCCGGACAGACTGTAGACCGGACAGATAGACAGACAGACAAAACAAAAACAAAGTCCATACTAGTTTAAGCAAATTAAGATGAGAGTAATACATGCATAAACAACTGAATATGGTAAATGACATACATTTTTTAACTTGAACTTTGTAAAGATACCATATAAAGCTTTAGATTCTTTTTAAATGTATTAAGGGATTTACATTTAGATAGAGATAATGGAAGAGAGTTCCAGTTAACAGGGCCGGAGTAGGACAAGGTATGCTGAAACATAGTTGACTGTGCGTGCGGAATGTGGATCTTAGAAGAAGACCGTGTATTGTGGGAATGGACTAAACGGTTAACTTTAAATAGTGCATTGACTGTTGGTGGAAGTAATCTATTTATAAATTTAAACATAAAAATATCTTGCTGATACTTGTTTATGTTTAGAATGGTAAGTAAATTTAACTTTTGAAATAGTGGAGCGGTGTGCTCCCCGAAGGGAACCTTGTTGATAATGCGAATTGATTTCTTTTGAAGTTTTACTAACCTATTAAGTTTTGAGTGGTATGTGTTGGCCCAAATAATATTGCAATATGAGAGATAGGGTAAAATTAGCGAACAATATAAAATGTGCAAGATAGAGCAAGGCAAAATATGTTTAAGCCTAGATATGATACCAATATTTTTTGCGATTTTATTCTCAATGTGTTTAATGTGAAATTGCCAAGAGAGTTTTTCGTCTATATAAACACCAAGAAATTTGGTATGAGTCACTTGTTGAATAGGAACTCCGTCAATTTGTATTTGAACACAACCAGACAGAGATAGTGAGATATGTTTCTTTTTGTGAAAAAGTATGCAAGTACATTTTTTAAGATTAAGTGAGAGCCTATTTGCTCTAAGCCATAAGGACACTTTTCCTAGTTCATTGTTAACTGTTTGAATTGAATTTAATACATTATTTTTTTCACACGCATAAAATATATTGGTATCATCAGCAAACAATATGAAATTTAACAAATCTGAAGAGCTATAAATATCATTAATATATACAGAAAACAAGAGTGGACCAAGCAGTGAGCCTTGGGGAACTCCACAGGTAATGAGATTCGTAGCAGAATGTGAAGAACCAACTTTAGTAAACTGTTTCCTGTTCGAAAGATAGCTACGAAACCACTCCAGCGGAATTCCCCTTATGCCATAGAACTTTAGCTTTTCAATTAGAATGTTATGATTTACAGTGTCAAATGCCTTTGACAAGTCAAGAAAGACACCTATAGAGGAACAACCAGCCTCAAAAGTCTTGGATATCTTATTAACCATGTCAATTATGGCCATGTCAGTGGAGTGGCCGCTTCTAAATCCATATTGACCATTGTACAGTATATTAAATTTATTAAGAAAGGACATAGTTCTAGTATACGCTAGTTTTTCTAGTATTTTGGAGAAGCTGGATAAAACTGATATAGGTCTATAATTACCAAGTTCACACTCATCTCCATTTTTATAAATGGGTGTAATTTTAGCTATTTTTAGTTGTGTCGGAAAAATACCATTAGACAAAGAAATATTTAAAATGTGACTTAGTGGAATGCTAATGTGCATGACCACAGCTTTCAAAACATCTGGATTTAGGTCATCAAATCCCGCACTTTTTCCATTTTTAAAAGATTGAACAATTTCGCAAATTTCAAATGGACTAGTTGGATTAAAGAAAAGTGTGTTGTCATAACCTCCCTTTAGATAATCATTAAAAGTGGCATTTTCATGTGGGATGGTGCGGTCCAACGATGGGCCAATATTGGTAAAGAAATTATTGAACATGTCTGCAATTTCCGTTGGCTCGGTTATTTCCTGTCCATTGTGATTTATGCTGTCAACAATTTTACTGTTTTTTTGTTGTTTTTTTACAAGCGAATTAATAATGGACCAAGTCTTTTTAATATTGTGCTGAGCTTCTTCAAACCTCTCTTTATAAAAATCTTCTTTTCTTTTCTTTAATACGGCAGTTAGTTTGTTACGGTATGTAGAATATTTTATTTTATTATTGGATGTCGGTTTGTTTAAGTACTTTTTATAAAGTTTGTGCTTATAATTTATAGATTTAATTAAACCAGTAGTCATCCAGCACTTTAACTTACGTATAGTTTTGACTTTTTTTAAAGGGAAGTGCTGATTATATAAGTGTGAGTATTTAGTTTGAAATACATTAAAAGCTGTATCAGCATCGTCATATGACAGCACATCATCCCATTTAACATTTTTCTTATCTAGGCCTACAGTATTATTAATAGTACAGTCATTTGACCAGTTCGGGATCATTGACCAGTTCGGGATCACTTCAACTTTGCAATAACCAAATAATTATATTACTTCTCACATTACCAATTTCTGTTGATACATGTGAAGAATAACATCCATTTAAACCAACAAACCCAAAATAAGGTGCCAAACAAAAACATCATCGGCAAATAAATTATGTCCATTTTCCTGAAGTTTGCCTGTGATATTGATCATTATTTTATTTTAAGATGTTGGTTGAAAAACGCTAAAAAAACTTCTCACCTTTAGAATTTGAACGCCAGGGCGAAAAACATTTATTTAAAACGCTAAGAATGTGTAAACAATATTTCACGTAAATACATAGCAGTCGTCTTGTTTTTTGAGGAGACGAAATTACCAAAATCGTCTTTGGGGGGGGCATCGTACCCTTGGCCTTGACCAGTTCGGGATCACTCAACATCTCATTGCGTCAAATGGTGCCGCACTAACTTACTAAGTCATTTAAGTGAGGTAAAATCATACTGCTGCAGTAGAAAGTTTATTTATTGCTTTTGAGATACATTACTTCAACAAGTTCTTGTAGATTGTTTTTTGTTGTGAGAAAATGAAACTTGGAGGGGTCAATGTTGCTTTTAGGTGCGCTTCACTTTTTCAATTGCCTTTGCTGTTATTTTGTGTTTTTGTCGCTGGGTTTTTGCACTGCTGTTGAAGAAACTTGCATGACATTCACTAAAGAAAGGAAGTCTAAGTCCATGCCAACACACTTCTTAAGTTTCGTGTCCTTGAGAGACAGTTTTATGAATGGGAGTATGGGTTTGCAATAAACATGATAAAGGGCACGCTACTGATTCAGAATAGATTCAACTGATCCTGAACTGGTCAAACAGGTGACGATATTTTTCTCAAAGCCTCTTCAAAAGTACTAATCTTTTTTTTGTCAGTGGATACTTGGTGAGTTTTATGACATGTTTAGGTAAACTGATCAACTTTTTTGTTTAAGATGTCAAAGAGATGTGCAACAAAAAACAACGTGAATTCAAAAAGTGATCCAGAACTGGTCAAACGACTGTATAGTAAGAAGTATTATTATTAATTAAATGTCGGACCCGTGGAGCTTTAAAAAGGAACCGTTCATCCTAAGTAGAATGAAAACAAAATAGTTTAACCTGTATTTCATGCACTGTTCCTGACGGTCAAGAAGTGGAGGGAGTCCAGCAGCTATTGGCACTCGCTACAGTACATTTATGTAGTATTATATTATATTCACTCAAATATTTAAAAATATTTGAGTGCCAATACGCTTGACTCCATCTGCATCTTGGCCCTTAACCCTCCTACTGTTCGCAACATTTTCAAGTGAGTTGACCAACCATTTGAAACCATTCAACTGCCAAAGTTGTGTATGGTGGCACAACTGTGCACAGAACTAACTGTGTACTGTGTACATGCATTCCCTCATGGTATCATATTGCAAGGCTGGCATAGCTTATCTATCATTCAAAACCACAGTGAATGGTATTGAATGGTCAGACAGCAAGAGGGTTAATGAGGGTATTTTATAACAAACTCTTGTAATGTATGGGGATATTATTTATTCAAGGCAAGTATGCACACACAATCAATGACAATAACTAGTATGATTTTATTGACTATAAATAGATTAGAAGAAATAATGGAATTTTGTTTTTCGTAGCTATAGCTACTGTTTGTTTGTCAATCATATTATTAATCATTTATCTGTGAGTTATTTTAAGAACTCTTACAGAAATAAGAACTCTAACACAGACAACATCTTTTCTCTAATAATCTAGAGTAGCTTCTTCTCTTTTCTTCACATCTGTATGAGTTTCTTGTTATGATTTACCTTCTCGTTCCTTCCATGCTCGTTAGATTGCATTGGCTTTTTCTGATCTGTTCCATCCCCTGTCTGCCCTGTACGATCTGTTGTAACAATACACCGATCCATTAAGCCACGCCCATTTCTCATTGACCAATCACAGCCGCGAAATCTGATCACCATTTGAGCCGTTTGGTGATCTTTGCACTAATGGTGATCGGGTTTCGCGGCTGTGATTGGTCGACTCGTAAGGAGGCGGGGCTTGGTGGATCGATCTATTAAGCTCCATTAAAAGAGGTCCATTATTTTGTTTACAAAGGCATTTTCTATACAATACTTTGGTCTTTTGAATATGCTGACTTATTTCATGTATTTGCCTCTGCTTCATTGTGTCTCATATAATTATTATTCTAGTAGTTCTTTATACATCTTTTTTTCAACTAACCTTCTCTATACTAGCTTGTATACATTTTGCAAATAAAATGTTTAAGTTGAATTGGATTTGATTTAATTTAATTTGTTTAAGTGTAACTCTAGTTGTAATGTCTGAAAATTGTTCATTTTAAAGATAAGGCAGGGAAGCTGGGAGGCTTAATGTAAAAATTAATTTAATATGCAATTTGTCTGAAATAAATTCAGTGTTTCTTGTCGTACAATGCTAAAACTCTTTGATTCATTCTTTCTAGTGATTCAGCGTGGAATGGCAGGCGGCAAAGCCAGGAAGTTTTTTGTAAAGCCGACCCGGTATGGAGACTTGAGATTTTTAAGGGCAGTGGTAAGTGTTTTAAGCTCATTCACTCACTACTAATACTCATTCACTTAACAACATGTTTTGGTACAGTTGCCACATTGTAAACCTTAATCTTCCTGATCAAGGGGTTATTGAAGGATTGAGGGCTACGACTATTGCAGTTTTTTGTTGAAATGAAAATGATCGCCTGAAAAAAACGTTTACGCAGAAACTCGCCTTGGAAGTTGTCTATCAATGAACCAGTGTTTTTCCTAACTGGGCCGCCTCATGTTTGAATGTCCCAGGGGAAACACTTAACACTGTTGTGAAATAAATCCGCTAGCAACACATTAAGGTTACAAGGTCTTCTTTCCTTGAAAAACACTAAATAATTTTTCAATATAAACTGTATCATGCCCAAAATATTCCAGGCATGTGATTTCTCAAAAAAAAAATCCTGATTTTAGGAATTCCTTGAGCCTTCAAACTTTTTAGGAAAATTTAAAGCAGCAACCAAAGGAAGAAAGGAATAGTCCACCTTGAATCCAAACCTGTCATTTTGTCATTCTGGTGATGAATAGAGAGTCTTAAACCTCCTGAATTGTAACATCTGAGAGGTTCTGGGTCAAGAATAAGGGGGGAACCCAGAGCCGCTAGCCATATTCAAGGAATTTTCACATTCTTCCAATCTCACCCCTGATATACAGAAGATGTTATGTTTGTAATCGTCCTTTTTTCTTTTGACATAGATAAAAATGTTGATTGATTTCATTTTTTAAATTCCCATTTCTTTCCACAGAGATATTACTTCTTGCTGACAGGTGTTCCGGTTGTCTTCGGTATCACATGTATCAACGTCTTTGTCGGTAAGTATTTTCTGACAGGGGCCCCATTTCATAGAGCTGCTTAGAGCCAGGGTGTACTTTTGGTAACTGTCAAAGACCAGTATCCTCACTTGGTGTATCCCAACATAATAACAAACCTGTGTAAATTTTTGCTCAATTGGTCATCGAAGTTGCAAGAAAATGATGAAAGGAAAAACACCCTTGTTGCATAGAATTTGTGTGCTTTCAGATGCATGAGAAAGGCTTCATGAAAGAATTAAAATTTGTTGGTGAAAAATTACCTCTACATCACTACGTTACTTTTAAGGGGAGTCATTTCTAACAATGTTTTATAATATCAACAGCTCTCCTATGCTCTTTACCCTATTGTGGTAAGCATAATTTTGTTGTGCTCAGCTCTATGAACTTGGGCCCTGGTTTTTATTTCCTGTGCTCTGTATAAATGAGATTGGGGCACTATTTCATACAGAATCTTAAACTCTGGAAAACCTTACTGCTTAGCAAAGACTAGCCTTTTGACAAGGCCATCGTGGCTTGGACAGCTTTGTAAACAGCGGAGCGACTGGAAAGGGAGACCACGCGCGCGAGCCAACTTTTCCAACTTGTTTGTGGTTTTTTTAATGAATTATTCATGAAGTATGAAACGTTGGTGAAAAATTACCTCTACATCACTACGTTACTTTTAAGGGGAGTCATTTCTAACAATGTTTTATAATATCAACAGCTCTCCTATGCTCTTTATCAAGTAACTTTTTATGGACATCATATTTTTGAGTAATTACCAAAGGTATAGACCATGTGACCTGTGATGTCACATCTTTACAAAAGAGCCACAGAGCCTGGACTTCCTGCAGGCACATTTGTACACAGCTCAATGGAAGAATACGCTAAATCTTATGTTTTATGGAGATTGCACTGTCTGATTTTTCTCAACTTTTGATATGAAGAAAGGGGGGACATCTCAAAAGCTGTACAAGCTGTTGCTTTTGTAAATTTTGCATTTATGTGAAAATTATGACACAAAATGTAAATGTTCCCATATAGCCTGTGTAGTATCTTGCCCGTCAGGATGTACAAGGTCACCACTCTGTAAACAAAGGTAACATGGTCTATACCTTCCCTATAAGCACAACAATTTTCTAAGCACAAGAAAATTATGCTTAGCAGAATAAGGTTACCACCAGCCAAAATACATTGTTACAAGTACCATCTGTGACTGGTATCCTGCTCATTTTAGCTTAGCAGAAAAGTGTTGAAAGCAATATTTGATGCTTAATCAGCTCTATGAAATTTGGCCCCGGTACGAACACAATGTGATGTGAGGGGAAGCCAGAATTAAAAAGAATTATGCCTGTTTTTGTTTTTGTTTTGACTGGTATATTAATTTTATGGATTTATTGATCGTAGGTCCAGCTCAGTTGGCAGAGATTCCGGAGGGCTACACCCCAAAAGAATTTGAGTATCACCCGGTATGTCAACACTTTTTTTTGAATTTTCAGAATGCAGTGCTTGTGGCATGCCGTGGCAGAGTGGTCAAGTCCACTGGACCCAAGCTCTGGTGTTTGTGATCAGCAGAGTGTTGGCTCGAGTCATGGCCTTGACACTTTTGTCCTTAAGCAAGACACTTAACCGTTAATGCTGCGTCCATCAGATTGGACGAAAAGCTGTTGGTCCTGTGCGTTTGCACATAAAAAGATCTCCATTCAATTATCGTAGAGAGAAGGTGTCGCCCCAGTGTTTTCTGGTATGGTTGGCTGCAGATTGCGCCACAGAACCTTGTAAAACCGTTACATGGTGCTATGTAAAAAATAAGGGTCTTATAATTTGAACATGTTAGCTCTGCATGGATACCAGTCAACTCGCCCCCCAGCAAAGTCGCCCACTACAAAGTCGCCCCCCAGCAAAGTCGCCCACTACAAAGTCGCCCCCCAGCAAAGTCGCCCACTTTAAAGTCGCCCCCTCACTTACAAAGTCGCCCCCTGACAGAGTCGCCCACCAACAAAGTCGCCCCCTAACAAAGTCGTAGTGGGCGACTTTGTTGGGGGGCGACTTTGCAGTGGGCGACTTTGCTGGGGGGCGAGTTGACTGGTTACCCTCTGCATACCTTGTTGAATAGAACAATGAACGATTTGAGAGGCCCTCGGATGTAATAAAGCGCTATCTACATCGCACATAATTTTCCTGTCTATATTTTAAATTGTTCCTGTAGTGGTTTTTAATTGTACACTTTAATGTGTAACTATTTTCTTAATAATTTGTGTAAAGCGCCTTAGAGCTTGTTTTTTCATGAATTTTGGCGCTATATAAATACTGTATTATTATTATTACATAGTATTATTATGACCATGCACTTCTGCTGAATCATTATTATTATATAAGAACTGTGTATTAGCACCACTTACGCAAAAGAAATTATTCCTGTGATGACCATGCACTTCTGCTGAATCATTTTTAGAGAAGGGGGGGGTAGCAAGGGGCGGGGCTACAAAGGGCGTGTGTGAGTGGCAATTCAAATCATTGTACTTGATTAGATGAAATGAAATATTGTTTCATCACTGCATTCCTGTACAGCATCCGATCACCCGTTTCCTCACCAAGTATTTCGTCAACACACCTCAGCAGGAGTACGAGAAGATGGCACACTACCTCGACATTGAGAAAGAGAAGATTGGGGCCAGGTGAGGGCGCTATTCATGTTACACCGCTCGTGAAATTTGAGAGTTTGATTGCTTTTTAGTATACACGATGAGTTCTTTAAATGTGTGTGAACGAACTGGTTTAATTACTCCAGAAAATTTCAACAACAACAAATTCCTGCATCTTAAATCTTTACAGGCGAGCTGAGAAGACCGTCCGTAGGTTGATGAGAGAGAGAGGAGATGGCCACTGGTACTACTACCCGGTCGCTTCACCGGTCGACAGATACGAAGACGAAGAACTGAGGGATTAACTCGTTCAGAAGTTAAACGTTTTCAGAGGGTTCGGAGAAGCTTGTACAAAAGATTTAGGAAATGCAAAGTGACAAACGTTTGGTTTTAATATCTATTATCAGGCGTGTGATTTCCAGATTTGTTACTGATTTTAGGATTTTTCTCAAAATCTCCTTGAGCATGATTCAAATTTTCTTGAAAAAAGTAAAGCAGTCACCAAAGGGAGAAAGAGGTGGTGTCCAATGCTGTAGTTTTGTATTTCTGGTGATGCACAGAGTCTGTAAACCTCATGAATTGTAACATCTGGAGGTTCAGGGTCTAGAATAAGGGGGGGCCCTTGTATTTTGGTTGGTAGCCATTTTCCAGTATTAAGCAAAACAGTTTTGTGCTTAGTAATTTGTTGTGCTTAAGCAGCTCTATGAAGGTGGGTCCTGGGTCCAATTACATAGAGCTGATTAAGCAGAAAATATTCCTTAACAATTTTTCTGCTTAGCACCAATGAGCAGGGGTACCAGTCATAAACGGTACATATTACATGGCACTTTGGCTGGTAACCCTATTGTGGTAAGCATAATTTTGTTGTGCTCAGCTCTATGAACTTGGGCCCTGGTTTTTATTTCCTGTGCTCTGTATAAAAGAGATTGGGGCACTATTTCATACAGAATCTTAAACTCTGGGAAAACCTTACTGCTTAGCAAAGACTAGCCTTTTGACAAGGCCATCGTGGCTTGGACAGCTTTGTAAACAGCGGAGCGACTGGAAAGGGAGACCACGCGCGCGAGCCAACTTTTCCAACTTGTTTGTGGTTTTTTTAATGAATTATTCATGAAGTATGAAACGTGCATTATGCGCTTCTGATTGGTTTGGACTTTTGCTACCGTTATGGGTAGCAAAAGTCGAGATTATAAAGAAACACATAAGAAACCGCAAACAAGTTGGAAAAGGCCCTCGTGGCTTCGCCACTCGCGTGCGTGGTCTCCCATTTCAGTCGATTGGGATCGTGGCTCTACAAAGCTGTTCAAGCCACGAAGGCCTTGACAAAAGGCTAAGCAAAGACCAGCTGAATTGGGGTTCCCGGCTAAGCAACCCATCCCCAACCCCCCCCCCCCCAAAAAAAAACCCCAACACTCTGTTATTTTGCCCTCCACCCACTTATCAGACTGAATGTGATATGATGCATGATCATCAAATTTTATGTTTTTTTCTAAGAATTAAAAAATTAAATAAATTTAGAAAGAAAACAAATGATGGTGTTACCTTTTATCAGCACCTGCAGTGCGTGTATTTGTGATTTGTTTGAACAAATAAAATATGTTAAATATAGACGATGTGACCTCTGACGTCATTTGAAAATCATAACATGATGCGCGCGCATGTCGCCGGGCAAAACCTTTGTGTACTTGACAGCCAGCTAGAAAGTACACGCAATATTACCATGACTACGCGTCTTTTTGCCCGGCGGAACATGACTTGGACAACAGACTTGTCAACAGAGGGCGGTTTGAATGTAAACAGAGGTCACATCGTCTATATTGACTTGCAAGTGTGTTCATTTGTACCGGTGTATTTTGGTCGCATAAATAAGTTTGCACATTTTGTACTCGTGTGTTTAGTTGCATTATTAATATTTTATGCAATACTTAATTGAGCCACTTTATTTCCAGTGTAGTAGTTAACCTTAAGTTAACAATTTATTTGTGATTATAATGTATATTCACCAATTGAATCTGTAAGAATTCAATTGCATTTGTCGTCAATTTGAACTTGCCCTAAAAACAGACAAAACAGTAAATGAAACTTACACCTAAATCCTAGGGGGGGGAGGTGGATAGTCAAATATTTATCCCTGTAAAGTTCACAGGTTTGCCTTTTAAGAGAAATATTCCGTGTTAACCTTGTTCCAGACTTGTCGCACTGTCAATTATAAAGCCCTGTGTTTGCATTCCATTCCTACCCTGTCTGGTTTATAAAAATGCATAATGCATGATTTATAAATACAAAACGGTTGCTATGCAACACAGCTTTGCACAGGTGAAGTCTGGGTGTGGGGTCTGCGGCGATTGACGGGATATCTTTGCACGGATGCCTGGATTTGAGATGAAGCCTCCTGTTGTATGACATAATGTGGCAAATTTATACGTAAATTTTAATATCTACAAAAATTAGTTAGTGGCCTGACGTCTCGACCCTAGCAGAGTCTTTCTCGAAGGCTTTCTCATTTAGCCTTCGAGAAAGACTCTGCTAGGGTCAAAACTAACTAATTTGTGCATTTATACCACAGGTCCTTTTGGTTGGTAAGCAGCTTGCAACAGCTAATTCTATTTTCTCTTTTAATATCGGAAACAAACAAATCCTTAATCACTCTGTTGTGTAGTTTTCAAAGTCTCAACACCCTCTTGCGTTCCGTAAAGGGTGTGCATAACATTTGTAAGATTGAAAACATAAAATGTTCACAGATTTACAGACTACTTTAAAGGTGTAAAGACGGGCTTGGAATTTCATCTTTGAGAGGGCAAGGCCATTTTCATTTTGCAAAGGGCACTTCCACATCTTATAGTATGTGGGAAACTTTTGAAGGAGCACCAAGGCCATGGCCTCGGTGTAATTTGAGGCCTGGAAATATACCCCTAAGTATTTGTACCTGAGTTGCTACAGGGGGCAAATATTAGTCTTTGATCATGAAATTTTGTACCAGTGCTGAAATAGCATTGACTCATCAGAATGACAGAATTATAACAGAGTTGAGCTGGGGTAACAGCGATTGCATTTTATGTGGGTGCAATTGGTTTGGGGTTAAATTCAATTTAGACCATTGGGGAAAAATTGAGGTGGTTTAACAGGGAGTGGGGCAAATTGGGAGAAAAGAAATTGTGTGTGTGTGGGGGGGTTACCCTTGTCGTCTCCCTCCCCCTCCCTACATAGTACCACCGCTGTTCTGAAATCATTTCCCAGCACCTCAGTTTTTCAAAAACCTGTGCTTTGCATCATCGACGTTAATAACTTCTCATCACGTCATCTCCAGTGTTGTAGGTCTCGAGTCCAGGGCCCAATTTCATAGAGCTGCTAAAGCAGAAAATAATGCTTAACAATTGTTTGCTAAGCAGAAATTAGCAGCATACCAGTCACAGATTGTACATGTGACATGGTAGTTTGGCTGGTAGCCTAATTCTGGTAAGCATAATTTTTGTTGTGTTTAGCTACTTTCTGTGCTTAAGCAGCTCTATGAAACTGGGCCCGGTCTCGGATGGGGAGGTTTCCCCCTTGGTCTCGGTCTTTGACTTCCAGGTCCCGACTACAACACTGGTCATCTCTAACTTATGATTAAGTGTTATAAAATGTATGAAAAAGTGATGGAGGGATTGGATTGGTGGCTGGGTTGGACATAATCACCACTAGGCGACACCAACGTGACATTTCAACCAACGAAAAGACTTTTTACCCAATATTTAGACCTACAAAGAATCAGAACAGAGGGAAACACAGAAAAAATTTCACTTTGTATATATTTTTGAATACTTTCTTGTGTACAGAAATTCTTCCTTGACACTTTTTCCTTAGATTTGTAGGAAAATGCAACAATAGCCACTTTAATAAAATTATGCGTACAGTTTATTAAACGACTAATAACAATTTAATCCAAAATATGTATACACCAATGAATAAACCCCTTGCATTGGTCGTCATCGCCAAGGCCAAACAAACAATGAAACGTGTTCGTGCCATGCGCAACACTCGGCCAATGATAGGTCTTCATTGACCTCATTGAGGGCGCTGTTTGGACTTGTGACGTCATATGCAAGGGGGGGGGTCTAGGTCCATAGCTTCACTTGCCTGTGTGAAAACCTGTGCCCGATTAAATTTTTAAAAATACTTTTACACTAAAAAATAGCAAATCTATTTGCAGGGCACCATTTATAAATCATGCATACACAATACACACCACATCAGATTTTGGCCGGTAAACATTTCTGTGGCTCGTAAAATATGTAGTACTTCGTGGATCTCTGAAATTGGCCTCTGGATGCAATAGTAAACTGCTTCGCTAGAACTCTATGAGTATTGTGCAACTGGATGACAAATCAGTAATTTTTTGGTTTTTTTGTTTACTATTTTTGTTTACTAATGACTCTGCTAACATAACAAAAGCCTACATACTGAATACAAATATATAGTACATGGTATTCTTAGAAATTATCGCACAAAAACAAACAATTAAGACTTTTTTTCATATTTTTGTTCACATTCAAATGATCGGAACTATTCGGAACCAACCAAGTGTTGTTGGCATTATTGGTTGTTGATTGTAAAATTTTGGTTGTTGATTGTAAAATTTTTGAGAAGGACTTTCCCCCTGTGTTTCGCTGGCATGTTGCGCAACGATTGCGCCGCACCAACTTGTATAACCTGCTATGAATGGGTGTTCTATTATTTCAATCTAGTCCTTTTCAAAACTACAGTTTAATAGTCTCCATCAGTTGTTTTTTTCTGAACACATGCGCTTTTGGTATGGGGCTTCAAACAGGTAGACTTAGCCTAAGCAGAAGCCCAAGCCCAGGGCCCAATTTCATAGAGCTGCTTAAGCAGAAAATATTGCTTTACAATTTGTTGCTTAGCAGAAATTGGCAGGATACCAGTCACAAATTGTACATGTGGCATGGTAGATTGACTGGTAACCTGATTTTGATTAGCATAATTTTGTTGTGCTTAGCTACTTTTTGTGCTTAAGCAGCTCTATGGAATTGGGCCCAGGCCTGGAATAACACAAAGGCCATGGAGGCCATGGCCCCTGGTCTTGGCCTTGGTGCCCCCCCTTAACGAAATTTCCATTTCATTCCAATTGGATAGCCAGTTGGAAAGAATTGGATTGAGTTGGTTTATATTGGAATAGACCTTATGCATTGACGTCACCAAGCCGCCATCTTAGAGGTAAACTGATGATGAAACAATGGAAACGCGCTGATTTGTACGCGCGGCGCACAAGACTGGCCAATGAGCATCTTCCTTTTGACCTCTAGGTGAGGGCGCCCTACTCAAATGACGTCATATGCATAAGGTCTATACTGAATTTCCAGTTAGAATAAAATCTTAGACCAACTGAGTCCAATTGGAAAGCCAATTGGACTCAGTTGGCTTGATTTGATTGAATTGGAACTAGTTGGAATTTGTTTCTACCAATTGGAAATTTCACCTCCTAATATATTTCCAAATGGAAATTTGATTTCCCAACAGGGACAAAAATTCAAATTGAATCCAACAATGGAAAAATTCCAATAGGTTCCAATTTAAAAATTGAATTGCAAATTTTGGTAAGGGCCATCAAAGGTTTCCCATATACTTTAGGTTTTTCCAATGGAAGTGCCCTTTGCATAATGAAGACTGCCTTACCCTCTTGAAGATAAATTCCAGGCCTGCAAGCCCAATCCGTAATTTTGAAAAGGACCTCCTGTTGTAAAAAAATGAGTGCTTTGAAATGCAGGTCAAGCAGAGACAATGCACTGTTTAAGAACTGCATAATACTATTTTGCTGCAGCTCCTTATGTCTGACTTTAAAGTCTAATATCTGAATGGATCAAAATGTTCCGGTTCTTTTAACAGGCACTTATAACAAAGTGAACCAATTTCTCGGATTGGTATAGTTTCACTTAGTACGTACACAATTTAATATAATAAATATACAAATCAATCACACCATACATGTACAAAGATTAGCTGTCACATTCAACTCTACACCGAATAAACATCTTCATGTAATCATAACGGAACAGTCGCTTCCTACTGTTACAAAATATTCATAAAAATAAATGATAAAAGAAGACGGATCAGCAGGTAGCCCCTTCAAAACAAATGTTTAAAACAGATTTTTTTAAATGTATTATTACACGCTGGTCGTCACATCACGAGACAATGATAGCGCCCCTTGTGACATGACGGCCAGCGTATACATGTACAGCATCAGGGCTAGCGTTTATAATTCCATACATCAAATTTCATGGCTTTGCTTAACGCTGATTTCTGTGCTTACAGTCCATAAAACTATGTGTTCTACAGGTACAGTAAGCAAACAATTCCGCAGTAAGCAGAGCCATGAAATTGTACTCTGCTCTGTTCATGACATTCCCCCCCCCCCCTTGGATGAAACAAAGTGTCCCTCAGGATTGTGATTCGTATCTAGGATTATGGTTGCTACTAATACCTTATAATATTCATAGACTTTTTTAATGAGTGAAAGGGGTACCATCCTCTAACCTTTCCACCTTCATGTGCACCACGCAAACCTAGCTACATCATTTCTCCTGCATGGCCCAGGATATTACATTTTAAGCACATGGGCTTGATTTCATAAAGCACTAAGATTCATCTTAAGATGAGTTGTCAGTGTAACCATGATTTGTTTTGTGACGTCACACTTGGCTTAGCACTTGATATCGATCTCACCAAACTCTTCCCAACTTAGGACTAGCCCTAGGCAATGCTAAGAGATAGGACTAGTCTTAAGTTAGGACGAGTTACTAGGACGAGTTACTCGTCCTAACTCGAGATAGGATTAATCCTAGCGTTTCGTAAAATCGGCTGCTGGACACCCAAGTCTCTGGACTCTAATATCAGGCATGATATTTGGTGCCTGGATAAAAGTAGGAAAATAATGTTTGAGCACAAGGTCTGACCTACTTGTTCAATATGGTGTATGGTTTAATATATTGTTCAGGCTATTTTATCACCATTTTCCAAGGGCAAAAAAAAATCAGAAATCAGACTAAAGTAGGAAGAATATCATGTCTGTAATATACATGTAGTCTCCCAATATTGTACAGCATGATTAATTTGGCTGTGCAGTACTGACCCCCCCCCCCAAGTATTTACTTCCCCTAACCTTCCCCCCCCCCCCCCCCCCCCTCTAGTCACACCACTGTTGATGTGATCTCTAAGAAGTCTCCAAACAGATCCCAGCCTGCAATGGTTGCCATGGACATCATATATATATTTAATAGACCTTTCTCTTGCAATGTCACAGCCCAAGTTTTTGCCAACCGAGGTTGGAAAACTATGAAAAGCCATAAATGCAAATCTTCAAAAATAGTGTTGAATTTGTTGGAAACAAAGCAACCAATCATGGGAGGTGTCTTATTTAATTGAAAGTTTGCTGAAAATGTTGAATTCGGCCACAATATCTGTTAACACGATTGAATGTTTTGCTAACATTCGGCCGTCCATGCCAACCAGCCCATTTTTTTTCTCTATCAACATTAGAAAGGTCTATAAAAGACAAAAATACCCCATCTACCCATCTTCCATCTTAACAACTCTTTCACTTTCCTCATCAAAATATACAGCCATTCCATTACACAAGATCTTCACACTAGAGCTCTCCCACCATCAGGAGCTATTGTGAAACATGATCCAGAATAGAGCGTCTTATCAAATTAGTGGTTTTTGCAACAGACGGACGGACGTGCCTTTCCCCAACAGCACACAGCTCTGAGCCTATGTAGAGAGATGATGAGACCTTGATATCGTACGCACTGGTCACTGACATAAAGAACGCCAGTAATAAATAGCAAATTAATCACAGTGCTGCTCCTTGATTGAAAGGGAAGCGAATAATTAAGGTCACAAATAGATGGAATTTGGCTGCTGGGTGATGCAAATCACGACATCAGAATAAAGATTCAAATTTGAAAAAGTTGAAAACAGTTTAATGCTCCTACTGTCTGACCAAATCCACTGTGGTTTTGAATGACCGATGCACTATGCCAGCCTGCAAAATGATATCATGTGGTGAATGCACTCTACACAGTAAACAGTCAACCCTCCTACTGTCTGACAATTCAATTTAAACCACTGTGGTTTTGAATGCTAGCCTGCATTATCATGTGGCATGAATGCATTTACCTTGCACAGAGTCAACCCTTCTACTGTCTGACCATTCAATATCATCCACTGTGGTTTTGAATGATACATAACAATACATGTGAACTACATGTATGCCAGCCTGCATTATGTGGTGAATGCATATCCTGCACATGGAATCACATGCAAACCTGTGCAGCCGAATGGTTGTAAATGATTGGTCCATTTGCTTGGAAATGTAACCAACAGTAAGAGGGTTAACTATACATCTCCATGGTCTACCTGGTCTATCACTAATTGAAATTGAAAAATTGCAAATATATTTTTTAGGGGGCAATTTGACACATTGTCTCAAGTTAAAGATCTGCATTGGTTGTTTTAATATCAGCCATCTTGGAAAACAGAACTGGTCACATGGGCAAAATATACAAATACATAGCTACTTATAAAAAACACAGACGGCAGGGACTAAAGTAATTTGCATCTGTAAGTTGCATGAGTTCTGGGGAATGGTGGGGAGGGGGGGGGGGCTGTAATTGGATGAATACATTTGTGCAATCAATTGTCTTCAAAGAGGAAAGTCAGGCAAAATTATTACCACAAAACCTCCTGAGCAGTTTTTTTTTTTATGAGGAATTTTTCTAAGTAGATCAGTTTTTGTAACATTCAGGCATAGCAACCACAAACCCATGAATTCCAACAACTGTGCAGCATAGCAAGCAAAGCATGGTTTAAAGGTACGGTCACACTCTGTCTTTTCATCAACGTAATGGTGGATTATAGGCCAAAATATCGAGAAAGATCAAACAAAGAAAAAGGAATTTTAGAGAAGGGAATCTCAAAATAGTTTATACTATCAATCAGCTGCAGTGCTTCTTTTATGGTCATTAGTTTTGAAGTATTTTACAAATCTATGAGCTTAAACTTTCACATGTTTGTTGTGTGGTGTGCATGTTGTATTACACAAAGTGCGGATACTGGTCTTTTAGTTTTACAATTGCCAATGTTGTCTGCGTGCTTCAAATCACGCTGAGAGAGGTTCATCCCATCAAGAAAAAAAATTACAGTATATTTCAATTGACTTTCAGTACGTTTTTTTTTTCTTTTTTCACATAAGACAACGCATGTAATAAAAATGCATGTTTCAGACCCACACACTAAGACAGATACAATCTTCGTTCTTTCGGCAAACTTAATCATAATTTGTTTTCCACCGTCCACACAGCCTCAGGACATTTTTTGTCGTAATCATAATTTTGTACAACATCTTTTTCTTCCTCGTACTACGTTTTCAAACGTACCACGTCTCCCAACGCACAAAGCCTGGAACTTTGAAATGCTCCCGCACATAGTTTACCGTTAGTATCTTAGAAGTTTTACTAAAAAAAGGAATTTACACAAAGATGACAAACAAAAGAAAAGCTTTTTGAATACTGGTTTCTGACAATGCACTAGGTTTTAGGACTATTGTTAGGGGTAAAATTACAAAAAAGAATACAATTAACTGGTTGATCATTCCATAATTTGTTTTCCGTCTTCTTCAAATCATTAATTATTTACAAATACATGCACATTTCTTGCTAATCAGGACGGTATTTTATCATACATCTAAAAATGGGCTTTATATAGTTTTCATTACACATTTTGGCTTGGAGCAATGGAATGTAAAAAGTACATTTCTGATTTCATACTTCAGTGCGTCCTACACAGAATGTCCAGGAAAGGCCATCCTTACCTAAGTTTAGGACCTTGGAAATGGCTGACGTGATTGTGAAAAACATTCACTAGCCTCAAAGAACAACCTTATGTCGTAAACACGGCAGACAACCTTATGTCGTAAACACGGCAGACAATTACGACCCTCCATGCAAACCCACTACGACAAATGAACTAACATAAAATACTGCAGCCGACCTTTTTCCAATGATACATTGCGTAACCGGCCTGCTCCTAGGCAAACTGTGGGGGCGCACTGTATTGTCAATCGCCCATATTACAACCACCAAATATTTACCCAGTGCCTCCCAGTTCGAACCCATTTTATGTAAATGTAACAATTAACAGTAGTTGTAAAACTTACTCGGATTTCTAAAGAGCGCATGGTTTAGAATCTACCCCTGCCACCCGTTCACAAGGTCTAAGGTCAAGATTGCATTCTATTGATAACGTCAGATATAAAATAAGGTTCCACAAACATGAAGGCCTGCTAAAAGAGTTTCACCAGTGTAGAGTCTTTTTTTTTTTATAAGAAAATTACGAATAAAAACCTGATGATCGTGTCTCGGTGCTCCATTTTATAAGTCTAATTGAACTTGACAGCTCTCAGACGTAGTAGAGGCGCGCTTTGGATGTACTTACAAGAAGGTCGTCATCGAAGAATTTGGTTTCTATGACAACGCTCCCACTGTAGTTGGACAAAACGAACGAGAGAGAATTACATTAGGCTCCGAGTTCTCAATTTAAAGATATTCCAAATGTTCAACTCGCTCATTGAAATGTGCAACAAATTTCACACTTTTTTAAAGACCAATTTTGATCAAGGTATTATACAGGATTGGTAAGGATTGAAAAAACTTTATTGTTTAATTCTAGTCTGAAAGCTTAAAGGCCCTGTACACTATTGGTAAGATCGAAAAACACAAATGTTCACAGATTCACACATAACTTACATGATTTAAAGTAAGTAATGGTAGAAAGGGTTCCTTAAAATATTTCTGCCTAAAATGCTATCGTTTCTGAGAAATGAGTAAAACAATAGTTTTTATCACGCGTGATAATAAACTCAATGTTTGAAAAACAGAAAAACACATAAGGTCTCTTTTCACTATTTGCTCGTGACCTCGATGACCAATTGAGCTCAAACTTTCACAGGTTTGTTTGTTCATGTATATGGTTGATCACACAAAACATGAACACTGTCTGAGACTATTTTGTCAGCTCTACCAATGCTGTATAATACCTTTAATGATTATGAAGTTCAGACTAAAACCATTTTCAGTGAAACACTCAAAAGATTTTCTCCAAAAAAACCGAACAGCTAATTTTTTGTTGCTACAACCAAAATTAAGGACAATGTGTTTACATGCTGAACATTGTGCACGGTTTTCACTATTCTCTCTTGACTCACATAACCGATTAAGCCCAAATTGTCACATGTTTGCAATTATTTTGTCAGCTGTACCATCCTGAATAATACCTCCAAGAAAATAAATATCAGTTTTTGATTTCTAATCTAAAATCTTGGATTGGTAGTGGGGGGGGGGGGGGACACCAGATTATTTTATTCCACAACTTGAGGAAAAATCAGCAGTGCCACATCAGCAGTGCCACATGTGTGTCAGCCTTTCCTGTTAGATTATTATTTTTCTTTTAGCCATCACATCACATTAAGAATTAATGCAGTTTCCCTTCATTCATCCATCGCAGATTCCAAGGTCTCTCATCAGGCACACAAAGAGCTTAATTGCTTAAAATTGTACTAACAAAATGCTGTTGAAAAGGAAAATTGTGCACACCCACAAAATGAGGACTTTAAACCTTTGCATTGATGAGCAAATGATATAACAGTTCGCATAACACTTATGGATCCCTCTTTCTTACGACCCTTGGCTTTGTTCTTTTAAATAGACGTGAATTTTGTATGTTCTTATTTTGTCTACTGCCTCTGATACAGGTCTGCAGCCGATTTCAGGAAACTTTACGCCATGGCGTAAGTTGCGTCACGAATTTATGATCGAATTCACGAAAGTTACGCCACGTCTGAAAGTGGGCAAGTCTGAAAGTTACGCCACAAAAATGGCGCAACTTACGCACTCAATTTTGATGGCGTAAGTCAGTGTTTTATAGCGCAAGTTGATAAACTGCCAACGGCACGTGTTTAACCCGAGTAGGCTACACTATCCTCGGTTATTTCAGTTCTTATCGAAAGATGTTGCTTTCTTTCTTTTCTGTAGCTGACTCAAAACAAAAAACACGTTCGTCAGCCATTGGTTTTTAAGTAATTTTTACGAT
The DNA here is from genome assembly GCA_037783415.1 of Leptasterias polaris. Taxonomy (NCBI): domain Eukaryota; kingdom Metazoa; phylum Echinodermata; class Asteroidea; order Forcipulatida; family Asteriidae; genus Leptasterias; species Leptasterias polaris. The sequence goes on along the minus strand of JAZGTN010000073.1, from coordinate 3,426,489 downwards.
TAAAAACAAACAAGTTTATTACTTTTGTTGTGTTCAAAAACCGGCTGAAAATAAATTCAACGCCCACCCCACCAATTTAATCGAGCATAGTTTTAAAAATACATGGCGACATCAACTTAATTTAGCAGTCAGATAATGAAATATAATGGGAATTCAAAATAAACGAAGTCAGTGGTCCAAGTTGAGCCATCTTATTCCGACACTTACCGCCGTTGACACTTTACTGTTCATGTTGTTGTGTAAAAAGATCGCGATTTAAAATGGCACTCCGTTGCTTTTTTTTCCTGTGGTTTCAGGCAACAGTCGTTGAAAAGGTTGATATTAGCCCTGTCCGCGGTGTTTGTTATTTATTTTAGTTATTAAAATGTTGCGCAGCTAAGGCAAGTTTCGTGAAATGCAATTTAAGGAAGTGGCGCAGCTGCGCAACATTTACATGGCGTAACTTTAAGACATGGCGCAAGTTACGCACTACTTTCGTGAAATCGGCTGCAGAACCCAATTTTAGAGCTGCTTAAGCAAAAAATTTTGCTTAGCAATTTTCTGCTAAGCAAAAATGAGCAGGATTCCAGTCACATAAGGTGCTTCTTTCTCTACATAAAGGGGAACCACGTCAATGATTGTCATAATCATAACAGGCCTGCAGCTATACATGCAATTATGAACTCTCACTAAGTTACTGCACATGTGCTTGGCTTATCAGATTCATGTGCGGCGTGCACACTCGTGCAGTAATTGGGTGAGGGTTCATAATTCCATGTACACCCACGGGCCCACTATGATCATGACGACACAGCCCCTTGAAAGAAGCTCCATGAAGTTAGACCCTGGTTTGGATTGAGAGTTACTTTCTGAAGGTTGAAACCGTTGGTTTAAAAAAAAAAATTATTTTGATGACAGATCGCCTTACACCAAAGGCCACTGAAGGCCATTTCAAGGTGAGGGCTACATGTACATTTAACTGATTTGTGCTATCGACCCAAATCAACTGCCACCAGGGGCACGTTGCCACCTACTCCTGGGGCCGAAACAGCGTTACCCCCTTCACAGTCCGTAAGGATGTAGGCATGGGTATTATCCACTATAGGAGCCTGGCTGGTATGAGTAGAATGCACTACCTTCCCAACTTTTTACGAAGCAATTATGGTTAAGTGCCTTGCTTAAGGGCACAAGTGTCATGACCGGGTATCGAACCCACTCTTTTGCTGACAACACCAAAGCTTGGGTCCGGTGAACTAGACCGCTCGGCTACGACACTCCATGTTGTTTGAGGGGAGTGGGGGTGGGAGTGGGGGGTAATGTTCCTTACCTGAGTACATTTGCAGGCATCATTTGGCTTTCAGGAGCTGCCTCTATCAGCGACTGCCATGTGTTGGTTGAGTTGGGTATTACAAAGCCGAAGTCAAAGTACCATTCTGTCAAAACATCAGGTTGTAGCAATAAGTAATAGATTTTATAAACCATGTGACCTGGGACATCACATGTTTGCGAAAGAGCCACAGAGCCTGGACTTCCTGCAGGCACAGTTTGTACGCAGCTCAATGGAAGAAAACAACAAATCCTATGTTTTATGGAGAGTGCACTGTCTGATTTTTCTCAACTTTTGATATGAAGAAAGGGAGGAACATCTCAAAAGCTGTTGCTTTTGTAACTCTTGAATTTATGTGAAAATTATGACACATTTTAATTGTCCCATATGGCCAGTTAGTATCTTGCCAGTCGGGAAATAATAATAACTAGTTCTTATATAGCGCATTTCACAATAATGTCTCAATGCGCTTTACATTAGTGCCCTGGTCATTGGGCCAATAACATTCCTTTAATCTTTCTCAGCTCCCTGGGGAGTATACAGCCCGGGCTGCCGTGATGGCGCTCCGAAGGCTTTTTCAAACACAATATCAACCTCTACCCTTGCAGGTTGCAGGTTGCAGGTAACCATTTATACCCCTGGGTGAAGAGAAGCAATTATAGCAAAGTGTCTTGCTCAAGGACACAAGCGTCATGACCGGGACTCGAACCCACACCCCGATGACTAAACCACCAGAACTTGAATCCGATGCTCTTAACCACTCGGCCATGACACCCAGAATGTACAAGGCATGCATCAGAATGTACAAGGTCACTATTTCTGTAAACAAAGGTAACATGGTCTATACTAAAGTACCGCAAACATAGATCCTGGGCCTCATTTCCTGGGTCTGCTTCACGTGAAATTCTCAAAAATCCCAACCAAGTACCCTTTACCTCAGCAGCAACCTCACAACAATCTGTACAATTACCTCCTTCTCTCCCCTGTAAAAGGTTGGGCATCATTGTGTGCTTCATAATTGAGCATGGATGCATGCTGTGGGTAAGAAACAGTTGACATTTGTGCTGTGCCTAACCAAGCATTGACTGCGCCTTGTTTTGTATGCCGCATAAATTACAGATAACGACCATTTTGTATTATCTATACCACTTCTTGCTCCAGCATGGCAGACAGGGACAGTTCCTGCCGACACGGAGGTGTCCAATACACCTTGCTGGAACGAGACTCATTTGTACAGAGAGTGACAGGTTGATTAATTGGTCTGCAGAGGCCGACGTACCTTCCAGACATTTTCCTTTGAAGAGAACCCGCTGCTCTAGCCTAAACTTCTCCATCTTTTCCAGTGAGGAGAAATTGATTTCCCGTGACACGGCTTTGCATTTGAGTATTTTCTTTGGCACCCGTGCTTCGTGCTCGGTCTCGGGTGTTGATCTGTAAAGGAGAGAGAGAGAAAATAAAGAAGATGGACATGAGACTTCAGAATAATTAGAGTTCATGTAAGCCGAGCAACACCTCTTGAGTCTGTAGAAAGGGGTTTTGTATAAGTCAGAGAGGGCAAATGAATCCACTTGTCAATCAATCTGTGGGCCTATATTTTGTGAATGAATAAAGTTTTTGTTTTGAAAAGTAAAAGAGGTACTTTTGAAGGGCTGATCTTCAGATCTTATTTTTCTAGATTATCTCCTTTTTTCGTTTAGATCCCTCTCAGCCTAAGTCCCAATATCATAGAGCTGCTTACGCGAAAAATGAAGCCAAGCACAAAAAAACAATTAGGCTAACCAGAATATGGCCCCCAGCCAAAATACCATGTAAAATGTATTACATCTGTGATGACTGGTATCCGGCGCATTTTTGTTCAGCAGAAAATAATTAAGCATCATTTTCTGCTTAATTAAGCAGCTCTGCACAATTAAGCTTAATGGCCAATTTGTGCTTACTGTTTGATTGCCATTTCAAAGAGCTGCTATACTTTAAACACAGGAAAAGACATGCTAGCCTTCCAGCACTTTACTGCTAAGCTGTGTAATACGCTTGCCTGTAAGCAATTTGTTCTGCTACTTCAAAGTACTGCTAACCACAAACACAGGAGAAGGAAAGCTAACCTAGTGCTCAGCACTTTACTGCTAACCTGTGTAATACATGTGTATGCATGCCCTTTAGCAATTTTTGTCTGTTAAAGTAAGCAGAACATTTTACAACATACATACAGCTGCTTAAGCAAAAAGTATTGCTTACACAATTTCTGTTAAGCAAAATTGAGCAGGATACTAGTTACAAATGGTACACAAGACATGGTATTTTGGCTGGTAAGCATTGCGCTTACATGTAGCTACTTTTTGTACATAAACAGTTCTATGGAATTGGCCCCTAGTCTAGTGTGCACACGCAAAACTACATGTAGAGAGAACAAACACTCCTTTATTACAGTGTAGCCCCGAAACCATGTATATTATTGTAAGTCACTCTGCCCATAGAGACTGCCTCAATGGATGTTACTAACTGATGAACAGTGTGATCCTACTCTGTTCTGAGACACAGACAGTCAAAGTCCAATAAGGCCAACACATAGGGTCAATTAGCCGTCAAATCATTTAGCGATCTAGCACAACGGACTCGAGCTCTGGTGTTTCTGATCGACAGAGTGTGGGTTTGAGTCCTGGTCTTGACACTTGTGTCCTTCAGTAAAACACTCAACCATTTATAGGATGGGATGTAAAGCCGTAGGTTTCGGTGTGTTGTGTATAAACGTAAAAAAGCCCAGTACGCCAAAGTCCAACATGAAGGATCAATTAGCAGTCAAATCATTTGCCTGTTCACAGGGGGTTTTTTTTGCAGGGAGGCGCTGTCAGCTTTTGTGTACTCCCACAATGATCCGAAGAGATCATGAAAGGATCATGAAGAGTATCATGAAAGGACGATTGGTGTTTGACAAGAACATACCCACACGTATTACAGTCAGCCAGATGATTGCCAGATGATTGACAAATTGAAAAAGAATGGAAAAGAAAATTGGGCAAAGAGTACATTTTCAAAGTACAAATTGGTAGCCCAGAGACTTATGACTGTGGTAATGCCAACAGTTTTTATTTTTTAAATTTAATTTTAATTCCTGCCTTGAGGAATTCTTCTTGTCAACAATTAAATCATCAAATCTGGTATATTCCTGTCATGCTTATGAATTTATTTATTTCATAAATGTTATAAAAAATATTTGCATTTCGGTTCCACAGCAAATAAATCTCACATCTTGCAGAACGAGGCATGTGGCTTGTTGTGGGTGGCCAAGCACTCTAGCACAGCCGACTCAAGATCTGCGCCCAATTTCATAAAGAATGTAAGCACAAAAACTTGACAAGCACAGAAAAAACATTGCTCAGCAAAAAAAAGGTTCTGCCAACAATTGATAAAGTTTGCATTGTTGCGACTGGTGCCCCACTCATTTTTGGCTTAGCAAAGAAATTTCCCAAGCAGTATTTTCTGCTAAACAGCTTTATGAAATTGGGCCCAGATGTTTCTGATCAGCAGAGTGTGGGTTCGAGTCCCAGCTTGACACACACCTTAAGGAAGACACTTAACAACTATTGCTTCGTTCTTTGGATGAGAAGTAAAGCTGTAAGTCCAGTGTATTGTGTAATGCACGTACATGTATAAGGACCAAGTTACAATTATCGCCAAGAGGTTTACCCCGGCGTCTTCTGGCATGGTTGGCAGCAGATAGCGACGCATAACCTTGTCAACCCTTACACAAATTCAAGTACTTAGCACACCTGTCTCAAACATAATAAGTGCTTTGAGACGCCCGTAGATGAAGCACTGTTTAAGAACTTATTATTATTCTCATATAAAACATCTGAGGCACTGCCATCACAAAATAATAGACCTTTCTTTTGTTGATAAACAAAGTGCGCCGGTTGGCATGGACGGCCGAATGTTAGCAAAACATTCAATCGTGTTAAAAAATGTTGTGACCAAATTGGCAAATTCAACATTTTCTGTAAAGATTCATGAACGGAAATACCTTCCATGATTGGTTGATTTGTTTCCAACAAATTCAACACTATTTTTGAATATTTGTGTAACACTGCTACAAACTGTGGCAATCTGTTTTTGATTTGCAGTTATGGCTTTCCATACTTTTCCAACCTGGGTTGGCAAAAACTCGGGCTGTGACGTTGCAAAAGAAAGGTCTGTAGTGAAATTCCATTAACAGCTGTTGCCTTCCCCTTTTGTGTAACTGTACTTGGAATGTCAACTGTGAATAATCACAATGGACTCTCTACTTTAGCTAGGAAGAGCCCAAAAACCCCAAGTGTTATATAAAGGCATTTAGTTAACTTATTTTGTGTATGCATAGAGCATACCCTAATCCTTTAATTGTCGTACATAGGCATATAAAAACCCATGGAGGCAAAGACTCTCACACTCTTCTCCAGCTTTCAAGAGAGACAAGTTAGCTCCTCATGTTATTAGCTAGTTATATCTTATTTAGGGTTAGTATTTAGATGGTCGTCCAAAGGCTGGTTGGGAACTGAATTGGCAGTAAACCACTCCTAGACAGCAACCTTCTGGCTTGAGGACACCATAGTCTTTTAGGTATTTTCTCTAGGCATAATTACTATAGATAAGTTTGTAAATAAATTAAACCACATTATTTGACTGGAGTGTAACGGACCAGCGTAATAACATCGTTAACAAGAGGCCAGTTAGTCACCCAAGACGCAGAAGTAGGGTAAGAATAATTTAAAGTAACCATTCACCCTATAACTGGTGATCCCGACATTCAAACTAAATTGTACCTGTATATTTATTAACTGTAGTCATAAGGAAGAAATATTCTTCATTAATAATTGGTGATGATTCGATGTTTATTTCTGGCCGATTCTAGAGCACACAATTTTAATAAGTATCCTAAGTTAACGGATTGTTCATTCACTGTTGATATAATTTCAATTCGTGGTGCTAAGATTTATAACCTTGTTGGTCCAGGCATTTGTAAACTCCACAGTTACAATACTTCTGATCAAATTATAGTAAGATTAGCCGCTGGAGTAAATGATTTAACATTTGTTGATAAATTTGTTTAGATAATTATGGCTAAACCACCTGAGACTTCAGTGCCACTGGCAGCCGTAAGTCTCAAATTACCACCTTTCTGGCCGAAAGATCCAACAATATGGTTCGCCCAAGTAGAGGCACAGTTCCAAACCAGAAATATTACTAGCCAATCTACTAAATTTGCTTATGTAGTATCGTCACTTCAACCAGAAATTGCACAGGAAGTAAGAGATTTACTTATAGATCCCCCTACGGTTGATCAATATGATAAAATAAAGTCAGAACTTATCAAACGCACTTCTGAATCCGAGCAAAAACGACTACATCAATTGCTAATTTCTGAAGAGCTTGGCGATAAAAAGCCTTCCCAACTTCTTCGACGAATGAAGCAACTTCTAGGGGAAAATAAACTAGAAAATAGTATTTTGAGACAATTGTTCCTGCAACGTTTGCCTCAAAACGTACACTTAATTCTAGCATCCTCAAGTGATAGTGTGGATCTTGAACAATTAGCTGTAATAGCTGATAAAATTGTCGAAGTGGCATCCCCATCACCTGCAGTAGCCGCTTGTACAGTAGCCGCTTGCTCAGATACACCACCACAAGCAACTGATGACAAATTTGGCGCATTGCAAGCCCAAATTAACCAACTAACGACATTAGTGCAAGGCCTAGTTACAGGTAGCCAACAGAATAGGCATAGTCGTAGCAGAGATCGCTCTAAAGGGAATAAAAAGTACCGAAGTCCATCCAGGCAGTCTAGCGACGTGCCACGGGCAGGTTCGGAATGTTGGTACCATTGGCGATTCGGAGACAAAGCAACCAAATGTGTCAAACCATGTTCATATCATGAATCAAACTCAAATAGACTAACTAAAGAGGGAAACTAAAACGCCAGCATCTAGGGACGACGAGTTTGTCTGGCCAATCCAAAAGTCGTCTATTTTATGTAACCGACAAATTCACTGGTACTAAATTTTTGATCGACACTGGTGCCGAAGTGAGTGTTTTACCACCTAGCATTAGGGATAAACAGAATAGTAGTCCATATACATTGCAGGCAGTTAATAAGACTCCAATATCAACTTACGGAGAAAGGTTAATGACTTTAGACATAGGTTTAAGGCGATCGTATAAATGGATTTTTATCATCGCATCTGTGCCTATACCAATACTCGGTGCAGATTTCCTAAGGCATTTCTCTTTAGCAGTCGATGTTAAAAATCGTAAACTAATCGATACAGTAACTGCATTAAACGTTTCAGGCTGCAAATCGTCAATAGTTTCACCAAGCCCTGTATTTGCCATACCAGATAGCAATGGCGTCACTCTTTTACTTGGAGAGTATTCAGATATAACTCGGCCGAATTATCAAGAGCATCATGTAAAACACAATGTCACGCACCATATTACCACCACTGGCCCACCAGTGAATGCACGTCCCAGACGATTGTCCTCAGACAAGTTACACATAGCCAAAGCAGAATTTAATCACATGCTGGACTTGGGAATAATTCGTCCCTCAAAAAGCCCATGGTCTTCACCTTTGCACATGGTACCTAAGAAAACTGGTGATTGGAGACCTTGCGGTGACTATCGTGCTTTAAATAATGCCACAGTACCCGATAGGTACCCAATTCCCCACATTCATGATTTTGCATCAACCTTACATGGCAAAAAGTTTTTCAGTAAAGTTGATCTAGTCAAAGCTTACCACCAGATACCTGTTGAACCCGAAGATATACCAAAAACGGCAATAACTACACCCTTCGGACTTTTTGAGTATTTAAGAATGCCTTTTGGGTTGAGAAATGCTGCACAAACATTTCAAAGATTTATTGATCAGGTATTATACGGCCTTGACTTTACCTATGCTTATATTGATGATTTGTTGATTGCAAGTGAAAATGAGCAACAACATGAATATCACCTCAGGTTGCTTTTTGACCGTTTACGAGAATACGGAGTTGTAATTAACCCTAGTAAATGTGAATTCAAAGTAACTAGTCTTGATTTCTTAGGCCACCATATTGACTGTCATGGTATCAAACCTTTGGAAAATAAGGTGAAGTTAATCCAAGATTTTCCAGTACCCAATTCACTCCGCAAATTGAGAGAATTTCTGGGATTGATAAATTGTTATCGACGTTTCATCCCACATTGTGCTGATATTTTGCAACCCTTGACAGACATGCTGTCTTGCAAGTCAAAAAACAAAGCAATTTCACTTGCTGAATATGAATTGTCATCTTTCCAAAGAGCAAAATCTACTCTAGCAGAAGCTACTCTGTTAGTGCACCCAGCTGTAGACCTACCTCTATGTCTAATGGTAGATGCATCCAACCTTGCAGTTGGCGGTGTATTACAGCAATGTGAAAACGGCGTAATGAGACCAATTTCATTTTTCTCAAAACGTTTACAACCAGCAGAGACTAGATACAGTACTTTTGGTCGTGAGTTGCTGGCTGTATATTTAGCCATACGCCATTTTAAGCATGCTTTGGAAGGTCGTCATTTCTATATTTTGACTGACCATAAGCCGCTTATATATGCTTTTAATGCAAAGCCTGATAGATACTCGCCAAGAGAAGTACGTCATTTAGACTTTATTTCTCAGTTCAGTACAGACATCCGTTACATTAAGGGTAAATCAAACCTTGTAGCAGATGCTCTATCAAGATATGATGTCAGTTTAGTTACTCATTCTAGTCTTCCTGGTAGTGATGTAAATTTTGACCAAATCGCCCTTCAGCAAAAGACAGACCCAGAGCTATGTAAGCTACGTGAAGCGTCTAGTCTTCAATTCGAAGAGGTGCCTATTCTCACTTCACAGAATACCATAATTTGTGATACATCTACTGGACATCCACGTCCATACATCACACCAGAATTCAGACGTAACATTTTTGATTCGATACACAATCTATCTCATCCTGGTATTAGAGCAACACAGCGTCTAATTACTCAAAGATTCGTATGGCCATCAATTAACAAAGATGTCAGAACTTGGACCAAACATTGTATTCAGTGTCAACGTGCCAAGGTACATCGTCACACAGTGACTCCGATAGGTACCTTTGCAACACCTGACGCTCGATTTAGTCACGTACACATTGACATTGTTGGTCCTTTACCCCCATCCAATAGTTGTTGCTACTTACTTACATGCATAGACCGATTTACAAGGTGGCCTGAAGCAGTACCCATTCCTAACATTACAGCTGAAACTGTAGCAAAAGCATTCACTGAAAAATGGATAGCTACGTTTGGTGTACCCGCAATAATAACCACAGATAGAGGTAGACAGTTCGAATCAAACTTGTTCCAACAACTTTCACAATTAATAGGCAGCAAACACATTCGTACTACTGCGTACCATCCAGCAGCAAATGGATTAGTGGAACGTTTCCACCGACAACTTAAATCTGCTTTTAAAACGCAGAGCGAACCTAACAGATGGACTGAATCACTTCCACTAATATTACTAAGTATCCGTTCATCTCTAAAAGTTGATCTAGGTTGTAGCGTTGCTGAGTTAGTTTTTGGATCCACTCTTAGATTACCTGGTGAACTTTTAGTTCCTGTCAAAAATATTGATAGTCTAGATCCAGCCAAGTATGTCGATCGTTTGCGTCGACAAATGTCGGAACTAAAACCACAATCTACAAGGCCTAATCAACGCACAAGTCAAATTCATACAGATTTACGTTCATGTACCCATGTGTTTGTACGCGTAGATTCTGTCAAGAAACCATTGCAACCACCTTACCAAGGCCCGTACCGTGTCATTGACAGAAAGAGTAAATTCTTTATAATCGAGAAAAGGGGCAAACAAGATTCAGTGAGCATTGATAGATTAAAGGTTGCTCATATTGACTCAGAGTCAATACCGACAACAACCCCTAATGTTAAGAAACAACCACCAGCAACCAGTGCACCTGAAGTAAAACCCGAAAGAATAACTCGTTCTGGACGTCACGTTCAGTGGCCAAGTAGATATGTACATACTGTAGTAATGGATAGATGAAATTTTGTAATTAATTTTTGTGTATTATCGATCACTTTCTTGTGAAGTTGTGATCTTGGAAGGGGCTAGATGTAGTGAAATTCCATTAACAGCTGTTGCCTTCCCCTTTTGTGTAACTGTACTTGGAATGTCAACTGTGAATAATCACAATGGACTCTCTACTTTAGCTAGGAAGAGCCCAAAAACCCCAAGTGTTATATAAAGGCATTTAGTTAACTTATTTTGTGTATGCATAGAGCATACCCTAATCCTTTAATTGTCGTACATAGGCATATAAAAACCCATGGAGGCAAAGACTCTCACACTCTTCTCCAGCTTTCAAGAGAGACAAGTTAGCTCCTCATGTTATTAGCTAGTTATATCTTATTTAGGGTTAGTATTTAGATGGTCGTCCAAAGGCTGGTTGGGAACTGAATTGGCAGTAAACCACTCCTAGACAGCAACCTTCTGGCTTGAGGACACCATAGTCTTTTAGGTATTTTCTCTAGGCATAATTACTATAGATAAGTTTGTAAATAAATTAAACCACATTATTTGACTGGAGTGTAACGGACCAGCGTAATAACATCGTTAACAAGAGGCCAGTTAGTCACCCAAGACGCAGAAGTAGGGTAAGAATAATTTAAAGTAACCATTCACCCTATAGGTCTATTGAGCTGAATTAGTAATGTAGTCTTGTTCCCTGTCTAGTCAACATAAGTCACGCTTACTATATTAGGACCTATACAATTTTTTAAAGGGACCAGTCTATTTTTCAACCTCAAGAGTGGTTTGCATTCATTTGGTGCTTGATATGTGGCATTGTGTCCACACCCCCCCCCCCCCCCCCCCCCCCCCCGTTACAATGTATGTCTTCATTGTGTTCTGGGAATCTCAGGAACTCTTTCGAGGATTTTAGTGGGGGGGGGGGGGGGGGGGGGGGAGTACATCTGTACGAGAGGAAAAGAGTGTGTTAAAGTATAGAAACTTTTTGGGGGGGGGGGGGGTGTGACACCCTCTGCCTTATAAGGAGCGCAGTGGTTTTAGGTGAATACTTACAAATCTTCGCTTCCTTGCCACAGTATCTTCCCCGACTCTGCATCTCGTAAATTCATCCAATTTCTGAAAGTTTTGCTTCGGGTCAAGGAAATCAACCTGATTCTTACTAATGGTGGTGGGGGAATACTGGTCATAACCAGGCCTGCTACATGTCCTTCATGGAGGCAACAGAGGCTAGCGGCCTCTGGGTTTGATTTCACAACGAGCTCAGATTGCGGGGATCAATCTTAAATGTTAAGCAAAGTGTGATGTCACAATACAAATCACTATGACAGGTAATATTGACAACTCATATTAAGATGAATCTTAGTGCTTTGTGAAATCAAGCCCATGGCCCAACTTCAAAGTAGCTTTCTCAGGCATCTGAAAGCACACAATTCTATGCAAGAAGGGTGTTTTTTTCTTCCCTTTCATTATTTTCTTGCAACTTCGATGACCAATTGAGCAAAAAGATTTGCAGGTTTGATATTTTATGCATATGTTGGGATACACCAAGTGAGGATACTGGTCTTTGCCAATTACCGAAAGTATATCTGCCTTTAAAGTTTCCTTTCTGGAATTTTACTACCTGCCAAATATTATCTGTAACTATAGTCCAACTGCACTCAATTGGTAAATATATCTTTATCTAGGTGCTGTTTTTTCTTTCTTACAATACTACAATTTGCAACGCTGTGCTGCCACGCATGAGGTGATGGGGATTGGCTTAAATAAATATATGAACCGTGTACCTGTTGTGACATTTCATGATCGTCAACTGTAAATAAAGCCTCCTTTGGCATAGAAGTGTGTTGTGGACTCAATACGGGCAAGAAATTACATTACGTATTGATTTTACGACAGATGTCTCTGTGACCTTATAATTAATGAACAAGGGTGGTAGTACATTTGGTAATACGATACCATGTAATTTTGAAAAGCTCCACACCTGTTAAATAATTCAAGCAGCCGAGGTTCGACTGTGAATTTCATAAGGATATGAAAAAATATGTTTTTCATATGTTTTGGATAACAAGAAATTACCAGGGCCCAATTTGAAAGAGCTGCTTAACATTCAATTTTGTGCTTACTGCACAAGTTTCCATTTCACAGCGAAAAGGCATGCTACATGTAATCTTCCGGTGCTTACTGCATGAAAATGAAGGACTAACCAACGTAAATCCATGGTGAACGCGCGAGCTGGCCGCTTAATTTTCTTGCTAACCTGTGAAATACGCTTACATGCTATAGTTAGCACAATATTTGCTTATCGTTAGGCCCCTGGTTAATGCTAAATTAGATATGAATATTATTATAATTTTTTTAATTACTGACTGGGAAAAACATAGTTGATGATAAAACAGTATACGAGAAAGGAAAACAATTAAAATGTTAAACATTAACAGGATTCATGTGTGAAACTGTACATACTGTAAAAATCACTCGGCCCAGAAAAAAACACAGGCGTGTGTACATTATTTTAACGCCCTTATCAATAGATAGTTCCCAGTAGACGCCATCTTTACGGGCAAATCGCATTTTGGCTTGCAGGCACGTCAAGCGCTCAAATTATTAACGCAGCCGCGTCATTCACTAACCAATCATGCAATGAGTTTTGTGAAATGTGCGCGTGCTGCACGCCGTTCTCACGCGTAACGCGTGACTGTGTGTTCCAAATTGCCCGTAAAGATGGCCGACTTACGTCATACTGCAACCTATCTATTGTTTCACTTTAGCTCTTTATCAATAACAAAACTGTAGAATTATAACAGGTTTTTACCTCAGTTTTTGTAATAATTATGTCAAGGAGACTATTAAATGAGTTGTGCTTTCGTTAGGTTACAAAGTACACATTTTTAAGTTTTATATTTCCTTAAAATTTTTTTTTTTAATAACTTTTCTTCAATGAGGTATAGCCTACACCATGTAGGTCTGCCCTTGTACTCAATGTTTTTCAAGGACCAAATATCATGCCTTCATGACTATAAAAATACGTCTTAAAATTACAGATATCTGCTCTATAATGAGAGGGTTGTGGGTTCGAATCCCAACTGAATACATGTAGTTTGCTTATAGATTTTGTTTTCCCCTAGGAGTCGGCAATCGGTGTATGGTAAAACCTGAAATACTACATGTAGATTCTAAATTTCATTTTCAATTTTTATTTAAAAAAAATCTGTTTTCTTTTCTGATTTATATCAATGAAGAAAGGAAGTCATGACCTTGGTACTTATAAATAAACTTTAATTATAAGTGCTTTCGATTCTTTCTCATATTGCACTAATACATGGCTCAAATTTGGTGAAAAAATCTAACGATCGCAGTGCTTGTAGCTAAAATATTTACTTAGAAAATTTGTGACAAGACCGGAATCAAAAATGAGAAACAAACTACCACCACTTAAACCGTTTTTATTTGATCTTATGAAAGATATTTGTCAGACTCAAAGAAAATTTTGGAACAGAAATGTTTAAATTAAAGACAAGGCTAGGCATTGTTATTCAAAAACACAAGACCGCCAGACGGACTTGTTCGGTCCTAAGTTTATTGGCCCGATGCTAAAAACACTGGCATCAGGCCTGCAGTGCAGTGTAAATTTTGAGCCCTTAAATATGGCCTTGCTTTATTAAAAAAAACATCATACAGAACAAAACACAAGAACTAAGAGTATTAACAGCAGACCTGCAAGTTGTAGTACATTTAATGTTTCCCAGCGATCTTAACCTTGATGACAAAATCATTCAAATGTCGTGACAGTTTCACCTCTGTGATCAAATTAAGTAATCCTCTTCAATCGTGACATATTGCAAATTGACAAAACAGACAGCGCAAGACATTGCTGGCCGATAATAAATTTATGCGAATGCATGACTTGGATCAAACACTCAAACACCCCCCCCCCCCCTCTCCATCAGGGAATCAAATGTCACCGGAGCAAATTGGTAATGTGTTAAAAATGGCAGGAAATTGTTCCATCACCTGCAAATACAATGCAGCTGTCATCACAAGGTATTATGATTTGAATCATCGAGCACTCCAAATTATTATCGTTATGCTCAATTGAACCCCTTTGGTATCTGTTCATTTCTTTGTTTCACCACCATATACATGTATTGTCCGCGCAGACACTGCTGATCTTTTTTAGACGGGAGTGTACAGACAAAAATGTCTGGAAAAATTACGAAGAAGCAAAAATACATGGTTTTGTTGTTAGATTCTGTATTAACACGGGAAACTTTTGAAAATGTCAATTTGGAACGTACATTTTCTTTGACCCTTTTGTTTGTGCAGAAGTAGGTCAAATCTTGCAGCCATTTGTGGCTGCTATTGGTACTTTGGAACAAGGCATTTGTGGCCGATATGGGCATTTTGGAACAAGCCATTTTGGAACAAGCCATTTACGGCCGCTATCTCTTGGATATGAAATTTATTGGACAATACTGAAAAAAGCTGTCAGACTTATGAAACGAAAAGTTAGCTGGTACCAATGCCGCTGACTATTCGCTGAAAATATTAAGGGCACAAAAAGAAAACAATGACGAGATAGCAAGAAACAGACACAAATCTAGGAAATATGCAAACCAGAGTGAAAAACACAAATTGTTTAAATCTTAACAGCCATTACAAAGCAACACAAGTTTCTACCTCAGTCACAATACTTCACAAATTTAACAGACAATTTGCCTCCATGCATTTGGTCGTTATTGTCCTGTTGCCCCTTGAAATGTTCCAGAAGAAACCCCAGGCGCTGTGTTCTTTGTAGAGCCCCATATATATGTTCCGTATTATTATTATTTCTATTAAGAAGGGGGAAAAGAAAAGAAATTGCGCCCTTAAAGGAAGTCTCTTCGGTGTTTACCAAAAATTATTGACCATAAAAACTTACTTGGTAAGAAGCAGTGCAGCAGTTGATAATGATAAACATTTTGAGAAACAATCCTTCAAAGGAATGTGGTTTTAGAGAGAGGGATTCAAAAACATTCCAGTCCGAGAAAACTTTCTGCATCGAACATTTCTCAGATTGTGTACTCCAATTACAGGTTTAATATAACCGCTCCAGATTATTGGCAATATCTCACAAAAAGCTACCACCTTTTTAAATGAAATTTTCACATGTATACATCTACATTTAAATAGGACTTTCTTGAAACAACGGAATGGTTAAAAAAAAACAAAGATATACTTTGTCTTCAATGTTAATCAGAGGTTGAGTCGCCGCTACGAAAAATAGTCTAGGATCAAAATGTTAGCCAGCAGGTTGAATGATGACATTTCAAGCTTATTGTAAACCCTGGAGTGGATTGCCAACAGCTTCTAGGAGCAGTATCCTAAGCACCAGTAGATCAAAGAGCAGCATTTCTATACTTTTCAGAAGAAGATAACAGCTTTTTTCCTTCACCGAAAAGACATTTAAAAAGAGTCTGAATTCAGAGGAAAGCCTGAAATTTCTCATCCCTGCTTAATACAAGAACAGCAGATGTTAAATCAGGCTTAAAACGGATGCAGTGATTGAGCGCTCTAAGCACTAGATACGAATCCCTCCTGGAGGTCACGGAAAAATGATCCGCAATCTGGCCACGCCAAACGGAGCACTTAAGACGAACAAGTGCAATTTCTCTGGAACAATCCATTGAAGCAAGTTGCAAATAGCATGAAAGGCCTTTAGCCATGCATCATCATCAATGACATCTATTATGCACTGGATTTTAATGGCATTCATCAATTTTTGACTTACAAGAAAGTGTTAGCTCAGCCTTGGGAGAGAATATGCTTCATCCAGAGCAGTGTGTAGGTTTACAAGTGTAATAATAATGCTACATTCATGTACGTTGGGTATAGTACACTGGTTACTACAGGTATAGTACATTGGTTGCAATGAGTATGGTACATTGGTTACTACGGTTACAATGTATAGTACACTGGTTACAATGTATAGTACACTGGTTACTATGGGTATAGTACACTGGTTACCAAGGGTACAGTACACTGGTTACTACGGGTATAGTACACTGGTTACTATGGGTATAGTACAATGGTTACTACGGGTATAGTACACTGGTTACCACGGGTACAGTACACTGGTTACTATGGGTATAGTACAATGGTTGCAATGAGTATGGTACATTGGTTGCTACGGATATAGAACAATGGTTGCAATGAGTATGGTACATTGGTTGCTACGGATATAGAACAATGGTTGCAATGAGTATGGTACATTGGTTGCTACGGATATAGAACAATGGTTGCAATGAGTATGGTACATTGGTTGCTACGGATATAGAACAATGGTTGCAATGAGTATGGTACATTGGTTGCTACGGATATAGAACAATGGTTACACTGGCCAGTGATTTTAGCATCAGGCCAGTAAACTCATGTCTGGACAAGTCTGGCGGTCTTGTGTTTGTGTTCAAGCGTGTCTTTCAGTCTGATAAATATAATTCTGTTGATTATCGAAGACTACTCACCCATACTATACAAATGAGATCAATCTTCTCTTAGCGCTTTTTCAAATTCAAACAGTTCAATTATTAACCTGTGTAGGTATTTTTTCTTCCCACTTCCATTCTGGTCTTGTACACAAAATTGTGGTACAGTAAATATTTTGAGCTACAAGCCCTGCAGTCCCTTAAATTCTAGCCCTGCTCACAGTTAGCAGCCCTATGAAATAGAAACTCGCACAGTAAGCACAAAATCGGTTGATAAGAAGGTCTATGAAATTGGGCCCAGGGCCAAATTTCATAGAGCTGCTTTCAAGCAGAAAATTTTGCTTAACAATTGCCTGCTAAGCAGAAATGAGCAGGATACCAGGCACAAATTGTACATGACACATGGTAGTTTGGCTGGTAACCTTATTCTGGTAAGTGAAATTTTGCTGTGCTTAGCTACTTTTTGTGCTTAAGCAGCTCTATGAAATTGGGCCCAGGTGAAAATGCGGGGCCTCAGGCTTATAAACACGACTGAACCCACCTGCCTTTGTATTGATCCATCCCACGGTAAAATACGAGGCAGTCAATTTCCTAAACCTACTAAGTATACTACTAAGCAGCTATGTGATAACATGCAATAAAATGTGTTTGCGATTCACCCCACCCCCCAGCCGAATCGTGCTGAGCGGAGCAATGTTTTAAGCAATATTCTGTGCTATAAGTAGGGCGCAATATCTCAGACCTGCTTCAGCAAAAGTCGTGCTTAAAAATTGTCTGCTTTAAAGCAAAAATAAGCAGGATACCAGTCACAGATTGTATAATGTTATATGGTATTTTGGCTGGTAACCTTATTCTGGTAAGCATCGTTTTGTTGTGCTAGCTATTTTGTGTGTGTGTGTGTGTGTGCTGATGCAGCTCTATGAAATTGGGCCCTGGTTGGTATCACAAGTAGATGGACTCCCCCGCACCTGCTCCTAGCCAAATTGGATTTCCTCCTCCACCCAACCAGACTAGACAGCCTTTGTCTGGAAATTACGATCAAAGTTTGTCAGGAAGGCGTTATTATATAACTTCATTGAGGTGTGTGGAATTTGCAGAACCTAGTTCTATTATTCAAAAGCTTGGACAGAGGGGAGGGAACGGTGAAAGGGAATATTCTAATATTTGTTTGACCAGAAATTAGATTTGAAGAATTATTAAGATTGGTACGATGGAATGGATTAACTACCTGCGGGATCCTTTTTCAGTCCACACTTAGGCCCGATGCTTTGTTTTGGGAAGGGCAAGGGCACCAACCAAGGCGTTTTCTTCTTGGTTAAGGGCACCCCTATGAGGAAATTGTGAACTTCTATTCAAACATTTCAAGGGGCACCAAGGCAAGGATCAGGGACTACAGAGGCAATGCCTCTGTTGCCTCCATGAATTATCAGACTTGCACTCTGATCCTCCACTATGTTCGTGACTCAAACATCATCAATTTAATTTCTTAACACTAACCCTAGCAACCCGTCAAAATCCACTCAGCTTGTTTGATTCTGTTGGCCTGCCTGAAGACTGCACTAGTAATAAGTATGCTTTATGCTTTATATGGGATTGTGCACACCACCCTATTTCAGAGTTCAACCATGGAGCTATAGCTCCATGGTTCAACAGTCTACCATCTTTTGGTTGTTGGGCTGCCATATCTTATGGCAACTCAAGAATGTTGGAGTTTGTTTGAGTGACTGAGTGAGGAAGGATCTTAGCTAATCACTCAAGGGTGTTACTTAGGGTTAATGAATTCCGGGCTCGAAATTAACACTGGACTGCAGGCCCGAGGCCAGTGATTTTAGCATCAGGCCAGTAAACTCACGACTAGACAAGTCTGGCAGTCCTTTTTTTTTTCTTCACTTCACTGTGTAATATCTTTAATTAAAAAAACGATGTTCAAATACCGAGTTTACTCTGATAAAATCTTTAAATTCTGTTACGTATCGAAGTTCACCTACATGTACATACAAATAGACAACAAGATCAATTTTCTTTCATTTAATTTATTAATTCTGGTTGTGAAGCCAAGGATTCCCAGAAAAGTGAAAATGAATCACTTTATTAGCCAAGAATCCCATGGGTGGAGAGTAAAACAATGAAGGAAGTTTTAGTTTTAGATGTGGGAGGAAAACCAAAGAGAATTATTCATTGGGAAAACCCATGTCATCTGGTAGCGACTAAAAACCCAATCCACATAGTGCCCCCCGACAGGATTCGAACCGGGGTCCTAGAGGTGGAAGGCAAGCCAACCCGACCACATTCTCTTAGTGATTGTTCAAACACTTTATATGTTAAAATGTGTTTGCATTTTGATTCAGGACAAAGAATCGGCACTAACAGAAGCACGGAATTCCGTGCTTGCATCAAGCGTATTTCACAGGTTAGCAGGGAACTTTTGCCTGTGCGCGCGCGCACACCACGCTATTGGGCATTCTTCGCTTACACAGCTATGCGCAAAAATTTGGAGAATGGCGATTGCAAGTGCAGAATTCGGCGGTAAGCAGAACCATGAAATTGGGCCATGGTCTTTTTTTTGTCATTTCTTACTCTGATTCTGGTCTTGTATTGTAAACAAAATGTGGGTCCAGTAAAATTTTTGAGCAACAACCCTGCGGTCTTGTGAATTGCCTTTTTAAGCATGATAATAACAAAAATGCAAAACCAATCAGGCAAGGTTCCAGCGTTTGCCTATCCTGCCAAGTTATAATATCAAAGAAATTAAATCTTGTCACAAGTGCCATCATATTTTTAGAATCTGTATAAAATTATGTCAAGTAACACATATATTCTGGAAAATGTGA
Organism: Leptasterias polaris; assembly: GCA_037783415.1. Classification (NCBI taxonomy): domain Eukaryota; kingdom Metazoa; phylum Echinodermata; class Asteroidea; order Forcipulatida; family Asteriidae; genus Leptasterias; species Leptasterias polaris. The sequence continues at coordinate 3,406,824 of JAZGTN010000073.1, read as the reverse complement.
AGTTGAATTGGTCACAAGGCTTTGTTAGACTGAGCTGTACCGTATTGTAAGTGGAACACAATGTCCTTGCTGTCAAATATACGCCCAGATGCCCATTAAAAACGACAAAAACCAATGACATGATCTCTCTCCATGATACATTGTAAGTCTGAGATTTCAAATTAGTTTCCATGACAACCAACAGAGTAAAGCTAAAATACCCATTTGCTTCAATTGTCTTTTAATGTAAAGTCACTGACGAGCAAATATTTTGTCCGATTATGCAAATCAAACTCAGCGAGGTGAGTTTGTTTAAAGAGATTTAATGCAGCGGTCGCAGTGGATTCGTTTTGTCACCTTCTTCGGGAATTCCACACGCAGTTAAGAATTCCCAACCGATAGACTTTTTATCTGTTTTAATGAAATCTTTTAACCATTCGCCAGGGCTTCCTTCCGCCGGGGCTTTGTTGAATTGGAAATCAAATTATAGTCGAGTGTTGCGATTCAAAATCCCCGATGAACAACACTTGAAGCTTGCTTTAACTTGATTAGCCAGCCTTGCAATCTTGGTCAAGGCTTACAACCACGAGTAGTTTCTCTCACTTTAATGTCTTGGTCAGATCAAGGTACTTGAAGCAATACTTTTTGGGGGAAAATTCATATAAAACATTTAAAAAAATTATATACATTACCATTACTGTTTACATTTTTTAATTAGATCATACATTTGTGGATGCTTTTTTGAGAGAATTTTAAATCATCTTCCCAAAAGGCAGGGTTCGAAATTAACACTGGACAGCAGGCCAGAGGACAGTGTTTTTAGCGTCGGGACATTAAAGTCACAAATCGACAAGCCTGGTTGTTTTGTGTTTTTCAATTGAATAATAGTAGGCTACCTCATTGTCTAATATCTTTGTGAAAAAATCTGATAATATCTTTCAATTCAAAGTATCAAAGTACGCTTACACTAAAAGACAAATGAGAATGTACATGTATCTGTAGATCTTCTGGTCATGTAAAATAAATTTTAGTCCAGTAAACTTTTTGAGCGACAAGCCGTGCTGTCTTGTGGATTTTCCCCCCAAATTTGAAATTTCCCCCATGCTTGGAAATTCATAGAGTGGCCTGCTAGACTGTTGCTTCCTTTTGTCAGGTCTTGTGCTCGATATCTTTATGTGGACATTCTCACTGCAATCAAACACACTTTCAAGTTAATATGCGCCATCTTGTTCAAGGGGCAGATTTGTTTTATTTCAAACACTCAATAGCCATCTGCCAAGCAGCGTTTAAACTTTTGTACATCTTCCAGATGCATGCTTGAAGTTTGAGCGCTGATTCGCACACTGCAACAAATGTTCAAAATAAAAAAATCTGTCCCTTGAACAAGATGATGCAAATTAAGACACGGTGAGAGTGTTTTTTCCACTCTTCTCACGTGTCTCAAGTGAAACCGACCTTTCTTCCCTATCCATTGCAGAATGAAACATTAGGCCTCCTAACATCTGACACTAACTTTCCTTTCCGACTAGTTTCCTTTCAATAGTCACAACTTCGACACGAGTCGCACTAGTCGCCCAGGCCTATGTTCAACTATAAAGAGCAGCTTGATAAATCAAGGATGTGATAGGCTGTTGAAAAAAAAACCTGAACTCTTAAGTGCAAAGTACGAAAGCTTGCGAGCATGAAGCCCACCAATAACATTTATATTTGGTTTTAAAAGCCCTACTCTGCAATCTGGTGTGTTATGGTTTTATCTTCATTTTTTTTATATAAATTAGATCTAAAAGTAAAAAATAAAAAACATTATTATTATTTTATTTTTTTAATTTGGGGGGGGGGGGCAAAAAACCCTTACTTTTTTGTTTTTGGGGTTTTGTTTTTTGGGGGGGTGGGAAGAAAACCGTATTTCCGGTTAAAAACATCCCTGATAAATGCGTTTAACAAAGCGTTAAAGATGTACATGTAGTGCAGTGGTTTCATAAAACACAATCTTCACAACTACTTGTATAGTTTACTTAATTTTTTTTATAGAAGTACAACAAAGAAAAATGTCACTTTCTTTATTCCAAATATTTTGTTCTCTTCTTGAATCTTGATCTTTGCATATGTACCAACAACTTTGAGCTATCACAGCCTAATGCATCAAATATTTTGATGTTTAAAATGGAATTAATGCAACCTTAGTGTTGCATATGGTGTCACTTCATTTACAGTATTGGCCCATGTCAAACAATCGATCCTTATAAAATTTAAAACAATCAATCATGTGATGACGTTCATCATGTTCATTTGAATTCAACACAAAACAACAACATTGAAATTACTGCTACTGATAGGATATAAACAAAGTAAACAACCGCCATGATGGACAGACACTTTTTTCCCCCCAAACCGGGACAAGGACTTAATCAGATCAGAGTTGCGATAATCTTAAGGGGGGGGGGGGGGGGGGGGAGCCTCTGGAGGGGTATGAATTATGATTATCGCAACTATTGAACAATCTGTTAATATCACAATCGGTTATTAAAATTGCTTAAACTGGGCTTTAAATTATAACTGCATTGACTGCTGCATCTGCTGTTTACCGACTAATAATAACATTAACAGTTACTAACAGTTACACTTCCATTTTTAATTCGATTTTACAACATGAGTGACAATGTAAACAGCGCGGGATGAGACTGCAAAAACTTATTAAAAAGGATACAATTTGAACCCCTTCATGATGTCTTCAGCTCTGTTCGGCATTTTGCCTCTTCTACCCTAACGGTCCCTCGACACAACTCCAGGTCAGAACGTCTACGATCCAAGTACGGAATATCAGCTTTTGGATGAGAAAAAAGGCATCAAAATCCAAGAAACGGCCTCGCAGCGATAGACACGTACAGACACATTATACGATGGCGACTGGATGCGGTGTATGGGCACTGCAACTAGGGAAGCTTGTCAAGGTGAATTATTTTTCAAACGTGTAGATGGTGTAACAGTCTAATTTAAGTTACTGTTTATCAAATGTTTTACCATTTTTATTATCCACCTAATTCTTCTAAATATAAGCTAAATGTAGTGCAAGCATTATTTGTTGAAACAGTAAAGCAAGTTTTTTAACTAAAACAATCTCATTAATAACTGCACTAAATACTCGTTAGAAAGTTTGATGAATTGATAAAGAATTTAGGCTGGTACCCCAAGATCTTGTTCATCATCATTCAATTCAGCATGTGTAAATCTGGATGGATGACCAAGACGGGACTTTATATATTCCTCCGCAAGGAAACCGCCTAAAATATTATTTTTACAGTTTGAAGGTTGCAGACGACACATTATAGGTAGTTAAATTGGTGATAGATGGAGAAGTTTAATCGTGCATCATTATTATAATATTATTAACTTACCATAAATTGCCTGTATTTGAATGCCGATTTTTTTTTGCAATATGCCATTCTTTTCCGAAGATTCACAATTTCAATTCATTTTGTGTGAGCATGGATAAAAATGTTCTCATCAAGGATTCTCAGATTATAATTGTATGAAATAATGAACCACAAGGGAAACTGACGACTAGGTAAATTTTTAATGATTTTGGGTTGAACAAAGAAAAAATAATTACCCTACTTCTATTTCAAATTCAAGAGCAGACCAGGGCCCAATTTCATAAAGCTGTTAAGCAGAAAATACTGCTTAGCAAATATCTATGCTAAGCAAAAAATGAGTGGGGGACCAGTCACAACAATGTAAACTTTATGGCATTTTGGCTGGTAACCAGTTTCTGCTAAGCAATATTTTTTTGTGCTTAGCAAGTTTTTGTGCTTACATGCTTTATGAAATTGGGCCCTGAGTGTTCGGGTCCGTTTGTTTTTAAGGGGGCATAGATTGTGATGACCTTTAAAAAAAAAGTGGCATGCCTCCGAGGAAGACTGTACTTTATGGTGTTCCATATCTGCCGTCGCCCGTCGTGCGTCGCCCGTCGTGCGTCGCCCGTCGTCTGTCGCCTCTTGCTCTTTATTGTATCCCATGTCAGTGCATTACCCGTTTGGTTGTCTGTCTGTTTTTCTGATGCTAGTTTGCTACATGTATTCTGTTTTTTTTGCTAGTCTGCTTGCATATTTTTTGCTTGTTCACGTACATGTATGTTGTCAGCCATCATGTTCTTGGTTTTTTATGTTTTTGGTTTATCTGTCATCAAACAAAGGCCTGTTTCTATTTTTTAGTTGGCCTGCTACATGTAAATCGTTTTCTTTTCTGTCAGTTATTTAATGTTTGGCATCCTCATGTTATTTCCCCCAAGGTTATTTACTTGACTAGTTGACTAGTATAGTACATGATTATGCCATATTGTTTTTATTTATAAATTAAAAATATATTATATTTACTGTGTTCATGTTTTATTTATTTTTATTTAATATTTTTATTATTTAATTATTTAATTATTAATTATATATATATATATATATTTTTTTAAATGTTGTTCACTGATTATTTTTGTTTTCAGTGTTCCATTTTAAGATTGGATTGATAGGCTTTCGAGTCATAGTGTTTAAATTCACTTTTATTAATCCTGGCCATCTTATAATGGGTCTGTTTTTGTTCTTGTATTGTCTTTCAGCCTTTACTTCTTTTTTGCTATTGCTGCCGTATTCAATTCCTCATTTAATTGCATGTGGGTTTTTTATTGATTTTTTATTGCTTGTTGTTGTTCATAGACTCAGCAGCGAGCATTTAAGTTCACCTTTATTAATCCTCCATTGTTTTGTTCTTGTATTGGCTTATCAACCTTGATTTCTTTGTTTGGGGTAACTGATTTGCTGTAACTCTCCTGTACAATGTATTGTTGTTTGATTGTTACAATTCTTGGCCGAATAAATAATAATAATAATAATAATTTCTGCCATTTGTCAGTTCCATATATGCCATTTTTCGTCACCCGTCGCCCGTCGCCCGTCGTCCGCCGCCCGTCGCCCGTCGTGCGTCGTCCGTCGCTCGTCGTCCGTCGCCCGTCGTGCGTCGCCCGTTCATCTCGTGGAAACTTATAAGGAATCTAACATTATGAGTATTTACTGCATCAGTTCACTCAACGTTACTTTGGTATGTCCGGGGGTCTGATTTGTGATATCGTGTACATGTAACAGACAAATATTACAATACAACTTACAATTAGCCTGTTGTCATGGTTGTGCACAATAATTATGAGTTATGCCTAGAAATACAATCTACTGCTGAGTTTTATTTATTTATTTACAGTACTTATTTAACACGACAAGGTTATTATTTTCCATATAAGTTACTTTACCGATGCCAAAAATTTACCGATGCGCAAGCGTGACAAAATCTAAATACGGGCGACGGGCGACGGGCGACGGGCGGCGCGCAGCGCGCGGCGCACGACGCACGGCGCACGGCGCACGGCGCACGGCGCACGGCGCACGGCGCGCGCCGGCAGATATGGAATTCCATACAATTGCCTCATAGCTTCAACCTTGTGGTGGGTGGATTTGTGTAAAAAATAAGACCGGGCGGATGAGGCATGCTAGTGCAGGGAGAATTACTCACACCGTGACTGATGATAAAAACCTTTCCACACACACACACTACAGACCATGCACTTGGATCTGATGGAAGAGGTGTGTGGTATCATGGAGGTAGTGAATCAAGGTATTTAAAAAAGCACTGCACGGTCCCACAAACATCAACAAAAGCATAAATTTAAGGACGTAATAGTGGGATGGGGAGCGGCTTTTTATTGACTATTTTGTTTTGTTTTTTGGTAGAACATTGAAACAGTCGCATTGATTGAGCGGCCAATAAACATTAGATAACAAAAGACAAACATAACCCAAAGGAAAAACATTGTTATACCGTCCGTATATTATACTTGTACAGTGGCAATTATTACTTCGACCTTAGATTAGAGTCGTCGAATGCTCGAATAGTTTCGTAACGCATTGTCCACCCTTCGGGACTATGTTAATGTGCGTATTAATTATGGGTTATGAAACAGAATCTGGGGGCCGTTGGGGGCGTGAGTTTGCAACTCAGAAGAACACAGTCAGTAGACGGACGTAACCAGACAGCTGCTTTCGTCGTGTTGCCGTCTAAAAAACAACTGAGTTTTGTTATGAAAATGAAATCCAGTGATTGGAATGCAATGTCTAACACTGACACTGATAAATGAAGGGTTGTACTAGCTGAGGCACAACTTAGGTAGGTACCTATTACAGAGGGATAAATAGAGTGGAGTTCGGACATGTTGGAGTAGCCTATTGTTGCCTCCTGGGACTCGGGCGGGAGTGTGAGACATGAGGCCGAACAAAAGAATAGTTGTGTTTCCTATTACACTGTGGCAGGGGAATAGGGTAGGTAGGTAGGCAATAACTTTTTATTTTGCTTAAAGTTTTTATGGCTCTGAAAATTAGGGTAGGCTATTAATGTTCCGATATTTTTTTACTTTGCGCGCTCAATTGAAAGACCGACCATGTCAAATTTGTTGTTGTCAATGTCAATAGTACCTATCAGAACTGTCTATTCACTGATTTGATGGTTTGTGAATACATGTATTGAATTTGTTTGTAAAGTTGATTGAAGTGCTTGCGAAGGCTTGTATTTTGTCTGTTGTTTCCGGGTGTCCTAGTGTGAATGCAGATTGTATTGTTGAGTCTAGTTGTAGGTATTTCATCATGTTTGTAGCTCCCTTGTGTGAACATTTATCCCACGTCAACGCGAAGACTCCCCCTGTCCCCAGCTGTGCCGCCATGGCTGCAAACGACGACACGAGGCTTTACATGCGGTACACACAGTACGTCCACAGTATACACACCCGACATACATGTACATGTACATTGTACATGTACATGGATGTACGACCCATGCATGCAACAAGCAGGGCGCCATGCTTGTGTTGATCCATGTCAAACATTTTCCAAAACACTTTCCTCATTGTTAATGGATTCTTAAAAATTTGCAAATTCTCTTAAAAAATAACCTTTCAGAAATTGCAATGCTTGACCCCAAACTTTATCTGCAAATTTAGATGTTTAATTGGTATTGTATATATACGGAGTGACAAATTTCTGAAAACACCCCTGCACTCATTTTTCGACGAGCCCAAGTACGTCACAGAACCGCGCAAAATAGTAACCACGCAAGTTCAAAATTAAAATGCGCAATGTTGTGAAATGTGCACATTTGCGCAGGTAGATGTTTTAATTTGCGTAGGCACGTCTTCAATTTGCGCAAGTGTTTCAAGCACATTGCTAGAATATATGAACACAACAACTGAATTTGCCGAGACGGACAGAACGAAATCAGCTCACGATCCACGACACGGCGTGCTGGTATAACGATTGAAGTGACCAAGGTACGAAATGGCAAAGGTTCGAAGTGTCTGACAATCATGTTTGAATGAGTTTAAAAAAAAAAAAAAAATCCAGGACGATTTGCACAAAAATGAGGTTTACGGTCGGCACCATAAGATTTTATTTTTTATCAATTTTTTGAATAAAAAGATACAGGGTCGGCGTGATTTTCTAGGGACGGTCGGGTAACCGGAAACACAACTATTATTTTGTTCGGCCTGATGATCTGCCGGTCATTCTCATTGTCCAAAAAATTGTGCACTGAAATTATCAATTGTCATTTACATGACGAGGCGGGGTTGGTTCTTTTCATGGAGGTAGAATTCTCTACATGGTGTTTTGGAATTGAATACGGGTACAATCGTTGTGTTCGTATTCTTTCGCAAAGAAATAGGAAATGGTGAAGAATCCAGGTTGTAAAATGATTGGTTGAGTTTTTTTCCAGAAAAGTTGACTTTATATCCTACAACTATTAAACTTAGTACAATGTACCTTCACCAGTTCCCTTTTGTGTGGCTTGTAACTAAGTAATAGTACTAATAATTCACAGAATTGCGAAGACGGAGAGCAATTTTACAAATACAAGAATTGTGTTTTATACTAGCCAGCCGCAGAGAGGCATGCAAGGGAGGGTGCCTTTGGGGAATTGGCAGTCGGCCACATCAACGCATATGTTCCGCCCCAACTTGACAATCGCACCAACTATAGTTGGGACTGGTCCCAACTTGAGTGTTCAAGTTGGGGCGTCCCAACTATAGTTGGGACAGTGGTAATCGTACAGGGTAGCTCTCCAAGCAGGGGAGCTCTCTGAATTTGCAGGTTGCATCTTGCATGGACCATCATGCCATGCCCATGGTGTGTGTGTGATAGCAGAATCCCAGAAAAATTATGTTGTTATTAAAACAAATTATGAATCAAAAAAAAAAATTGGTTTTGTTTTATGGAATTATGTGTTATCTACAAGTACAAGAGTTCTTCCTTGTTCTTAAAAATAAAAATTATATTTTTTTCAGAGTGAATAATTATTAGGTGGAGGCTATCCTGTACAGTACAGTACAGTATAACACTCAAGTTGGAACCGGTCCCAACTATAGTTGGGACAATTGTCAAGTTGGGACGGAACACACATATACATGTATGAGATTGAATATGAAATTGAATGTGCAAGAGATTGAATGTGTTTGATTTATCCAGAGGGAGAAAAACCCTCCCCATGCAGCAGCAAGCGAGAAGCAACGCACAACTCTACTCGCCTAATGCTCACAAGAGTCACATTTGGCCTTAGTCAGGAATCGAACCAGGGCCACAGTGGTGAGAGAGGAGCACTTTACGGACTATGCCACCCATAATAATAATAATAATAATGTATTTATATAGCGCATTTTCCATATATACATGTTCAAATGCGCTTTACAGTTATATTGTTAACAGAAGAGGTGAGTTTTGAGAACATTTTTGAAGATGTTGACATATTGTTGGTTACGAAGTGATATCGGTAGGTTATTCCACAGTTTGGGAGCAGGAGTAGTGAAGGCTCTATCACCAAGTGTGGGTAGCATCTTGGGAGATGGGTGGTTTAGCGTGATGCCTTGAGAGGAGCGAAGGGAGTAGCGGGATGGTTGCCTGAGAGTTATAAGTTCAGATAGGTAGGGAGGAGCTAGACCGTGGATGCATTTGAAGGTGAGAAGAAGAATTTTGTATTGAATCCGGGATCTGATGAGTAGCCAGTTCAATTGACGAAGGATAGGTTTCATGTGGCAGAACTTGGGTGAACCTGTGGCAAGTCTGGCGGCAGCATTTTGAATTCGCTGTAGTTTCTCAATGTGAGTTGCAGTGGCACCATAGAGTAGACCATTACAGTAATCCAAGCGGCTGGTGATGAAGGCATGGATAAGAGTGATTAATGACCTCTGGTCTAGATACTTGCGAATTCGACGGATGTTGTGAAGATGGAAAAAGGCTGCCTTGCATGTCATCAGGACATGTCGATTCATGGCCATGCCACTATTATGAGGTTAAGTTCACATAGAAGAATGGTTGCTAAAAGCACGAAGGTAGAGGTTGATATTGTGTTTGAAAAAATCTTTGTAGCACCATGGCAGCCCGGGGCTGTCACTCCCAGGGGAGCTGAGAAAGAATACAGGAATGTTATTGGCCCAATGACCAGGGCACTAATGTAACAAAGTGTATTGATTTGTTATTTTAAAATGCGCTACATAAGAACTAATTTGTTATTATTATTAATATGTTTTCACATGTTTCATTTTCAGATTTCATCTGCGATCTTCAAACACAACACAAGAAATGGTTTCAAAATTATCAAGACCATAATCGAGTCCAGATTTCAGACAAGGAGCCAAGTTTTAAACAGTATCTGAGGCCACTACCAGCTATCCAAGATGGCGATGCGTGATTTGGTGGATGGGGAGTGTGGGACAGCCAACCCCTTGATGAGGCTGACCCAACATTACGCCCAGGATAAATCCTTGAGACAAGAGGGACTGCGAGGGGCAGGGAGTCGACCCTTCGATCATGCCGCTGCAACAAGAGGCTTTCTTGAAACATCTCAACCTGATGTAAGGGTATTAAGGATAAATAGTGGTAGCACTTGAAGACTGCTTTATTATATAAAAAAAAACTGCATGAGCTTTCGTAGCAACAATTACTTTATCATAATGCAGAAAGAGGAGTTTGGCTCACAGTACCCATAGGACCACTGTCCAGAGTTGATACCATGCTCGATATGGTACAGGGTATCCCCCCACTTCTCAGATGTTATGCACAGAAGTACCCCCTCCCCCTAAAATCCACTAAAGAATTCCTGAGATTCCGAGTCCACAATGTAGACACAATTGGGGGGGAGGGGGAGGGGGGCGGGTACACCATGCCCCATAACAAACACTAAGTGGCAAAATCCATAGGACCACTGGCCATGGTTGATCAATACCCAACAGCCAAACAAGTCTAGCATTAACATGTCTTGTGTTTTTCCAAATTCTAAACGTATACTTTTAAAAAGCTCTTTGTGAAATTGAGCCCAGGGCCTAAAAGCACAGAAAAGTTGCTAAGCATAGAAACAAAAATTGCTTAGCAGAAATAGGTTACCAGCCAAAAAGTTAAACACAAGTAGAGATGGCATGTCTATCGATACTGATCATCATTTGATTGTTTCTTTTGATCAGCTTGTGAATGAGTTCCTGATGGATCAACAGCATCATGTGGGACCTCCGCAAACATTCCACATGGATGCTCTCTTGCAGGAAATGAGAGCGATTGAAGAATCCAATATCAGGCATCCACCGATTCAAGGTGGGTAGATAAGATGATATTCAAGATTTCCGATTCCCACATTTAGTCCTTCTTTTCTTATGTTCATTGGGAAACAAATCTTCATTGAGGAATCCTTATCAAGCTTTTTCTTTGTCCCTAGCCACTCCACATTATCATGTTTAAGAATGTTCCTTAAAACTTCATCAACTCAAAATGTTACATTTTGACTTTGTGACATTACTTTAACTTTGGTTAATCCTCATGTACTTTGCTTTGTAACATTTTCCAACGAATTGAGCGACCACTTGAATCCAATCACCTGTGTTGGTTGTGTACAGAGGTACAACTGTGCAAAGAACTCATAATTATTTGTGTACTGTATAGACCTTATGCATATGACGTCATTTGAGTAGGGCGCCCTCACCTAGAGGTCAAAAGGAAGATGTTCATTGGCCAATCCTGTGCGCCGCGCGTACAAATCAGCGCGTTTCCATTGTTTCATCATCAGTTTACCTCTAAGATGGCGGCTTGGTGACGTCAATGCATAAGGTCTATAGATGCATTCACCACAGATTGCAGGCTGGTACAGTTTGTCTTTATGTACAAGTGCAGATTATTCAAAACCACAGTGGATGATTGAATGATCAGACATTAGGAATGTTAACCCTCTTACTATATGACCAATCAATACCATACACTGTGGTTTTGAATGATAGATAAACTATGCCAACCTACAATATGATATAATGTGATGAAGGCATCGACACAGTTCATCCTACTGTATAACCATTCAATATCATCCACTGGTTTTAAATGATAGATATACTATGTCAGCCTACAATATGATACTATGTGGTGAATGCAAGTACACAGTCAACCCTCCTACTGTATGACCATTCAATATCATCCACTATAGTTCTGAATGATACATAAACTATGCCAGTCTGCAATATGATAAGTACATGGTACACAGCACACTCATGTATGCAGTTAGTTTTGTGCACAGTTACAAAAACGGTGCAGTGGAATAGTTGAAAATGGTTGGTCAACTTCCTTGGAGTTGTTAATCGAAGGTAGACGGTTTAAGAGTGTCGTAGACTATTAAAGAAAATGATCTTGTTTTTCTAACAGCTCCAGCCGTAGCTGATCTTGCATCCCGTGCTGAATGGGCCAACGAATTCTTAGTGTCGGAGCAGCGACGGGCGGAGGAGATTGTTGATGATCGAGATGCTGATTGGACGAGAGACTTCCTGGGGGGTCAACCTGGTGCAGGTATCTTTTAGAAATACACAACTGTCTCTGATAAAGCATTCAAATTAATCTCTTACGCTTTTCGTTGGTTAACGTGGAAAGTAGAATGCTGCCCCCAAATCAAGCTCCCTTCAAAATAAAGTTTCCCCCAGCAAAGTCACCCCCAAACAAGCCTGCTTGGTTGGAACAATCTCGCCCTAGGCTTGTGAGGGGGTTAAGATGACAGACTTCCTCCGTAACACGTGTCATGTAGGTTTGTGGATCCCCATAAATATTCAGAACAAATTATACCAGACAAAGGTACAATGCTCAGTGTTATCTTGACTTTTGCTCATTTGTTAAAGTCTGGAACTTGGTACATTTTAAGAAAATGTTTTGCTTATTGTGTTTGATGATTTTTTGTTATTGTTTAGTTGGAGCCAATGTTATTCCATCCTCCTCAGACGCAAAGTGGGCTGAGGAATATCTAGAACAGTCTGAAGATAAACTGTGGTAAGATGAACTAAAACAAGATTATTGATTAAAATCACAAACTGTAATGATATCCCCAAAAACTTTCTTGCCAGCTTTTGGATGCAGTGATCAATGCAGTTCATCAATTAATCAATTAATTAATAAATATCAATCAGTCAACCAATCAAGCAATCAAGTAATCAGTCGACCAATCAATCAACCAATCAATCAATCAATCAATCAATATTACATTTATTTCCAAACTGAAAAGTATACATTACATATTGCAAGTGGTACTTGTGGAGGCACAGTCCTAATAAATAAAGGCTGTTAATGGAGTGCTTAACCTTGCACAATGAATGACAAATAATAGAGAATGAAATACCAAAACAGCATTTCAAAGAAATGAATGGCTGCAAAAATTAATTTGCTGCAATATTTGTCTGTTTAACCATAAAAGTATCAACTGAACAATCCAATTCAACTCATCCTCTTTCATTTCCTTTCCATTTAGGACTGAAGAGTTCACAAAACCAGAGGATGAGAAATGGTAAGATTGTCAAAAATATCTTAAAATGCTAAACTTTTAAGAAACTTATGCAGCGTTTCATAAATATGGCCATTCTGAAGTTGTGGATCCCTGCCCTGCGTGGTTTTCATTTGATCCTCTAGTTATCGTAGTTTGTGCGAGGGGCTGCAACATGCTTCCAAGCAACAGTAATCTACGGTAGTTCACTTCCGTTGTACCTGTTCTGTATGGTTTGTTTGGCTTCACTTTCCCCTGTCCATGGTTTCAGTCCCCTCCTGCGTGATCCCACCTCGGCCTTTCCGTTCCTGGTCCTAGTTGCTTCCAACTTTTTGACTCTTTCAACGTTTAACTATTTATTTATCTGCATTTTTATTTGTTTACTTATTTACTTGTTTTACCTAACCTTTCGTAAAATGTTCATGAACTTGTTTCTTTGTAATATTCCTTAGCATGATCTTCTGCTTCGCTCATTTCATGGGGGAGAAATTATTGATTTGTAAAAATTCTTACTTTGTAGGGCCGCTGAGTTCCAGCAGGAGGCTGGCTCCGATCTTGCCAGGACAGCTAGTCAACTCATGGGTACGCTTGACGATCCAAAGTTTGCCAATACGGAGGTGAGGGAGTTTTCATGATAAGAAGTAAATTCTCCTGTACATTCATCATAGCTTTTCCCGACAGGCATTTTCAAAACCACTACCAGTACTATCCCCGCAGACCCAAACTTTTATCGTGCCATTCCGTGTTATAAAACCAACACACCCTTCAAGGCAGACCTGGGGTCGATTTCACGAAGCGCTGCGATGCATCGTATCTTAAGTTACGATGTATACACGTCGTAAACTTGCGATGCGCTCCATCATCGATTTCATGAAACTTACGATGCATTCGATACGTCGCAAATTCTATGACAACGAGCTATAATGCATCGTAACTTACGATGACCCTTTGGGTCATCTTAACTTACGATGCAAATCACAAAATGGCGTTAATGCTTCTGCTAGACAGAGAAGCCGGGCGGGCATTACGCCGAGAAAGGTTATTTAGAGACAGAAGATGCCCCCTTGATTCCTTAACGGACGACGAAATTTACAGAAGGTATCGCTTTACAAGACACGGAATCGTTCGCTTGTTGGAAAGAGTTGAGCTAGAGCACGATACAAAGGTAGAGTAAGAAATAAGCCTAGATGCAATTTGTAGTGGTATTTTTTATTATTATATCAACACATTTTCAAATGTTTAATTTTCCATTATGTAACTTACGCAAGTAGAGAACTAAGAAGACGCAGCATCCCCGCATGTATTACAAAGAGCGGTGTGGTACAAAAAACTGTCTAGCGCCACCGTTCGATCGTTTACTCAAAAATATAAACAAACATGGCGGCGTCCGCACAGTTTTGTTTTTTCACAACCGCACTGGTGGTGGTTCAAGCAGTAGAACTAGAAGGACCACGGTGGATTATTAAAAAACTAAAGCTAAGTTTCACACAGACATTTAGACAATTATTTATTGAGCTTTTAACTAGCTAGGCCTAGACATACTTATACTAGTAAAAGTAGTATTTTACTTTTAGTTTTAGGGCCAACCTCCGCCATCGATCGATCCTCTCCCCTGCGACCGTCGGGAGGGGATGGGATGGATGGAGGGTTGAATGAGATTTATATATTGCAACTAAACTAGACTCTACTACTCATAGAGCTGTAGCTTGCTCTATCTATCATGTATGACTATGAGGTTCGATCTGCTAGCGGATCAAACCTCATTAGTCATAGTTCTAGGAGTAAGCTTAGTCATAGTATACCAATCCCATCAACGTGAGGACATTTATTACTTTTTAAAACACAACAAAAGATATCCCCAACTAAAATTAAAAAAACAAATTGTTTCAAAAATTGTAATGTTTCAAATTGACCATTGAACCAAATATCCTAGGAATCTCTGTAGATTATATGAATGGGAATGGAACATGTTTTCACAATTTAGTACAATCATGGAGGAAGCTCCATGGTACAATATAAGTTATCACACAAGCGCGAGTGGAATACGGGAAAAAATATAGCGCGTCTGCGTCCCATATCCAACGAGGCAGACGCGCTATATTTGTTATCTTCAAGCAAACTTGACGCGCAGTTAGAACACACAATACGCAGGGTGTGATATGGGCCGTGCAGTTAAAGTTTTTATCACACTCCTTGTTGCTTATGGATCGACCAATCAGAATCGAGTATTCAGGCCTGCTTGAAGGTACATGTACATGCATTACATATTTTATTTATTCATTTATTTACAGCGAAGCAATGCAATTTCAGCACAGATGCAACTCTTGATAGCACTACGATTTTTTGCTACTGGGTCCTTTTACTCCATTCATGGAGACCTTCATGATGTGAGTATACCATCTGTGAGCAGAGTTGTCCATCGAGTTTCCAGTGCCATCAATAGACTAGCCAACACGATCATCAAATTTCCTGTGCGACAGCAAGATGTCATAAGAGCCCAACGGGACTTCTTTGCCATCGCAGGGTTTCCTCAAGTTGTCGGAGCTGTTGATGGGAGTCACATCCGGTTGTATGGTGCCCCTTTACTGGATGATGAGCATCTTTATGTCAACAGAAAGGGGTGGCACAGCATCAACATCCAAGTCATCTGTGATGCTCAGTATCGCATCACCAATGTCGTAGCAAGGTGGCCGGGTAGTACCCATGACAGTGCCATCATCCATGGGAGTGTCATTGGCGATATGTTTAACGATGGCAGGTTTGTCAATTTGTATTCTCATCTGATCACATGGGAAAAAAGATTATATATCAGACAAAGCAAATTACCTACCAAAACATGTTAAAAGCCTTATCTTCTAATATCAAATATAATCTGACCTAAAACAGAGCCACTCTCCTTTAAAGGCACTGTACACGTTTGGTAATTACTCAAAATATTTATTAGCACTTGGTAACGAGCAACGAAGAGCTGTTGATAGGATAAAACATTGTGAGAAACGACTCCCTCTGAAGTAACGTAGTTTTTGAGGAGGAGGTAATTTCTCACTAAAATAATAAAAGACTTCTGGCCAGAAGCCTTTTATTCCTATCTGAAAGCACACTAATTAGTACAACAAGGGTGTTTTTTCTTTCATCATTTTCTTGCAACTAGTTCAATGACCAATTGAGCCCAAATTTTCACAAGCTTGTTATTTTATGCATATGTTGGGATACACCAAGTGAAAATACTGGTCTTTGACAATGTACGTGTATGCTAATATGTTTGAATGGAAACCTTATTCATAAAAAATTAAAAACATACCAAACACTTTGTTTTTAGGTTGCAAGGATCGTTGATCGGAGACTCGGGATATCCCCTCAGGCCTTGGCTGATGACTCCAATTGACAACCCAACAACAAATCCTGAAAGAAATTATAACAGGTATATTTTATTTAGGTTACAATTCACCCCAAGTTCCATTATCCCTATGTTCTGATACTTCTACAACTGTATGTTCCTAATCCTAATCCTAACCCTGACTGCAGTGAGTTGATCACAAGGGAAAATAAACATAACTAAAGCTGGGTCCGAATTGGCAGCTTACATCATAATAGTTCAAGTAGCACCACCCTTAGCAACAGTCAAAGCCAGAGCTGTAACTACTAATTTGGATATGGCCAAACGCTGATTCCTGTTCAAAACCAAGTCTATGGCTAACAAGATCTTGCTGGATATGGGGGTGTCTTAACATAGAATAGTACCCAATATGTTAAATTTTGTTCATTGTTAAAAAGTAAGTACTTTTATAAATTAACATTTATGCAATTTTTTCCATATTTTCTCCCTATTACAGATGTCATCGAAGGACCAGGGTCAAAGTGGAGCAGACGCTTGGCCAGCTTAAGAGAAAATTCCCATGCCTTGCACTTGGTTTAAGGGTGTCTCCCAGAAGAGCCTGTGAAATAATTAAATCTTGCTGTGTTTTATTTAATTTTGCTAAGATCTTGGGTGAGCCAGATATTGAGGAGGAGGTTGAATTTGAAGAAGTAGAGGCTCTGCCGTATGTAGGTGTACTCCACGATGGCCGAGCACACAGGGGGAGAATAGTTAATCAATATTTCAACTGAGTTTATATTTTGTACAAACCAATTCATTGGATATTCAAAAACACAACACCATAAAGAGCATTTGAAAACAAATTTGCATCAGTAGGGCCTAACTATTTTATTTCATTTCTTTGAACAAAAAACAAGAGGTACAACAATGCATCCAAAATGTAAAACTTTATAATAAAAAATCAAGACAATTGTCATCTTGTATTATTTTACAATCTTAGGTATTAAATTGATTATTTTGATTGCTGCAATTGAAATAAGCCCAAGATAAATGTACATGCAGACAGAGCCATAACCAATTTCAAAATGTTGTGTTGACGAACAAGCTAACATGACTTAATTTGATTACATTTTTACAGATAAGTTTTATAGTGTGTTTACAATAGGAATAGAATGTGATTATAATTTTAAAAATTACAAATGTACAAAATAGTGACTTGACGTTTTGACCCTAGCACAGTATTTCTCGGAGGCTAAATAACACAATCACATATTTACATCTGTTAAACACATGCTTATTTGTGTTGTGCTTTTGTTGTCATTTAGACTTTCAAAAAGAACGCTTTGGTCGAAACTTCAAGCAGTCAGGCCATTCACTATTTTTTGTATTTATGTTGTCCTACTTTCTCAAAGTTACATTTGTTTACACCTTTACCCTCAAGCCAAATATTAAATATGCAATATTTGCCTGTTCAAAGAACCAACAAATATGTCTAAAGAGTGAATTTAATATATAAAGAAACAGCAAGAGGCTGGTCTACCAAAATTTTATGTAAATAGGTCCTAGAGATTAATAAAAATAATAATAATTATTATTAAAAAAACGCTTTCCATGTCACATAGACATCACAAAGCGCTGTTCAATAAAAATTTATTTTAGATTAAACTAAAAAATTGTGAAAATTTAGTATTGAATGTCTTTTAAAGAGTGTGTACAACATTGGTAATTGCCAAAGACCTGTATCCAAACTTGATGTGACCCAACATGTACATGAAATAACAAACCTGTGAAAGTTTAAGCTCAATCGGTCTTCGAAGTCATGAGAAAACAGTGAAAAACACCCTTATGTGTTTTAACTTCTTTTCAAAAATCTGAATTTATCCTGCAGGATAAATACTGTTATTTTACTCATTTCCTAAAAACTATGGCATTTCAAGCAAAACTATTTCAAGGGAAGTTTTCCACCATGACCATCTTTTATACATTGTAAGTTATGTGCAAATCTGTGAACATTTATACATGTATTTTCATTCTTACCAACACACCCTTTTTATTGATACAGAATGACTGAAACCAACCCGATCAAACTCGGAATAAATCTACTGCGATTCACACTCAGACTCAACCCTGAGAACTCGGACTTGAAAATTGAGGACTCGAACACAACTGGATAAGTGCATGAAACAGCAATTTGGGGGAAATTTAGAAATGAGTGGATCCATTTGAAGATCAAACAACCTCCAATGGCAATATAAGCTAGTAAAAGAGAAACCCCAGTTTGGATCTTAGGAATAAATGTGTGAAAGGATTTTAATGAAATGGAATTATTTCTTACTAAAATTGACCAGAAAAACCTATAACATAAAATTTTGCAAAATAGTACAGAAGAGCAACTTAAAATCAACAAAAATAATTTAAGGCTCTGACACAACTACCACCCCACTCTTCTCCAGAGTAAAAGCCATGAACACCTGAAGGGTGTGGCTGATCTCCTTCAAAGAGTCGGCCATTGATTGGGAGAGCTTTAAATTCTCTTTGGAGATTTGAAGCCTCTCCCTTTCTAACTTTAACTTCTCCCTCTCTATTTCTATTATGTTTGACTGTTGGGTGGACTTCTTGTTCACATTCTTTGCTCCCCCTCTTGCTGTCTGTCCACCATCTTCCTTCTCTTTGCTTTCTTCTTCGATTTCTTCGATTTCTTCTTCGATTTCTACATCTTGGCCAAGATCTTCCAAATCCATGGCTTCATCGGTGATACCTTTCAGGAATGGAAAAAAATAACTAAGCAATTATTTGTCTGATTTTAAAAACTTTATGTAGTTTTATTTTGAATGTGACCCACCAACCTGTTTTGTTTCTCTAAACAAAAGTATATAAAAAATTTGAATTTGACTTTCCTTTGCAGAAGTCAGTTATGTCTCAGATTGACAGGAGTACAAATACAAACACCAAAAGGGCAACATGAACAAGTATAAAAAGGAAAATCAGTATTTAGAATCAACTTTATTTTATACGCCTTTAAAATTCTGTCTACCTGTTTCAACATTTTCTAGCAACGTCTGTAGATCTACATCTGGGATCGTTTCACCCTCCATCTGCTCGACAATCCCGTCTTTGGCCACTGCTGCCACGGCGTCTAAAACAACCTCATATATTTTGTTCACTGGTGGCTTAGGACCCCCTCCTGAAATTGAAAGACTATGGTATTAATCACTAAATTAATATTAGATTGATAGTTAATAACCTTTGTAAGCATTTAAAATTTGAAGGAGTTTTACTCTTAAAAAAAGAAATGACAAATAAAAACAAAAGCTAGTGGACTGAATGATTTCCTTACCTGTTTTGTTGATGTCTCGGTGGTAGTTTCTGGCATGGCTCGACACATCCTGCCACTTTTTCCTGACTTTATCCCATTTTCTGTCCGATCCTCCACACTCTTTCAATACTTCCGTAGCCTTCTTCCAGAAATCATGCTTCCTTTTATCAACCTCGGCGGAAGCCTTGCACCGTGTGCCAAATAGTTCAGCTGTGTGCTCCTTCACAAACTCGGCCAATATTTTTACCTCCTCGAAGGACCAGTTTGCTGCTCTTTCTTGGCTAGGGTTGTGCTTAGGCATGACTAGGACCCTAACTTAGAAGAAACCTACGCTGTCTGGCTAGGCTAGTTGTATTTTAACACCTTACAATTTACATGCGATAATCATCCATTCCATGTAATTGTATACGAATACGATGGTAGAGATGATGATTGATATAGGCCTACACGTACTTTCTATGCTCTAACGAAATGATGCTTAGTAAAACACTTAAATTTTTGATTAATCTGACTAAAAATGTATCGGTAATCTCCTTATAACAAACTGGAACAAAAGTACTCACCAATATTATTAGCAACAAGGATCTAGCAGACGACATTTCCCCCACATCTTGCGCGTCTGCGTGTGTCTTTCTCCTCTTAGTTGTCGATGTTTCAGCGGCTATTTCATTATTATAAGACTTTTTTACATAAAATAGTCGTAGTCAAAAAAGGTCATCCTCGTTCATAAACTTTGTTTTATATAAAGGGCATTTTTCAATGCGTCGCGACGCGTCGTCCTTACGACGTGTTTCGTGAAATGGGTTTTGCAACACATCGCAGCTACGATGCGTCGCAGAGCCGCGACGCATCGCAAACCCTACGATGCATCGTAAGTTAAGAAGAGTTTCGTGAAATCGACCCCTGGAATTTAATCTCAGAGAGGGCAAGGCCATTTTAACTTTGCAAAGGGCACTTCCATTGGAAAATATTGAAAAAAGAGTTTAAGCCTATTGGAAACACCAAAAGGGACACCAAGGCAAGACCAGGGCAACAGAGGCCATGGCCTCCGTGGCTGCTGTGTAACTTCTGGCCAGGGTTCAATTTCATAGAGCTGCTTAAGCAGAAATTAGTGCTTAACAATTGTCTGCTGAGCAGAAATGAGCAGGATACCAGTCACAAATTGTACATGTGACATGGTAGTTTGGCTGGTAACCTTATTCTGGTAAGCGAAGTTTTGTTGTGCTCAGCTACTTTTTGTGCTTAAGCAGCTCTATGAAATTGGGCCCTGCAGTGTTACCTAGAGTAGAAGGGTTTTGAATGAATCATCTGGGCTCGATTTCACAAAGAGTTAAGATTGATCTTAAGTGCAAATCGATCCTAATTGCTAAGCAAAGTGTGATGTCACAATACAAATCACTATGGTAATACTGACAACTCATCTTAAGATGAATCTTAGTGCTTTGTGAAATCAAGCCCTGGAATCATGGTTTTGAAACCACCCTTTGCTTTTTCTCATAATTAATCATCTTACCCATTCAGCCAATTAACATTCATTCTTTTAAAGTAAAGACAAATCTTGAGTTTGTTTTTTTTTGTTTTTTTTCATTTAATTAAATTTTTTTAATTTTTTTTTTTCATGCACGTTGCAAAATGGGATGTTTGGGTGGATATTCAAGTCAGCTGTCTGGCTGCAAAAAAATAAAATAAAAATTGAGGGCGCTCTGAAGTTGTTTTTGCCGTAATAAACCGCCCACTGTAGGCCAATGCAGAAACAAATTAGCGGATATAAACTTCATCTGCCGTGAAGTGGTTAAGTTCCTTAATGCAGGGTGTAACATTCAACCACCTTCTTGCTAGTCTTCATTACGGAACTTAACCACTACATGTATTAAGAAGCTGGTTGAAAAGATAACCCTGAAGCTCGGAACTCTTTGAAAAGTAGTAGCCATTGAGAAAGAGAGTTCACTGTTCTCTATATTCACAATATTTTGCATGTGGCTGCCGAGTCACAAACATTGAGTCTGGGTTTTAAGTTCGAGTCCATGTGGTCGAGTCCAAAGACCGAGTCTGAGTCCAATTCATTTTCCATCATGACTTGAATCTGAGTCATCAAAAAAGTCACAATCAAGTTCAATCAACCCCTTGCATTGGCTGTCATCGCTAAGATCAAACAATGGAATTCACCTTTCGCTGGACACTCTGCCAACGAGGGCGCTGTTTGGGTCTTGTGACTTTATATGCATAGGGGTCTATTGGGACTTGCTTCCGAGTCCACGCAACACTGGTGAAAATGCAACACTGTTGAAGACAATCATAAACCCTTGGCTCCTGTTTTCACCCACAGTTTGTGAAATTTGTGAAGAAACTTGGGGAGGGGGAGGTGACAATTGATGGGAATGAGGTGAAGACAAAAGAGGGCGCTCTGTTTGACCCGCTCGCCCAAGAATGGACGTCCGATTTCCTTAACGAGCAGGTAGTGCAAACAAATACAGTGTACATCCTTGCCGTTTTGTTACTATGTGTATCTGCTTGGTCCTTGCTTCCTAATTTCAACTCATTCTAGACGTCATCCGTGCTTTCTTTCTTGATTTTCAATTCATACATGTCACATAACTTTACAGTTTTACATTTGATAATGTTCCTGTAGTTTTGTTAACAGTACTTGTGTTTTTGTGATTCTTTCCTAAACTAATTTTTATTGTAAAGTGCCTTAGAGCTTGTTTTTCATGAATTTTTTCGCTATATAAATACTGTAGTATTGATTATTATTATGATTAAAGTACGCTGCATGTAAAAAGTGTGAGCGGCTATTGCTGTTTCCCTTGCTTTATTCACTTACTTTCAGTCTTAAATTTTGTTATGGGAAGCATTAAAAGGGCCTTAAAGAGTCTTAAGTTTGACTTTTTACACCCAATGATTTAACCGACTTAAATTCATTTGATCATTTGGGACGTATTCAGTGTTAAAAAACTTTAAACGACATCAAAATAACTTTGCACCTTCAACATTTGATGACTGTGGTCTCTTTTTTCACTTTCAGGAGCTTCTGACCGATAACTGGGCCAAAGAGTTCACGTCGGAGAACACGATGCCGTCGGATGCAGACTTCTGGAATAAGTTACAGAAGGAATGGGAGGATATGGGTCCGACAGAAGACCACCCTTGGCTAACGGAGTTCAACGGGGGCCAGGCGAAAGACCCGGTAAGAGATTCATTTGAAATTACAAGAATTTGAACATTTTGTCTTTTGAGTATACCAATAGTTCCCTTGCATTTGCCCCCATCTCTGAGGTCAAAAAGTGGGAGCATACGTGACGCGAACAACTCATAGCTAACAATAGGTGTTCACTGACCTCAGTGAGGGCGCTGTTCTGGGCTTGTGATGTCATATGCAAGAAAACATTAATGAAGTGTAAAACAAATTCAAAATAATATGCCCTTTTGATTATAATGTTACAGTCGACGATATGAATTTTGTTGGCATCATTTCCTCTCTCTGGCAGGTTTATGAATTTGAAGATGAGAATCCTCTTGCGGATCATCCTAATCCATTTGAGGAAGGCCTTAATCGGCTTAAGGATGGGGATTTAGCGAATGCAATATTGCTGTTTGAAGCCGAGGTGGTGAAGAACCCAGAGCATATGGAGGTGAGAGAAAGACGGTAATCTCCTACTTATGAAACGGTGTGGCAGTAATAGTTGGCTAATCCTACAAAAGCAATAATAGTTTACTCTGGTGATTAGACCACCAGGGCCCAATATCATGGCTCTGCTCACCGTAAGCAAAGAATCGGCGCTTAAAGAAGCAGGGAATTTCGCGCTTACGTCAAGCGTATTTCATGGGTTAGCAGGGAATTTTTGCTTGTGCGCGTGCGTACTCCTCGTTACTAGGCATTCTTCGCTTACACAGCCAGCGCAGAAATTCGGCGCTGCCCCGTAAACAAAGAATGGTGTTCGTAAGCGTAGAATTCAGCGGTAAGCAGAGGAATGAAATTATGCCCTATTCTTTTCAGAACCACACAAACTGACTAAGGAGATTGTTTCCATACTGCAGACTTCCTTCTCATTTTACTCTCACCTTGCAAAACTACAAGTCGTTTCTGAGAATAACTCTTGTTCTGTTCTTTGTAGGCGTGGCAGTACCTCGGAACAACTCAAGCGGAAAACGAACAAGAACAAGCGGCAATAGCAGCTCTCAGAAAGTAAGAAATGTCTTCATATTGTTGATAAATTTTCCATTATTCTGTAAGATGTTTAAATCCCATTTTGTTAATTTGGGCAATTTTATTTCAAAAGTGATGATACAAATCGGCTGCGATATAGAAATATCTTCAAAATTGTTTTCACTTTTGTCCTAGAGCAAGTCACTTTACCATATTTGCCTTGTCCATCGGTAGTACACTTATCGTGTAAACCCTGGTGTTTCTGGTTCATGTAGGAAGCACCCTTCTTTACAGGCTTCCTCAGTCTTGCGAGCTACAGTGATTTAGTTCACTTGTGAGGCATCCTTGGTTTCATTACCAGAAATATATAACAACAATAATAATATGGTATTTGAGGCATTGCATGGTGAGGTATCAATGTATATTTGGTGTGCGGTAACAACATGTGTATATCTACTTGCTAGGTAGATTTTGTTCTTTGAAAACTTGTCTTGCTATTATTCTACTGCCGCGGAGTAGATTATTCGGAATTCGGGAGACTTCTCAGTTCTGAAGAGCACTGTCCTGCTTATTAACTACTACCTGGGCGGGAGGTAGGAAATCGGCCAGGACTACTACTTTCGCTTGTGGATCGAGGGGACTTCTCATTATTAACTACACTGCCGCGGAGCAAGTTCCAATAATAATAATCTTTCTCTTGTAGGTGTCTTGAGTTGAAGTCGGATAATCTGACGGCCCTCATGAGTCTCGCTGTGAGTTACACAAATGAGTCGCTTCAGAACCAAGCCCTTGAGACGTTGCTGGACTGGCTAGCGGCAAACCCAAAGTACAAACATCTCGTCAAAGATGAAGCTCAAGGAGCCGAGAGTCGGATCGACTCTCGGACGTCATCATTTCTATCCAGGTAGGTTTACTTTTTTTTTTACTTTTTTTTTAAAATGAGAGATTGCCTAACATCCCAAGGCCGGATGTCACCAGTGGCAATTGCCACCTTATCCTTGGGCTGAAACAGGGTTACCCCCTTCACAGTATGTAAAGATATTGGCATGGGTATCATCCACTAGGAGCCTGGCAATTATTGTTAAGTGCCTTGCTCAAAGGCACAAGTGTCATGTCTAGGAGAGATAGCCTAACATCAAGGCCGGATGGCCACTTCAAGGTGAGGGCTTCACTTAACTGATTTGGGCTGTCGACCCAAATCAACTGTCACCAGGGACACATTGCCACCTACTCCCGTGGCTGAAACAGGGTTACCCCCTTCACAGTCCGTGAGGATGTAGGCATGGGTATCATCCACTAGGAGGAGCCTGACTGGTATAGAGCAGAATGCACTACCTTCCCAACTTTGGGCACAAGTGTCATGACTGGGATTCGAACCCACACCTGACAACACCAGAGCTTGGGTCCGTTGAACAAGACCGCTCGGCTACGACATGCCACAATACAACTGCAGTGGCAATACTTGATAGTAGCAAACTTAACTAATCAGAATTTAAACGTCTCTATTTTTTGGGGTGCTAATTGCTTTCTTTCTTTCATTAGTTCAGTCATATTGGATCCATCACCTGTGCAAAAGTTTGCAATTCGTTATTCATTTATACATGTTAATTGTTGTTTTATTTTCCAAGCTGTGATCAGATCTGGAGAACATTGAAGGTCTTTATTTGACCAGATTTTATTGATTTATTTTTGGATTAAACAAAGAAAAATTGACTAGAGCGGGATTTGAACCTGCGAGCTGCGGCAGGAGAGAGGATCACCTTAAGGGGATGCAACTTTTATATTTTAATATCAAGTAATAAACCACAAGGGAAATTGGGAGGTAAATTTTAAATAATTTTGAGTTGAACAAAGAAAAAGTTGCTGCAGTGGGAAGAGTTGCATCTCCTTAAGGTGACCCTCTCCTGCCGCATCCCAGGCTGTATTGTAGGCTTGGGTGTGATCCCAAGGCTAGTTAGCAGGTTGAATGGCTTCTGACTGGCATCCCCGAACAAAGATATTGACAAAATAACAAGACCGCAAGCATTAGGGCTATATGGCTCACCTGGTACAGCCTTGACATGTTAATCCAAAGGTCGCAGGTTCAAATCCTGCTCTGGTTATTTTTCCTTGGTTCAACCCCAAATTAATTAAATTTTACCCATTCAGTTTCCCTTTTGGTTCAATACTTGATTTATTGATTTATGTTACAGGTCGATGTCTGAATTTGTTCGAAACAAAAGGTGAAAGAGGAGTGGTGGAGCTTATTTTTGTCATTACCAGGCCTAGTCATACCGAACAAATTTCTAGATGTTATTTTATCATGTCCAAAATAGTCATTTAGGTACACAGCACAATTTAAAAAGTGTCATGTTGTGCAGCAGGTACCTCTTCATCTTCATCTTCATATGTCGTACCAATGTCGTAGTCAAGACGTGAAAGTCTGAGAGTGAGACCAGAGGGTGTTGAGACAAACACCAGGACCATGTTTCATAGAGCTGCTTAAGCAGAAAATATTGCTTAAAAGTTTCCTGCTCAGCAAAAATGAGCGGGATACCAGTCACAAATGGTACGTATGGACATGATACTTTGGCTGGTAACCTTATTCTGGTAAGCATAATTTTGTTGTGCTTCACTACTTTCTGTGCTTGAAGTTAGGCAGCTCTTTGAAATTTGGCCCAGAATTAACACATCTCAAAACTCTGCTTAAGCAGAAAATATTGGTTTAACATTTTGATGCTAAGCAAAAACAGGCAGGATACCAGTCACCAATGGTATATGTGACATGGTATTTTGGTTGGTAACCTTATTCTGGTAGTTATAATTTTGTTGTGCTGAGCCACTTTTTGTGCTTAAGCGTCGCTATGAAATCTAACCCTAGTCTCATGACCTACAACATTGTCATCTAACATTGACTCACTTACTCCTTTCTCAGTCTGGGGAAAGTCACAGAATTATCTCTTGTACCAAGAAATCTGTAGATGACATTCATTGTGATGGTTTTTTTCATGTTTGTACAATTTTAGTTCATTTTGTAGAGGATCAGATTATCTTTTGAATGATTTACACAGTTGTTTTGTTTGCCTTTTTTAGTTTGGCCAAAGCTTTTTTAGTTTGGAAAACACAAAGAAAATCAGTTATATTAAGAAGCATCATTTGTGTACAAAGAAAACGTTTGCTACCTGAAAAGTTCAGGGGTCGATTTCACAAAGCACTAAGATTCATCTTAAGATGAGTTGTCACTATTACCATAGTGATTTGTATTGTGACATCACTCTTTGCTAGGCAACTACGATGGATTTGCACTTAAGATCAATCTTAACTCTTTGTGAAATCGAGCCCTGCTCACACAAATTTTTGAAATGAGCAAGACACTTGATCTTAATTGCTACTTCCTTCCGTAGGTCCTTTGTGTTGTGCAATGCACATAAAAGATCCCAGTACACGTATCATAAAGAGAAGGGGCTTGCACGGTGTTTCTAGCATAGTCTAGTAAAAATATGCACCACTACCCCTTGTATTCCTACTCAAGGTTTTATATTATTGTTGCTTCATCTCATAAAGTCATTCTAAACAAGCTCCACCAGATTTGATAATTTGGTGGCAGGAGTGTCATTTTGGAGGAACATGGTGCATTATAAATGTACATTACTATTTTTGTTGTTATCCTCCTCACCGTTTGCCAGGTCCTGTTCTTCATCATCGTCTTCATGCTCATCATCTTCTCTTCAGTATCAATCATCGTTGCCCCCCTCCCCCCATCCTATTTCATCTTCTAAGACTAACAGATCAAAACACCCTGATCACTAAGTGCACTGATGACTTCATTTTTTATTCACAAATCTTCCACAGTGCTCTACACAGTCACGCTAAAGACTTATTCATCCAAACAGCTCAGACCTCCCCGACCGACGTAGACGCCGACGTGCAGTGCGGTCTCGGAGTTCTCTTCAATTTATCTCAAGAGTACGACAAGGCCGTGGATTGCTTCAAGACGGCTCTGTCTGTGAGACCACAGGTGAGTTGAGTATATCGGGGTTGGCACTGTGGAGCGTGGTTCGAATCCCACCTCAGACAGGAGCCTTGTATGTGGATTGGGTTTTAAGTCCCTAATTGATAACTTGTGTTTCTCCTATTTTGGGGTTTTCCTCCAACATAGAAAAAATACTTAGGACTGGAATTTTATCTTCATGAGGGCAAGGCCATTTTCATTTTGCGAAGGGCACTGCCATTAGAAATCAGAAAGTCTATAAAAAAACATTTGAAAAGGGCAGAGAGACAAAGATCAGCAGCCGATTTCATGAAACTTTACGCAACTGCGCAAGTCAACTTGTACAAGATTTCTTGTGTAAGTGGTGCACAAACTACGCAATAAATGTAGCGCAAATGGGCTCACGCAGTTGTGTAAAGTTTTCGCGAAATCGCTGGCAGGGCAACAGATAATGGCCTCCAGGTAATTGTTCTCCCTTAACATCGTAGCATCTACAAGAAACATTTGGAGGGGCACAGAGACCAAGATCAGGGCAACAGAGATAATAATAATAATAATAACCAATTTTTATATAGCGCTTTTCACACCCGAAGGGCGTCCCAAAGCGCTTCCAACATTATTACCCCTGGTCACTGGGCCATTATTTCATTCCTTAAACCATCTCAGCTCCCTGGGGAGTATACAGCCTGTGCAACAAATATGCGCTACTAGGCTAAATCAATCACAAGAACCATCTCTGCCCTCCCAGGTACCCATATTACCCCTGGGTGGAGAGAAGCAATTATAGTTAAGTGTCTTGCTCAAGGACACAAGTGTCACGACCGGGACTCGAACCCACACTCTGCTGATCAGAAACACCAGAGCTTGGATCTGGTGCTCTTATCCGCTCGGCCACGACACGCTACCTAACAGTGTTCTACCGACAAAGTTTAGCTCGTATAATTGTTATTTAACTACTTTTGTCATGCATTTTATAAGATATTTGTACTGTTTTATTTTAATTGCATTATTAATTGTCAGCTGCTGCTGTTGATTGTTGATTGATAGTAATGATAATATAAGAAGAATTGTTTAATCATTTATAATATAAAGCAAATTCCATAAAACATATGTTTGTTTTTTTAAATAAATGTGGTGTAGTTATTCAATTCAAGGTATGTTTGTATTTTAAGTACTGATAACTATATGACTGCTGTTAAATTGTCTTCTTTTTAAAATAGTTTGTTTGTTAATTTTGTTTCACTCTTCCTACCTTGACATTGTAGGACGCCCTCCTGTGGAACAAGCTTGGAGCAACGTTGGCCAACGGCAGCCGGAGTGAGGAGGCTGTAGACGCTTACCATCATGCATTGCAAATCTCTCCAGGGTTTATCCGATCTCGTTATAACCTAGGCATCAGCTGTATCAACCTCGGAGCTCACAAGTAAGCATCTTAAAAGTGTGAAATGGGGAGGGGCGGTGCGTAAAATAAAGTGCAGCAGGAACTAAACTACTATTTTGTACTCGATACAGAGAGGCAGTAGAACACTTCCTAGCGGCACTGAATATGCAACAGAGGGGAATCGGTCCACAAGGTGAGAGGTCAACCATGTCGCAGAACATCTGGAGTACACTTCGAATGACGATCTCTCTCCTGGGAAGGATGGACCTCCACAAAGCCGCCGATGACCACGATCTCGGTAAACTCAACGATGAGTTCGGTGTGGCCCAAGTCGCAACGTGACTTCGGCAGCATGCCTCACCAGGAACCTGTTGCTTGAAGTGCAGAAAGGCAATCTGCGTGAAAGTCCCTGGAATGGCACTCTGGTGGTAGTACTAACTGACGAGATTCATCAACAGGTCGTCGGGTCGGTGCAAAAAAACTCGCACGAAAATGCCGTGCAAAAACGTTGTATCCCGGTGTCGCGATCTCGGATGTCCGGTGTGCTAAAAGGTCCGGGTGACGTCACCGGGCATTTCGGCACGCTGTAGTCACGGTCTCAGATGTCCGGCGAGCCAAGCTTTCCGGATGACGTAGCTGGGCATTTCAGCTGTCGTTGCGGGCGTGGGTCTCCCGTGCTCTGCATGCTGCCGCCGCGAATAAATCTCTGAGACCTATTTTTGTTCTTTTCCGATTCTTTTCTGTTCAGTTGCATTCTGGTGGCACATCTTGTATTTTGTTAATTGTTTGTAAAGCGCATTGAGGGTTCTAATTTCGTTGGCATGAGTTTAACCAATTGTAAATCGTTCATTTTTTAAAGCACACGGCCAACATTGGTATTGGTCAAATGCTGATAGTGTGAAAGGGGCTTATACACAGAATAAGTCAGACTACGCATGACTTATTTAAAGTTGAAAAATTCATCAGCTTTTATGGACTTAATTTGATAACTTAATTTATTTGGGGGTGTTTTCAATTAACTTAAAAAATAACTTTCCAATCGTAGGTTTGTAGCCGACCGCTGTCTTTCTACAGATACTTTCATGGTAAACATGCCACCAGTGTGTTTGGCGTTTGACCTGGTTCCTCTTGCTTTGCCGAGATGTAGAGCAAAGACTGAGCCACTCCAACATCTTTATTCCACGCGCTGCATTTCTTTGCAACTCCTTGCTTGGTGCATGTTTCCCTCCATCCAGAATGTTTTAAAAGGAATATCAATTCCTACCTTCAGCTCCCCTGAGTTACTTTCATCTTAAATGTATTCTTGTAGCCCCTTGCCTTGTTTAACCGAAATTGCATTAAAAAATTAACAAATAATAATAAAAACGATCAAGCAGTTTTTGTTTAATAGGAGGATGTTTTATTCACAACAAAAAGATTGTAAATAAATATATACATGTGATAATTTTCATAATTTAAGGACGCTGTGTAACACTTGTCATTCTAAAACTTTTCTCTGCTGTATCTAAAACTTGACAACGAAAAATATCAGCACACAAAAATTCATGATTATTCATCATGACATATCAATGTAGCAAAATTCTCAGGTCTCACACTAAATACAAGGTTTTTTACTCTTTATAAAAGAGAAAAAGAGAAAAATGCTAAGCTGGGATTAATTCAAGACAAACTTGAACCACATACCGAATGGATGTTTTGGTGCAACAAACCAATAGCTGCCAACATTTGCAATCAGTGAGACTTTGTACAACACTCGGGGAGATATTTTAGAAATGCGTTCAATATAATTGAACAGTTTCCATAATCGGGGAGATTTTCAAATTTGTTCATCAGTACATGAAAAGACTGGTTTATTTTCAGGGAGCTTTCTGCAGAATTGGGGAAAGCTGGCAGCTCTGTAAATCTATGGCTTTTTACTCTTTACAAACTAAATAAGAAGAGCGCTAAGCTGAAAACAATGAAAGATTGGCCGACAATATCGGTATCAATCGTTTTGCCACACATCCGCATTCGGGAATCTCCTCTTGAGTTTCCTGACGCTATTCTGATGTCGTCTATTCTCCTTCTTTCTCTTATCTTGCTCCTGTTCCAACCATTTTCCCATGATCTTCCGCACGTACGGCGCATAGACGTAACGCTTCCGCTGGTACTGGTAAAACAACAAAAACATTGACACACTTAATAATAGTTATAATAACTCGGGCTTATAATACGCACATCTCCAGAGATCGATCAAGGCGCATACAAAAAAACAACAGAGTGACTCAAAAGTTATGTACAAAACTAGCGAAACAAATGGGATTTGAAATTCCATATTTTAACACACTCTTTTCCTCTTGTACAGAACTGCCCCCCCCCCCCTAAAATCCTCTAAAGAATTCATGAGATTCACAGAAAACAATGAAAGGGTGCCCCATATCGAGCACCAAATGTGACTCACTCGTTTGTTGAGATACATGGGACTGTAGTGTTCCCTTGGTTTCAGGTAGCGCATATATCCGAACGGGGTGTACACCATCTTGCCTGGGTGTTCGTCTTTGTGTCCTGTCTTCAGCTCAGTCAGCGCCTCAGTCCTTTCTCTTATCACTTGCTGTATGTTCCTCATGGACTTTTCCACCTTTGCAAAAAAAAAGAAAATGTGTTTGTTTTTTTCTCCAAATTGAACTGAAGCAATTTTGGGGTTTAAAGGTAGCATAGTTGTCAAAGACCAGTATCCTCACTTGGAGTATCCCAACATATTCATCAAATAACCAACCTGTGAAAATATGGGCTCAATTGGTCATCGAGGTTGCAAGAAAATATTGATAGAAAAAACATGTTTATTATAGAATTGTGTGATTTCAGATGTCTGAGAAAGGCTTCAGTTTCTCAGATTCAAATGATAGAAAAAACCACACTCATTTATAGAATTGTGTGATTTCAGATTCGAATTTTTGTGTGGAAAATTACCTCTTTCTCTAAAACTACATTACTTCAAAGGGTGTCATTATCTAACAATGTTTTATAATATTTACAGCTCTCCAGTGCTCTTTACCAAGTAAATGTTTATGATAAATAATTGTTTGAGTAATTACCAAAGTAATTAACTATACACCGATGTGTGATAATCTTGGGTCGATAGAAAGCCGAGGCTTATTTGACCCATCTCGTCAAAGACTTAAACGTAAACACTTTAGAGGGGTATTTGCTGCAGACATGAAGTTAAAAGCAAGAGGCTGTACTTAATAACGAGATAACAATATATAATCAAGGTTTCTCCAGTATTTGTTTAAGTTAGTTTTGAATCGATTGCAATACGGCCATCTTTGATGTAAAACAATGGAAAAGTGCACGCGTGTACGCGCTACGCACGACTCTCAGCCAATGGTAGCTCTTCACGCGAGCACAATTCATCAAAGATGGCGGCCAATGACGTCTATTGCAATCCATCTATAGAAGGAGCTGAGACAACCTCATTTGATAAGCTGTTGTGATCAACAACTCTAATAAGCACTACATAGTCAGGGTCCCAAAGACCAACATCATCAACAGCACAGGGCTAACCTTTTCTAATCTTTCCTGGCCCGGCATGTACCGGTCTAGCCTCCATGCCTCTGCCTCCAGCGTCAGCAACATATTTTTTTCCTTTAATAGCACATACCTGCAAAAGAAATAACACAAAATAAATAATCAACATTTATAGATGTATAAAAGGTACATTAATAAACACCTCGGAGAGTTTATGCACTCTGATTGGTCGAAGACCGGTCACAGGGGGGGGGGGGAACTTGTGATATAAAGCCCGGCTCTGTGAATTGGTGAATTAAAGGCCCCTAAACAAGCACATTGCTGTGGTAAAGTGGTGTGCAAAAGTGCTTTTTGTGCGGAAACTTATCAAATCAAATGTCTTCTTTGTGCGTAGTGTTTTTTTAAAATTTTTGCAAGGACAGATGGTGCACGCACATACCACGGGTAGGTGTGAACATGATGACAATATCAACTAAAGGTAGCTGGTATGAATCCATGTGCGTAAGATGCCTGGATTTGATCTTTAAAATCTTACCAAAGTTTATGGGTAAAACACAAATAATATAGTTTATCCCAAATGCAAGTTCAACATGTTTAAAATCTCACCAAAGTTTATGCAGCGTTGCGTTGTCTTTGAGTCGGATATCATCAACTTCCCAATGTCTCCCTGAAAAACAAAATTCACACAAGAAAATCAGTGATTTATTACCACCAACACCCTTGCCATTAACAAATTGACCCCCCCCCCCCCCCCAAATGGAAGTGCAGTTCTCCAAACATTAGTAAGCGGCAGTGGGTTTGTTAATGTTATTTAAACCTCCTACTGTGTGACCGTTCAATATCATCCACTGTGGTTTTGAACATGTTGGCTGATAGATAAACTATATATGCAAGCCAGCAATATGAGATCATGTGGTGAATGCATCTACGAAGTACATAGTTAGCCCTCCTACTGTCTGACCATTCAATATCATGTACTGTGGTTTTGAATGATAGATAGACTATGCCAGCCTGCAATATGAGATCATGTAACGCCAAAACAAGTAAAACAAACTTCTTCTTTTTTTCATTGTAGTTATCTTTATTTATATGGCCATAGATAAAAGAAAACAACGTACACACAGTCAAAATGAGATTAAATTGTAATTGTGAAGCAGTACACAGTTAACCCTCCTACTGTCTGACCAATGTGGTTTTGAACGATAGATAAACTATGCCAGCCTGCAATATAAGATCATGTAAGGCGTAACAAGTAAAACAAACTTCAAAATTTTCACTGTAGTTATTTATATTTATTTGGCTATAGATACAAGAAAACAGCGTACAGTACACACAGTCAAAATAAGATTAAATTGTAATTGTGATGCAAGGAAAGTTGTAGTTGAAAGGGCCCTCGTGTGGTTAGAAGTACGATCAATTTTGAGGGCTCGGACTGTATAGTAGTAGGTCCACACTGAAAGGAACTGAGCCTAAAATGGATTAGTTTATGCCCTTGACACTCATATGACGATGTATTTTCTATTGGCTCACCTGCTTTCACGTCAGGCTCTCCGTAGTTTTTCGGATCGTCAAAGAATTCCTCGAGGCCTTGGTGTAATGGGCTTGTATGAAGTTGTCTCTGTTGGCTACTGTTGGCAACTGAAAGAGTGTTTAGAAGCTGCTGATGATGTGATGAAAGCCCTTGATGCCTCGCACGTTCAGCACTGCAGAAAAATAATAATATAATAATAATAAATGTGCCTATTTTGTAGAATTCCATTTTGTATAGTGCTCAAATTCCGTCCCTTCGCTTCTGTGTGTTGCTCCATAGCGCTCGAACATTGTCACATTGTACTAAAATGTAGCAGCAGACCGTCCATGAAGGTGAAATAATTACATAATCTTGTGTGCAAAATGTTTCTCTTAAGACTCTAGTTACACCCAATACTCAAAAATAGTCATGAGATTTAAGGGTGTCACTATTTACCGGAAAACACCGGAAAACTACCGGAAAACACTGGAAAACACCGGAAAACTACCGGAAAACACCAGAAATTACCGGAAAACACCGGAAAACACCGGAAAACACTCAGATAGAAGCATTCCAGAAAAGCGTGAGTTTGAAATAGCACCGACACAAAAGACGGCGCGGCGGGCGTAGCTACACAGGAATACGTATACGAAGAACTGAGGAATAATTAAACTTATCAAAGTCCTTCCTTTATCTTTCTCGATTATCAGTGCAGTTTATAAAACGTACAACTTTAATGTAAGAAGTTGCGTCGGCATTACTTTTTGTGTACGTGTTAGTATTATTATTATTATTAGCTGTTCCGACCTTTCAGTCGGAACAGCTTTTGTTTTCGTCCAGATTTTTATTTTTTTTATTATTTAGCTGTTCCGACCTTTCAGTCGGAACAGCTATTGTTTCTGTCAAGATTTTTATTTTTTTTAGCTGTTCCGACCTTTCAGTCGGAACAGCTTTTGTTTCTGTCAAGATTAACCTTAGGTAACCATGACCCCATGTTGACCTTTACTTCCGGGTCAACCGGAAGTGACACCATATTTCAAGAACTACACAACCGATTTTCAAACGTTTTACAGTTATAGACTCATTGGGCATTGGAGATTAGCCTTGGGTAACTGTGACCCCATGTTGACCTTTACTTCCGGGTCAACCGGAAGTGAGACCATATTTCAAGAACTACACAACCGATTTTCAAACTTTTTACAGTTATAGACTCCTTGGGCATTGGAGATTAGCCTTGGGTAACTGTGACCCCATGTTGACCTTTACTTCCGGGTTAACCGGAAGTGGGACCCTATCTCAAAAAATTAACTGTTCTTTGTGTTCCATAGTCTACAGAGATAAGGTACAGGACTGTTTTTATACCGGTTAGTTTTGGAGCGAGGAATGGAGAGGTGATTACTGTTTCTTAATTTATGACTATGAGATTGTGTTCTTTGTTCAGGAAGCCAGCTACTAAATGTATCATCTTTAAGTAGGTTACACACAAATTTATAACAAAGTTCCTCTCTTCTAATAGCAAGGGTACAGAGTCCAAGTACAGTTAGTGATTGTTCATATCCCTTGTATTGAGATCCAAGTATAATTCTGCACGCCCTTTTTTGGAGTTGTTCAAGGGCATTGCACTGTTGTTGTGTGATTCCAGATGTCCAAACTGGGACTGCATACTCAAGGGTTGGTCTTATGTAACCCTTATAGATGGTGAGCAAATCTATTGGAGACAGGGCAAAATGTTTTAGGAGTCTGAGCATGTACATGCGCCTACTTGCTTTTGTGGTGATGTCCATTCGAAATAAATTGTTAACTACCTGCGGAAAACAAATGGAAACTACCGGAAAACACCTGCCGCCGCTGCGAGCGATTTTCGTTCACATACGTCGTAAAAATAATCAATGACTGAGTTCCAACAATGTTTTTGAAAATCAAACACTTTATGGTCATCACTTTGAATGATTGTCAAAATAGCTAGGCTCAACATCGTGACTTGTTGTGTTTAATGACTTTCAGGTGTGAATTCCGGATGTTTTCAAGCGGGGGCGCACTCAAAATGGAATGTTTAACACACCGTCTTTTTGTCGTTTTATTATTGGTAACATTTCTATTTTTAGCAGCAATTATTTTACATTCATAAAATGACGTTGCTAATCACTTTCGCGAGTGTAAAAGAAATAATATAACAGGCCATCTCTCTCTCACATCATAATTTAATTATTTCAAGATTGGCCAGTAACATGTCTGCACACACGGGAAACACACACACAGTGAATAAACAGCACTGACCTTCAGTGCGGGCCATTCCATTGTGTTAAATAGGTAATAAACAGTGACATTATACTGAGGGAACAAACACAACATCATCCAGTGGCATACTTAACAGTATATTTATTGAATTACTGTCCTTTTATAACAACAATATATAGAATACAAAATAGAGGCAATATGTAAATGTTGAGGCTAAAATACAACTATAAATTAGGTAACTAAATACAATAAAAAGGGAAAAATCATAGATGGCATAGATGGTTCTGGTACGGTAGGAAAATCTGTGAGAGAGACAGAAAGGAACAAATAAAGGAAAACGCTAACCCACAAATCATTTTTATTTTATTTTCGTTTCCTATTTAAATCTCTAGACGTACGCTGAATAAAATTTGAAAAACGGGGTCTGTCAAGACAAAAACAAGTTTTTTATAGCCTTCAGTGTTGACAGTATAGTAGTTGACGAAGAGCCCGCCCTCTATCACTCTACTGACTGCCCGAAATATCACTCGACATTTAACGGTGCGGTTGCCGTCTGTTCTGTTGGTAGAAATACAGGTTGGAGACTACGGTGCGGGGGCAGCCCGTTACAATATGGTAGTCAAAGTTCGCCGCAAACACAGGTGGTGGCAGTCAGCTACTGACACAGTGTGTCATAGTGTAAGTGCATGCGGCTTGCAAGCACTATGACACACGTACACGCGTTTCCATGTGTTTTCCGGTAGTTTCCATGTGTTTTCCGGTAGTTTACATGTGTTTTCCGGTAGAAAGATAAAGGAAGGACTTTGATAAGTTTAATTATTCCTCAGTTCTTCGTATACGTATTCCTGTGTAGCTACGCCAGCCGCCCGTCTTGTGTCGGTGCTGTTTCAAACTCACGCTTTTCTGGAATGCTTCTACCTGAGTATTTTCCGGTGTTTTCCGGTAGTTTTCCGGTAGTTTTCCGGTAGTTTTCCCGGTGTTTTCCGGTAGTTTCCCGGTGTTTTCCGGTGTTTTCCAGTGTTTTCCGGTAGTTTTCCGGTAGTTTTCCGGTACTTTCTGGTGTTTTCCGGTAAATAGTGACACCGAGATTTAAGAACCATTCATGATTCAATTTCAATTTTTCAAAAAAGTTTGTGATCAACGCTTTGAATCATCAATTCTAGTTATAAC
Source organism: Leptasterias polaris (assembly GCA_037783415.1). NCBI lineage: Eukaryota > Metazoa > Echinodermata > Asteroidea > Forcipulatida > Asteriidae > Leptasterias > Leptasterias polaris. The sequence continues at coordinate 3,369,441 of JAZGTN010000073.1, read as the reverse complement.
CTATAATCTATTGATTGGGACAGGTTGACCACTTGTATAGTTTTCACTGTTCAGCACGAAGTAAAGTAAGGTTACAATCATTGCAACTACTACAAGTCACAACCCCCCCCCCCCCCCCCCGAGTTTAAGATTGACCAGTTCACACTTCAAATCAGTCTATTCCTCACAACCAGAATTAATAAATGAAATGAAAGAGAGATACAATACAAATCACATGTGAACGCTTCAGCTGAATACCGTATCCACTTGCTGAGAAAACAACTGTATTTCCTCAAGAACGTCGAATCCATTCACGTTTAGCGAGGTGACAGCGGGTACAATCCTTCCTCCATGGTTCAACTTCACTCGATCTTCAGCAGGGTTTTAACTTTTCTTCAGCATCATGCATGATGCTAAAAACTTTAATTCTTCTTACCATTTTGGAAGCGAACATCTGATTTTTGGACCACTGTCAACAGCATCTATTGAGGTTGAGGAAACTGTTCCCGGCAGATGACATTTTGTTGAGATGGCACGAAATAAAGAAAACTTGTCCATTACCTTTGCTAAAGAAAACATCGTGCGGTAAGCCGTGGGGGCTGACATCTTGAAATTAACGGAGTTCTCAAAAGAGGGCGCTCTAGCTCTTTTTGCGGTGTTATTTTTTTCTGTCCGACACAGTAACAGAACTTGTCTCAAGTTCACATATAGCAGCTAGGTGGGCGTCGAAGTTCGGGTTTCCCTTCCCACTGCATGTAGGCAATTAACTGAAAGACGATGCCCATGTATTGAATCATGGTTTAGTGTTTCACTATGAGCACTTTAGTATCAAATGCTAATTTTAGGCCTCATACCGGAGACGCTGGGAAAATCTGGCCCTCCTTCGCGTGCCCCACAGGATCCAGGCAAATCATGTTCAAATCAACCGGATAACTTTTCGGACTTCACAATCGTTGCTGCTCAGAGTTCAGTGGTAACTGAAGGTGCTAACAAGTATCAAGTAGCAATCTTCATCTTGGTCGCTCAAAAAATTCAATTGCGAGTCCATGAGGTTGTACGGGTGAGTGTTTGTTCGTTTGTTTTAGATGATCTTCTCAAACGGGGAACTCGGCAAAGCTCCCTCAGGGGTGGCAACAGCCAAGGTTGGTTGTTAGGCTGAATCCTTGGCCTAGGCCTAATACTAATAGCCGGCTAAAAGGCGGTAAGCACGCTGTTGTTTGGTGTGCTTCGGTTCACCCAGTCAAAATCTCCCTATAGAGCTATATAGTATTACAATTAACAACCAAGAATATTTATACATATAGCATATTGTTTGTTCATTGGCCATCATCCTTCTAAAAACAAGATCACTACACATGGTGGTAGCGTTTGAACAAGAAGTACAAACACATCAAAGTCCACACTCGGCGCGGGTTGATCAAAATCCGGCGTTCTTTGGCGCGAATCGTACTCTGAATCAATCACAAGACACTTCATATTCCTGAATTTTCGCGATGAAGTTTTTATGTCAAAAAGGAGGAGAAAAACCGCCAAATAAGACCGTTATTCAACAGTTTTGACGGCATAAATCCATGCTTTCTACAAGTTAGGGCCTATGCTATAGTATGGGCTTTCCCGGTCAATTTCAGCAAAAATTAGTTCAGTTTCATTATGAAAAATACGCATGTGTTCCTAATTCAACTAGGATTTCTTTTTAACTTTATTTTGCATTCAATTTAATGTTCGTGATACGTGAATCCGTTCTTATATTATTGAAATAGTTGAAAATATGTGAAGAAACAAAAATATGCCGAAACAGGCAAAACCGTTAGATTGAGCTACAAAACCGAAAGCACGATCGAAGCTTTACTAAATGGTGAGTTATACCCATTTTATCGTTATCCGGTCTCAGAGGAACAGCAATGAAATTTCGCCCGAAAAGACCGCAAATTCTCACCAAGAACTTGTCGATGTTCAGACTGGGAGTATGTCAAAAAAATCGTCCCGAAAAATACTTGCGTTAGTGGAACCAGAGACTGGGTACTAATTTGAATCAAGAAGACTTCCACTGTGAGTGCCCGTTGTGCGTTCAGGCTGCCAAATGCACCGATGTTATTCACTATAATGAACGATAACCAACACACTACGAAGAGGGTCAGGTACATGAGGAAATAGAGTGTTTCTTTGTGTGCGTTTTGATGAGGCCTAAGTTTCGAACACGCGGTATCTTTCTGCTTCATTTCGGATGAAGAGTTGCTGGTCGAAGGGTCACCCCCTTTGCGGTTGCAGACGACTGTCAGAGCCAGTATCTCATCCCGAATTCTCCGCTTATGAGCTCTGGCGATTTTGACCAAGCCCAGGCATAAACATGTCTTTACAAGAAAGCAAGGAATAGCCACGGTGTCCACGAAAATCATCAAAGACCTGTAATTCAGGCCAACCTCGGTTTTCAATTCTTCATCTGGGGACAACTGAAATCCCACCGTGGCAAGTGCTCCGACTTGCCACAATAAAACAAGAATGACAAGAACACTCCACAGCCCAACAATGACGTAAGCACTTAGCTTATTTGTGACCAATTGCATGTAACGCATCGGTCTGGCGATTTTATAATACCGGTCAGCACCAACGACTACGGAGCTGAAGCAAAATCCACCAATCGTCAACTGAAGCAGACCGGTCAGCCCGGTGATGGTCAGGGGTGCTATGTCCTTCGAAGGGGTGCGAGAAAACAGGCAGAAAACGAAGATGCATATATTGAAGAGGAGCCCAGCAACTTGCAGGTTTGCAAGGAAGAAGTTTGAAGCGTCATGGAGGCAACGGTGCTTCAAAATCAGGAACAACGCTGAGATGTATGCTAGACAAATAGGCAAATTACACAACAGGCCGAAATAGTAAAGGGCGTAGCTCAAATCCTCTCTATCTATCGTAATTAGTTCTGTTCTGTTGGTTTCACCAGTAGTGTTGTTCATAGTTGAGCTGCTCTGGAAGCTGTTAGTATACATCCGTTTATAGCTGGGTGAGATGATCTATGTGCACTTAATTGATTCCAAAAATGTTTTTTATAATTTGAACATTTTGGTGTGGCATCAACAATGTCGCCAAGAGTCAGTTACCAAACTAGCTGATGGCTCGGCACCTGACGCAGATATACGATCTCTATACTACATTATGTGCCCTTTATTCGCACTCGGCCGGCTTCCTGATTGGTTCCGAATATTTATTGCGTATGAGGTAGGTGCATGCACCGGTAAGAGTAATTGACCAGATTCCCTATTAATCCCATGAATTAAAGTTGCTGAAAATCGTGTGTTTGCTTTGCGTTTGCTCCGCTCGTCAGTTCTATCTCATTAGGTGACATATTATTATTAACATGTTCATGAAGACGAGGTTGGCATTTGGAGGGATATAACAAAATGTGAACGTTGGCAAAACAGTAAACACTAATAAAAGCTATATACCATTGTCTTCTACGTCAGACCTCGATAAATATTTGCTATCCTCGTTGAGGAAGTCCATTATGTCAAAAGTTTTCTTTCAGAGTAAGATTACTTGTCACTATACGGTGATTTGAGGCCACCTAAAGGTAAAGCTTGCAGTCACAAAGTAAACAGGTTTGTTGAATAAGTTGAACTAATAAATCACGCCACTATTTCTCAGTCCAAGATTGCAGCCTGACAGTGATTATTACATTCGGTAAATGATCTGGACAGGTATAGTTGAGAGATGTACGCAATAGACTATGATTGTAAGTCTCGCTCATAACATCCGGGACCTGATAAAGTCCGCGAGTTTGTTGTGGTCCAGTGTTTGAATACACGGGAAAGACTTGCGCGGTCTAATTATTTTGTAAGGAAAAAGTAGCTCGGTGCTTTCCCCCCCGTAAATATTGGATGACCCATTTATTCAGAGCGTGATTTTGCTGTGAAAATCAGCAAAGGAATACCTGATGTCTAGTCGTTACGGTGATCTTGTATGTAGACATTTTCTGGCTATTTTAAAATATAACGTTCACCAATAACTGTTCGTAAAAAATAATATAGGCTAGGTATACATGTATATAATAATAAGAAGCAAGATTTAGAACCATAACCCATACACTTTTTAATTTTCCCTCTTTGTTGCTATATCAATCGTACTATGGTCATCATGCTTCCCCAACAGTCTTTGTACCCCCCCCCCCCGATTAAAAACAGGTATTGTTATTGTCTTGGTAATTGAAATGTGGACATCACTTGAAATATTGCCTTAATTGGGGATGGGGGACATTAGGCCCATATCTGGCTGCCAATTAAATCAAATTAGGAAGAAAATTACCGCGCTTGTAATTACCACATGATGCCATCCAGCGAAGACCAAGGCAACAATGACGAGAAAGAGCGGTCTCAATTATTAATGCCGGCGTAGAGTCTCTGACAGCTTAATGGAAAACCAGCCACAAAAATTACCTCCCTGATCAGTCTCTTAATTGCACACTTTGTTTAAAGAGAAATACTTGGCAGACATGCGTGGTAGGCCCAGAAAGAAAACAAAAAGGTTTTTAAAATAGTTCTATCATTTGCATTCTAACACAGTGTTCAGACGGAAATATTTCTCTGGAGAAGTGTACTGACTACTGGTAGTGAACCTTATAATATAATCAGTGATATTTCATATTGGAAAATTTTTTGGTTTTGGCAATCACCGATCCGGTCACTCTGTCTATAACTTTAAGATGAAATTTACCTGTATTTAATATCTGCCTCGTGGTGTTTACAAGTCAAGTTAAGTTCTCTGCTTAAAGGCAGTGCATATTTTGGGTAGTTACTCCACTTTTTAATGACCATAACAACTTACTTGATAAAGAGCACTGGAGAGCTGTTTATATAATTTTAAAATGTCAGAAACGACCCCTTTAAAGTAACGTAGTTTTAGAAAAAGAGGTAATTATCACACAAAAAACACGAATCTGAGAAAGGCTTCAGGAATGAAGCCTTTCTTAGGCATCTGAAAGCACACAATTCTAAGCAACAAGGGTGGTTTTTTCTTCTTACATTATTATCTTGCAGGTTCGATAACCAATATTGAACCAAAATTTTCACAAGTTTGTTATTTTATGTATGTGTTGGGATACGCATTCATTCAGTGAGGATACTGGTCTTTGACAATTACCAAAAGTATATACCATGGCTTTAACAGCCCCCGAGTGCAAATCATTCTAAGTATGCCGACATCAATCAGAGGAAGGTTGCTGTTTTCATTAATTACCCTGAATTTATTTAAGCTCATCTCACTGTGGCATGCGCTTGTTTTGAGTACTAATCTTGTCGAACCGCATACTTTGATTCTTGGTGGCCAATAAAGAAAATATTGCTATCGCTATTTTCGAATTCAAGGTTTTTTGGCTTCAGCTTTAATAGGGCCAGTCAGTAATTTTTTTGTTCTGCTGAGAAAATAGAATTAGCTGTTGCAAACTGCTTACCAACCAAAAGGACCTGTGGTATAAATGCAAAAAATAAGTTGGTGGCCTGACGTTTCGACCCTAGCAGAGTCTTTCTCGAAGGCTCTTTAAGTTGTTCTGTTACAGGGCTGGTTGAAACTAGTCTTGGCCCACGACGTCAGTGATCGATAGGGGTAGTGTACTGCGCTCGGTTACAATGCACTATAGCGCGCCAAGTTGTAACCGAGTGCAGTACACTATCCACTGTCGATCACTGCGTCTTGGGCCAAGACTATGTTGAAACAGGAAGAAGGAGCCCAAGTCGGGACAGAAGAGGAAACCTCGGTTTCGAAAAGGGTCTGAAGTAGTAAACAGGAGAATAGGTTGGAAACTCTTAGTCTTATACCATCATGACAGACTTAATGTACTTGTTTTATAATTTTTTTGATACAATCGGTCAGCTTTCTACCCGCGCGCATTTCAAAACTTAAAGCCAGTTTTTATGACGCACCTGCACGGGATAGCCCAACCATAGGCGTCTGTGCAGCAGTAGGACGCAGAAACAGATACAGAAAAACAAAGAGGGAAGGGAAATTGTTCACAAAAGTTGTGTTTAAGACATTGAAAGCAGGAATGTTGGTACCGCAGTTTTATTGTGTACCTTACTTTGGTCCCTCCTTCCATACAATGCAGAAATAATGCACCAGACATTTTCTGTGTGCGCCTCTCATTTTGGTGCTCAATATGGGGCTTGGGCTCACAAAGTACTAAGATTCATCTTAAGATGAGTTGCCAGTATTACCATGGTGGTTTGTATTGTGACATCACACTTCGCTTATCAATAGATCGATCCATTAAGCCCCGTCTCCTTACGAGTTGACCAATCACAGCCGCGAAACCCGATACCATTAGTGCAAAGATCACCAAACGGCTCAAATGGTGATCAGATTTCGCGGTTGTGATTGGTCAATGAGAAATGGGCGTGGCTTAATGGATCGGTGTATTAGGATGGATTTGTGAAATCGCGCCCAGGTATACCATCCCACATTGTGTCTTTATTGTGTGCTAGGAATCTCAGGGATGATTTCTTTAGAGGATTTCAGGAGGGGGAGAGTACCTTTGTACAAGAGGAAAATAGTGTGTTAAAGTATGGAAACACTGGGGGGGGGGGGGCCTACCCTTTGCCCCATATCGGGCATGGTATAATTCTCCCATGAAAGAAATAACCATTGCAGTTCCCATGGTGACACAGACAATAATAACAATGTCCGCGATTTGTAGTTCTGAATGAGATTACAATCACATGCACGATTAAGGTGCATTTTGTTTTTTTATTAATAACAAAAGTCTGAGTTCTTCAAAGAATTATTTAACTTGGCAAGCTTTGCGTGTTAAAAATAAACCCCAAACAAACAAGCAACACATATTAGTGTGACTTTCTTAATGCTGCAATCAACAATAGATAGGTTGCAATATGACGTAAATCGGCCATCTTTACGGGCAATTTGGAACACACAGTCATGCGTTACGCGTGAGAACGGCGTGCAGGACGCGCACATTTCACCAAACTCATTGCATGATTGGTTAGTGAACGACGCGGCTGCGTTAATAATTTCAGCGCTTGACACGCCTGCAAGCCAAAATGCGATTTGCCCGTAAAGATGGCGTCTACTGGGAACTATCTATACTCCTAATACTCCAAGTCGAATGACACATATCTAGTGAATAATCTGCATAGGGGCTAGGGTGTCACGGCTGAGCAGTCTAGTGCACTGGACTCAAGTTCTGTTTTTTCAGAGTGTTTGTTTGGGTCCCAGTCTAGTACAGTGGACACAAGTTCTGGTGTTGACAGAGTGTCGGTTTGGGTCCCAGTCTAGTGCAGTGGACACAAGTTCTGGTGTTGACAGAGTGTCGGTTTGGGTCCCAGTCTAGTGCAGTGGACACAAGTTCTGGTGTTGACAGAGTGTTGGTTTGGGTCCCAGTCTAGTGCAGTGGACACAAGTTCTGGTGTTGACAGAGTGTGGGTTTTGGTCCCAGTCTAGTGCACTGGACTCAAGTTCTGGTTTTTTCAGAGTAATTTGGGTCCCAGTCTAGTACATACAGTGGACACAAGTTCTGGTGTTGTCAGAGTGTTGGTTTGGGTCCCAGTCTAGTGCAGTGGACACACGTTCTGGTGTTGTCAGAGTGTTGGTTTGGGTCCCAGTCTAGTGCAGTGGACACAAGTTCTGGTGTTGTCAGAGTGTTGGTTTGGGTCCTGGACATTGCACTCGTGTTCATGAGCAAGACACTTGAGCTTAATTACTTCCCCTTTTGGGCGGGATGTAAAGCTACTACCTAGTAGGTCCTGTGTGGTGTGTAATGCACATAAAAGAACCCTGTAGAGCTTAATTGAAGGGGTTTGCCCTGGTGTTTCTGGCTCGGTTGGTTGCAGATTGCACCATATCATCTTGTGACACCAGGGCCCAATTTCATAGAGCTGTTTAAGCAGACAATATTGCTTAACAAATTTTGGCTAAGCAGAAATGAGCAGGATACCGGTCACAAATTGTACATGTGACATGGTAGTTTGGCTGGTAACCTTATTCTGATAAGCATAATTTTAAGGTGCTTAGCTACTTTTTGTGCTTAAAGGGTGTGTACAACATTGGTAAGATTGAAAATATAAATGTTCACAGATTTGCTTATAACTTACATGGTATATAGATGGTCATGGTGGAAAAATTCCCTTGAAATAGTTTTGCTTGAAATGCAATAGTTTTTAGGAAATGAGTAAAACAGCAGTCTTTATCCTGCAGGATAAAATCTGATGTTTCAAACAAAATGAAAACATATACGAGGGTTTTTCGCTGTTTTCTCATGACTCCGAAGACCGATTGAGCTTAAACTTTCACTGGTTAGTTATTTCATGTATATGTTGGGTCACATAGTCTGGATACTGGTCTTTGACAGTTGTACACACCCTTTAAGCGGCTCTATGAAGTTGGGCCCATCCCAGGCTTCCTGTCTGCCAAGCTAGCCATTTTAGGAGTAAAACTACTCTTACCAACTATGGTAAGTGTGTAAATGCTGCATTACATAAAATGTGCGCAACACTGTATAAAACACAGGGGCAATGAATCCCAACTCAGCTCAATCAAGTTTTTTGTAATGATGACATCAGGTGAATTGAGTCAAAAAATTGGGTCTCGAAATTCAAGCATAGCTTTGCCTACTGTTGTAAAAAATAATGAGCACTTGATAATGACATGCCTGTTGGGTCTAACCATAGAAATAGAACCCGGAGAACGCTGAGTGCGTCATTGTGCGTGCGATTTCGTTGTGAGACCATTTTTATGGACGCGCGTACGCCATTTTTTTAACGCGTGTATGGCAAAATTAGCATTAAGCCAGTGATAATATTTTGCCGTACAGTAGACGTCATGAACATTGACCAATGAAAACACGTAGAAACAGTCTCTGTGCGTTGCCATTTTTGCCATACACGCGTGTCACGTGATGATCATTTTGCCATACACGCGTGTCGCGTGGTATCGATACGCCACGTCCGCAGACGACACAGAGGGCGGTCCAGCTTAGCGTTCTCCGGGTTCTATTTCTATGGGTCTAACAAAGTGCTGTATAAGTGTATACTACTACATGTACTCTCTCACTCTCATGCATGCCTCTCTCACTCTCATGCATGCCTCTCTCACTCTCATGCATGCCTCTCTCACTCTCATGCATGCCTCTCTCACTCTCATGCATGCCTCTCTCACTCTCATGCATGCCTCTCTCACTCTCATGCATGCCTCTCTCACTCTCATGCATGCCTCTCTCACTCTCATGCATGCCTCTCTCACTCTCATGCATGCCTCTCTCACTCTCATGCATGCCTAAGTACAAAAAAGCAGCTAAAAGTGATTGTACTGGGTAACACAAAATAACAACTAAACCCAACTTTGCAATAAATGTATATAACATAAATGCAATAATAGAATAGTACAAGGTACGTACACGTATTCAAAAAGACACTTCCACTAATGTATACATATCTTGAATGTAAACAGAAAGTAAGTTACTAAAATCTAAGCACGCTCATAATTTAAATTAGTTTGAATCTACAGTACCAATTCCACCAATTGCTATAATCTAAATAAAAAATGTCTGAAGTTTTGAGTTTGTAGTTGTATAAACTCTATCAACACAACATAGGCCATCTTTCCCACACAGTAAACATACAGAACATTAATATCTCAGACACAACTATAACAAAACACAAGATGTCAATTTTTTTTTCTATGAAAACGCTGAAGGTCTTGAAAAATGTAGATGTTTTCATCTTTCAATAGAAGTGCTCCTTTTCAGAGAAACTCTGGATCTTTTTATCATCGACAAGAGCATAAACATTCCATGCTAGAGACACACCTTAAACACTTCTCACCAGTTCACAATACATTTAACATGACCTTTAAGATTAATACTATTAATACTTAAATAAATGGATGAAAAAACTACTAATTACAGTTGAAACTGCTTCTTGGGTCCCACGGCTGGAATAACACAGATACCACCTGGCCTGAATGTTAATGGGGGTCCAAAAACAGACTCCATGATCTCCATTGCCTTGGTTCTTGTCTTCCACACCTTTTTCAAAACTGTTCCCACTCGAAGATCATTTTCCGCAGTACTGCAATAAAATGGGTGTCAGTGGTTTAAGGATCTTGGTTAAATTTTCTCCTTCAGTGAATAGATTCGGCTGATAATTTTGAGAGCAGGACCGAGTTTCATGTTCATTGCTGTCATCAAGTGGTCCTCCTTGAGAAGCATCAAGGCCTGACCGTCAATCTCCTGCCTCAAGAACTCATCAGCGTAATCCGAGCAGCCTGGTAGGGTGTGGATGAAATCATAGACGTCTTGGACTGACCATTTGGCTGGATCTCCTTCAGGACCGGCCGGATCGTCGAAGGCATCGTCCGAAACAGGTGGAGTCTCGTCCACTTCGCTGTTGGGAGACGGGGAGAAGGTCATGGACGACTCCAAGGATGAGGATTCCTCTGACGGTCCAGCGCTGCTGCTGTTGCTTTCCCGGTCTTGGTTGGTGGCAGCAGTGGGATTGGACAAAGTGGTGGATGTTGTGGACAGTGAGGAGCTCCCCTGCTGCTGGTCTTGACTGTACATCCTTTCCCCTTGTGTAAAGTGGCTGAATGACTGACCAGTACACTGCAAATAATTGTTGTCAAATAATACATCTGAATTAGATATACTCCAACAGTTCTTACTGGTTCAAACCTGATCATACCGGTTCATAAGGGTTCATACCGGTTCATAAGGGTTCACACCAGTTCATACTGGTTCATATCGGTTCATACTGGCTCATACCAGATCATACTGGCGGCTCATACTTCTTCATACTGGTTCATAAATGGTTCATACCTGCTCATACCGATTCATACTGGTTTATACTGGTTCATACTAGTTCATACAGGAGGCTTTGTCATAATTATTGGTTTGAGTTTCACACTTTCAGTGCTTAGTGGAAAATTGAAAAAAAACCTCATAGTTACCAGACCGAGGCTGATAGGGAAAAATAGTCTGATTAATGAAGATCATTATATTACTGAAATTGGAGACAGGGGACTTAACACAAGTGCAATCCATGTTGTGCAAGGGGATAAATAAACAGCTTCATGCAAATGGGCTCTGGCCTACTGTCCCTAGATTCTGATTCTTACCCAAGGTCTGTCAACATTGAAGCTGAGCCGTCCATGTTTCCCTCTGGACCCTTTGAGCGGTTTGGCCTTCACCTGCAGTTTCATCTTATGTTTGATCCTCTCGTGGTTCTCCCTCTGCGGTGCGAACAGTCCGAGTCTCTTGCTGCAGCCCACGTTGTAGCGCTTGCTGCAAGCCAACGAGCAGAACCTCTTGGAGCGTTTGAACTTGTGAGGGCGATCTACTTTGCCACAGAACTCGCAGCGAAGCGGCATGCCATCGGACATCTCTTGGTTATCAGGCGCTATGAATGCAATAAATATTATCAGGGGAAAATTATTAAATTTTTCTATAACAAAATTCTAGGATGTGAGGCTTAGATCAATGGAGGTAATTTTTGTTTAAATTATTGAGTTTCGTCGATGAGTGGTCGAGTGCACCAGGACTCAAGCTCTTGTGTTCAGTGTCAGAAAGTGGGTTCGGGGCGTGTTTTTGTCTACCTGCACGTTTGAGTGACTGCATTCCATCTTGGTGCCGTCCATCCTCTCTCCTCGAGTTCATCTGAGACTGTTGTAGCCTTGTGTCTAGCTGAGGGTACTCATCTGACCACAGTGAGGACGGCCCAATCTGTAATCAAACACACATCATTCTTTTAGGCCAAGTAAAAAAAAAACTAAAAAACAGTTTCTCATCCGTGCATTTTAGAAAAAAAGAAGTAGGTCCTCATTTTGTTTTGTTTTTAAACCCAAGATTGGGGATTTGTTTGCCCACCTAAGAGCCTTTGATTGGAATAGGTTGACTCACTACGTCTATGCCATCCATTAAAGACTACATACAAGACTATTGTTACGATGGAAATGCTCAAACAAGAAAGGCTCTTAAAATGTCTTCCAGGATACAAAGTTCCGATACCAAGGAATGAACTTTTGCTTTCTTTTTGTGCCCGAATTTTCCCCACTGTTTTGCCCAAATTGGGAGGAGGGGATGCAGTTTCCCCCCTGGGTCATACGGCTACGCTTACCCGCAAGTTTACTTCCTAGTTGCTTCCTATTATCCACAATGTGCAAAACTTCCAAAAGCACTGACTCCATAATCAGTGAGCTTGTAAATTGAGACTAAAAACTATCCTGCGCTTTATGTCTACCAAGTGAAGATGTGCCACAAAGAAAATACTTGTGAGATGAACAAGATTTTTCTCTCCAGATTTTCTCTGTTCAGATTTAAAAACAAACACGATCAAAAGTCCTAAGGGCTCCCTTATCAAACATTTACGACAACCTCATGAAAGAACACAAGATACAGGAATAAATAAGTGATACTTCTTCAATCATACAGGCATGCGAGACCGAAAGAAAATGCACTGTGCACAAAAAATAAAATAATAAAATGCAACTAAATAAAGAAAACTTATCTAGGCATTCCAAGATAATTCACAACTCCAAGCTCAGAGACTACAATTTAGAATCTAGGATTTGCGCTAAGGTGCCGAAGAGAAGACTTTTGGTCAAATGGTTGGAGATGCTTTCTTTCAATGTGACAGGTGTTTTCTTCACCAAAGGAATACCCCCAAAATATAATTGGTGACTGATGTCGCCTGACTTATTGTGGGTAATACAATGCAAACAAACCAAGCAAGCAATGTGTAGTGTGCATTGCAAAGCGTGGCTGTTTCCGAGTGCTTCTGCAATAAGGTAGAGAGCAGCCACGTTTTTCCATGCCGACTGAGGGTCACTTGCTTGGTTTGTTTATATTGTACACCCACAATAAGTCATGTGACTCCGGTCGCCAATTGTGTCTATTGGGGTAGAGGAACACCCTCATCGGGGTAGAAGATTCTATATGATGTTTATTCGATTGGGAAAGTTAAGAAGACAACAACTGCCAAACCGACTAGTGTCTCTGTCATGCAAAGGTTTACCCAATTGGGGATCATTTCTACCCTCATTAGGATAATAAAGTCTCCAATTGGGTTAAAGTATATACCCCAAATGGGATGGTTTAGGTGACAATAACCACATCAAGGTCTTGAACTTTGAGAAAATCTCCACTGGACCACAGGTATTGTAAATCTGAATATTCACTGGACCACAAAAATGTTTGCAAAACCTTGAACACATTCATTTCTTTTTTCTTTTTTTTCTTTCTTTTTAAAGACTTTTGCTCTTTTAGATTTGGAAATGAAAAACTTGTTGATTTCAAAAAATTATGTGCTCGGAAAACATTAGACAGCAGGATTTGTTTATTTTTTGGTGTTACTGGCCCTGTGCTCAAAATACTGGACTCTGGCCAGTAACGTTACTGGCCAGTGGTCCAGTGGGTATTCCAATCCCTGACCTCAAGTTCTACTGACTGACGTTCATCAATTGGAACCATAGAGCAAGGCAGGCGGGGGAAGCAAAAATATAAAAAAACATACATCATTCTACAAAAACAATAAAAAATTAAAAACGAATGATTGAAAGATGGTCTCACTCTTGAAGCAGGCAGGTTGGCGCAAGCTCCTGTCTGTTTCCAGCTCTGATTGTAAATCAATAAACAGATCGACCATTCAATTAGAAAGAAAGTGGGTTCATAGCAACAATGCCGTATACGACCGACATGTAACTCCCTCATTGTTGGTTTAAATACAATCATACTGGTATGTAAAGATTTACGGAAATTTCATTTTCTTTTTGTTATTGCACGACAGGTGTAGCACGCTATGCGAGGCGAGCAGCTCCGCCATTCCATTTTTAGATGTGGGAGGAAATTCCCAGAGATTTCTTCCAGGGACAACCCACGCAATCAGGTAGGGACTGAAAACCCAACTCATAGTGCCCAAGCGTGATTTGAATCGGGGTCCTAGAGATAGATGGATGGCAAGGAAAGTTACCACTATGCCAACCCGACCACCCAAATTATGGTATGTAGTAAAAGTCGCATGGCTGTAAATCAGACTACACCCAGTCCTTCGTTTTGAAAAAATAAGAGGAAAGCTATAAACTGCTCTCCTTAAATCATTGAGGTGAGCTCTGTGCACTCCTCAGAACCAAACATCACAGCAGTCTAAAAAGTAATTTGTTGAAGCATGTTTTTAAAGCATACCGCTTTGCAGAAATAGTTGGCGCACTAATCTTGAAATGTGTTTAGTTTTAGACCATTCAGATCGTAATTGTTTGCAAACTCAATATACATGTAAGTTTAGCAGGTTTTCTGAGGGCAGGTTCTCTTGAAAAAAAAAAGAAAAAAATCTCAGCAATAAGAAAATCTCTGCAATAAGAATTTACTTTTATCAAGAAACTCACCGAGAATGGTTCTTTAGACTCTTCAATGATGAAACCATCAATGACATGGGTCAGCACCTGAGGTTTGACCACAGCCTTGGGGATCTGTCTCTCCACTCTGGCCACGCCTTCGGTCACCCCGACGACCTCCGCCCTCGGCTGAGGAGTGACCAGCTCCGACTGGCTGGCTGGTGGTTTCGTCAGTTGTTGTGGTTCTACAGTAGACGTAACGTCCGGTCTAACGGGTGCGGTTGGGACCACAAGGGGCGGGACAGCTACTGGGATCATGGGGGATTTCTTCTCCCGCTGCACTGGTTTCACCATTTTGACCTCTGACCGCTGACCTTGCTGCTGGACTGGCTTGACCGGTTTAATTTGTGAGCCTGGCTTGGGGCCAGACGAGGGAGTTTTCATTTTTGAAATGTTGTGTTTGATGGCATATGAGGCACCGGGCGACAGTGGATGATGGGAAATGGGACTACCGGACCCGGTGGGGTAAGGCGGGGGGCGTTTGGGCTGCAACGGGACATGGGATAATGGGGCTTTAGCAGGGGCAATGTGTCTCATTTGAGGATGGAGGGTATGGCCAATAGATTTGGGCGGATGCATGGTGAAGGATGTGCATTTTCCTTGGGGTTGGACCTGTGCCACCAAGCTAAGAGGCCCATGTGGGGAGGGCGGGAGATGGATTCGCGGGGGTGATCCATCACTGAACCCAGTCAGGGCAGAGTGAAGCTTAGACTGGGGAACGTTGTATGGGTTGATCATGGTGGGGTTGTTCACCATTGTTGAGGTGACGCCGCGAATCAGTGGTACATCGGCGGTGGTGATTAATCCTAAACTCCCCATCATACGGGGCTGGATGATGAGCGGGCGTGGCTGGGTGTGATGTATAGCCTGCTGCATGGATGGGGTCACGCGCACCAGGGTAGACATTGGGGATGTACCTGGGAGATTCACCATCGTCGTGGTCGGCTGAGAATGGTGAGATCGGTTGAATATCGGGGTCTGAGTGGTAATAATAACCGCCTGGTCTGATTTGCCTCCCACTGAGGTCTTGAGAACTGGACGGAAGTGTCTTATGCCTACCGGTACCCCACTGACCAAAGCTGTTGATGGAGGGCTCTTGGGAGAATGCTGGACGAGGTAGTGGCCTGAGGTGCTGGCGGGGCGTTGTAGGGCATTCACAGAGGCTGTTAGAGCACCAAGACACCCACCGTGCTTGCCAATCGGACTGGTTACGGTCATGGGTATTGGAGACGCCGATACGGGCGAGGATCCGCTGGGAAACATGGCCGAGGGTGAGTGATGTGGATGATGGGACGGGCTTAGGGTTGGCGGTCCTAAACCTAAAGAGAAGAATTAGCTTACAATTATGTATTGAACACTGTGTACAATAGCAATAACGAATATAGTTTTTCAAAATACGACACGAAACCAGACTGATGATACTTCCAACCTCAGTTTGGGTTCAATGTGTTCAGTGGGAATAAAAAGCAAGATGGAAATACCATAATAAAAGTCTACTGCCTAATTATACGGACTTTTGTCTTACCACTGTTTGGAGACAGACTCGCCGATGTGAGTGCACTTGTCAGCTGTGGTAAGGAGAGACGTTGGTGAGCTGGAGGCGGGACGACAGGAGGGAGGCTGACTGGAGACGATGCTAGCAGAGACGATGACATCATCAGCTGCAAAAACAAAAGCGTTACATTATCTGGCAACTTCAGTAAGTGACAGATAGTTTATATCTGATTTAAGCCTACAGGAATAATATTTTTTTAATTAAAATCTATCCAAATCCTATGGAAATATACTTCAGACTGCTTGTCTAGTTCCAGCATTTTATCACAATGCATGATTTTTATGGACCAGCAGTTCTGTTCCACTTAGGGTTGGTATTCCAAAATATTTTCCATGCCTCTGAACGGTATTATTTTTCAGAACTTTTTTCCGGATCAATCATTTTCCTTTGAAAATATCTTTGTCACAATGAAACCCTGACCTGACAAAGGAAAGACAACAAAGGTCCTCATAATAAGAACAAAGATTTGTTGTTTCTCTTGTGAGGAAATTGAGAATGCGTCCATTGGAATCGCAGAACATTGATTGTAAGTCACAACCAATAGTCTTGGCAATAACTGTCATCTTGAATTTTTAGGTTTACATTTTTAGGCTGCTCTACTAGTATCGGTGGGTTCAAGTTAGCAGGGGACGTCATTGCTGTCGAAGGTGGAGTGATTGCCATGGAAACAGCCTGAGGTCTCGGACTGGACTGCTGACTGTTCATCATGACAGACACTCTGGATAGTCACAGGAGGTAGAGTGTCACGGTGTAACCCTGTAAAACAAAAAAATAAACTTTTATTATTATTAATATTCTTAGAGTGAAACCAATGGACCCCTAAAAGCGACTTGCACTGTGACCCGTAGGCCTGAAGATACCTGGGTAGAGAAGATGATGAAGAAATGTTTGTCTTAGATGTGGGAGGAAAACCCCAAGTAGGGAAAACCCATGCATTCAGGTAGGGACTGAAAACCCAATCCACATGCAAGGCGCTGGTCCGGGATTCATAACAGGGTCAAAGAGGTTCTTGGTTCTTGGTTGTTTTTCCTCCAAAATACTCCATGAAAGAGTTTTGACTGGAGGTGGCGGAGGGTGGACTAAGGAAGAATAGACTTTTCAGAATTGAGAACAGCAGCTTTAAATGTTGTTGAACTGGATTGAGTAATGGTTGACAGCTGGAGGTTGTTCCAAGACTTAATGGTTTGGGGGAAAAAAGAGTTGGCATAAACTTGTGAGTTGGTAGCAGGAATTTCAAATTGGTTTGAGTGTCCTCGTCTGCATCTGTCAGGTTTGGGGTTTGTATAGATCTGGTAGTTAATATCAAGATGCCCATTTATCTTTTTATAAAGGCAATTCAGTCTATGTGCTTCCCTTCTGTCACAGGTGAAAGGCAAATAAGAAACCACTGAGCCATTCTGTATGAATGCCCCGAACTTTGACATGTTTGTGTAAATACGAGTGAAATAGAAAATTAACAAGGGCGACTTTCATCTCTCTTCCTTTTAGTTTAAAATGTTTTCCTCAATTGCAGAATACCCTGCAACTCTGGAAGCCACAGCTACGGCTATTGTGTTGAGTGTCACATTTGATTGGTTAACCTGCACAAAGAGGCATGCCGCTCTAAGGCCGTTAGGGGAAACAAGTTGCGGGTATTCTGCAAATGGATGCAAATTACTTCACAATTTTAGTATAAAGGTTTTTATATTTTAGACTGGCTTTATTGCCCATTTATATCAATTCAATATAAAATATGACCACATAGGTCTGGTGACATATTTAAATCCAACTTCAACCCTCATTATAATAATAATAAATAATAATAATAATGAAAACTTATAAAGCGCACAAATCCATCAAAGTGCTCATGGCGCTAAATACAAACAATGCATCATGCATCATGTTCCCTGGCCTTTACAACAATAAAACTAATCCCCTGATAATAATGATGGAGGTAGAAAGTATATGCCATTGATACAATAAATACATGTCCATGTGCAAAAATAAACAAACCAAATAAATTAAAACATAAACAAAAACACTACTTGCAACATTGACACAATCTTCCCAGGTGTCACCAGAGTCACCTTAATGATATGTTAAAGTGAAATACGACTGCCAAACACACAAATTATTTTCTTTTGTTTAGATGACAAATCAACAATAATCCAGCACAACAGCCTCAATATGATAATCATTGTCTTCAGCCGTTCCTAGTTCTGATCCTTGCCGACGTCCGTACGCTACGTGTCCATATCGGCCGGAGACGCCAAAGCTGCTTGCGTAAAAATTATACATTTCATCAAAATCATTAAAAGTAATTTTTATTTGCGACTATTTAATAACAACTGTGAAATCAGTGTATCCTTAAAATCATATTTTTGGAAAAATGGTTTACCCCAGAAAGGTAGAATTCCGCTGATATCTGTTGTCGATCATCGGCCACTTTCTATGAAAATATAAAGCTTCTGTCAGCTAGCTCTAGCTCTGCGCGCTTTGGGTCAATTTAACAATTATCAAGAGCGCCCTCAACGAAAATTAACTAACATGGGAAAATGACCAGAATGCATCATTTAAATATGGCGGCGCCCATGAAGCTTAATGTGTGCAACAGCGCACGTGTATTTTAGAATCAAAGTACCGTACAATGTTTTAACGAGACACTTTTTCCTGTATATATAAATTGTGCTCACAACTTGTGTTATAAAAAGTAAGGTAAGTGCTATAAAAGATACCAACCTCAATTGTTATTACAATTACTTTGTTTTAGCATGAAAAATTATGAATAAAAAAAAATTATTTGGCTATGCCTATGCAGGCAGGATCAGGAAGGACTGCACAATCACACAGCACAGCATCTATTCTTATCTTATTCTGATCATGTGATGTGGACTGTCTAGTGTCTGACTCGTGAGCTGAGACTGAGAGTAAGACTAGTGTACAGACAGTCTATTCCAGCCCTACCTCCATGGTATGACACTGACAGTGTGATGAGATCCATGAGTAACTCAACTGGGGCCCGGGCGCTTAGCCCTGGTACAGTGGTGGTACGACGTCAGTCAGTGCCACTGCACTGACGTCGTCCTGGGTATAAAGATCCTGTACAATGCGAACACAATTTGAGGTACACATTTTTCATATTTTTACCTGATTTGAGAAGCTGAAACTCCATTCATATATTCTTGGTGTCCATAACTACACTTTTTATGAATTCACAACTAACAAATGCATCCATGGTAGCCCCAATTAGGGCCAATCTACTCTTTATCCTTGACCCTAGCGCGACTGCAAACCTATTCTTGTGCCCCATTGAGCTTTGAATCTGCAAAGATCTGCATCTTGAAACTTACCGATTGAGTGCCAATATACTTGTAAATAGCCGGACAGGTGGAATTCGTTTAAAAAACATCACAGATTTTGAGGGAAAATTGATTGCTTTTCGCGTCACGATTGTGAATTTTTGTTCATAAAACACCTTGCACGAAAACCATGATTTGTCTGGTTCCCTCAACAACTCAACAACATTTATACGATCAACTGCTGTAATTTAATGGGGACCAGACTGATTTACTCACCATTAGTCTGGTCCCACTAGATCGTAACAGTTGATCGTATAAATGTTGTGGAGTTGTTGAGGGAACCAGACAAATCATGGTTTTTGCGCAATTCGCAAGGTGTTAATATATGAACAAAAATTCACAATCGCGACGCGAAAAGCAATCAATTTTCCCTCAAATTCTGTGATGTTTTTTAAACGAATTCCACCTGTCCGGCTATTTACAAGTATATTGGCACTCAATCGGTAAGTTTCAAGATGCAGATCTTTGCAGATTCAAAGCTCAATGGGGCACAAGAATAGGTTTGCAGTCGCGCTAGGGCCAAGGATAAAGAGTGGATTGGCCCTAATTGGGGCTATATCCATGGATGACATTATTTCCGAAAATAAGTCCGAGTTGTGCACTAGCGATGTGACCATCGTGTACCAATTGACTGTTAAGGCTCATGTGCGCATGCACGATATGCATAGCATCTACAAAGAACGCGCATGCGCGTAAGCATTCTCAAGCGGTTCACAAGCTGTCAGTTTAGGCTGTCGTAACAAATGCGTCAATTTCCATTTTATTTTCACAATAATGTCATCCAAGGATAAAATTTACAATTCTGAATAGAGCAGGCGTAAAGTTCAGGACACAAAGAATATGTGAGTCAAGTTTCAGCTTCCTCAAAAAGGTAAAAATATGAAAAAATTTTATCATAAATTTTTTCGCAATGGCAGAGCACCTTTATACCCTGGACTCCGTCGCGTTGTATGCAACGGAGGAGTCCAACCTGGGCTACTGGGGCGCTGTACTTGGTTTTTTAAAAATTTTGACATCTGCTGTAGATCGGGCTTGCTCCCAGCGAAAACTTGTAATAAAATTTGAACTTGTGTTAGCATGACCCGATACGATGGCGGATGGAAAAACTCGGCTCAATTTGCTATGATTTTTTAAACATCCAGCAACAAAAAATGCCCACATAAAGACCCAACAAACATAGCTTCTTTGAAATTGCGCAAGCCAATTTTAAAATTTGCATGCGCGCAATTTTTGAACTGAAGTCTGCCCACACTACACTATAATTTTGTATGACTGAGGCACAAAATTTACACAAACTACGCATTTTGCATAAATTAAATTCCCCTTGGGGAAACAGCGGCGATTGTTGTCATTACTCATTGTCAAACTAGAAACAAAAAACGGGATGCATTTGTCTATCAAACGAATGATCAAATTTGTTTTTCTATTGTAACAGAAATGTTAACAACAAGTCGCAGCGCGGTTTATTTATCACGCGGGAATCTGCCACTATTGCCAGTGGAAGTAAATTGCCTTCATACAGCGTATATTTCTCGACAAGTAATGAGAATTATAGTTGAACGACAAAAAAAAGGGGTGTTCAAAGTTTGCGCCGTCACAAAATGGCACACTGCGAATTAAAAAAAAGGAAAACTTCAAAGATTACTCCCAACAATACCATCCAAGGGGTGGCGGAACAAAGTGACAGAACATTCACGTAGGTTTGTAATTAAACCATATGTACAGAGTATTTGTTTGTTCAATAGCTCGAATGTATATAAGGACAAGCCTATGAAGTGGCTTGAAGACAACCAACAAAAATTTGTGAATAATAACTCTGAATCCTTCCCTTGTACCTTCAAATGCGTCTCATTAAATAAGTTTACTTCTTTTTTAATTTTAGAAGTGCTTTAAACTGACCATGGATTCGGAACAGTCGGATCACAAAATCCATCGTAAAGCTCAGTCTGGGCCCAAGGCAAAGAAGAAGAAGGACAAGACGCCGCATGAACAAGAGCAGACGGCTAGAGAGAGAAACCCCAGAGCGTTTGCCATCAACTCGTTCAACAAGAGGGCAAGAAGTGTGCGCAGGTATCAACACTGGAAACTTCTTTGAAAATATTTGATAAGTCACTCCTGAATTAAGGAGTTAGACATCTTGCATCGTTACTTTGCTTTTCAGTTGTGAACTCTGTTTTGGTCAGATAATTTCCTCAAAGATTCTTGATTCACAATGAGGTTCCTTAGGTTCTGCGATTCACAATGAGTCTAACTCATATTTTCACAAGACAACATCAAATCACCATCACAACCCGTGTTTATTTCATGGGAACCTTTGTTGTCTTTCCTTTGATGAGTCGGGGTTTCATTGTGGCAACGGTATCAATTCAAATTTATTTAAAACGAAGTATCTTTTATTTGTTGTTCCCGTTTTTAGGACATTAGATATTAAGACAAAGAAGCACCATATTCCTGTGGTTGATCGAACGCCTCTCGAGCCCCCACCCATTGTCATCGCCGTTGTGGGTCCCCCGAAGGTCGGTAAAAGCACGCTGATCCGCTGCATGGTGAGGAACTTCACCAAACACAAGCTAACAACCATCCAGGGGCCGATCACTGTCGTGTCAGGTGCGTACACATAAAGCTGTAGGTGTTAAATATGAACCCACTGAATTGGGCAAGTGTGAACAGCCATTCAGAATATTACCCAAAGTCCAAGTCCCCCTCTAGTCAATTTTTCTTTGTTTCTTTGTTCAACCCCATAATATTTAACATTTACCCAGTCAGTTTCCCTTTTGGTTATATTACTTGATATTTGAAATAAAAAACCGCATCCCCGAAAGATGATCCCTCTGCTGCCGCTTTCCAGGTTGTATCGTAAACTTTGGTGTGATTCCTGGCTATACTGCTGTAGTTACAGGTTGAGCTGGTACCCCGGAACAATGAAACTGACAAAATAAGGGGACCGCCAACATTACTGCTAGATAGCTCAGTCGGTAGACACCGCACGTTAGACACAATTCTGCTTAACACTGAATAAAATTGGGGCCCAGGTTATAAATCTAATTTCTTTTGTCTTGGTGCAGGAAAGAAGAGGAGGTTGACCTTCATTGAGTGTAACAATGACATCAACTGCATGATTGACCTGGCAAAGGTCGCTGACCTGGTGAGTAATCTGCATCCTTGACCTCAGGTCATTGACATTGATTTATAGCCTTTTGAATCCTTGCATGATGCAGAACGCACCTCCGCACAATGCGCTTCTACCTTCCTCTTTTTTGCATTTTGGGAGTCACTTCCTTTGGTTTAAGAAGAAGCAAATATGGTTAAGTGCCTTGCTCAAGGACACAAGTGTCATGAGCAGGATTTGCAACCAATCTCCAATGATTCAACCATCAGAGCGTGAGTCCGATGCAGTAGACTACTCAACCATCACACAGGTGCTGCTCCTAGTCAATGCAAGTTTCAGTTTCTGTTAGGCAAAAAAACATGTTTAGCGTCCTGCCTTTTAAAAAAAAGGAGGGGGGCTTTTTTTTTTTTTTTTTTTTTCTAATGGCCGCCCGACTTATTTTTCAAGACAACCAGCCGGGCTATTTTTCAAGATGGTTACCAACTTTTTTCGGTGTGCTAAAGTCTAAAAATACGATCTTATTTATTTCAAAATTTAATTTTTTCGTTACAGATCGTAAAAAATTATCTCTTATTTTTCTTGGGGAAAAAAAAGGAGGCGGCCTCTAAAAAGGAAGTGGGCGGGGAGACCTTACATGTTTATTTTTTCAGTTGGCCTTACTTCTGCAAGCATTCCTGGATGATATTATTTTGTCTTTGTAAAGGTGCTGCTCCTCGTCGATGCAAGTTTCGGATTTGAGATGGAGACCTTTGAGTTCCTGAACATTGTTCAAGTGCACGGGTTCCCCCGCATCATGGGAATCTTGACCCATCTGGATCTGATGAAGAACAACAAGGCCCTGCAGAAGACCAAGAAACGACTCAAGAACAGATTCTGGACTGAAATATACCAGGTAAAGTGCCTCTAGTTGTCAGAATGTGTGGCTCAGAGCTCAAAGATTCATCTTAAAAATCAACTTGAACAAAATCACTCGGACTAATTTGACTATTTATCCTGGTTTATTTTGTTTGTACTGAATGTTTGGTTATAAATAGAAAGTTTTCCTTCTAATTTTGTTAAAATTTGATCGACGATACTAGCCCCTGCTCTTCAATTTTTTAATTAATGTGTTTTTTGTTGCCGTCGTTGGCAGCGCTCTGCATGGTTCCCAGCAAAGACCCATCAAAATGAAAAGTGAAACACTGAAGTACCAGTGCCCCCGAAAACCAGCATAAAACCGGTCCCTGTTGTAACGTAAAATACAAACCCACACTCTGCTTGTCAGAAACACCAGAGCCTGAGTCGAGTGCGCTTGACCGCTCGGCCACGACACGCCACCACATTCAGCCTCTGCACAATTAAACTTAATCACTTTTTGTTACTGTTTTGTTTCAGGGAGCCAAACTGTTCTACCTTTCTGGTATGGTTTACGGTGACTACCAGAATAGAGAGATTCTTAACCTGGGTCGGTTCATATCGGTGATGAAGTTCCGTCCGTTAGTCTGGCGTACAACTCATCCATACGTCCTTGCAGACAGGTCTGGTGCCCTATCTTTTTTTGTATTTACTTGTAGGCTGCATTTCAAGCAGTAGCACCATTGCTAAATTTCTCGTACTTTTAGGTCATTTCTGATTTAGCGCGATGGCAGGATAGCAATGTTAACTAGTGTTGAAGTAGTCTTGGCTCCAAGATGCTCCAGTTGTCTAGTCACGAACAGATGTAGTCATGAAAACAGGTAGGTTTTCTTTACTAGGTTTTAAATTTTGCTTGTTTTTCATTACTTATTTTGCTTAGAATGGAAGATCTGACGGATCCAGAGCTTTGTAGACAGAATTCAAAATGTGACCGTACTGTGAGTTTGTACGGTTACATGCGAGGAACTCCAATGAAGAGGGGCTGTAATATTCATATCCCAGGTGAGTTGCCCAAATAGTTTTGGAGGCTGTCTTCAAAGTGAAGCGAAACGTTAAGAGGGCCTCTCAAAAGTCGGAGCGGTAGGAACGCTCTAATTTTAAAGTATTAAAGTATTCTGCTGCGTGCACAGGAACTGTTTTGTTAAGACTGCCAGTCAAAACGCTAATGGACATTATCACTTGTGTACGATTGCTCCTGTACTTACACACAATAATGCAGTCAAGCGGAATGTTCTGGGATCCTAATGGATTGCAGGCATGTGCCCACGGGAACATTCTTCTGTGCCGAGAATGTGCCCGTCTTTTGAGACACTCTCTAACGCTTGCAAAGTTCACTTTCACTTTAGAAAATGTTCTGTGATGTACAACTTCAATGCGGTTGATGTGATAACACTCCTGAAAGCTCAATGTGTGATGTGCACTAAGCATGCACTCATGGTGTCTTGCTTGCCAATCATTGGCCGTGGCTTACAGCTGATGGGTTTGCCGTGTCACTGTGAACAAAGAGTTTTTTCTTTTCTTTTTTCTTCTCTAATATGAAAAGTAAATCTGAGTGCACTTAATGGGACTGTTTGTTGTCTTTTCTTTTTTTAGTCATGATTTCCTTTGGACATCGATAATCTGAAAAGCAAATTTTGGTCCGGTTCGGAAAATTAATACCGTGGGTGGTACTTGAAAGATTTTTGGAAACCCTGGTCTGTCCAAACATTTGGGTGTTGATTTTTTACCAGAGCGGAGTATGCTTTGAGATTTTCGAGGGTCTGTAACTGAACATACTCTAGAGGGCTTGATCAATTACAGTGGCTGTTAATAATCAAATTCAACTATTTCTATTTTCCAGGCTGTGGTGACTTTCCAACCAAAGACATCTCCTTCCTCCCTGACCCCTGCCCGCTCCCCAACAAGGAGAAGAAGAGGGCGCTAAATGAGAAGGAACGTCTGATTTACGCGCCGCTGTCTGGAGTCGGCGGAATCATCTACGATAAAGACGTTGTGTACATTGATCTAGGAAACAATCAACCCCACAGTGAAACTGCACAGGTATAATGTCGGGGCTCACCCTTAACAGTAGCCTGGGCCCAATTTAATAAAGCTGCTTAACGGCCGATTCTGTGCTTACTGCACTAGGCCTGAATGTTGCTATGTTGAATTCTAACTTTGATAAAGGGCCTTGTCCAGGGACATAGCAAGGGCATTTTCTTTGGGAGTGTATATGGAAGCCAGTTTGCCATCTTGTCGACTGTAATTATTTCCCACTATTTCAAGAAGGGCTAATGTGCCCACCACAGAACCCCCACTGTGTTCAGTAACGTCAAAGCAACACACTTTATTTTGCAGTTCTGCCTCTGCTTCTGCTTCTTTTTTCCCGCCCAAATCTGCACCCCTCCAGCCCTACTTAAAGCTCAGCACCATCAGCAGTCCAGCATTCTCCTGAAGACGAGCAGAGTATACGGTTTGAAATGATGAGAACACACCGGTTCTTCTCAGAACCAAGACTTCTCCCAAAAGAGTTTTATTTATGTACACGGTTGTGCACATTCAAAGATCAAACATCACTTGATTGCTTAGCTGTTATGTGAAGAATTAAAGACTAAAATAGTATTCACATTAAAATTAATTTGGTTGTCCTGTTGAATATTCATATCACCAGGAAGAGGAACAACCAGCCAATGAGCTTGTCTCTAGTCTCCTCACCACCCAGCATACCTTGGATACCAAGATGGCCGCCAGTAAGCTCTCCCTGTTCCATGATTCCAAACCAATGACGTCAGAGGAGGTTGACAGTAGTGTCCGACTTGGTTCCATGCCAACGGAGGAAGCCGTGGAAGATGCGGATGGTCGGGTCAGGAGGCGGGCTGTGTTTGGGGAGGATGGAGATGAAGAAAACGACGATGAGGTAACTTTCACATTTCGATTAACTGTGAAAGATAGTTGTTTCAACACCTTCAAAATAGTAAATTTTGTAATGAACTTTTCGAAAAGGAATCATAAAAATTATTCAGAATTACTGCCACAATAATAATATTTAATAATAATTTAAGATTTATATTGTGCCCTTGCATAAAAAATGATCAAAAGTGCATAACTTGCTTTAAAATGCACAGAATGGAAGAAAAAGATAAAGAAACAAGACGGGTCACCAGGCCAGTGCCCAAACCACAGTCTTGTTCGGTGATGTTCGGCAATGTAATCAAACTAATTTTCTTCACAGGATGAGGATGATTCGGAGGAAGAAGAAGAAGAAGAAGAAGAAGAAGAAGAAGAAGAAGAAGAAGAAGAAGAAGAAGAAGTCAGACATCCGGTCAAGTCTAAGATGTCTGACAAAGCACCGCTAAGGAAAAAATTCAAACAGGTACAAAGGATGTTTACTGCTAATGTATTTACTTTGTAAAAGAATCAAAAACAGCATAATTCAAGATCAAAGCATCGAGTGTCCACAGGGAGACCACCAGTTGAAAACACTTTGAAGGACAGTGCTGTTTTAAAAAGCTTTTAACCTAGTTTTTACTGGTTTCTACATGCCTGCTGAGGAATTGACTAGTTAAACTGCTTTCTTCTTGTTGATAATTTTTGTTGTAAAAAGCGTTTGGTGCGCCACGGCAGCCCAGAGCTGTATATTCCCCAGGGAGCTGAGAAAGATTGCTATATAGTTATATATTGAATGGTCGGACAGTAGGAGGATGAGGTCAGGAATAGTGTTGAGTCGTTTTGTGAGGATGTAATGTTATATTTGGATACTCATCCTATTAGGACTTGGACGATGTTGCCTTCGCTGACAGTGATGACGAATTAGAGTTTCCTCAACCGTCACCGAAGAAGAAATCTTCATCCAGCAGCAAAACAGACAAGAGCATCTCGTCACAAAAGAAGATGACGAACAAGGAGGAGACACTAAAGATGAAAGGACGGGGTCTGAGTGAGGATGAAAGTGAAGGTTCAGAGGATGAGGATGAGGACAGTGGCGAAGCCATGGAGGATGAAGACGACGATGACGTTGAAGATGATGAGGGTGAAACAGACAATGAGGATGATTTAGAATCGGACCCCGAAGTAACTTTCAGAACTAGCAGCAGGAGCAATGGTATTGAATCCAGTGAGAAAGGAGAGAGGACTAAAAAGAAACGGAATGAGAACCTCCTTGGAGTTCAAGATGCTGCAACATCCGATCAGCAAAAGTTAAAGGGAGATGATTTTGGAGGGGAGTTCAGTGAGCAAGAAGAAGAGGAAGATTATAGTGACGCGGGAGATGTAGAGGATGACGATGAAGATGAAGATGTAGATGAAGAGGGTGAGGAGGAGGCAGTCTCAGATGACGATGAGGATGGTGAAAACTTTGGTGATGACTCAGCCTTCGGTTCAGGTAAAGTGATGTAAATTACAATTTTCAGGCCAAGACAAAAAATAAGTCCGTATGTTCTGTGCCCAATTTCATATAGCTGCTTAAACACAAAAAGGAGCTAAGCACAATAAAATTATGCTTACCAGAATAAGGTTACCAGCCAAATACCGTTCCACATGTACCATTTGTGGCTGGTATCCTGCTTATTTTTCTAAGCAGCTAATGTCTAAGCAATTTTAGCTGCTTAAGCCAAATATCATTCCTGTTTTCTTGATTTGGTCTAGGTCACTTAAAGTGGAAGGACAACCTGTTGCAGAAGGCGTCCATGTCCTTTCTGAAGCAGCAGAGCAGCACACCCAATCTCCGGAAACTTGTCTATGGCAGCGGTAGGTTTGACAATCATTTATCACTTTGTCTCTGGTTCATGTAATTCTCTTACCAAATAGCACTAGCACTTGCACACTGGGAACTAGGCTCGGGTACCAGGATGGGAACTGGATGCTGGAACCCACAGAGACTTCTCTTATTGTTTGGACTTCAATATTTTACATTTCTATTGGTTTTGTACACGAAAATTTAACCAAGGACATCCTCGGTCTGTTAAACCAGCGGAATCACTTTTGTTGAAGCCCTGGATGTTGGTGGACACACTCAAACAGGTGTGTAAACACATCAATCAGGGACCCCCTATTGTCCTTAGGTTTGTACTTTTAACCTTTTGGTAACAGCTCACATTGGTTTTGTACACACTTTCCAACTGGGAATCTTTACCCAAATGGGGACCCTATTGTCCTCTTTTGTTATAGGTCCCCAGTTTGAATGTGTATACCTACTCATGTACACACACAGCTCTGTGTTACATACACTCTGTGGACATTCCTATGTTCTGTGCACTTCAGAAAAAGATATTCTTCAACATTGGTAAAACACTGTGTGGACAGGTGTAAGTCCACTTAGTGTTTCGGTGTGGACGTGTGTAAGTCCACTTAGTGTTTTGAGTCCCCACATTGTGTGAACCTCTTTTGTTCTCTGTGGACACTTCGCACGTAGTGTTAAAACATCCACACCAACACCCTCACTCGATAACAACAACGATAGAATTACTTCACTTATTTTGTCCCCTTTTTCCTCCTGCAGGAGAAAGCCAATACGCCGCAGAGGAGGAAGAAGATGAAGATGAAGATGTAGGAGGCCTCTTCAAGGTCACCAAACCTGACAAGGAATCAAAGAACCAAAGGAGACGAGAGATGAACAGCAGAGATTGTACCAGCTTCCCAGTGGAGCAAGTCCGAGACTGGACCTTAGATGAGGTTTGAATCCTTAGGCACTTCCTCTTTTCTTACATTTTTTGTTTCTTTGTTCAACCACAAATTATTTTTTATGAAATTACACTGTCAGTTTCCCTCGTGGTTTATTGATTTGGGGGAGGGGAGGAATGGGGTGTTTGAGTAGATTTATTCTCCGTTGCAGCACCAAATTTTCAATGGCGTGATTTCTCCGGGTTTTTTCTTGCTCCCTCAAAATAACATTTGTATTGGTAATTTTTTTAATTTTTTTAAAAATTTATTTATATTATTGTTATTTTAGGTCAAATTAATAAAACATGAAGATAAAACCATACAGAACATCCCAGATTGGGGAATAGGGTTTTTAAACCAAAGATAAATGTGTATAGACGATGTGACCTCTGACGTCATTTGAAAATCATAACATGATGCGCGCGCATGTCGCCGGGCAAAACCTTTGTGTACTTGACAGCCAGCTAGAAAGTACACGCAATATTACCATGACTACGCGTCTTTTTGCCCGGCGGAACATGACTTGGACAACAGACTTGTCAACAGAGGGCGGTTTGAATGTAAACAGAGGTCACATCGTCTATAGTAGGCTTAATGCTCACAAGCTTTTGCCCTTTGCGCTCACAGTTCAGGTTTTTTTTAAACAGCCTATCACATCTCTGCACTTTAGGAGTCAGCTATCTCTTCATATTAAAACCCTGAGTGCGTAATGATATCAAGTTACACTATTCATCAGCAGGGTAGCTGTTGCCAACAGTTGAAAGAAGAATGCACCGTTTGGACTCATCAAAAACATTTTTTTATACTTTCTGGAAGTTATTTTCTCTTCTGAGGGTCTGATGACGCAGCTCGTTAGTGACAATTTAAAATTCAATTTCAAAAGATCTTGTGTCTTTTCCGGAAAGTTGTAACATCTAATCATTAGGAAATATTAGTTCTTGGAATTTTATTGTTGGATGGATTAATGAATAAATATTTTGACCCCTATTTGGTATCATCATCAGGTCAAACAACTCATTAGTGACTGCTTTGTGACTGGAAATTGGGAGCGCAACGACGACGCTAAGATGCTACTTGATCAGGACGGTAAGTTATTTTGAAACTTGTTGTCATATTTGGGTACATCTTCGTCAGGTTTAACAAATTATATTCTTTATCCTCGTTGCAAATATTAAATTGTTGCGGTACCCGCTGCTAAAACATACGATTCTAACTGCCTGTTAGAATCGAACATAGGATTCCAACTGCCTGTAGCCACCGGGCTACCTCGGTGGTCTAGTGGTAAGATATCTGCTCTGGCAATGCAAAGGTCGTGGGTTCAAATCCCACCCGAGTGAATTGCTGTGGACTTTTTTTCATAGCACTTGGGGAAGTACTAAGTATACAGTTTTTAATACACATCGGTGTAAGGGTAAAATTGTTATTTTGATTTTGTTAATTCTGGTGCAAAATTTACATCAGAGTTGCAATCTTTCAATGTATGTACTGTCTGCATTACGTGGATCACCCATTAGGAGTGGACCTGAGTTTGCCCCATAACAAACTCAGGTTGGTACTCACCAGTTTGGGAGGGAGCCGTTTTCAACACGATCTCTCTTAGCTAATTTTGAGTTTAATGAGGTGTGAATGGTGCATAGAGCCACTGCCTGCAAGTTTACTAACACAAAAATATCTTTAAAATTCTACCAGGTTCTTGTTTATACTCTAAAGTATTGGGAAAAGTGTCGAAGGTTTTTATACAAGCAACTCAGAATCATAAAAACTTACCAAATATGTCTCAAGAAGTTGAAAAAGAAACAGTCGGACTTCATCCATGTTCTTCAACATTTTCTTGATTTTCCACCACCAGCTGGTCCCAGCCGGTCCCAGCCACTATAGAGGGATGAGATTTTTCAGATGTTTGTCTGAATTCATACTTTTTTTGTCAG
This sequence comes from Leptasterias polaris, assembly GCA_037783415.1. Lineage (NCBI taxonomy): Eukaryota > Metazoa > Echinodermata > Asteroidea > Forcipulatida > Asteriidae > Leptasterias > Leptasterias polaris. The sequence goes on along the minus strand of JAZGTN010000073.1, from coordinate 3,338,622 downwards.
CCTGGTGAATAAAAAAAGCCTTTCATTTTTCCACATAAAAGAAAGACTGCCCTCGATCTACTTCACTAGTGCTTTGGACACTGTTCCTAAAAGCTCTTTGAATTCCAAACCCTCCCTAGAGGTTACCAAACGGTAGAAACGCCATCATTTCATCATACATGTAGGCCCTACATCCTAAAGTTTGGATCCAACACGTAGTTTCAGAGTTTTTTTACAGCAATGACTCTCATCCCTGACTATAGATCTCTTTACATATTACCAATGTAATTGATAGGGCATTAATCCAGCTCATGGTCACTGGCCTTGGGGAAGTGAAGTTGCTAGGTTGCAGTGTTTATCTTATAATTACAGTGGATTAGAGTCAGGATGGAACTGGTGAGTAGAATTCAGAGTTTTTGGCTAATTTGAGTTTCATATATTTTTATTAGATGAGATATACGGTGACTTTGAAGACCTGGAGACCGGGGAAGTCCACAGTGGCAACAAACCCACAACACCAGGAGATGACTCAGAGGAGGGCATCGATGACGAGGAGGATGATGATGATGAAGACAATCAAGATGAGAATCAGCCCCACCTCAAGGAGGAGAAGGAGAAGACCGACAAACAGAAACGTCTTGAGCAGAAGAGGAAACTGAAGCAAGCATTTGACGTGGATTACGACGGGAAAGGTGACGGAGACTACTTTGACGATCTGAAGACACAGATGGCTGAACAAGCACAGGTAGAAGATTTCGCAAAACATGTTCTCAAAGAACAGATCTACACAGCAAAGTAGATAATATACACATGGTGTTACCGCAAACCAAATATATATATAAGATTTAACTTAGCAATAATATGCAGTTTTTGTATATGGCTTAAGTAGACCCATCAGGCATTTCAAAGCACTCATTATTTTTACGCCTGGGCCCAAATTGATTTTGTGCTCACTGTGCGAGTTCCATTTCATAGCGCTGCTAACCGTAAGCACACGAAAAGGCATGCTCACCTTTCGGTGCTTACTGCACGAAAATACAATGCAAATCCATGGTGAACGCTCAAGCTGGCTGCCTAATTTTCTTGCTAACCTGTGAAATACGCTTACGCTTAAGCAAATTTTCCTGCTATAGTTAGCACAAAAATTTGCTTACCAATAAGCAGCGCTATGAAATTGGCCCCAGGTATGCAGTGCTATGTTTGAAATATGAGACATTCAACAATCCCGAGGTCGCAGGCCCAAATCCTCCTCTAGTCAATTTGTCTTTGTTCAACCCAAAATGATATAAAAGGCTAACTTAATTCTCTTTTTGTTGGCAGCTGAATCGTGCAGAATTTGAAGATCTTGATGACGAGATGAGAACACAGTATGAAGGCTTCAGGCCTGGACTCTACGTCAGAGTGGAGGTCAGTATTACAGGGATGAGAAATTTTAGACTTTGATCTTAATTCAGACTTTTTTTGTGTGGTCTGCCTGGCGAAAGAAGTAGCTGTTATTTTCTTCAGATGTATAAAAAATGCTGCTCTTTGATCTACGTCTCTAGTGCTGAGGATACTGCTCCCAGAAGCTCCTTGGAATCTATAACTCCAGGGGTTATCAAAAGTGGTCGAAAACGATTCATGCTTAAATCATTTCTCAGATTCAAATGTTTTTGGTTGAAAAATTATCAAAACCATATTTACTTCGAATGGTTTCCTTTCTCCAAATATTTTATACTTTCAACAGCTGCGGTGCTTTTTTATGGTCATTAATTTTGTGGGAATATTTACCAATCTATGACCCTACCATTTATGTCTTGTTCATGTTGTAGGTGACCGGCGTACCGTGTGAGTTTGTCAACAATTTTAATCCCACATATCCTGTTATACTTGGAGGACTGTTGAGCAGTGAGGACAATATCGGCTATGTACAAGTAAGAAAGCACAAGAAATGGGATGACTGTTCAATCCAAAGTTATTTTTAAAATTTACCCAGGGAGTTTCCCTTGTGTGTGGTTTAAAACCAAAATATTGTCATTTATGCAGTTATTACATCAATTTCTCGATCATCTCTCTCGTTCTCTTTCCCTAGATGAGACTCAAGAAGCACAGGTGGCACAGCCGGATCCTCAAGACGAGAGATCCTCTCATCTTCTCCGTGGGATGGCGTCGTTTCCAGACCATCCCTCTGTATTGTATGCAAGACCATAACATGAGGACCAGACTACTCAAGTACACCCCGGAGCATCTGCATTGCACAGCCTGCATTTGGGGTACAGTTTCTAAGGCAGTATCCGTATTGGCGGCTACAGCTACGGCTGTTACTAAGGGTGTTGCTAAGGACGTCTTATACTTCAACGCATGACGACGAGGAAATCAAACCGTAGCCGTAGCTGTAGCCGCCAATTCGGACACATCATTACATTATTAACTTATTTACAGTTTGTCACAACTTTGTGTAAGAGTTTGTTTGTGTAAATAGCATGGTAACGCACCCCTAAAACACCTCCGCTTGTTAAATGGAATTTGTTGACAGTTTTAGCCAAATGCACGGTGGCTTGCTTTGGCCGAGCTGTCAAGATCGGTGTTTCTGATCAGCAGAGTGTGGATTCAAGTCCCGGTCTTGACTCTTGTGTCCTTAAGCAAGACCCTTACACCATTATTGCTTTGTCCTTTGGATGGGGCATAAAGCTGTACGTCCCGTGTGTTGTGTAAAGCACGTAAAGAACCGTGTACACTTATTATTAAAGAGAAGGGGTTCACCGAGGTGTTGGCATGGTCTGGCAGCAATATTTGCCACCTCACCTTGTATCCCTTTCAATGTGTTCTATTATGGTTGCTTCATCTCATAAAATTGTTCTTAAGAAGTTCAACCCAATTTAATACTTTGGCGCTGGGAGTGTCATGACAGATATGGAGCATTATAACTGTACAGTACGATTATTAATGTAATGTTCATATATCTCTTGGGTCTATTCTAAATTTTAACCTCTGTATCAACCCTGTGTGGTGAAAGAAGAAAACATATTCACTTTCTTGTAATTTTGTTTAACCCCTCAGGGCCCATTACACCACAAGGAACAGGAGTGTTGGCTGTGCAGTCAGTGGCCGGGAGAAATGTAAGAATTTTGATTCCTCTAAAAAACTTCTTGGGAGATAATTTATTATAAGAGTTTTTGAATTTTGATGCCTGGAATTTCAGCATAAATCCATATTAATATTCATGGTTTATTAAAATTTGAACTTGTTGAGAGGCAAAATTGCAATGAATTGTACATACAAAATTACATGATTTTTAAATGGTAAAAATTGCCATATTAGAAACTGAACAAGATTTGTTTTTTCTCAGAAGATTTATGCTGCAGTTAGTCTGATTCATCCGCATTGTCTAGTAGAACCATGAGATAAGCCCAGGTTTTCACAGGTGGTTCCCATTTTTGTTTCTTCCTTGATACTGTCATAAGATACTTTAAAAATACTGCTGTCAGTTTTGAGTGTTGAGAAGTTTATTATCTGCATGTGTTAAACAGTGATGAGAGTCACTGCCTACAAAAAAAAGGTCTGAAACTGGGATGCAGATCGAATTGATGACATTTCCACCTTTTGGTAACCCCTGGAGTTGTAGATTTCAATGAGCTTTTGGGAACAGCGTCCTCACTGCTGTAGAGAAGTATATCAAAGAGCATGACTTGTTTTATTCAGAGAAAAATACAGCATTTTCTGTTTACCAGGCAGACTAAAAAAAGTCGGAACTCAGACAAAAATCTGAGATTTCTAATCCCTGGTTAAAGTCCCACTGTTTGTATTCCTCCTTGTAATTAATTTCTGTACATTTTTTATCTGTCTAGCCGGGATTTCGTATTGCAGCCACGGGAGTCATTTTGGATCTTGACAAATCACTGAACGTCGTCAAGAAGTTAAAACTCACTGGGACTCCACTCAAGATCCACAAGAACACCGCTTTCATAAGTGTATGTATACATTTTTTGTCTTCATGGTCCCAATCCACTATTAACCCATATCTGCCCTCTGGAACACACAAATGCTGTCAAATCCTACTTAGGCGGAAAACCATGTGTCCGTCATGCGTTGTGTGTAATGCTGAAAACACACGCCAAGCAATGCACATAATTCCATGTATTGTGTACTGCATTATCCATAAAAATTATGTGCATTGCTTGGTGTGTGTTTTCATTCCCTTTGGAATGTACAGACCCATTTATTGTTGTTTTCCAATTATGTCATGCTTCAAATTTTGTTCTGAAAGAGTATTAAAATGTTTAGCACTGTATGTTAAAGGGAATTACTCTATTGTTTTCTTTTCCCTTGTAACTGCAGGGTATGTTCAACACACCTTTGGAAGTAGCAAGGTTTGAGGGTGCTTCAGTACGCACCGTCAGCGGCATCCGCGGCCAGATCAAGAAAGCACTAAGGAAACCAGAGGGCGCTTTCAGAGCTTCCTTTGAGGACAAATTGCTCATGAGTGGTAAGACCTTGGTGACTTTTAAAGTTTTGTTTTTTTATTTGTCAAGAACGTTACACTAAGCCAACTCAACATTTTTGGAATTTTTTTAAATGAAATTCTGATTTGACAATAGCTGCTGCCAATTCATGAGTGGTAAGACATTTGTGAATTTTAAACTTTTATTTTAATTTTAATTTATTTATTCAGTTTTTGTCTTTGTTTGTTTTGCTGGCAGTACTTTTTGGGAATCCACTCGATTGTGATTCAGTTAGCATTTTGTAATCCTACAGGGGGTACTGTCAACAGGTTTAACTTTGTATAATTGTGTCTTGTGTAGTCATCATTTAAACATGATTGCATGTTTAATGTCCGTTTGTGTCGTTACTGTTTATTTCATACCCCTTAACATAACAAACGAATGAACGAACGAATGAACTCGTGGAAGATTTATTCACTCTAAGCCCGCTCAATATTTGTGGAATTTAAAAAAAATGAAATCCTGTTTTGACAATAGCTGTTGCCAGTTCAATCCAAAAATGATATCATCGTTTATTTGTAGATATCATCTTCATGAGAACGTGGGTACCCGTGGAGATTCCCAAATTCTACAATCCGGTGACGACGTTACTTCTACCGAAAGACGAGAAGGACACGTGGACGGGGATGAGGACTGTGGGTCAGATCAGATTTGATAAGAAGATCAAGCTGGTGGCCAATCAGGATTCACTCTACAAGGTACGGTTTGGTATTATTATTATTATTATTATTACTAATTAATTCTGGTTGTGAAGCCAAGGACTCTCAGAAAAGCGAACTTAATCACTATACTAGCCAAGAACCCCACGGAGAGAAGACAATGAAGGAAGTTTAAGTTTTAGATGTGGGAGGAAAACCCCAGAGAATTATTCCAGGGAAAACCCACGCAATCAGGCAGGGACTGAAAACCCAATCCACATAGTGCCCCTGTTGGGATTCGAACCGGGGTCCCAGAGGTGGAAGGTGAGGCAAGATACCACTACACCAACCTGACTGCCCGAATTAATGACAATCATTTGTACGTAACGGGCTGCGTCTTTGATTGAATCTTTGTTCTAGCTGGAGAGGAGAGAGAATTAGAGAACCATGGCGGATTGGCGTTGTGGTATATTTCCTAGCCTTCCATCTCTAGGACCCCGGTTCGAATCCCAACAGGGGCACTATGTGGATTGGGTGTTCAGTCCCTGCCTGATTTCGTGGGTTTTCCATGGAATAATTCTTTGGGGTTTCCTCCCACATTTAAAACTGAAACTTCCTTCTTTGTCTTCTCTCCAGTGGGTTCTTGGCTAGTAGAGTCCTTTGCTTCAAAACCAGAATAGTTGAAATGAAACAGCAGTTTGAGTTGAAGGGACGGTTTATTTTATAAATGTTTATGTTTTAACAGAATTTTATGAAACAATTTCTTATCTTCACAGCCTACAGCGAGAAAGATTCATCACTTCAGTGTCCTGCGTATTCCTCGGGCCCTACAGAGGGCGCTGCCCTTCAAAGATAAACCCAAGAAACAGGGAAAGAAAGCAAAACAGAGAGGTGGTGGAGGCAAGAATTACAGAGCTGTCGTGCTGGAACCAGAGGAGAAGAAGGTACGGGCATTGATGACTCCTTTATAAATAAATCTATCATTGTTGACAATAGACCCTTCCAACGCCATAGAGATGTGCACTAAGCAGCTGCACAATCGCGTCTCCGTTACGCGACCATCAGCCCCATACAAACAGGCACACTTTCGCTTTTGCGTGAAGTATGAACTGGTTCTTACAATGATCTCTGTGTTCTCTAGTAAAACACAGTGGTGAAATTATCTTGGACTGTCATCTTGTTCCCATGTTAATTGTAGGGTGTCATGAGCAAGACACTTCGCTATAATTGCTTCTCTTCACCCAGGGGTATAAATGGGTACCTGCGAGGGTAGAGGGTGATATTGTGTTCGAAAAAGCCTTCTGAGCGCCTCGGCAGCCCGGGGCTGTATACTCCCCAGGGAGCTGAGAAAGATTAAAGGAATGTTATGGGCCCAATGACCAGGGCACTAATGTAAAGCGCATTGAGACGTTATTGTAAAGTGCGCTTTATAAGAACTAGTTATTACTATTGTTATTATTACTAATTGGGCTGTTTTTACACTGAACAGGTTGCAACATTAATGAGTCAACTAAGCACACTGTACAAGGAAAGACAGCGAAAGGAAAAACAAGCCATGGTGAAACGAGTCAAAATCCACAGAAAGAAGGTAAGAACTCTAAACATTTGAACCCCGGCCACAGCCCATAATATTTGTTTTTTATAGACCATGTTACCTTTGTTTACAGATATAGTGACCTTGTACATTCTAATGCATTTCCTGACAGGCAAGATACTGCACAGGCCATATGGGAAAATTTACAATTTGTGTCTCAATTTTCACATAAATTCAAGAGTTATAAAAGCAACAGCTGTACAGCTTTCGAGATGTCCCCCCTTTCTTCATATCAAAAGTTGAGACAAATCAGACAGTGCAATCTCCATAAAACATAAGATTGATTGTATTCTTCCATTGAGCTGTGTACAAACTGTGCCTGCAGGAAGTCCAGGCTCTGTGGGTCTTTTGTTAACATGTGATGCCACAGGTCACATGGTCTATATTGCGCATATCTACAAGGTGCTTGAGGCTGGTTCCAAATGGTGGACTCATAGTGGGTATAGACCTATTGCACAACGCAAAACGCAACCCTATGATTCTTTTGTACAATTTGACTCCCAAAATGGAAGGGCGCGCATCATGTTCAAACGTGCGTTCCGCGTTGTGCAATGGGTCTATACAATATAAACTAACCAAGCAAGCAATGTCTATATCCGAGTGCTTCTGCTATAGGTGCGGAAGAAGCCATGCTTGACCACACACACTGGGCATGGCTGCTTGGTTTGCTTACCTTTTATAACCACTGTGAGTCACATGATTGTGTCTATTGTCGACCAGCATGGGTTTAAGTTGGCTGTATGACAAATTTTAGCCTTCCCATTGGCTAATTCACTATACAGGAACGGCACACACTGATGCACTATGTCCAAAGTGCATTTGAGCTAAGCGTTTTCCATGTCTTATTTCTATGCGCTATTACGATCTTACAAAATCTTTTTGTGACCTAATGAATCTGTTTTGGGTTGGGTTTTTTACAGGTCAAGGAAATCGAGCAGCAAAGGGACACACGGCAGAAGCAGGCGAAGCAAGAATTATACCGAGCCCTTGGCAAGATGCAGAAGAGGAAAGAGAGAGGAAAAAATCGAGACTAAGGAGCTCCTTAAACAAATATTCAGTTCAGTACCTTATGGTCATATTTACAATTTGTATGAATTTCATAAAATTGGTTTACTCTATTATCGAAAATCTTAGTAAAATGAGTTTATGCGTGATATATCTCCCGGAAAGCGTTTATTTGGCAAACACACACATGAAACTTGTTAGGAAAATATTTATCTGTGGTATTTGGTTATTTTTTCTTGGTTATAATCATTTTAAGTTTTCATTACTTGACGCTGGAGGACGTCTTTCTCAGCTAGACAGTTCCAAAGTGAATTACGATAGACCATTATGAAAGCTTGTAAAGAGTACATTCTTCAGTCCCAAATATCATTTCTACTTTGTGTTTCTTTGTTTTGCTGCCCTCTTGAAACAGCGTTATTTATTCACTTTATGTTAACATGGAATGATTTCAGCTGGATTTATTATCCCAAGATTTTTAAAACTAAACCTAACAATTTGGTAAAAATAGAAAATCAAAAACCACAAGGGGTAAGCCTTGCATTTTTGTTTAATTAGACCATAATTTCAGATCAAATTTGGTTTTTTTCCAAAATAACACAAGAGACTCTACTGATGACATTGAATGCTAAGTGAACTCAAATAATTCTGTCTAGGATAAGATATGCTTTTATGTATGAGCTTTGAAAATAAAAAAATTGTAAGGGTAAGCCTTGCATTGTAATTAATATTGGGCCAACATTTCCAGTGTTTTTAAACTCTTTTATCTTTTCTATTTTTAGACCATTTTTACTCTTTATTTATTTACATATGTTTATATGTGATGGTTTCTCTCCACTGAAAAATTGAAAAATTCACAAGGGGCAAGTCCAGCATTTTTATCAAATTTGGGCCATTTTTTCAGTTGTGATTTTATGCTCTAGAATGATGCAGTAGGCTCTACTGATGACTTTTTATATAACTCGACCTAGGATATAGGCTTTATTTGGAGATATATTGATAGTTGAAATATAGGCCAAAATCTGAAAAAATCACAAGGGGCAAGTACAGCATTTTTATCAAATTTGGGCCAATTTTTAAGTTGTGATTTTATGCTCTAGAATGATGCAGTAGGCTCTACTGATGCCATTTTATGTAACTTTACCAAGGATATAGGCTTTATTTGGAAATATATTGATAGTTGAAAAATAGGCCAAAATCTGAAAAAATCACAAGGGTAAGTCCAGCATTTTTATCAAATTTGGGCCAATTTTTTAGTTGTGATTTTATGCTCTAGAATGATGCAGTAGGCTCTACTGATGCCATTTTATGTAACTTTACCAAGGATATAGGCTTTATTTGGAAATATATTGATAGTTGAAATATAGGCCAAAATCTGAAAAAATCACAAGGGGTAAGTCCAGCATTTTTATCAAATTTGGGCCAATTTTTAAGTTGTGATTTTATGCTCTAGAATGATGCAGTAGGCTCTACTGATGCCTTTTCATATAACTCGACCTAGGATATAGGCTTTATTTTGAGAAATATTGATAGTTGAAAAATAGGCCAAAATCTGAAAAAATCACAAGGGGTAAGTCCAGCATTTTTATCAAATTTGGGCCAATTTTTTAGTTGTGATTTTATGCTCTAGAATGATGCAGTAGGCTCTACTGATGCCATTTTATGTAACTTTACCAAGGATATAGGCTTTATTTGGAAATATATTGATAGTTGAAAAATAGGCCAAAATCTGAAAAAATCACAAGGGTAAGTCCAGCATTTTTATCAAATTTGGGCCAATTTTTTAGTTGTGATTTTATGCTCTAGAATGATGCAGTAGGCTCTACTGATGCCATTTTATGTAACTTGACCTAGGATATAGGCTTTATTTGGAAATATATTGATAGTTGAAATATAGGCCAAAATCTGAAAAAATCACAAGGGGTAAGTCCAGCATTTTTATCAAATTTGGGCCAATTTTTTAGTTGTGATTTTATGCTCTAGAATGATGTAGTAGGCTCTACTGATGCCTTTTTATATAACTCGACCTAGGATATAGGCTTTATTTGGAGATATATTGATAGTTGGAATATAGGCCAAAATCTGAAAAAATCACAAGAGGTAAGTCCAGCATTTTTATCAAATTTGGGCCAATTTTTTAGTTGTGATTTTATGCTCTAGAATGATGCAGTAGGCTCTACTGATGCCTTTTTATATAACTCGACCTAGGATATAGGCTTTATTTGGAGATATATTGATAGTTGAAATATAGGCCAAAATCTGAAAAAATCACAAGGGGTAAGTCCAGCATTTTTATCAAATTTGGGCCAATTTTTTAGTTGTGCTTTTATGCTCTAGAATGATGCAGTAGGCTCTACTGATGCCATTTTATGTAACTTTACCAAGGATATAGGCTTTATTTGGAAATATATTGATAGTTGAAATATAGGCCAAAATCTGAAAAATTCACAAGGGGTAAGTCTAGCATTTTTATCAAATTTGGGCCATTTTTTCAGTTGTGATTTTATGCTCTAGAATGATGCAGTAGGCTCTACTGATGCCTTTTTATATAACTCGACCTAGGATATAGGCTTTATTTGGAGATATATTGATAGTTGAAATATAGGCCAAAATCTGAAAAAATCACAAGGGGTAAGTCCAGCATTTTTATCAAATTTGGGCCATTTTTTCAGTTGTGATTTTATGCTCTAGAATGATGCAGTAGGCTCTACTGATGCCTTTTTATATAACTCGACCTAGGATATAGGCTTTATTTGGAGATATATTGATAGTTGAAATATAGGCAAAAATCTGAAAAAAATCACAAGGGGTAAGTCCAGCATTTTTATCAAATTTGGGCAAATTTTTTAGTTGTGATTTTATGCTCTAGAATGATGTAGTAGGCTCTACTGATGCCTTTTTATATAACTCGACCTAGGATATAGGCTTTATTTGGAGATATATTGATAGTTGGAATATAGGCCAAAATCTGAAAAAATCACAAGGGGTAAGTCCAGCATTTTTATCAAATTTGGGCCAATTTTTTAGTTGTGATTTTATGCTCTAGAATGATGGAGTAGGCTCTACTGATGCCTTTTTATATAACTCGACCTAGGATATAGGCTTTATTTGGAAATATATTGATAGTTGAAATATAGGCCAAAATCTGAAAAAATCACAAGGGGTAAGTCCAGCATTTTTATCAAATTTGGGCAAATTTTTTAGTTGTGATTTTATGCTCTAGAATGATGCAGTAGGCTCTACTGATGCCTTTTTATATAACTCGACCTAGGATATAGGCTTTATTTGGAAATATATTGATAGTTGAAATATAGGCCAAAATCTGAAAAAATCACAAGGGGAAAGTCCAGCATTTTTATCAAATTTGGGCCAATTTTTTAGTTGTGATTTTATGCTCTAGAATGATGCAGTAGGCTCTACTGATGCCTTTTCATATAACTCGACCTAGGATATAGGCTTTATTTTGAGAAATATTGATAGTTGAAAAATAGGCCAAAATCTGAAAAAATCACAAGGGGTAAGTCCAGCATTTTTATCAAATTTGGGCCAATTTTTTAGTTGTGATTTTATGCTCTAGAATGATGCAGTAGGCTCTACTGATGCCTTTTTATATAACTCGACCTAGGATATAGGCTTTATTTGGAGATATATTGATAGTTGAAATATAGGCCAAAATCTGAAAAATTCACAAGGGGTAAGTCCAGCATTTTTATCAAATTTGGGCCATTTTTTCAGTTGTGATTTTATGCTCTAGAATGATGCAGTAGGCTCTACTGATGCCTTTTTATATAACTCGACCTAGGATATAGGCTTTATTTGGAGATATATTGATAGTTGAAATATAGGCCAAAATCTGAAAAAAATCACAAGGGGTAAGTCCAGCATTTTTATCAAATTTGGGCAAATTTTGTTGTTGTGATTTTATGCTCTAGAATGATGTAGTAGGCTCTACTGATGCCTTTTTATATAACTCGACCTAGGATATAGACTTTATTTGGAGATATATTGATAGTTGGAATATAGGCCAAAATCTGAAAAAATCACAAGGGGTAAGTCCAGCATTTTTATCAAATTTGGGCCAATTTTTTAGTTGTGATTTTATGCTCTAGAATGATGCAGTAGGCTCTACTGATGCCTTTTCATATAACTCGACCTAGGATATAGGCTTTATTTTGAGAAATATTGATAGTTGAAAAATAGGCCAAAATCTGAAAAAATCACAAGGGGTAAGTCCAGCATTTTTATCAAATTTGGGCCAATTTTTTAGTTGTGATTTTATGCTCTAGAATGATGCAGTAGGCTCTACTGATGCCTTTTTATATAACTCGACCTAGGATATAGGCTTTATTTGGAGATATATTGATAGTTGAAATATAGGCCAAAATCTGAAAAATTCACAAGGGGTAAGTCCAGCATTTTTATCAAATTTGGGCCATTTTTTCAGTTGTGATTTTATGCTCTAGAATGATGCAGTAGGCTCTACTGATGCCTTTTTATATAACTCGACCTAGGATATAGGCTTTATTTGGAGATATATTGATAGTTGAAATATAGGCCAAAATCTGAAAAAAATCACAAGGGGTAAGTCCAGCATTTTTATCAAATTTGGGCAAATTTTGTTGTTGTGATTTTATGCTCTAGAATGATGTAGTAGGCTCTACTGATGCCTTTTTATATAACTCGACCTAGGATATAGACTTTATTTGGAGATATATTGATAGTTGGAATATAGGCCAAAATCTGAAAAAATCACAAGGGGTAAGTCCAGCATTTTTATCAAATTTGGGCCAATTTTTTAGTTGTGATTTTATGCTCTAGAATGATGGAGTAGGCTCTACTGATGCCTTTTTATATAACTCGACCTAGGATATAGGCTTTATTTGGAAATATATTGATAGTTGAAATATAGGCCAAAATCTGAAAAATTCACAAGGGGTAAGTCCAGCATTTTTATCAAATTTGGGCCATTTTTTCAGTTGTGATTTTATGCTCTAGAATGATGCAGTAGGCTCTACTGATGCCTTTTTATATAACTCGACCTAGGATATAGGCTTTATTTGGAGATATATTGATGAAAAAATCACAAGGGGTAAGTCCAGCATTTTTATCAAATTTGGGCAATTTTTTCAGTTGTGATTTTATGCTCTAGAATGATGCAGTAGGCTCTACTGATGCCTTTTTATATAACTCGACCTAGGATATAGGCTTTATTTGGAGATATATTGATAGTTGAAATATAGGCCAAAATATGAAAAAATCACAAGGGGTAAGTCCAGCATTTTTATCAAATTTGGGCCAATTTTTTAGTTGTGATTTTATGCTCTAGAATGATGCAGTAGGCTCTACTGATGCCATTTTATGTAACTTGACCTAGGATATAGGCTTTATTTGGAAATATATTGATAGTTGAAATATAGGCCAAAATCTGAAAAAATCACAAGGAGTAAGTCCAGCATTTTTATCAAATTTGGGCCATTTTTTCAGTTGTGATTTTATGCTCTAGAATGATGCAGTAGCTCTACTGATGCCTTTTTATATAACTCGACCTAGGATATAGGCTTTATTTGGAGATATATTGATAGTTGAAATATAGGCCAAAATCTGAAAAAATCACAAGGGGTAAGTCCAGCATTTTTATCAAATTTGGGCCATTTTTTCAGTTGTGATTTTATGCTCTAGAATGATGCAGTAGGCTCTACTGATGCCATTTTATGTAACTTTACCAAGGATATAGGCTTTATTTGGAAATATATTGATAGTTGAAAAATAGGCCAAAATCTGAAAAAATCACAAGGGGTAAGTCCAGCATTTTTATCAAATTTGGGCCAATTTTTTAGTTGTGATTTTATGCTCTAGAATGATGCAGTAGGCTCTACTGATGCCATTTTATGTAACTTGACCTAGGATATAGGCTTTATTTGGAAATATATTGATAGTTGAAATATAGGCCAAAATCTGAAAAATTCACAAGGGGTAAGTCCAGCATTTTTATCAAATTTGGGCCATTTTTTCAGTTGTGATTTTATGCTCTAGAATGATGCAGTAGGCTCTACTGATGCCTTTTTATATAACTCGACCTAGGATATAGGCTTTATTTGGAGATATATTGATAGTTGGAATATAGGCCAAAATCTGAAAAAATCACAAGGGGTAAGTCCAGCATTTTTATCAAATTTGGGCCAATTTTTTAGTTGTGATTTTATGCTCTAGAATGATGCAGTAGGCTCTACTGATGCCTTTTTATATAACTCGACCTAGGATATAGGCTTTATTTGGAAATATATTGATAGTTGAAATATAGGCCAAAATCTGAAAAAATCACAAGGGGTAAGTCCAGCATTTTTATCAAATTTGGGCCAATTTTTTAGTTGTGATGTTATGCTCTAGAATGATGCAGTAGGCTCCACTGATGCCTTTTCATATAACTCGACCTAGGATATAGGCTTTATTTTGAGAAATATTGATAGTTGAAAAATAGGCCAAAATCTGAAAAAATCACAAGGGGTAAGTCCAGCATTTTTATCAAATTTGGGCCATTTTTTCAGTTGTGATTTTATGCTCTAGAATGATGCAGTAGGCTCTACTGATGCCTTTTTATATAACTCGACCTAGGATATAGGCTTTATTTGGAGATATATTGATAGTTGGAATATAGGCCAAAATCTGAAAAAATCACAAGGGGTAAGTCCAGCATTTTTATCAAATTTGGGCCAATTTTTTAGTTGTGATGTTATGCTCTAGAATGATGCAGTAGGCTCCACTGATGCCTTTTCATATAACTCGACCTAGGATATAGGCTTTATTTTGAGAAATATTGATAGTTGAAAAATAGGCAAAAATCTGAAAAAATCACAAGCATTTTTATCAAATTTGGGCCATTTTTTTCAGTTGTGATTTTATGCTCTAGAATGATGCAGTAGGCTCTACTGATGCCATTTTATGTAACTTTACCAAGGATATAGGCTTTATTTGGAAATATATTGATAGTTGAAATATAGGCCAAAATCTGAAAAATTCACAAGGGGTAAGTCCAGCATTTTTATCAAATTTGGGCAATTTTTTCAGTTGTGATTTTATGCTCTAGAATGATGCAGTAGGCTCTACTGATGCCTTTTTATATAACTCGACCTAGGATATAGGCTTTATTTGGAGATATATTGATAGTTGGAATATTGGCCAAAATCTGAAAAAAATCACAAGGGGTTAAGTCCAGCATTTTTATCAAATTTGGGCCAATTTTTAAGTTGTGATTTTATGCTCTAGAATGATGCAGCAGGCTCTAGAAAAAAGACCACATGGTGCGAGTCTCGCATTTTTATCAAGTTTTACTGTAAAATGCAAACAAACACAAGGGTAACCCCTAGATCGAAATGAAAGGCTTACGCGTTGCATTTGTATCAAATTTGGGACCTCATGTGAGCTTTTTTTGAAACTTCCTTTTTCTTTCGTTATTTAAGACCTATTTTTTTCTTTATTTATAAATTTATGTTCACAAGGGGTAAGCCTTGCATTTGTATCAAATTTTGGCTAAAAATGCAAACACATGTGGTAAGCCTTAAAAATAAATGACAAGGGGTAATAAACCTTGCAATTTTCAAGTTTTACTGTAAAATGCAAACACATGGGTTACCTATTTTTCTTTTTTCATTTATGTTCACATTGATTGATTTCTGCTGAAATTATTTACTAAAGACTTTTAAAACAAAACCAAAACTTTTTGCCAAAACCCCCCCAAACAAACAAACACCAACACCCTAACAAACAAACAAACAAAAACAAACAAAACAGCTTATGAAATTTCATAGAAAGTATTGTGGAAATCTATACATTTTAAAATAAACTACATTAAGTCATATTTGCATTATTGTTATAAATCTAAAGCAAGACATTAATTACTGACATTGCTTTCTTTTCATAAAAGACCAGCTATCTCGTTTGTCTTCAAAATCAATGGCAATGTGTACAAATCACAGCACAATCTGCTGCAGCATACTTGTCATACAACATCTGGATGAACCTCCTTTCTGATAAAATAAGGTTCTGATGAAAGGCACTTACATGCAGGATTAGGAATATTAAAGGAGGGTATACCTTTGGTAATACTCCAAAAGTTAATTACCATAAAAAGTTACGTGGTAATGAGCACATTTGATATTCTTAAACATGGTTAGAAACAACTTCCTTTGAAGAAATGTAGTTTTAGACAAAGAGGTCATTTTTCACTCACAATTTGAATCTCAGAAAGGCTTCAGGCATGAAGCCTTTCTCTGCATCTGAAAGCACACAATTCAACGCAATAAGGATGCTTTGTTTCTTTCATTATTTTCTTGCAACTTCGATAATCAATTGAGCCAAAAACAGGTTTGTTAATTTATGCATACGTTGTTGGCATACACCAAGAAAGGATACTGGTCTTTGACAATTACCAAAAGTTTACCCTGCATTTAACAGTTAAAGGTAACTTTAGCCAACGAGGCGACAAAAATACGACAGAAATTTATGTAAATAAATAAATAAATAAATGTTTACTTGGGCTTTGCTACAACATCATTACTTCAGATAAACAACAGTAAGTAAACACTACAAATAAAAAAGGTAAAATAATTTAACTATCCACCAATATGGGATTTGAGGCATTGCATGGTGAGGTATCAATGTATGTTTGGTTTGCGGTAACAAAGAACAAAATCTACCTAGCAAGTAGATATACACATGGTGTTACCGCAAACCAAAGGTACATTATCCACCAATAAAATAACTTCAGGTTTTTTTTTGGGACACCAGTAGACAAAATGCTTGTTTGATAAAATAATGCTTTCATTTTTTGGTATTGAGTGCGCAGCAGATTGATCAGTGGTTGGTGCTGAGGGTGAGGTGTTAATATGAAATATTATGAGTGGTAATTTATGCTGTTAGTGCTAGGGTTAAGTTACAGCGTTAAGTGTTAGTTCAGTGTTAGGGTGAGGAGTAGCCTACTGGGCTCGGTTTCAGAAAACACTAAGATTCATCTAAAGTTGTTGATATTACCATAGTGATTTGTATTGTGACATTGCACTTATTTGCTAAGCAATTAAGATTAAATGATTAATCTCAGCTCTTTGTGAAACCGAGCCCTGGTGCTGTGATTGTGGCCATGGTTTGTGTCTGCATCACAGCAAATGAGTCCTGCTGCGCATTTCGCTTATACATGCATTCTGTCTATTTTGCGCTCAAGTGTACACTTTGAAATATCCCACACATATATTTGAAGTAAACTTACTAAACAAAATCTAAAGATTACCTCACTAGTATGGATGAAGAGATAACAATTTGAAGTTGATTTAATCCCACAAATGAAATTTTTACCTCATAATACTTAAAGATAGTTATAAACAATAACATTGTAATTTTGTCTACCCATTTTGTCAAGTTTTTTTACCTTCACCATATAAATTATTTTACAAAGAAGTGTTCCATAATAAAAAATACTAAACCTGAGCTTTTCTTGAACAGAACTGTTTGGTGACTTTAGTTTAACTTTGTTTAAATCTTCCTCTGCAATCAACTTTTGATATTGTTGAGATTTTCACTCAATCGTAGTCAAACGATTTTGACAAAAAGTACAAACACTTCATAAATTTTGCTTGCATTACATTACTGACATTTGTGGTAACCTGAATTGTTGCTCGTTTGTTTCTCTTTAGAAAAGCTGCATCGTCTTTAGAGTTGTATTTCTAACTACTCTGACTCCATCAAAATCCAAAGGGTATTGTACTTAAATTTATTGAATTTGATTTGCCATGATGAACCAATAATGCTTGCCATGAGGCCATGCAGCTGTGCCAATTTGATGAAAGTTGAGTATCTCAACATGGTATTGGAGTTTGATGGATTCAAGAAAAGCCTATTAAGTAAAAATAAGGATGTATCTGAATTAGTGGCTGTGGATGCGGCTTTATCGCCATGTCAACATTCATTAAAGTATGAGGCCCATAGCAACGGCGGCAGCCACATCTGCAGCCACAAATTCAGATATGGTATAAGATGGTCATCCCCTTGAGTGTCATTATAAAGTAAGGCGCCATCATGGTCCAGCTTGTTTCGGGTTGAACATAATGAATCATCATCTGGCTATAGACTTGACAGTCTTTCTTCAGTTGGTGACAGTCCAAAAAGCGCTATTAGTTATTTGAAGAGTTGCACTTGTATGGGAGAGTCATCTAGCTAGATTTGACAGTCCTTCAACTGGTGGCACACAGTCCAAAAAGCAGTGGCATTCGTCAACATCCCTATATGTCACCTGAACAAAGACACAGTTCTAAAGAAAGTTCTTCCAAGTTCTTCCAAGTTCTTCCAAGTTCTTCCAAGAAGTGGTTGTTATCCTCAACATCCCTTTGTCGATCACTTGTAAAATGGTTGAACTTGTAGCAGAGAGTCATCTGGCTCTGGACTTGACAGTCCTTCAGCTGGTGATACAGTCCAAAAGCTTTGATCAGCCTCGACATCCCTCAGTCACTTGAACCACATAATTTGTGGCAAAGATTCATCTCTGGCTAGACTTGACACAGTTCCTCTTCAGATCGTCACACAGTCCAAGCTTAGTGGTTAGCCTCAGTATGTCAACTCCAAGGTCATCGTCTAAATCTGTGGTAGAAAGTAAACAATGTTCAAAGATGAATTTTAATCTATTTTAATACAACTATCAGTTGTTTTGAGGATTAATCTAAATGCTGGCATGTGCAAGAAATCCTCCTCCAGTTCCAGTCAGTTCAACTCCCGCACAACATGACTCAACATTCCAGGTTTTGTTTCACTTTGTGCTTTTTAAAATCTTTTTCTGTCAAATATTTACCTATTTTAATGAAGGTTTTCACTTGGTTGTTCGTTCATGTGTTTGATTGAAAACTAAAGGATCAGGCTCAAACCTGAAACCTATACTGAAACATAATTCTTTGTCAAATTTGTTGGGTGAACCAATTCTCCTTGAAGAAAAGTTTTAGAATCTTCTTTTACAAACTTACCAAGTGGTCTGTTGTTGACTCTTTGCACCTGCCCAAGGAGCGTTGGTTCAAGGTCTCAACATCCCTACACCATTTGAGCAGTTAAACTTGTTGTGGAGACTAGCTAGACTTGACAGTCCATGTGGTACGCAGTCCAAAAAGCAGTGGTTAGCCTCAAGATGTCATCTCCAAGGTCATCGTCTCAGTCTGTGGTAGAAATAAACAATCTTTAAAGATTAATTTCATAAACTCTTTCAATACAAGTATCAGTTGTTCTGAGAAATGGTTCAGAAAATTCTCCTCCAGCTCCAATCAGTTCTTCAAATTGAACATGCACACACAGCGAGCCAACATTCCAGGTTTTGTTTTTCTTGTGTGTTTTTTAAAATCTTTTTGGGGGCAAACTTGACCTCTTATTTTAATGAAGTTTTCCACCAGTTAATTTGTATGGTGTGTTTATTGCAAAGAATGGGAACGAATTTATCCTTTGAAATGAAGGATTTAAAATCTTCAAAGTTGCTTATTCTGAAAAATTAAATCCGCCAAAATTGATGACCCTTTTCAAAGAAAAATTTCGCAACTCTCTTCACAAAAAACTTCCTAGTGGTCTGTTGACTTTTATGCACCAGTCCAAAAGAGCGTTGCTTAGCCTCAACATCCATACTCACTTGAACAGTTGAAGTTAAAGCGGAGAGTCATCTGGCTGGACTTGACATAGCCTATAGTCATTCTGAAGCTGCTGTTACAGTCCAAAAGTGTTGATTAGCCTCAATGTTGGGGGTATGCCATCTCCAAGGTCATCGTCTCAGTCTGGGGTAAAAAATTAAAGATTAATTTTAAATTTTTGAATACAAGTGTCGGTTGTTCGGAGGAATAATTTCAGTCTTAATGCCAACATGTGCAAGACATTTTTCTTCTCACACACAACATTCCAAGTTTTGTTTAACTTTATGTGTTTTAAAAAATCCTTTTCTGACAAACTTGACCTCCTATTTTGTAAGTTTTTCAACCAATTAGTTTGTATGGTTTGTTTATTGATGGGAATGAATGTATTCTTTCAAAGCGATCTTAAACCTTCAAATATGTTAATTCTGAAACATTAACTCCTTTGCCAAAGTTGTTGGATAAACCTCTTAAAAGTCACGAATGATTTGTTTTTTCAAACTTACCACCAATTGGTCTGTTGATTCTTCGCACCTGTATCTTCCAATAATGCTCATCAAAACAGGTATGGTTGCTGTCCCCACTCCAAAGAAGAGAACGGTCAAAACTGAGGGAAAATTTAGTAGACATGCACAAATTTATCTCTATACATTTGCATATCTTTATGATAAATTACAAGAGCTGACTTATTGTTTCAAGCAGAATTTCAATTTTGTTTGGATTTTACAATCACACAAAAGACTGGGTCTGCATAAAATTGTTTTACATCAGTAATTGGCTTGTCATTCATGCTTTCTTGTTTCAGAATCTCTAATAATAGGCCCTACTAGTATTTTGACTGTCGGTTATAACTGTTGAGAGATTCAAAATCTGATTTGTTTATGCATGTCTCAATTATCCTCTAATTATAAACAATTGTAGATTTGTTTGTGATCCTCCAAATTTCTGAGTGAGCTGCTGTCCTTCACCAGTAACTTTGTAACCCGATACATTACCAAATCATTTGCATGACCCTGAGTCCCTGTTGGTAGGCATCACCTCAGCTCAGTGATACTTCATCTTGAACAAGGAAACACAATCTGCTCTTTGGAAGGAAACATTTTCTAGAAGGTTAGCATTTTGCCAAAGTCAGTTTCACCATATACATTACCTGAGATAACCCCAATACTTTACCAAACCAATGTCATCTACGGTGTCGTCTGCCATCTGTGTACAATTGCCTGCCCACCACAACATCCACTTTAGCAATAACAGGTTACAGACTGCGGAAAACAAAAACAAGATCATAGCCTGTGGAGGGAAAAGTTAAGAGCTGCGGAGAAAAAAGTTAAGAGCTGCGGAGAAAAAAGTTAAGAGCTGCGGAGAAAAGGTTATTTTCCTTAGACTTACCCCGATACTTTTACCTGATAGCACTTCATCTGTTTCAACCTTTGCTGCAAACTGCCAACCTCACTCGCCCCCAGTCACACATCAGATACATCAAAGGTAGAGTTTTCATCATCGTCTACTCAAGTTCTGCGTTTACTGATGACGGCATAGTTCTTAGTTTTGGTTCAAGACAGTATCTTTTATTCTCTAGGGAATTGTTTTCACCGTCCTAATAATAGGCGATGTGTTATGTCACCGCAAAGGAAACGAGATTGATCATCATAGAATCAAGACTAAGTACTACGCCAGTCACACCTTATACTTTACCTATTGCCAGTAAACCCGCTGAAAGAAGAGAGGGTTAGTCTTATCTCTAGGCCAACACTTTTAATACTCTATGCCTTTACTGTCTTACCGTTCGTACGTACCTGATAGAGGCATCACTGACGTCTTTCCCCATGGCTAACCTCAGCTCTTTTCATCTCTTTCTTCTCTCGTCGTCTCAAGGTTTTTTCCTCTTTTTTCTTTACCTTCTTCATATTATTTTGTCCTATTTTTTTTGCAGTGTTCCAAATAAGTGGCTTATGGAAGTTATTTGCAATTAGCCTTATCAGATCTAAATGAGCAAGGGTTACAGCTATGTTGTTTATTAATTATCTTATAATTTGTCATTTTCAAAGACTTAAATAATTGAAAATGTCTACATTCAGAATTGATGTAATGCTGATATTAGGAATATGTAAATATATATTTTAGCTTGTCTAAAATTTTCTATTTACTCTTCCTAAATCAAACATTAAACATCAAATGAATGGTGATTGGACTGGTAGGGACTGCATAATTTCTTCTAAAATACTAATACAAATGTTTATTAAATTAATTATCTTTAATTTAATGTTTCAAGGACTTCATTACTAGTTGAAAATGTCACATTCAGAATTGATGTAATGCTGATATTAGGAATATGTAAATATATATTTTAGCTTGTCTAAAATTTTCTATTTACTCTTCCTAAATCAAACATTAAACATCAAATGAATGGTGATTGGACTGGTAGGGACTGCATAATTACTTCTAAAATACTAATGGTGGTGGGTTCTGTGCCCAAAACACGAAACACAGAAGCAGGGGGTGGGGGAGGCCGGCCATTTTTTTATTTTTTTAAAAGGCCTATTAGGTGTTTTTTTTATTTAAAAGGAAAACACTCATCCTTTTAGAAGAATTGTTGAAAATTATTATCAATTAAGTTTTGGTTGGATTTTGTACTCTTCCTTTGTAAACATTACTCTATTTGAAAAACAAAAATTATGACAATAAAATAATATAAAACATGACAACTGACGACTTGAAGTATCAACCCTGACAGAAATTTCCAGTAAGACTAGTCTCCTAATTAGAAAGCATCATTGGCTTCGACCAATATGCAAGTCAAGAAATACCAAGAAAGAGTGAAGTCACCTTGACAGCATACAAGCAAGGACAACATCAACAAGGTCGCCGAACATCATAGGGGGGGGGGGGGGGGCGGTAGAAAAGGGGGAGGGGCTCTGAAAGAGAACGGTTAGATCTTCTCCTACCATTCGCAGTCTTCACCTTGTCTTGATCTTGATTTGGGTCAACTTGCGTTATCCGACCTCCACTATTGCCTTCAATCAATTTTTTATTTTTTATTTTTTTTGAAACTTAAGGTCAATAATTAAGTCAAGTATTTTTCAGAATATCACATCTTGTAAATGAGAGAGTTTATATGTGTCATTCAACTCAACTAATTCAATTTATTAATCATGTGATTGTGAGAGGTACAAAACTTGTTTTCCATTAAAAACACTTTTTGAGCACATGGCTGGAGTTTCCATAAACCTTACTAGATTTTGTTTACTGCCATCCTCATAGTTGTTTTGTGTATATTATTAAACATTGTAACAATTAATAAATTCCAATATCTATCAAAGAGGTGAATTGCAAAAGTGAACTTAAAAAGTGGAGGTCGGATGTACGGCAAAGTTTTCTTTACCTTGGTCCTTTGGCGAACCTCCTAGTACGTCCACATACCACATATCCATAGATCTTCAACACCCATCTGGTCACAGTTTCTTGAGAGTCATCAGCACAAAGATGTTCTCTCGATGTTGCAGCTTAGGAAACAGTTCTCATAATGTTCATTGAAGCTTTGCTGGACGGGAGCTCACTCCCGGCTAATGTTTCTGCCTCAAGTAGTTCCCGCCTTTTTTCTCTGACCTGAGGAAAAAAAAAGACATTCGATTTATGCTTCAGTTCCAGTCCAAAGGGGGGGGGGGGGGGGGGACAGCGAACACTCCAACCCTATCAGGACTGGGCTTTTCTCTCTCTCTTTTGTTTCCTTTTTTTTTCACTACTAAAAAAGAAGCATTCCCAATAGCAATGGAATGTACAGGCAAAGCTGGGATAAAATACAAAACTTGCTATCAATCTCCCATGCCTCACAGTTTAATGAGTTGTATCCATGAGTGTACAGACCCAATATGTTTCGGTGGATGGTCTAACCCCCTCCCCTCTCCCCCAATTCCATAATGCTCCAAAGCCTTACCTCAACAAGATGTCGTTGGCTCCATGTGCTCAGTTTTGGTCGTGAAGTGTTATACTGCAGTATACGCCCCCAGCAGCTCAAAACCGAAGTTAAAATTTACTTTAAAAGTATGAGTTTGGAACAAGAGAACTTCGTGGAACTGACGATATGTACTAAATGACTCAACTGTGAATTTAAGCTGAATACTGCAGTTTTTTGTAAAAAATGTCTCCAGTGGCCAGTGACAAAAATGCAAAAGGTTCATGCTTCTTGTGTTTAAAGGATAAAGGCCCGGATACTTTAAAACTTTGGGCAAGCCTAAAGAATATCACAGTCCTAAAAGTGCAACAGTTATTGTCGAAATAGTTTTGAATGCACTACTGGCCCTGGTGTGAATATCGACAATTTTACAAGTAAAGTTCGTCAGAAAACGCGACTTCCAAATCCCATTCTAGAGCCGAGAGAAGCGGCAATGGCTGTCCACCTCTCCCCAGCGCGACACGTCCAGTAATGCCATGTGGTATTGGGCCACAACGAGAGCTTCGAAAACCGTGCGCAAAACTCCTTATTTGCATTTACAATAAAGACTTTTGTGGGGTGACATTCCGCAGTTACCACCTGTTTTCATTTTCTTTCTCTTTCCTTTCTATTTTTGCACCATAGACCTGGGGTCATTTTGGAAGCTTCAGAGAGTCCACTTTACCTGGGGGTGGTATTATTTTCAAAATGTTGTAAATTCACCAATCTTTACATTAGAAAACATTCGTAAATGATTGTTTCCCATTTGTTTGCGTTTCTCCAGCTTCAACAACATTATATTTGACGTAAACGAAATTTTTCATATATCTGTTTGAGATGTGTACGTTACATCAGAATTAATATTACCTATAGATAGT
The DNA here is from genome assembly GCA_037783415.1 of Leptasterias polaris. Lineage (NCBI taxonomy): Eukaryota > Metazoa > Echinodermata > Asteroidea > Forcipulatida > Asteriidae > Leptasterias > Leptasterias polaris. Next base: position 3,314,477 of record JAZGTN010000073.1, on the reverse strand, counting down.
TCCCAGTAGACGCCATCTTTACGGGCAAATTGCATTTTGGCTTGCAGGCGCGTCAAGCGCTCAAATTATTAACGCAGCCGCGTCATTCACTAACCAATCATGCAATGAGTTTTGTGAAATGTGCGCGTGCTGCACGCCGTTCTCACGCGTAACGCATGAATGTGTGTTCCAAATTGCCCGTAAAGAGATGGCCGACTTACGTCACACTGCAACCTATCTATAGCAAATTGTCCCGTCCGTCAACAGACAAAAAGTATTGCAATCGTTGCATGCAACCAATTTAGGCGGAATTTATTTTCAAGAAAGAAAAGAAGAAACAAATCTCAGAAAACGTCAAATATTAAGAAGATGTACGGAAGCATTTTAAGTTTTAACTTTCATAAACGAAAGATCTGTCCTTTCAACATTACGTTAAGTGAAAACAAAATCAGAGGATGAACGATGCAATTTGTCAAAATACGTCGTTTTGTAGCCGTTTTAGGGGAGACGGGGAAGTGAATTTCCCACCTGGACCCATTCACGCACGATTTAGCCGCTGCAGTACATGAGTAAACCAATGAAAAGCGTTCGGTAATATTTGTATGCTGTATAGACCATGTTACCTTTGTTTACAGAGTGGTGACCTTGTACATTTTAAAGCGTTTCCTGCCGGGCAAGATACTACACAGGCTATATGGGAAAATTTACATTTTGTGTCATAATTTTCACATAAATTCAAAATTTACAAAAGCAACAGCTGTACAACTTTTGAGATGTCCCCCCTTTCTTCATATCAAAAGTTGAGAAAAAACCGACAGTGCAATCTCCATAAAACATAAGATTTGTTGTTTTCTTCCATTGATCTGTGTACAAATGTGCCTGCAGGAAGTCCAGGCTTTGTGGCTCTTTTGTAAACATGTGATGTCACAGGTCACATCGTCTATACAACTAACCAATTGAAAATCCTCGTAAAATCTATATTGTTATGCTTCCAGTGCTGAATGAAAGAGCGCATTTCAACAGTGTTAACCCTTTCCCCCCCTTTTCTAGCGGTAATCACCTCTTTTTAAAATGGAGTGTACCCGCAAATGACAGCACAATACTCCTTCCGCCCATCCCATACCGTAAGATTTTATCTTTCTAAACCAGAATTGCAAGAAGAATAATGCGATCGAGCCTTTTCAATACCAAAAACTGTCCAGGCGCTGGAATAAGTTCAAATAACTTGTCCTGCTGTCACCCTATGTCTAAAATTGCAGAGTAGATTTTGATTGTCTAAATCTACTGTGCAATTGTAGATTGCTGTTTGTCTAATACTTCAAAGTAGATAGGGAATCTACTAACTGGGTACAATCTACAACTTCTGGTTGCAATTTGGGCAATTCAACTTGCCCTTGGTGGGTAGGGCGACTTTTCTTCACTGCCGCAAAGTGAAATGTTGATGAATTCATTTAGTACACTTGGTTTCTAAAACAACATACCACATGTTACTGGATATAATTTGGTTTATTTGGCATTAATACTCACATAATTCTAGATTATTATTGTCTAATTTTTGCCATTATTTGCAAGAGATTCACTCGAGATGACTGTCTTACTTTACATCTACAAAACATTCACAGAAGAATTTTCCACTTTAACAACACATCATTTTTAAGGATATAGACATTGAACATGCTGCCACTACCTTCATCTAGTACCCGATATACAACAGCAGTCATGAAAACTGTTTCTCCTTGTACCAAATGGTGACCCGACTACAATCAACCATCGTTATAAAGAGCAAGTTATAGGCCGTTTACAAAACGGAGGCTCAGGCTCAGGCTTAGGCTTCAGAAACGTCGGCCTCGATACGAATCAGAGACTCCGGCTTGGGCTTTGTGTTTGAGGCTTCGGAATTCGGCCCAAAGCGGAGCCTGACGAAGCCTCGGTAAGGGGTGGATTCGCAAAGGCTTCAATATGGCCGACGTTTCTGAAGCCTGAGCCTAAGCCTGAGCCTTAGCCTGAGCCTCCGTTTCGTAAACAGCCATGAAGATGTTTTGCCTATAAAACGAGTACACATTTGCTGTCATCTTATAACAGCACTCCTGGTAGTGCTAATAAGAAGCAATCTGGGCCCAGTTTCATGGCTCTGCTTACCGACCGCCGAATTCTGAGCGCACAAGCAAAGATTTCCTGCTAACCCGTGAAATACGCTTGGAATTCCCTGCTTCCGTAAGCGCCGATTCTTTGCTTACGGTAATCAGAGCCATGAAATCGGGCCCCGACCAGTCCCAGCAATCCTGTTATAATGACTCATGAGAGTCGACTATATTTTCACCTTCCAACCTAACTTTGGTTATTAAGTTAGTTTGAAGTGGATGTTTAAAAGGAAGAAGATGAGAGTACATTGATCAAACATTTTAAGCTAATACTCCATTCTCTTAAAACTTGACCTAAATATTTCAAAGTCCAACTGCATGTTTTGTTTCGAAAATGTTCAAATTTGTAGACGAATCCTCAGCAGGGTTTGACAACAATGTACAGTTTATACCTTTTTCCTTTACAAGCTTATGTAATAAGTGATATTAAATGATTGATATTACATGGTCAAGTTAATAAAAACAATGCTCTATAAAATTTTACAAACAAGATTCGTGTTAATTTTGTATTAACTCAATGTGAGTCGATGGATAACAGCTTAAAAAACACACGAGACCACTGGCCTAAGTCATTTACAGTTTGACTTGTTACCCCACAACCAAACAAGTCCTTCTGTTTAGTGTTTTTCCAAAAATACTTTTATTTAAGTTTTTCAATTCCTAAATCTCGTTTGTTAAAGTACACGGATAACATTGTTTTTTGTCAAAGACCAGTATCTACACTTTATGTAAAGCAACATGCATACATGAAATAACAAACTGTGGAAGTTTAAAGGTATTATACAGGATTGGCAGAGCTGACAAAATAATCACAGACAGTGTTCATGTTTTGTGTAATCAACCACATACATGAAATAACAAACCTGTGAAAATTTGAGCTCAATTGGTCATCGAGGTCACGAGAAAATAGTGAAAAGAGACCTTATGTGTTTTCTGTTTTTCAAACATCGAGTTTATTATCGCGCGCGATAAAAACTATGGTTTTACTCATTTCTCAAAAACGATAGCATTTTAGGCAGAAATATTTTAAGGAACCCTTTCTACCATTACTTACTTTAAATCATGTAAGTTATGTGTGAATCTGTGAACATTTGTGTTTTCGATAGTTCTTACCAATAGTGTACAATAGGGCCTTTAAGCTTAATCAGTCATCTAAGTCACAAGAAAATAGTGAGGAAGAAAATACCTTTTACGTTATCGATGTATTCAATTGTCTCACAAGATCAAAACTAATTATTTTACTCATTTCAAGAAGAAAAAACTATGGCATTTCAGGAAAAAAATATTTCAAATGAATTTTTCCAATATGATAAAGTTTTTTAATTTTTTTATTTTCACTCTAATCAGTGTTGTGCACAACCTGTAAGTAAACGATCTATTTAAAAAAAGAAAAGTTAAAGGCATTATACAGGATCGGTCTGAAAGCTTACTAATTATGGAGTTCATGCTAGAACCATTTTTCCCCCTGTGAAATATTTCCCTCTGATATGAAGTCATATTTGAGAAAACTGTGTCTGGGAAAAAAAAAAAAACAAAAAAAAAACACAAAGCGCAACAGCGAATTTCAGTTGTTACAACCAACATTAAGAGCAATGTGTTTACATGCTGAAATTGTTCATTTCACTGTTTTCTCCTGACTCGCACAACAGAATAAGCCACAAATTTCACAGGTTTGTTATTTCATGTCCACGGTTGATCACACAAAACATGAACGCTGTCTGCGACTATTTTGTCAGCTCCACCAAGACAATACCTTTAAATGTAGGTGTTTTAAAAAGTATTTGATGGTCCAGTGATAGTTTTGAATTACATGAGCAGTGATCTCCTGGAAATTTTCTTGAATTTCAATCCCTGTGGATGCACAGTATCACAGTCATTGTTAACAAATTTTAATTAAAAAGCTATTTGTTTTAAACCTAATTACAGAAACAGGCCCTAAATCTAAATGTTTAAACCTGAATTTATATTAAATTCTACCTCTACTTACATCCTGTACATCTTTGCATCAGTTTACCATAAAAAGTCCATACAAATTCAACATTAACACGACAAAAACATCAAAACTTCTTCTAAAAGTGCCTTAAATACAAACTAGTTATCATTACTTGTGATTAAGTAATGTCACAGCTGTTGCTCTGACTCGTGGCTGACAGCCAAACAAAAAAGGCTTTAAATCCTATGGCAAAGGTGCTTTATAAATGACTGGTATTATTATTATTATTATTATTTTCTAGGATAACTATTGTTAAAATTAAACAAGGGATTACGCACAAATGTTTTACATCTTGGCAGGTACAAAAAGCAGTCGGATTAATTTGTACATGTCATTAATTTACTGTTAATCTACTTTTTTACATTATTCAACTTAAAATTTCTTAATAAATAAACCCAAAAAGTTATGAACATGATCCACTCATTTCTGAGTGTAGAATACCAAATACCCTTACCCCCCCCCCCCCCCCCCCCCGCCCCAGCCTCCTCCCTGTCCACCATCTTCCCTCTCACAGCCTTCAGCTTATAAAGAGTACATTCTGAAGATCCAAATCTCATTGTAGGTGATAATGAACGGTCAGCCAGTACGAGGGTCAACTGTGTACCGTGTAGATGCATTTACCACTTGATATATCATATTGCAGACTGGCACAGTTTATCTATCATTCAAAACTGCGGTGGATGACATTTCAATGGTCAGACAGTAGGAGGGTTAATCAATTAAATAATTAATTGCGCAGGTAGTTCGAATACAATATAAGGGGTGCAGGTGGATGACTCGCAAAATTAAAATCAAATAACCATTCCTTAAAAAATAACGATCTGGCAAGATTTGGATACTTACAATACATGGGCAGTACAGTTGCTAATAGAGCCCAATTTCACAGAGCTGCTTAAGCACAAAAAGATGCCAAGCACATCAAAATTATGCTTACAGGAATAAGGTTACCAGCCAAACTACCACGTCACATGTATTATTTGTGACTGCTATCCTGCTCATTTCTGCTTAGCAGAAAATTGTCCAGCAATATTTTCTATGAAATTGGTCCTGTTCAGGACAGTTTTGAAATTGAATGAAGTACATACCTAAAAATTAATTATAAAGCTTAGGTAAATGTTTACAATTGATTATAATACATGTACTTTATGAACTTATCATTACTATAAAAACATGTTACAAAAATAATAATGGGGATGGGGGAGGGAATTGGAGCGGTGGGTGCAAGAGGACCAAAAAAAAAAAAACGTGCAGTCCCTCTCTATTTAAAACATACACATTATTAACCACCATTTTCTGGCAGGATTCAGTTTGTAACTTCTCCCAAAAGTATCTACGGTAGAGTGCTAATTTAAAGGTAGGGCCAAAGATTGGTAAGTACTCCAAAAATGAATGACCATAAAAACTTACTTGGTGAGAAGCACTGCAGCTGTGGATACTACATGTAAAGACTTATTTGAGAAAGAATTCCCTTCAAAGTAATCGGGATTGGATATTTTCAAACCCAAAAATATTTGAATCCGAGAAATGATTCGTGCACGAGTTATTTCTCAGATTTCTGAAGAATGGTGTTCGTTTACGCATGCTGCGATTTGAATCGAAGAAGAAGACAAATCGCTGCAGTTTGATTCATTATTATTGCAAGATCGAGTAGGATTTGAAACTTGCCATGGAGGAGATACAAATCTATATGCTAACACCACGTACATGAAGTAGAATGTATTTCTCTACGAGTTGTGGTGGTTCTAAAAAGAACAGGTGGTGTGACAACTCAACATTTCAATCTGTATGCTTTGATTGTTTTCAAGACAAAGCTGGACTCTTGCAGGCTGCAAGAGTACTGTGGATGTTCTATGATCATCATCCACAGGGTTCTGTTCCAGCTTCCCTCCATCACTCATCATAGAACAATCCACAGTTCTTACGAAACCTGCAGAATCAGAATTCAGCTTCCTCCTGAAGTTGACACCGATTGAAACATTGAGATGTTACACTTGCTTCTTTTCATAACCATCAAAGCCCATACAGAGAAATTTCATGTCTACAGTGTTTTCATATTAAAACCATTAAAGCTTGATATGATGTGGGGATGTAAATGTATAACTGTACACCAACGTCGACTATCTATTCGTCCTCCGTGCAGATCTCTATTTTGATTTTTTTCAGGGGATCAAAAGAGATGTCATCTTGACTACTTTGGGCTGCATCCACACCTGCGTCTCTGTCTTCGTTTTCGTCAACTATCGTGCTCTGATCCGACCCCGACACATTTGGCTCGTCGGGGTACACCCCAAGACTTGTTGGGTACATCTTCATACCCGAATTTGAGAAGTCCCCTTGCTGGGTGAAATGGTTGCCATACACTATCCGGTTCTCTTCAACATCGCCAAGGTGAGCCTGAGATGCTGCGAGCGGGTTCTCGAACCCCGTGCTTGATTCCGTTTCAGAGGGCAATGCGCCACAGATGTCAGCGATGGTGGAAGACACGTCCAGTGGTAGCACATCTTTCTCCAAATGAACCATCACATGTTTCTTCAAGGAGCGTAGAAACTTAAAGGTCTTACCACAGGCTGGACACGGGTAGGCCGGGTCATCGGAATGGACCCGTTGATGTCTGCGGAGAGCACTACGATTCTTGAAACACTTCTGGCAGCGTGGGCACACAAACGGCCTCTCGCTGCTGTGTGTTTTCATATGAGTCTCCAACTGATCCTTGAAGTTAAACTTCTTGCTGCAGATTTCGCACTCAAAGTCCCTCAGATTCTCATGGTCTTTCATGTGGCGCTTCAACCGGCATGCTTCCGTGTAACTCTTATCGCACAGATTGCATTTGTGAGGGCGCTCAGCCAGATGAATACTTTGGTGGATCCTCAAGCGGTAGCGATCGACGAAATCCCGACCGCAGATATCGCAGATGTGAGGTCGAAGCCCCAAATGCCAGCGCTCGTGTTTCCGCAGCGCCGACAACTGCTTGAAGGCTTTCTCGCACTGCTGACACTTGTATGCACGTTCGTCACTGTGTGAGCGGCGGTGCTTTTTCAGGGCGTCGCTCACCCTGAAGGTTTTGTCGCACTGCTCACATTTGAACGGTCTCACTCCAGTATGGATTCGCATGTGACACTTCAGTGTGTTCCTTTCCTTAAAGCTCTTCCCACAAACGGAACAAGGGTAAGGTCGCTCGTCAGAGTGTGTTCTCATGTGACTTTCTAATCCTTTCTTGCTGGAGTATGCCTTGTCACACTCGTCACACTTGAACGGAAGCTCCCCCGTATGCACCCGCTCGTGAATTTTACGCTTGACGTTCCGCGGGAACACCCTGTCACAATATCGGCAAGGGAATGGCTTTTCAACCCTCTTGAAGACCGGTTTAACCCCCGTGTGTTCAGTTTCATGTCTCCCTAGTGCCTGCGATGTCCTGAATTTCAACGGGCAATACTGGCAGGCAAAGTTACCGACAAAATGCTTCTGAACGTGGGTCGTCAGTGTGGATTTCTGTTTATAGCTCTTCTTGCAGTATTGACACTGGAACGGTCGCTCGTCTGTGTGAGTCTTCATGTGTCTGAGTAGATCTCGAGGCAGAGCGTACATTTTGTTGCAACCTGGACAGGGCAGATTCTTCTCGGTGGTATGTGTCTTCATGTGGGTGGTCATAGCATTGCGAACTTTAAACCTCTTGCTACAGTGCTCGCATTTGAACGGGCGCTCTGTGTTATGACACTGCTGCTTATGCCTGGTCCGCATGTAACTCGTCATGAAGCCTTTGGAGCACACATCGCACTGGAAGGGGCGCTCACCGGTGTGGCCACGTTCGTGGACAACACGCGCAGAGCTGGAGCCGAATATCTTACCGCAGTAGTGGCAAGTATGGTTTGAATGAGATCGTTCATGCGTTCTCATCGTGTGAATTTCCTTGAAGGTCCTGCTGCATATGGAGCAGGCATGCCTTTTGATCATTCTTTGGTCTGTTGGGAAGGTGCCCTCTCTGTAATCTTCGACTTTAATCACAGAAGTGTTCCGCTTTGCATGGCGATATCGCTTAGCGTGAACTCTCTTATGTTTAATGAAGTGATGTAGCTCCTTCAATCTCCATCCACAATAAATACAGAAAAAACGCCGGAGCGGAAAGCGTTTCTGCAGCCTCCGTTTTAACACTCTACACTTCTTCTTCTTGGCAGTTGACTCAAGGAATTTCCTCCCACGAGAAGGTTTTGCATTTGGATCTTGAATGCTGGAATTGTCAGACATTTCCGTGGTAAACTCCGCAGTTGCTTTGACCAAGGCAGCTTGATGTTTATTTAGTTCAGAGCCTTCACTTGGTTCTGTTTTCAAAGGATTAAAGTAAAGACTTGATACCGCTGACGACGCGTCTGAAAGCGAGGACAGCTGTTTGTCGAAATGATTGCCTGGCTGGTAAAAGCTTTGATCTCTTCCAGAAGCCATGGTATGAGTTGACTTGGTTGCATTACATGTTGACATCAACAACCCACTCTCCATGCCTGAGTGCAGCTTAAAGTTGCTAACTGCAGTCATGGCAGTGGAGTCGAATTTCCCTTGGAGTACCTGCACATGTTCAGAGCTTCGTCCAGAATAGTTTGGGTCACTATCAGACAGAGTTTGAAGGTCTGTGTAGAAATTGTCCTTTTGCTGCTCGACTTTTCCTTTTTTCCTTCGGTTAGACTGATTACCGCCCTGCCTGGAATTACTAAGGGCACTGGATGATGCTTGGTCTTGTGACGTACCAAAATTCAACATGTTGGCAACGTTGGACATCTGGCTGGACTCTCCTTTAACCCTCTTCCGCAGTAATTCGATCTTGCTGTTGAGGGCCTGTCGCTTCGTGGCCGCAGTGTTGGGAGATATGGCCATCTTCTGACGAGGAGTTGGTTTCTGTAGAGTTGTTGGTTTGAGAATGTGGCTCACAGCCGGAAGGGTTTGGCTAAGCTGTTGGAGTCCGCAAACACCGCAGATACTGGGTTGACCTGAAAGAATGAAATACAACAAGTTCTTACTATACTAAGAGTGTCAGGGGGGTGTTGAGCCAGAGTGGTCTCGTGTACTGAGTTCATACTCTGGTGTTGTCAGAGCATGAGTCCTAGTCCCGGTCTTGGCACTTGAGTCTTTTCAAAAGCATGACACTTAACCAATAATACAAATGAGATAATCTTCTCTGAATACTTGTTCAAACAAAAACAATAATTTTTTCACAGAACTCGGGTAAAGTACTGAGTGTACAGTGCTTAAAACACATCGGTGTAAGGGTAAAAACCAAATTACTCTCTTTATCTCCGATGCAAAAAAAAGAACATCTATTAAATCGTTGCGGTACCCGCTGCTAAGGATTCAAACTGCCTCTAGCCATCGAGCTAGCTCGGTGGTCTAGTGGTAAGACATCTGCTCTAGCAATGCAAAAGTTGTGAGTTCGAATCCCAACCAAATGATTTGCCTGTAGATTTTTTCACAGAACTTGGGTAAAGTACTGAGTATACAGCGCTTAACACACATCGGTGTAAGGGTAAAAACAAAATTATAAAAACAATTTGATAAACCTTGGAGCATGTCAAACAGTGTAGATCTAATGATCGTGTAAAAATATTTCTAGTTGGTAAACATTTTGAGCTTCAAGCCCTACAGTCCTGCAGATTTTCCCCACACCTTTGAGCCCTACCATTGTGGTCTCTAAACAGTGACTGTAATTTTTATATATATTTGTTAATGCAAGTTTGCCTCAAACAAAGCTAAAAGCCACTCTTGGTAAGGGGCTACAAGAAGAAACATTTAAGATGGAAATAACTCAAGGAAGTTGAAGGTAGGAATTGATGTTCGTCTTAAAACAGTCTTCATTGTTGGATGGAGGGGAAACATGCACCAGGCAAGGAGTTCCAAAGAGATGCAGTACTTTGCAAATAGCTGTTGGAATGGCTCTTTGTTCTACCTCGCAGCAAAGCAAGAGTGTATGGGTGACAGGGCTCAAATTTTACACTGGACCGCAGTAAACTCACAACTGGAAAAGTCCGGCGGTCTTATGATTTTCAATCTTCATTAAAAAAAATTATGCTCAACTAGATTTTGAGTCTGATAAATATCTTTCAATTATGTTAAGTACCAAAGTCTACTTGAAACCCATTTAAGACAAATGCAATCAATCTTTTCTTCTCAAAACATCAACTACAACAAGAACAGTACAGTTTATGTTAAAACTGTGTTGTCATTTTGAATCTGGTCTTGTGAAAATAATTCCGGTCCAGTAAAAATTCTGAGCTACAAATTCAAGCTCTGGGTGAGAATAAGCAGAGTGACATGTACTTACTCTGTAATCCGTCCATATCTAGGCTGTGCTCAAGCTTGATATGTTTCAGGCAGACTGTGAGCTCTTGGCCAGGTTCAATTGGAAGGAAGCTGCGGTAATAGATACAGCCATGACGTTCATAGGCCAGAAGATTCACACTGGGTCCCGGGTCCTGAGATGTCTTGACGCAATTCATCCAGTTTGAGATGTTGTTGTCACTACCATCAATGTAATGGCATGGTTTACCATAACAGTGAATCTGCGGGAAAGTAAAGATGAGAAAATAGAATTAGCTGTTGCAAACTGCTTACCAACCAAAATGACCTGTGGTATAAATGCAAAAAATAGTTAGTGGCCTGATGTTTCAAATCTAGCAGAGTCTTTCTCGAAGGCAAAAAAAACCCCAAAACAACAACAACTCTGTTTGGGTCGAATCGTCAGGCCACTAACTATTTTTTGGAAAGTAAAGATATTGAAATTAATAATATTAATTCATTAACCCTTCAACTTTCCATAATAATTGCCGGTATGTTAACCTATCAATTCAACTGCTTGGGTTGTGTAAGTTGGAACAACTTTGTTCAGAACTATCTGAGTAGAAAATTGTGTATCTATGCATTTTATTTTGTATACATTGTAACATCCTACTGCAGGCTGGCATAGTTACATGTAGGTCTATGATTCAAAACAACAGTGAATGCATGATATTGAGTAGTTAAACAGTAGGAGGGTTGATTTAATTTGTCAGGCTCTGAAAAAGGTTGTTGATCAAACCAATCCTGAGTGTGGTAAATTATACACAAATCAACTATTAAAATCTTTCAAAAAGTCAACAAATCCCCCCTTTATGGTTGCCTGTAAATTATTTTGACAGGGCGCGGAAAGCACCAAGTAAAAGTGCTTCTCACACATCAGTGTAAGGGAAAAACCAAAAAATACAGAGACTTTATCCCAAATGCAATTAACACATCAATTAAATCACCCACTTGTCATTAAGAATGTATTACCTCCCACATCTCGCCACTCTTAACTCCGCCCTCAGATGGGAGAACAACACTCCCCTCATAGGGACCGAACCAAACCCCAGACTTGAACTTCTTGGTCGCAAAGATGCCTTTCCTCATTGTAGCCTTCGACTGCCCCGCCTCATTCTCCATCCATACCGAGAACCTCAGACCACACGGGAGTGTCTGAATGGTGCGGTCCTTCAATGGTTTTGGGGTGGGGTTGTCTGGGATGAGTAGACCACACCCATCTTGAGGATGAGCTGGGGAAGAGTCCATTTTGGATGCAGGGTCTCAACACTGATGTGATCTAGAAACTGCCCCCCCAAAAAACAACAATAATTATTGATAATTATTACACTTACATGTAGCACAGAATTTTTATGCTGAAACCTTTGCAGACCATAGCGGTCGAAAATTTCCACAAGATTTGAGTGGGTTTGACCATCTTCCACTAAACCCATCAAATGGTCAAAGTCAGACAAAGTAAAGGTCATGTCCTCAACTTACAACAGTCTAATGTTTCTTAAGTTTACATACTCGGGTTTCTCCCCATGCACAAAGCAGCGAATCAAGTCGATAAGCGCATACATGTATATTGCAGGCAGATTCCCTGGGAATTGCAGCCGAGATGCAAAAAGATCATATTTATGTCAGACCCCGATTTGTTAAGCAAACAATCACTCAGGGGCTTTAGTAATTCTAAGTTACTAAGTCTAAGCTCTAAGTGAGGTGGTCTTTGACCTTGACCTTGGTTTAGTAACACTTTACAAACATGACAAACAAGTTAACAACCAACATTATTTATGAGAGAAGCTCTCTTTGAATTGTAGTACTCTTTTGCGGTTCCACACACTGTTGATTCTTCACATTTTATCCGCACACGATCGAACATCTTAATTTAAATTCTTATAATCTTAGGTGGGCTTTTTAAGTCTACTCTTTCTTTAAACTAAATACTCTTTCTTGTTGAACACATTTTACATTGTGGGGTTATTAACCCCGAACCCCACAAATGTAACAAACACAAAACCCACAACAACAAGTACACTTCCTACCTAAAAATCACCCCATAATGTCTATCTTGTAAGGGCGTCCGGACTACGGTCGTTAGACTGGGGTGATGCTAGCTGTGTGATCGAATGTCTGTGAGTGTGATTCTCATTTTATGAAATGAAACAATCTACTCACTGTCCGACGACCCGGGGCACTACGCAATATTTTTCGATCATTTTCAGCCTAAACCTTGATTCTCACGATGCATTTAAACTATAAAATAATACATTATTACTCTTTAAAACTTACCTACAAGTAGTCTTACGATTTTGACAGCTTTTTGTACGTCAAATCTTCCTGTCCTAATCGACCGCCGACGTCCAGCCACACCACATACACCTCGGTAAAATTAGACAAAATACATGAACAACGTCAACAAAAGACCCACTTACGCCTTTCTAATAATAAACGAAAAGAACATTACATTTAGTCGGTTTAACCGCAGACTATGAGTGTGGCGAGTACTATGCGTATAAGTCCAGGTACTATTGGGAAAGGCCACCCAAAAAGTACAATGTATTTTTCGTATGATAGCTACGGGTAATAGTTTAACATGTATTTTAATGTTCAAACGCCCTCTGCTGTTGCAAGTTGGCATAAGAAAAAATGCAATTAATGTCTTTCGACTGGATACACCTGTCACTATATACATCACCTGCTGATTCGAATTAAATAAAACTTTTTCCCCCAGATTTTTAACGGTTGAGTATGATCATGTATGTAGACCCACTGTCTCTGATCCGGACACCATTTTGTCGTCGTCCTGCAAGAAATTAGGGGTACCTTATAGTACAATCATGTACTCCTGACTCACTTGGGAAAAGCATGATGGAGGAAAAGGGAACTGCAGTTATCGAGACGTGTGCGGTTGGCAAGGGACTTAAGACAGCGATAGCCTCTTTTATTTTAACAATGTGAAACTGAGTTTGTCAAACCTAACGCTAGAGAGAGATGATACTGCCGCTCTTTCGCCTGATATAATGCGATGTGTATGCCGCTGTATATGAAATTAAACGGAAAAAAAGCAAATAACTGTTTGTAATCATCGAGAAAGTGAAAAATACTTGTTTCGATTTTAGTTTCAATCCAAAAGGTCATTATGAGCATAAAGTTCATATTTGTACCGATCTTTCAGATATTTATTCCTGCCTGAAATACCGTCGTGTATCCTTTGATTGAAGACACACGGAATCAGATTTAGAGAAGGTCCAGAGTATGTTTGAGAAGTGGTAGGTTTGATTGACCATTCGGTGTTTAGTTGAGTTCTGATTTTAACCAATCATTTGACAGTTGGGTTTAGCTTGACAAATCAGTGTTCAGTTGGGTCCTGTTTGACCATTCAGTTTCCACAATATGTCCACAGACCACAGTATAGTTCTGTTTGGTCAATCAGTGATCATTTTTATTCTTTTGACCAATCAGTGTTCACTTGTGTTCTTTTTGACCAATCAGTGTCCACAGTATAGTTTTGACCAATCAGTGTCCACAGTATAGTTTTGTTTGGCCAATCAGTGTGCATTCGGATTCTTTTGACCAATCAGTGTCCAGAGTATAGTTCCGTTTGACCAATCAGTGTCCAGAGTATAGTTCCGTTTGACCAATCAGTGTTCAGTGGGTTTCCGTTTGACCGATCAATGTTCAAATGGGACAGTTAAATTCAGCAGCATACATTTAAATATTTTAAGAAAAAATCAGACCGGGTGCTGAACTTTGTAAAAGTCATGCTTTAAAGCATGATTTAATGAACAATACGAATATGAAAAGACAATTAAAGCAGATTTACATGTACTACAAACAAATAACATGCACATCTTCCAAGATGTTAAAAATAATTATTAGTAACAAACTAAATGAAAGAGCCTTGAAACCAAGTGAACAATACACCATGCAACCTTTGTTTACAAAAATGAGTGACCTTTGACATTCCAGGGCATTCCCTTGCATGGAGACACTCCACTCATTCTCATTTTGTGCAATAACTTCCAGTAAATTAACAGCTGAACAAGTTTACAGATGTGCTCACTTTCTTCATATCAAAAGATGATAAAAAAACAGACGGTGCAATCTTCATAAAATGTAAGATTTTGTTTCCATCCATTAAGCTGTGTAAACAAGTCACGCCGGCAGGAAGTCTAGGCTCTTGTCTTAGTTGCAGGGAAGTGATGGCACAGGTTACATGGTCTATTTTGGTCAAACTTAACTGTTCTTGTACACTTAAAAGTACTGTATAATAACTTCATGTATAGTATATTCTGTTGAATAAGAAACAAGCAAATTTTGTATTACTGTATCTAGTTACCAAAATTAAAGTATATCCAACACCAATAAACATCCTTGAAAAATTTGTTGTAATAACTTATTATTTTGAAGACAGTCCTGAGTTATTTTGAAGACAGTCCTGAGTGTTTGTTCTTTTTGATAAAATGTTGATTATTAACTATTATCTGTCCCCTGAACCAGCGTATCCCCTGCCCATTCAAAGGTGAGGTGGCCCACCTCACCCCTGTCAGTGAACACCTTGCTCATTTGTTTACGAACATCTCTGAGTCCTTGTGAAGATTTGCCATTAAAGAGAGACCAATCAAAACATTTTTATTTTGTGTCAATTATTAGTTTTTTCTTTGACCTCTATGTATAAACTCACAAATTGAAAGTGTAGGTGGAACCATTGTGCATTTTGTGCAAGTGCAACTTTTTCTTTTGCCAGTTTACAGACTGAGTAAATTGTGCTACAATCATCAGTTTTAATGTTTACCACCTTGCTCAGTTCATCAGCCAGGGGCAACACTGCCCAGAATTATAAAGATTTTAACCATCACAATGCAATTCAACTTGGAAGTTTTATAACTTATCTTTTTGTGTAGATAAATACTGTCGGCACAAAGACCGAAAAACCAATTTCACAGGACATGAAAACATTGACGTTTCAGATTGTTTTCCACATAGTTTTGAATAAAATTGTTAATATGCTCAAATCCAAATGTCTCTAAAAATATACGTCTCACATTCTCTATGCCATTTTACTGCTTTAATAGAGCAGTTTCACTCCAACGTTTTCCCATTAAAAAAAAAAATACTCGAAATGTAACAAAACAATCATTTTGTTTGCATCTTAAATCTACTCTACTCTGTGAGATTTTAATTTTGAATATTAAACAATCTGAGTACTTGCAAATGTATGTACAATCGAAGGCAATATCTCTATATACAAACACATGTATGGAAAGAATTTGATGGGTCATCTCCATGACAACAAGTAACAAACTTCAATTTTTAAAATCTAAACAATTTCTATCGAGGTTTATCCCCAAAGTACAAAAACGTTTTCAATTACCCCTAAGGACGATTCCTGCTTAGTGAAAATGCAATTAGCAAATGAAACTCAACATCAACCTTCACCCCATTTTCATAATGATGCTTACTGTAGAGCTAAGCGTTTAAGGCTCTTCACAAGCTTTTACAGGCAAGGTAACATCCACAATTCAGTGGTAAGCAGTGCCATGAACTTTGACCCTGTGTGTAGCTTTTCTCAGGCCTGGATTTTGAGAGGGCAAGGCCATTTTAGTTTTGCAAAGGGCACTTCCATTGGAATATCTTAAAAGTCTATGGGAATCGTTTGAAGGAGCACCAAGGCCAAGACCAGGGCAACAGAGGCCATGGCCTCCGTGTAATTTCAAGCCTGCTTTCGATGAGGCATGAATGCACTTCCATTGGAATATCTTAAAAGTCTGTGGGAATCGTTTGAAGGAGCACCAAGGCCAAGACCAGGGCAACGGGAGGCCATGGCCTCCGTATAATTTCAAGCCTTCTTTTGATGAGGCATGAATGACCTCCCAGATGGCTATCAGCAAAACGAAAAATGCCGCAGTGTGAAATGGCCAAGTTCATGGGTTCTGCACTCCCTGCTGGTACTTTTCTTTGTGCTGGATGTTCGGAGTACCTCCAGTGAATGATTTCCCTTGTATAGCATCAAAATACTAAACAAATTATACCAGTTGCTACTGAAAAAAATTATCATTTGCTCTTCGATACTAGCATTCAGTGTGTACAAAACTTTCAGTCTAAAATGTTAAGTCTAAATAACTTTGCTATTCATAATTCGTTGATGAAATCCTTCTCTGGCCTGGCTTGCCTGGCATGCCTAGGCCCAATTTCATGTAGTTGCTTAAGCACACAAACAAAAATGCTTACCAGAATAAGGCTACCAGCAAAAATACCATTTCACATGTACAATCTGTGACTGCTTATTTTTGCTAAGCAGAAATGGTTTAAGTTATATATTCCGCTTAAGCAGCTCTATGAAAATAGGCCCTGGACTAAATGCTAAGCCGTTACAGTCAGAATATCACCTTGCATTCACAAAAAGAGTAAGTATACAAGCAAGCTTGTAAATAATTCTTGAACAACTTTCTAAAATAATTACTCTGTGGATATTACTTTGTGAAAACTTAATTGGACAAAATATATTTATTGTTTATCCATCATCTTTGCTACTTAAATTGATCTCATAAAAACAATTTTTTTTAATAATAAAAAAACAAAATTATTACCAAAACAGATTGCACATGAACTGACATTCAAATAATAGGTTCAACTGCGTTGGAATATTTCTGCACAAAATGTGGAATCATCATTTAGAGATTCAGAGAAACAAATATCGGAGCTTGAAGTAACCCCTGAGGGCAGATCTCACAAAGATCTAAGATTGATCTTAACTGTGTATCAATCTTAATTGCTAAGTGTGATGTCACAATACAAATCACTATGGTGATATTGACAGCTCAAATATGAATCTTGGTGGTTTGTGAAATCGAGGCCAGAGTAGAAACTTTGTAAGCATTTTGCCATTCAACCCAAAACAAAACAAGTCCTACAGTCTAACATTGTTAGTATTCATAAGAATGTCCCCCAATCAACTACAAACATTTTTAGGTGGGTTGGGTTGCACTTTTTCTAAGCGAGCCTAATTTGGTTGGCCTAAGATTTAAGAAATAATCAGACAGCTCTGCAAAACAATTGGCTTTTTGTTCAATTGGCTCAAATAAAGTGATATCAACCACTTTTTTAAATTTTCGTACCTATGTATCAGCATAACTGTTTATGGCAACACCAGACTGTGCTAAATATACAACTATTTTGCAGCATTTCTTTCCAATACAATGTGTATTTTTAAATAGCGATTTTCATTTATTTTCTTCTTATTATTTGTTTTAGGGGGAGAGGTAAAGAGAAAGTGTTGCCTCACAGTTTCATGTGAGCAGTTTGAAAATCGAATCCAACTAAATTTTGATCACTAGTATTTATTAACCACTGAAATATGCAACAGGTATGATAGTATTAAATGGAACCAGGTAGTTGAACAACATTTTGAAACCATTCGACTGTACAGTGGCACAACTGTGCATTGGACTAACTATGCACATGTGCTTACTGTGTATGCCACATGGTATCCTACTGCAGGCTGGCACTATCTATCTATAGTTCAAAGCCTCGGTGGATGATAGTTGAATGGTAAATAGGTAGGAAGTCTTATTAATATTTCCACAATGAGTAGAGTTCAAATTAAAAATAAAGCTTAAGCCGAAATTGTTGTGTTTAAATCATGTGCATTCCTTTCATCATCTAATAAAACACACAAATAAAACAAATAATGAAAATTTCACCGCTGAAATAAACCAACAAATCCTTCCAACATTTCTTTGTACGCTTAAAACAACCAGGTAAAAAACGAAAGTCCGTGCTTCAAGACAAAATCCATAGGGACAAACGAAAAGTTAACAGCTCTCTTACCAAATTTAAAGAAACACACAAGTCAACAAACCAATCAGATTACTACATTGGTAACATGTGATCATCCCTCTCTTCATCTTCATCAAATCCTAGTTGGTCATCGCCGAGGCCTTTGTAACTCCGAGATTCTCGGGGAGGACTCGTCCGGAACACCAAGTTACATCCATCCTGAAGTTTATAGCGAGATATTAAAAAAATAATAATAACAATTCATTTTTCTGCAAAACAGTTTTTGCCAGTTAACCAGAGACAAAGGTAGGGCCTAATTTTCACACCAATGTGACTGGCAGGTGATAAATCATACATCAAGGGCACAGATGTCCATCAGCTGTCAGCTTTTGTGCCTTGTCCATGGCATTTGTGACAGTCTTTGTGTGTTTTTCCTTTTGAAACAGCAATATCTGTCAAAATGCGTTCAATCACTCTTGGGGTCAACTCTTGGGCTTGTAGGACTCTTAAAATGCAAGTATTTTGACGAGATTCCATTGCAAATGAATCATGTCTTTACAAGGTTACCCAAAACTGCATATAGTGAGACATATCACAAGATCAAAGCGTAATGAGAGGAGACCAGTCGCTCTTTTGACTTGGTGCTTCTTTTGCGGGCAGTCATACATGAACGGGCGAGTAGAGTGGATTAGCCACAAGCCTAATTAAAATGTGCCAGATTTTAGTATTTTATTGAACCAATTCCAGGGGTTATGAGCAAACAAAGCATGCTGGGAAAAAAAATGGTGCGGCGAGATCGATCACCCCTGGGAACGAGGTTGCAAACAACTCCTCCTTTCATTCAAATCTTCCCTTAAAACCCATGTCTTTCCCATTGTTTTTGTTGTTGTAATAAATTTTTCTTTGTTTTTATATGCAATTTATCATTTATACTATTTGGATTTACCCGTACACCAATGTGTGTTAAGTACTGTTTACTCAGTACTTTCCAGAGTCCTGTGAAAACAAATTCCACAGGCAAATTACTCGGATGGGATTCGAACCCATGACCTTTGCAATTCTAGAGCAGATGTCTTACCACTAGACCACCAAGATTGCCCGGTAGCTAGTGGCAGTTCCTATCCTTTATGTTAGCAACAGATACCCTAACTACCAGCTTACTATTTTGAACCATTAATTGACAGTACTTACAGCTACAAGGTTTCCAAAATCCCTCCAGAAAGATATGTTGGGGAATTGCTCAATTCCCTTAGCACCTAAAATAAAACGTTGATACAAGAAGCCTAGCAAGAGATAAGCTACGATAACACTCAAAGTTCTGTGGATGAAAAACACAAAAAGAATCATGAGAAGTCTGAGGAATTTGGACGGAGTAAAAGAAAATCTTCAGGCCTAGAATTTCATCTTTGAGAAGGCAAGGCCATTTTCATTTTTCAGAGGGAACCTCCATTGGGAAATCTGAAAGTCTATGGGAAACTTTTGAAGGGGCACCAAGGCCAAGACCAGGGCAACACAGGGCCTCTGTGGTCTTAGTGTAACTCGAGGCCTGAAGCTTTATACCATGTATTGTAAGCTCTTGTTTGCAACTAATTCAGAAGCGAAAAATATATTTTCGCTTGAGCGATTTTTAATACTCTGCATAAAGGCAGACAGCTATGCTCAGCCACTTCACCAAATGTGATGCTCTGTGCCAACACCCTGCTGAAACTCAAAACTGGCTTCCAAGACAACAGTACATCCATACAAGTCCCCCAAAGGTAAGTATCTCAACCTAGAACAAGGCTAAAATTTGAGGGGTATCCACACGGCCCCAGGGCTTGTCGCTCAAAAATTTGAATGGGCCAAAGCATGGTCTTGTCTTCTAGGAAAGTATACTTTGATACACAACCAAATCGAAAGTAGTTTATCAAACTCAAAGTTGAAGGTATTACACAGTGAGGTATTAGTATTTAATAGCACTTTAATAATGTCACTTTTGCTCAAAATACCTGGCTGTCGGACAAACATTCCACCACTCACATCGACATGCCAAACTGTACTCGTAGTATAGTCAGAACACACGGATAAATATAAAGCTTGAACATTTTATTTGAACACATTTTATGTTGCAGGAGTCGGACAAGCTTGTATGAGATACATGTACGAGTACTCAGCTTCTTTTTTTAAGCATCGGTGTGGAGTGCTTTTAAAAAACAACGCAACACAGCCGGAATTGCCGATCATGAGTTCACTGGCCAGAGGCTAAAATTACTGGCCTCAGGCCTGCAGTCCAGTATATCCAGTGTCAATTTGAAGCCCTTTCATAATGCTGGATGACATCACATCACATTGATAAAACAGGGCATTGATATCAAGGCTGTTGTCATGGTTGCTCCGGTGTTGTCACTTTAAATGCTATTCAAGAACTGCCTGTTTTATGGCATGAGGTGTCACATAGGTATCACTCAGGGTTTGCCAGTAACTTTTTCAGTGACTAGTCAGCAGGAATACTTTGGTTGACATTTTACAAGTCCTCCTGTTTCTTCACTGATCCATGGAATAAATAGGGATGCTTTTCAACACTGGGCTAGCCAGCTGGACCACTTGGAGTGCATTTTGACTGGTCCTCCGGTGTTTTAACCGGTATTTGGCCAGTGGACCACTGTTAAGAGAGAATGCCGTCACGTAGTATCGCTTGCTGGATACAGTTTGGCATTGGCACAATAAAAAATAATAACCCTTCAACTTACATAATGACTAGTACCGATCCAACACTCAGACCTTCGATGGGTGAAACATTTGATGCCGTACACGCCGCTGAAGTACCGATCTCAAATATATAGGAACAACCACCTTGCTTCTGTTTGTTCTCTTCAATAACAGTTGTTTTACCCTGAAACGACAAACCCAGAATGTTTTAACAGGACGGGATTTTCATATTTTATAGCCCCCACACAAGATAAATTTCCCCAAGACCTTCTCCCAAATGAATACCAAATCCTGACAAACTTATGGGACAAAGCCACAAAAGGAACTGTAGAAGTGTGTGCTGTGTACTTTCATACTGCGGGCTAGTACAATTTATCTATCCTTCAAAACCACAGTGGATTATATTGAATGGTTAGACAGTAGGAGGGTTGACTCTGCACTGTGTAGATCTGCATTCACTACATGATATATTGCAGGATGGCATAGTTCTCATTCATTCCAAACCAAAGTGGATGATAATGAATGGTCAGACAGTAGGAAGGTTGACTATGTTGCTTTCACTGTTGGTCTACTGCAGAATGGCAGTATTTATGTATTATTAATAAAACCACAGTGGATGATATTGAATGGTCAGACAGTAGGAGGGGTGACTATGTTGCTTTCACTACATCACACTGCAGAATGGCAGTATTTATTTATTATTTAAAACCACAGTTGATGATACTGAATGGTCAGACAGTAGGAGGGTTGACTGTGTACTGTGTAGATGCAACACAGTATCATACAGCAGGCTGACAGTAATAATCTCTACTTCAAAACTACAGCAGATAACATGTAAATGTATACATGTACAATCAAACTCACCAAAAGTTTCTTAGTGTTGCAGAGGAGCATGATGTGAGCTTGCCTTGCCTCATTCCCGCAGTGACTTCCGTAAGTCTCCCCATTTTTATAGGTTAGAAAGATCCAATCAGCTGTAAAATTCAACGATGATAACATGTTACCAGTGCTAGTTTTTCCATCTTTCCCTAACTTTTAACCATTCAGAAATATGAAAGAAAACCTAAACTTTCTAAAATTATTTAACAAAATCTCTGTTGTTGAAAAAGTAATTATACACAGCACCTCAAATGTCACCAATTTCAAAATAAAGTATCAAAACCACAAGGGAAACTGACTGGGCTAACCCAGGGCTCGATTTCACAAAGAGTTAAGAATTATCTTAACTGGAAATCAATCTTAATTGCTAAGAAAAGTGTGATGCCACAATACAAATCACTATGGTAATACTGGCAACTCATCTAGAGTTAAGAGGAGAAGGCAATTTGTATTTTTCCAAAAGGTGCTACTATAGATAGGTTGCAGTATGACGTAAATCGGCCATCTTTACGGGCAATTTGGAACACACAGTCATGCGTTACGCGTGAGAACGGCGTGCAGCACGCACACATTTCACCAAACTCATTGCATGATTGGTTAGTGAATGACGTGGCTGCGTTAATAATTTGAGCGCTTGACGCGCCTGCAAGCCAAAATGCGATTTGCCCGTAAAGATGGCGTCTACTGGGAACTATCTATAAAGGTTTATCGCGAATAGCAAAATACCAAGAGAGGGCGCTGTTTCGCAGAGCATGATGGGTGTAGTGAAAAGGGGCAACCCAGGAACTTGGTAGCCCGGGCGCATGACGACTGACTGTGTCGTTTACAAAATTGTTGCGACACAGAGATATAGGCCGTGCGTGCACACGTCTTGCACCGCGGTATGCATTTGCCCCCTTTGCCCTCCCATGATGCGGTTCTGAATCGCGATAAACCCTTATTGGAAAATGTTAAAGTCTTTTGTTAAACTTTTGAAAGGGCACCAAGGCCCAGACCAGGGCAACAGAAGCCATGGCCTCCGTGTACATTCCAGGCCTGAAAATATAATCTGAGCTATCTAGTCCTAATAGATCGATCCATTAAGCCCCGCCTCCTTACGAGTTGACCAATCACAGCCGCGAAACCCGATCACCATTAGTGCAAAGATCACCAAACGGCTCAAATGGTGATCAGATTTCGCGGTTGTGATTGGTCAATGAGAAATGGGCGTGGCTTAATGGATCGGTGTATTAGATCGATCCATTAAGCCCTGCCTCCTTACGAGTTGACCAATCACAGCCGCGAAACCCGATCACATGAGTGCAAAGATCACCAAACAGCTCAAATGGTGATCAGATTTCGCGGTTGTGATTGGTCAATGAGAAATGGGCGTGGCTTAATGGATCAGTGTATTAGATCGATCCATTAAGCCCTGCCTCCTTACGAGTTGACCAATCACAGCCGCGAAACCTGATCACATGAGTGCAAAGATCACCAAACGGCTCAAATGGTGATCAGATTTCGCGGTTGTGATTGGTCAATGAGAAATGGGCGTGGCTTAATGGATCAGTGTATTTTTCTCTTCGTTTAAGCGCCTTGAGTACCTTATTGGTAAACATTTGTGCTAATAAGACTTTGTGTTGGTGCCTTGGTTGTCTTCCTATTTTGTCAATATCTTTGTTTTGGAGAGCCAGTCTGAAGCCGCTGAGCAACTCTAAACTACAGTACAACCTGGGACCACTGATACCAACAAAATATGGTGACCACCAATTCTAGGGCTTGTTAAATGTAGCTCAGTTGGTGGAGCACTGGCACGGTAATCTGGAGGTTGCAGATACCAGTCCATGTTTTTTTCTTTGTTCATCCTAAACTTGAATTCCAAATTCACATACTTCAAAAAAGTAAGTTATCAAACAGAAATAAATCCTTCAATGTTTAAAAAAAAAATACGATTTAGAACATTCAACTGCAGAGAAAACGCAAACAACTTTATGATTTGACCAATGGCAAAAAATAATACTTCAGTAAATTGCAAGCTTAATAACTGGTATAAAAAGTGGCCTTGAAAAAACAAAAACAAAACAACCATGGTTTGTCATTAAATAAGTTCATCTGGATTGTTGATAATCATGGATTAAGAGGTTCATTTTTTCGAATCCAAAATAATGTAGATGTTACATATTATTTTAGTTACATTTCACTACTAAGCTAGGAGCTTCATCAGACTGGCAACCATGTCCAATGCTCAACTGCCTCATCACCATGCTCATCATTGTTTAAATCACTCAGTGCATTAGATGTTCAATTTGGTTGCATGCAGGTCGTGAACGAGCCCCTGTTTGGTTTCTCCCTATTGTTGTTTCTGTGTTCATTGTGTTTGTTGGTCATGCGTGGGGCAGCATGCTTCCGAGCAACAGTAATTAGGTGTTCGGAGCGGAGCGTAGCTCCGAACACCTCTTGTTATTGTTCGTTTTTTTTTTTTTTTTTAACTTCTTCAGATTCTTCTTCTCTTCGTCCCTTGTCCGCTAACAAAAGCACACTTCCCAAGCTCATATAAACTTGAAATTTCTACCATAGTTAGATAACCATTAGGAGACGAAACCGTTTCATTTACGTCATGATGACGTCATCAGGTGTCAAATTACAAGGTTTTTAGAAAAAAATAAATTAATCTTTGAAATTCTGTAACAAATCACACTTAAGAGACCGGCGGTTGTTTTATGCGGGATCATACTTAGGTCATATAGGTCTTTATTTTTTGTCGTGTGCGTGACCTCACATGACCTCTACTTCCGGTCGAAACAGGAAGAAACAGGAAGTGCCTTGTAATTTAAAAGTGGCACACTTTTTGAAGTTTTTTTTAACGGTGTTATAGTCGAGCAAGAGTCTGGTTTTAAAAAATAAGACAAGTGACGTCATAAAAGTCAAGAGCGCCCTCTAGCGGCAGGTTAAAAACAATTAAAAATACACTTTTACTAGATGTCTGTGGTGAAGTTTATGATAATCGTTTCAAAATTGGTATACATAATGACCTTCATACAGACAACATATGTGTGAATTTTTAGATTGATGACGTCATCATGTGTCACGTGGTATCGCATTAAAGGTTTACTTTTTGAAGCTGTGTATCTACAAAACCACAAGTTTGACTGAGTTGAAACTTGGCATGTTGATAGACAGTGATATTGACTACTTAAAGTTAGAGTGACGACTTGATGACGTCATAAATTTTTTTTTTACAAATTTTTGAAATTTTGACCAATAGTTACATATCTTCAGTTCAAAGCAAGCTATAATCGAATTTCATTTTGCATGAGACTTGGAAGGTCCTACAAGGATATAATGTTGAGTGACGTTTTTACGACGTCATCGATTTTCATGTTATGTCACCACCAAGGTAGTGTTTTACAAGATCTATATGTACAGAACAACTTTGGTGATCAAATGGAAACTTTATAAGGTTTTTAAACATTAAAAATTTTAATCATTGAAAATCCATATCAAATCAAGATGAAGAGACCGTCGGTTGCTTTTTGCGGAAATATATAGAGGGATTATAGGTCTTCATTTTTTATTGTGTGCGTGACATGACTTGACCTCTACTTCCGGTCGAAACCGGAAGAAACTGGAAGTGCCTTGTAATTTAAAAGTGGCACATTTTATGAAGTTTTTTTTAACGGTGTTATAGTCGAGCAAGGGTTTGGTTTTTTGAAAAAAGACAAGTGACGTCATAAAAGTCAAGAGCGCCCTCTAGCGGCAGGTTGAAAACAGTTAAAAATACACTTTTACTAGATGTCTGTGGCGAAGTTTATGATAATCGTTTCAAAATTGGTATACATGCAGACAACATATGTGTGAAGTTTTAGATTGATGACGTCATCGTGTGTCACGTGGTATCGCCTTAAAGGTTTACTTTTTGAAGCCGTGTATTTACAAAACCACAAGTTCGACTGAGTTAAAACTTGGCATGTTGAAAGACAGTGATATTGACTATGTAAATCTAAAGAAACAACATGATGACGTCATTCCTTTTTTTTATGCAAATATTTGAAATATTGACCAATTATTACGGGTATTTATTGACCCGCTGTCAAACCACGGGCTACACACACACTACGCGAACTAAACCAGTTTACTGTTTTTTATCACGTAGTGTGTGTGTATACGTTGAGCAAATCATCCGCAAGGTTCAAAGTCCATCAAACATGCTTGTGGTCTAGTCTCTGTTCAAGGTTCGCGCAACCTGCTTTTGACAATACGCTTTGTTAGTCTCTAAAACAGCCGTCCATGCAAACCTCGTTAACAAACAAATGCTATGCTTTTGATCGTGTGCTTTTTAACCAAAAGTTGAACATTTCATGAATTCATATCTCGTCGTCTTCTTTTCCCTCAAGATTGTCCAATAAAAAAAGACACTTCCTAAGCTCGCATAAACTTTAATCTTCACACATAGTTAGATATGCATAGGTAGATGACACCGCTGCAGTGATATCATCATGACTTCATCGGATGTCAAATTACAAGGTTTTTAAATATTAATTTTGTAATGTTTGAAATTCCATATCAAATCACGGACATGAGACCGTAGGTTGCTTTTTGCGGGATTATACCAAATTAATTTAGGTCTTATTTTTGTATTGTGTGTGTGACATTACGTTACCTCTACTTCCGGTCGAAACAGGAAGTGCCTTGTTATACTTCAGTTTTTGACCGATTAATATTGTTCTCTCCCGTGCAAATAAGACTGAGAAAAGAAGGGAAATACTCAGGTCCAATTTTGTCGATAAATAACGACTTTTTAATTGTTGCATTCGTATACACAGGAAGACAGCTTTATTTATTATTTTGAATAACATCTTTAGGCTTGTAATCAAGTGGATAATCATTCAAAAATATTGGGTTTTGATTCCAAAGCGACTACCATGAAAATTTGCCGGGATGCAGATCGATGCCCGTCAAACACTTGATTCTTATGTTCTATCATTCTAAACATGTAAGCATTGTTGTGAAAAAAATCGTACACGATTATTTCATATGTGATCATAAAGGGAACCAGCCGATCATATTAAGAAACATTATACTTTCATCCAATGGCCGTCCAAAAACCAATGTATCCTCCCCTGTCCGGTTTTCGATGTAGTATGCCTTTTTCTTTGAATTGAAAAAAAAATAAAAATATTCCATAATCAACTGATGCCCTAATTACCTTCCTTTGTTTATAAGAAATATGCAAACATATATTAAAACGTGATGGACATTGAAACTTTCACAATACGCACCGATCTTCGATGACTTCAATAGCGTCCCATTTGTTTTGAGTTTGACCTGTTTTCGATGCAAACAAGAAAGTATGGTGTCCGGGTGAAGCCATATGTGGAAGAAACATCTGCAGTGACTACAAGTGTTCTGTGAGACTTAGTGTATGACTCTATAGCCAGCAGTTTTCTTCCTTTTATTCAACATATTTTTTATTTAGTTTTAAAAATAACCATGGTATTTTTCAAAAAAAAAAAAAAAAAAAAAAAAAAAAAAAAAATGTAAATAATTCTTGGCTTTCAAATCTTATTTTTATTTAGTTTTGTGTCTTTTTATGTTTCTTAACATTTATAATAAAGCATATAAATAAACAGTGATAATCGAATCACAAAGCTGATGTAAAATTTTAATATTAATAACAAAAATGATAGAGTGTTACAAAAAAAAATTATCCAGACTATTAGAAAATGATATAAGGCACGTGGCTTCTTTAAGCCTCTGTATTTTTCCCCCAGAATGCTCAGCAGAATGTTCAGTCACATGATTTGATCATCGTGAATTGTGAATTGAAAAAGTGTTTGATGAAACTTTTTCGGTGGGAATTTTTTTTTTATGGCCCAGACAGTATGACATATTTTTGTACCTTGCAGAAATGCCTAAAATACCACAACTTTTTGCATTTACAAGTGCAACTAACCAGTGGAGCCTTACATGTTTCTAAGTTTTGGTCAAAGGAGAGGAGACTCTTTGCTTGGCAAGTCAAACCACAAAAATTGTATCTAGGGACTGTTTACATCACGCGCAGAGAAGTAAAAGATTTGCCTCGATTTCAGGGACGCCCTGAATACAGGGCGTCCTACGATATCAACTCGCAGAAGCACACCGCCACGTGTAAAATACACTGCGACATTGAAGACATTGAGCAGTCCACGAAAACTGTGTACTGTGTATTGCATGCTGGTGTACAGTTGCACGCCACAGGTATCGTACTTACAACTTATCAATGGCGTACTGACATTATAGATCTGAATTCCGCTCATATTCAGCGTCTAATTGTTCCCCTATTCGCCCTTCTCGTTGCTTAATGATCAAAATGGAATTAAAGACGAAGTTTCGCTGAGATGGCCACCTACTTCAGTGTTTCATATGACTATTAATTTTGTGAGAAAATGCAAGCAGAAAAGGACGAACATTGGTTATGTTTTGATCACACTCCGAGAAGGAAGGATGTGTCATCGGATCGTGAAGGGTGCTTCAGACCCTGCTAACGGCATGTCTTTATCGGTTCTACACGGGACTAAAACGGTAAGTTTTTGTGTGAACATCAATGCTTTTCAAAATGATTCTTTTATTTAATGCACAATTACGTTATAAAGTTTATCCTGTATCATCAAGTGGTGACGTTGGTGAAATGGTTTTAAAACCAAGGAACGTTTAGTATGAACGTCGAAGAGATAGAATTGGGCAATGGAGGGATTGGTATGATTGTTGGCTGTGTCACTATAGTCAGAAAATGATCAGACTGATGAATGTTTTTCGTCAACTTTGTATTATGACATAATTATTTGAAAACCCTTTGATAAAGTTTCCCCTAATAAGGTTTCGTTTATAAGTTGTTCACATCAAAAACAAGATGTGCACCTTCCACTAATTTTTTCTTGCGTAATTTCTTTACTCTGATATGTTGTATTGTTGAGCGCAATATAAATTCAATAAATTATTATTATTATTATTATATAATCATGAAATTTTGTAAGTCTTGAATTTTAGTAAGTCTTGAATGTTATGAAATTGAGCAGTTTCAGCTTGGCTTACATTGCTTTGAGTCATACTTTGTATATAATTGTTTTTTTCATCTTCAGAATATACACATGTACAATACATCCAGTACCCGAATGGTCTCCAGTGAAAGATTTCATAATCATTGTTGTGTTCCATCCCCTAATTCCTTGCCGAGTGTATGATGCACCATACAGGTAGAAATAGTTATTAACTCATTAATAATATTTAATTAGTTAAAATTCACGAGAAGCTAAAACTGCCGTCTTCATGACTTGCCTTTATCTTGCATAATTTTTTAAAACAAGTGTCTTTTCTTTCAATTTTATAAATTTAACAAACCGTTCTGTATGAAGACAAATGTCTAAAAATCAAGCAAGCTATTTTAAAAAATGCAACCAATAGCTCACACTATGCTCGACTTATTTTAACGACATCATCAATCAGTATTGAACAATCAAAGTATCATGCACCGATACATGAGAAGCCAAATCACAGTATTTGAAAACCTGTTAAAACTTATAAGAATTGTAACTTAATAATGTCAACATGATTTGCACAGTCGGATTTATTAATAAATAAAGAATCAATATCAATTGAAAAATAAAAAACTTCAGTGAGTGGCATACATGATAGTTGTACTTGTTAGTAATTCAAACGCTCGTTTTAAGATGTGCAACCAAGATGAAAGGGAAATTCGAAAAATTAATGTTGCTCTGTATGAAAGGACATTATTGACCCTCTGCCCTTTCAAATAAACTAAATATTGTACTCTTTTGCTGACAATACGTTTTGTAAGTTCACCTTCGTTTTTCAATTACAATTTAAAGCACATAACTAAATACCAATGTATCGATAAGAACTTATCTAACGTCATAATGACGTCATCAGTTTTCAAATTTGGCTTTAACAAAAGATGATTATTTTTAATTAGGTTTTATTTTTGTATTGTGTGCGTGACATTACGTTACCTCTACATCCGGTCGAAACAGAAAGTGCCTTGTTATACTTTAGTTTTTGACCGATTAATATTGTTCTCTCCCTGCAAATAAGACTGAGAAAAGAAGGGAAATACTCAGGTCCAATTCTGTCGATAAATAACGCCTTTTTAATTGTTGCATTCGTATACACAGGAAGTGTGGCAGCTATATTTATTATTTTGAATAACATCTTTAGGATTGTAATCAAGTGGATAATCATTCAAAAATATTGGGTTTTGATTCCAAAGCGACTACCATGGAACTAGCATGCAGATCGATGCCCGCGCCCGTCAAATACTTAATTCTTATTTTCTATCATTCTAAACATGTAATCTTTGTTGTGAAAAAAATCGTACACGATTATTTCATATGTGATCATTATAAAAACAAGTAAAGGGAACCAGCCGATCATATCAAGAAACATTATACTTCCATCCAATGGCTGTCCAAAAACTTGGAAGGTCCTACAAGGATATAACGTGGAGTGACGTTTTCACGACGTCATCGATTTTCATGTTATGTCACCACCAAGGTAGTGTTTTACAAGATCTATGTACAGAACAACTTTGGTGATCAAATGGAAACTTTGCATGTACTCAAGCTGGGATGTGTTACATCCAAAAAGTTTGGTCAAATCTTTAGAACCACCATTCTAAAGACTCTATAGAAGTACACAGACATGTTTATAACATTTCTTTGAAACACGAGGTCACACCGAACACCTCTTTTTTGTTTCCAACCAAAAATTATGTCTAGTTTAGTTTACTTTTGTTACCCCTGACCCGCATGATTTGTCCTTGTTTTTATCCCTTCTGGTTGTCCTTCCCATTTGGTTTTGTTCCCCTCCTGCATGCTCTGCCCTCAGTCGCCCTCATATATTTTATATATTTTTTGTTTTTGCTTTTGCTTTTATTTTCTTATTTATTTAATTTTATTTATTAATTAAATTTTATTTTTCTAATTTTGTATTTATTTTCCTTATTACTTGCTTTTTTTAAAACTGTTTTTCCGTTAATGTTCTTTCTTGTGCTATTGTAACTTTGGTTTGTTGTTTGTTTTGGTCGAATAAATAATAATAATAATAATAATAATAATCACCATGGTTTGTTTTTACTTCAGATATTCCACAGTGTGGTTTTATTATTCAATTGAAAAAAACAAGGCAGCTTGACTTGTCCATTCATGAGTTTACAGGATTGACACAAAAACAACTGGCCTTGGGTATGTGATCCGGTGTATAAGTAGAGCCCTGGCTAGTCATAGAGCAAGGAACTTGCTCTATGCGGGGCTCGAATTTGACACTGGACCACAGGCCTGAGGCCAGTGATTTTATCCCAGGGCCAGTAAACTCATGACGTGTCAAGTCCAGCGGTCTTGTGTTTTTCCATTGAATTGAATACAAATACCTCACTGTGTTAGTATCTTGAACAGAAAGAAATTATGCTCAAACTACTTTGAGTCTGGTAAATACAATTTCGTTGAGTATCAAATTTTACTCACCCATAACACAAATGAGATAAAACTTCTCAAGTGCTTGTTCAAATAAAAACAATTTACATGTTAAACTGTGTAGAAAGCTCTTTGTCATGAAGATTCTGGTCTTCTTAAATAAATTCTGGTCCGGTAAACATTTTGAGCTACATGCCCTGCGGTCTTGTGGAATTCTACCCCGAATTCGAGCCCTGCTATGCAAAAACTAATTCTAAAGTCTTGCATACTCACTTCCTGTTTTAATATCCGTGGTAGATACTCTTCCAACCACGTGTGTATCATCGCTTTTGTTTAAAGAAGTTTGAAGAACGCCAATATCTTTCCTGTCTTGACCTTCCACACCTTCACAGAACTTGATGGTGTACTTCCATTTATTTCCTTGGTCTTGAATAGTTACTCTGGAATATTAAATAACAATCAGAAGAAACACAAATTAAAGAGAAAAGAAAAAAGGGAACATCACATGAAATTGGGCCAAGAATTTCTAACCCCTTTAGTTATTTACTGGGTAAAATCCTGGAACAAAATCCAATCACTGGTAACTGATAACTCAACACTCAAACTGTTGGTCTCTGATGATGGTGGTGTATGCCTGATCCCATGTACAAAGTATAATCAGTTTATTAGTACAGTCCTCAGTTCTAATTGAACCTTGGGATTTGGTGGGTCTGGTGTAGCCCACCTTGTTGGGCTGTTATATGTCTCTCTTTTAACATTGGTCTTACCATGCTTACCATAGTCCGACTATGATAAAGACTGATGTTAAAAGAGAGCCATAACACTAAACAGCCCAACAAGGTGGGCTAGGTCTGGTGTGGCTGAAGGGTTAATGTACTCCTGTGAAAAAAAGGAACTTTCAATAGAAAACCACAATGAATTTCACGAGTTGGTAGCCTACTACAAATTAATTGCAAAATTTACCAAAGTGTGTAAAATAATAAAATGGTAGGCCCACTGACTAAAAATATCGCTCTGAGTCTGTATTGAAACCAAAGAACCAGAATTCTGACTTTTCAAATGTTGTCGAAACAATTGCCCACATTTTAACAAAGGGTCTGTCCGTCCTTGCTCTATGTTTGACTTCTGTCTTAGCTACGATTATCGCAGCTCCAAATCCAACTCAACTGCGACTTTTCATTCATTGTGAAACAAAAAAAGTCTATTTCTTTTACCCAAATATATCTATGAATATGATGAGTCTGTTCTTGGTCATACTCAAAGCCAATGAAATATTGGCGGTCAGATTCAGCCTACTCTACTGACCATTTATTAATTATTAACAATATTATTATAATATTAGTACTACAACTTAATTATATATTTTATAATTATTACTTTATACTAGCTGTACAGTACATGTAGTTTTTCAGTCTAAACAAGCATGATGATTTTAAATTTTTTTAATTACCCAAAAATTTAATATTATTTGTTATAAATTGTTTTTTATATAAGTTGATAACAAATGAAAAAGTTTTGGCATTATTCCGGCATCTTTTCCATTGATTTTTGCATCGAAAAGAACAAAAACTTGAAACTTAATAATACATAAAATAAATTGTTTGTTGATCTGTCCATCAAAAGCCACGCCCCCTCCCCCAAGCAACAACGAAACCGAGACAAAGACAAATTTAATGTTTACAGTTTTGAATTTGTATACTTACGTTTGTTTTTTCAACGGGTCTAATAGTGCCTTGTATTTTTCCTCCGATGGACTGTCTACGATGCAACTCGCTTGGACAACCGACAATATGCAACAAAATATCACCCAAAATAGCTCCATACTTTCTTCGGCAAGGTCAAGGAGGAAGCGAAACAGCGTAAGCTTTTGCTCTACTTCAATTTTGTGTGCAGCAGCTCTAGCCGCTTCGCATACGTTGCATTACACGTGTAGTCTGGTCATAGACCATTTCAATTGTTGACTTTTACAAATGGAGACGTTTGCTAGACTTTATTCTGCCCGGCCGAGTCACGTGCCAATGATCGCCCCAGACAGGCTAGCTAGCCGCATATTGGGCCAGAAGATCTACCGCGGATTATCCATTCATTTCAAGTTGGTATAAAAATCTTCACTTCACTTATCAATTTTTCAATATTCTTAAAAACATCACCGAGCGTACTACTACTTGGCGCTGAAGGAAAATCGCTTGTCATGTGCAGTGTGCATATAGTGCAATGTCACAATTAGTTGCGCAAATATGTGCACATACATATTATGCAAATTAATTTGCAACATTGTGAGTAAGTTGCATACTTTGGGTGGCATCCCTTTGAAATGATATTTGCGGACAATTTCTTCGTGCGACTTAAGTACGTGGCACTATTAGCAGGAAAATAGTCAGGATGTGTACGCAAGAACTTGTGGAACCAGGCCAAGTCATTAGAAATTTTACTCAAACATTATGCGACAAAGTATGCAATAAAATTCAAAAAATTTCAAATATATTTGCCTTTGTGTGCGCACATAATTTCTATGTATGCTCACATATTTGTGATATGATGTCCCTTCATGGCCACAATAATATTTGGCTCGCTCTGTTCAGTAATGAAATTAGCTGCCACAATTAAGAACTTATTATCCAGTATACAGAATGAACTGTCTGGAAAACTTGCACTGACCCCAAAGTAACGACACTTATGTTGCATATAAAAAGAGAAAAGTGTGTTTCTTGATATTCTGGTTCACATTTAATTATACACTGGTTGATTTAATTATACAACAATGGATGATTGAGGTCTTAATTGTTTGAAGTGGTTTTAGAATTACTCACTAATTGGTTAGCTGAATAATCTAATTCTGCTTTCTAGTATGCTCAGGGATGTGTTTTTTTAATTTGTTAATAATTATACTGAAAACATTTCATTCAAACAAGAAAACGCCTTGCATCCTTTGATCATTTGGCGCGCCATAAAACCAGTTATTATTATTAGAAAGAAGGCGAGACAGAAATGTCACCACCTTGTACTGCATGGATTATAATTTACCTGAATATGCGGTTGGTCGGCCCTTGAATTCGCAGATGGAAATTCTGGCCAAAATACACGGCTAGCTTCAGTCTGCGGGGGGATTGTACCATTTTCAAAGTACAGGAGGTTTCAATACCAAATATAAAGTTGTTGTGTTTTTTGAAATTTGAAAATAGTGCAATAGCATTTTATATACACGTTTTAAGATTTCTGATTTTGAGTAATTTTAATATATAGGAGATATTTTTAGAAAAAAGGAACCTCAATAATTTTTTCACATTGCCATAATCTAGATCCCCCTTTTTCGAGTGGATCCTTTCGAGTACCAAGAAGTAAATCCACAAGATGGCAGCGCCTATGGCACGACATGACTTAGTTTGTTTACAAAGTACCCACCACTGTGGAATTGTCTGTTTGTGCGTGATTGAATGATAATTATATCAATATCAATGATCATATTACAACATTCAATATGGCATCACATGAAAGTATAAGTAAGGAAGATAGAGATTCATTCAGTGGAAAGTCAAGAGAGGTATTGAACAAAATGTGAACTTCACTTGTCATTATGATTAATTCGAATTTCAATTTGTCGTGTGTTTTTATGTTGTAATTTTTCATAATCATTATTTAAATGTTTAATTAATTGTTCGTGTTCTTTCTAGCTTTTTTACCTCCATCCATGGTTGTACATTACTATAGCAAATACCAGTGCTAGTAGTGTAGAACCATATAAAATAAT
Source organism: Leptasterias polaris (assembly GCA_037783415.1). Classification (NCBI taxonomy): domain Eukaryota; kingdom Metazoa; phylum Echinodermata; class Asteroidea; order Forcipulatida; family Asteriidae; genus Leptasterias; species Leptasterias polaris. The sequence continues at coordinate 3,279,524 of JAZGTN010000073.1, read as the reverse complement.
GGTTGTAGGCCTACTTGTATTTTTGTTGTAAATAAAATTTAGTTATGTTATAAAACTAAAACTTTTAAAAGTTAGTTTGTTTTCTAACTTGATTTGTACCTATAATACCCTCTATCTTAATAGACACGATGGAGGAGGCTCTAGGAGGTAGCTGACTGAAATATTTTGTGTGTGTGTTGTAACTTGTATAATTTGGGTAATTTGTCTGAATCTGAATATTTAAATAAATATAATAAAAATAGTCGGCAAAGCATCATTATGAATGGAAACATCACACCAACTTTTGTCATGTTTGAAAAAAAGACGATGAAGAAATTGTTCGTTATTATATGTGCCTGATGTGGGAGGATACCCCAAAACAAAGAGGGAAAAACCCATGCAGTCTTCAAATTCAGGTAGCGACTGACACCCAATCCCCTTTTCCCCAAAAATGCTCTACTGACTGGTTAAAATGTTTGCACGCCAGAGGTCAAAATAGAGGGGGGGGGGGGGGATTCAGTTACTGGGGCGCTGTACTCCTTTAAACAAATTGTTGACATCTTCAGAAAGTAAGACAGTGCCTCAGTTACTGGGTCTAGCGGGCAGTGTGGGGGGGGGGGGAGGGAGAAACTCGCCCTTCTCACTTTTTAAAAGTTGCAATGAAACATACATATCCCCCAACAACTCGGGAGAAATGTTGTACAAAATATAATCATCACATAACAGTGATTAACACAACAATTTTTTTACTTGATTGAGTGGTTGCAATTGCTGTAACCCCCTCCCCTCAGTTGCTCAGTTGGAGAGAGAATTACATTCAAATAGCAACTGTTGATCATTCAGTTAATTGTTATCAACATCTTTGTCAACCCTTTGCAGGAGCTACTTTCTATGGTTCAGCAATTAAAGACAGAAGTTGCATCATTGCGGCAATCTCAGCAGCTTCAGGAGAAAAAAGTAGAAGAAGAAAGCACCAATGAGTCTCTTGGAAAAAGCAAAAAGAGAAGAACACAAAGGCCATTCGACTTCTCAAAGTAGGTTTTTATCAATTTGATCTCTCTGAACCCATCAGAATACATGTGATGTACAATACATCTAAAAACAGAATGTAGGATTTGAAATTTGCATGGTGGAGATACAATCTAGGAAGGTTTGCAGTAACACCATGTACATGAGTAGGATTTGATACTTTGCATGGTGGAAATACAATCTAGTAAGGTTTGAAGTAACATCAATCATGTACATGAGTAGGATTTGTGGAGATTAAATCTAGCAAGTTTGGCATTTGCAGTAACACCATGTATGTGAGTAGGATTTGATTCTTTGCATGGTGGAGATACAATCTAGTAAGGTATCTGGAAGGACTGGTAGAATCTTATCAACTCAGCTTTGAGTTAGTTGCCATAATCATAAACCTGGATCCTCCCAACAGTCATAGAGGAACGAGGTTTACAATTATTGCAACTAAGCTTTAGGGAGAATTGCTTCAGTATCAGGACTTGGTGTTACATTTTAATGTATATCTATGGATCATTTTTAGGTACAACAAACGTCACGTTGCTTTGCGAATTGCCTACCTTGGGTGGGACTATCAAGGATTTGCAAGCCAAGAAAACACGGAGAACACAGTTGAGGTAAAAGTTTGTAAAGCATGCTTTGTATTTGCTTATAATTTAAGATATCAAATAATAAACCACAAGAAAAACTGACTGGGTAAATTTTAAATGATTTTGGGTTGAACAAAGACAAATTTACTAGAGCGGGATTTGAACCAACGACCTCCGGATTATCGTGCCGGCGCTCTACCATCCTGAATTTACACTAAAGCCATGGCCTCTGATTCCCTGGTCTTGGCCTTGGTGCCCCTTCAAAAGTTACCCAATGTCATTAGAAAGATCTTCTAATTGAAGTGCCCTTTGCAAAATAAAACATCATTGCCCCCTAAAATATATAAGTCCAGAGCTGACCAATTATCCTTAAAATCTAAAATTTTGTCTTTTAATTTTTTCTTTTAAAATAATTCACCTACTGTCTTTTACCATTAAATATCATCCAAATATCATGGTATTAAAAGGAGGAAGGTAAAGTCTGAATGCTTTAATCTGTAAATTTAATTGTTTGCTTTACTAATCAGGCAGAAATATTTCAAGCCTTGACAAAGACTCGTTTGATTGAAAACCGAGAGAAGGCTAACTACTCTCGCTGTGGTCGCACAGACAAAGGTGTGAGTGCATTCGGACAGGTCATTTCTATTGACCTCAGGTCAAATCTACTGGAGGGGCCAGGGGTCATTCAGACCATTGATGGTACAGCACAAGAGAGATCAGGTGAGGTTGCTGTATGTGTTTATTTCTTTCAGTGAATTATCTTCCTTAGCCCTAAGAAGCCGAACTCCTTCAATATCCTTTTTGCCAAAGTGAATGAATTAGGAGGTCTTGGGCTATCAGGGCATTTCAGTAAAGGGGGATCCAGAAGGATTTGGGCCACAAAAGAGGCCAGTGAAGGAAAATACAAATTATTTTTTCCAAAAATGTTCTTCTGTATTTGTTGTAAATCTCAACCAAATACTGCCATGATATTGTTTGAAAATTTTTCAGAATTTGGGGCGACCGGGTTTGTGTTAGTGGTTTCTGTCCTCGCTGCCAACTCTAGGACCCTGGCTTCGAATTCCACTGGGGGGCACTATGTGAATTGTATTTTCAGACCCTACCTGATTGCGTGGGTTTTTCCTGGAATATCTCTCTGGGGTTTTCCTCCCACATATAAACTGAGACCTCCTTCCTTGTCTTCTCTCCATTGGGAAATTGTGTCAGGATATGTTTGTATCAAGTTACATTGAAGAGATGTACAAATTATGTGTTTTGACATTTGTATCAAGTTAAAATTCCATAGTTACAAATATTTAAATAAATTTATTTGTTATAACCTTTGTATCAAGAAACGTTTCAGTTTTACGGCATAGGCTTTTGAATTACTCTCTGAGCCTTAATGAGCCTTGTCTTTTCAGGTAACAAAGAAGTTGAGATTGAATACACACACATACTCAACAGGGTTCTACCTGAGACTATCCGATGCATAGCGTGGACACCAGTCGACCCTAAATTTGATGCTAGGTAGGGGAGACAAATATGCATTCATATAGCATTGTTCCTTTTGGTTGGTAAGCAGTTTGCAACAGCTTATTTTATTTTCCTATGGTTTTTTTTCCTATGCTACAAAGCATTTTACTAGACTGTTGTATTTTTTCTTCCGATTTAGGTTCAGTGCTCTTCACAGAACCTACAAGTATTTCTTTCCAAGAGGGGATTCAGATATTGATGTAAGTTTACCAATAAAATGTAGTGTTAAATAAATGTAATAATTTGCATCGGGATATTAAGAAGACTATTTTGGTTTTACCAAATACTGATAAGCACTAAATAAAACAAATGTATTCTTCTTTATACTTGATGCTAATTACAGGATTCTCACTGGCTTCTCTTTACTGGGCACCCTCGGTGGTCTAGTGATTAAGATATCTGCTCTAGAATGCAGGGGTTGTGGGTTCGAAACCCACCTGAGTAGTTTGTTGTTTTTTTTCTGCAAGCACAGAGTATACAGTGCTTTTCACATATGTATGTACAGGGGTCGAAATTAAACTACAGTGCTCACTAGCCGGCAGGGACAGTGGAAATAAAAAGTTACTGGCCCGCCAGACAATCTGGTGGCCCAACACCATTTTGTATTTTAAAATCAGCAATGCGGGGGTTAGTGCACATGTACATAAGGGGGAAAACATTTTTGGGGTCCTGCCTTTTTGAAAAAAGGAAGGATTTTTTAGTTTTTTTAATGTTCGCCCTACTTTTTTTTCAAGACGACCGTCCAGGCTTTTTTAAAAGATGGTTGCCAGCCTCTTTTCCTGTGTGCTTTTTCGGTGTGCTAAATTAAAAAAATACGATCCTAATTATTTTATATAAAAATAAAATAAAAAAACCCAGAGATCGTCAAAATGGCGCCCTTTATATGACGACATCGGACGTGGAAGCAAAAACATTTGAGATAATCCTTTTCTTAAAAAAAAATGTTATTAACCCCTGGGCCCCGACACTATCTAAGGAGAATGATTGACATCCATTTCGGTCAAAACAACCTTACTGTAAAGCTAATTCAAAACCTACCATTTGTTATACATTTTGCTTTGTGCGCCGCGCCAAAAACATCAGAGAGATATGCCGCACAGTGTGGGGTTTTAGAAAGCTGGATATGCGTTGGTGATCGGACACGTGCACAAACTTTTCAAAACGCTAAACAAAAAGCTTTAAAAAGAATGCGTTTTTGGACGATCTTATCCCCTAATTTCTGCCCTAAATAGTACCTCTTCCATCAACAACCATTTTCATGGATTTGTGATTAGAGGATCCGTTGTTTAGAACTTCGTTTGCAATAAAAATCATCGAGATTCAACGATCGGTCGACAACGCACATTGCAAATTCAATGAACTTTGCCCCGCCTCGCCCTCTATCGGCAAAAGTTGTCAATGTTTGAATATCCTTCATCCAAGGCTGTATATTGTACCTTGCTCTATGATTGTACCAATCTGCAGGCGTGCGTGCGGCACCACTATGCGGCACCACTGTGCGGCAATTCTTTACTCGGCTGGAACGTGTACTGCGTTGGAGTCTAGCCAAACTCTCTTGCAGTCTTATAAATATGGTAATTATCAACGGCCATCAACGGCCAATCACAGCGTGCGGAATATTGATTAGCTTGGACTTTGGACCTCGCTGTTGTTACGTGCGTGTCATGCACTATGCATGGACTACTATACCGGTCTGCTGGTGTGTGGTGGTGGATGGGCCACCGAAAGTTGTGGGGCCCGGGCCGATGCACGCGCAGCAGATACTCGGCAGTCAGAAACATGTGGTTGTTTGTGCGCATCATGTTTTGAAATGAACGATCGCTATTCCAATTTGCGGTTTGGAAGTCAGGCTTGGCTTGTCGGCTACTCGTTTGATTGTGTTTAGTGCAGGCTAAAAATAGTTTGTTTGTATTTTTGGGCGGGGCGGCCAATTATCTAATTTTTAGCAGGGCGGCATTAAACGGACTTTTCTCACTGTCCCACAGGGCTATCGTTTTTGGGGTAATCGGTGGCCCGGAGATAATTTCACTGGTCACGGGCCAGCGGGCCAGCGGTAATTTCGACCCCTGATGTATAATGAAACCAAAGCTATAAAATAAACGTATGTTTTGGTTTTTTTCAATTTTGTTGTGATGTGTCGTGGCCTACTACATCAGACTCAAGTTCAGATGGTTGAATCATCGGAGTGTCGGTTCGATTCCCAGTCTTGGCCCGTGAGTCCTTAAGCAAGGCACTTAACCATAATTTGTTCTCTTAACCCAGGTGTATAAATGGGAACCTGAGAGGGCTGAGTTAGTGTTGTGCTGGATTAACCCCTTAAAAAGTGCTTATTTAAGCAGCTTGGGGTTATATGGGCTATATAAGAACCGATTACTATTATTACTAAATATTCCCCTGTACATATACAACTTTTGTCCACAGGAGTAATTTGACCATCTTATAAAGTTGAAGTGTTTTATTTTCGTTTTCATTACTTTACAGATGATGAAGAAATCAGCACAAAAGCTTGTCGGTGATCATGACTTCCGTAATTTCTGTAAGGTAAGAAACATGACCATGGCCTTTGTCAAAAGTACTTGATGTACAGATGTCTCATTTGCATAGCTACAAACAAATTGAGTCAAACACTATATTTGAAATATTGCCCTTTGTTTAAAACAAAAAAGAGGATCAGAGTTTCTACAATTTTTTATTACAGATGGATGTCGGAAATGGTGTGGTTAATTTTTGGCGATCGATCCTCTCGATTGACATTCAGGAATTGGATAACCGGTAAGCCTGCAGTAATCTTTTACTGTCTTGTAGTCTTAGTGTAAGAGGCTGTCCATTAGGAAGGGTTGTTAAAAGCAGGGTATACTTTTGGTAATTGTCAAAGACAAGTATTCTCACTTGGTGTATCCCAACGTAAGCATAAAATAACAAGCCTGTGAAAATTTGGGCTCAATTAGTCATCAAAGTTGCAAAAAAATAAAGAAAGAAAAGACACCCTTGTTGCATAGAATTGTGTGCTTTCAGATGCCTGAGAAAGGCCTCATATCCCTGAAGCCTTTCTCAGATTCAAATTTATGTGGTGAAAATGTCCTCTTTTTCTAAAACTACACTTCCTCAAAGGAAGTTGTTTCCAACAATGACTTATAATATCAACAGCTCTTCCTTCAGTGCTCCTTCCAAGTAAGTTTTTATGGTCATTTACTTGTATAGTAATTACTAAAAGTTTAAGGTGATACGGTGCAATCTCCTGCCAACCATTTCCAGAAAAACACCGGGGTGAACCCCTTCACTTTTTGGCAAGTGCATTGGGTTCTTTTATGTGCACTATCCAGCACAGCTTTACGTCCCACCCGAAGGATGAAGCAACAAGTGTCATGACTGGGACTGGAACCCACACTCTGACAACACCAGAACTTAAATCCAGTACACCGCTCAGCAACAACACTACTTAATAATAATAATAATAACCAGTTCTTATATAGCGCATTTCACAATAACGTCTCAATGCGCTTCACATTAGGCCTTAGGTCAGATAGTTTTAACTTTTATGTGATTTGAAATACAAAGGAAAGCAAACATTCTGAACAGGGGTCTGTCTGTCTTTTTTTATCTGTCTGTCTGTCTATCTTTATCTTCCTGTCTGTCCTTTTACTCATCCAGTGATGACGGATATCAGATGTACGAGCTAACAGTGACCGGCCAAGCCTTCCTGTACCACCAAGTCAGATGTATGGTTGCCGTCTTAATCCTGATTGGACAACACAAGGAGCAACCTGAGGTGTGGTACCTGACTATATCTTGCAGACATTAAGGCCACAGCAAATTGTAAACAAAAAACACCCAGAAGTAAAAGCCAGATTTTAAGAAGCAACTTTATTTCAGCATTTTAAAACTTTGTCTCTTTTTAAAATTGGTTTGGATTCCTCAGATGATCATTTACTTTTTTCTGCTGATTTTATTTAATCTTTCTCTACACTTGTACCGTGGTGCTAACATTCAACATTATTTCATCTGGGCCCAATTTCATGGCTCTGCTTAAGCACAAAATTTGCTTAAGCACCAAAAAACCTTGCTTAGTAAAACCAGATTACCGGCCAATACTCCACTCGATTGTTATGCTAACTAAACAACAGCTAAATACAAGTCACGAGCAATGTACATCGCATGGAGTTTTGGCCAATAACACGAGTATAATAAGCAAGCTTTTTTCGTGCTTAAGCAAATTTTGTGCTTAAGCAGCTCCATGAAATTGGCCCCTGAAATTACCCCCTTGATAAGAAATCAATAAAAACATTTGAATCTGAGAAACGATTCCTGCATGAATCATTTTTTCCGAATTGTGAGGGTTGGTGTCCATTCGCGAATGCTGCGGCCAGAGATGCGGTTGGTACCCACTTTCTCCTCGCATGGATGGATTCGATGAAGACAGTTTTTTGCTGTTTTCTCAGCAAGTAGACACTGTACTCAGCGAAAACTTTCACATGGGACTTTTATTGTATCTTTCTTTATCATTTTGCCGATAAATAAGCATCACTTTGCCTAAAACCAAATGATGACCCTACCTTTAAACCACCTGTTGTTTCTTTATAATAGATAATTGATAGACTGCTAGACGTGAAGACCCAGCCCTGTAAACCTCAATATTCCATGGCGTCTGAGTATCCACTAGTCCTTTATGACTGCGCTTACCAGGGAATTCACTGGATTTATGAGCAAGGTATTTTCATATGCGTTTTGTGGTACCAGTGAATTATTATATTATGTCTCAAACATACCTCGCAGTTGAGTCATGACCTAAAAGTTTTCTTTAATCGATTCTCTCTTTGGTCAAGTGAGTGCTTTACTAATTGAATAATTGTTATTAATTAATTTTTTTCAGGCGACCAGAAGCACAATATTTCTCGACTACAAAGCATGTGGGCTCAGAATGTTGTAAGGTAGTATGATCTCTTGTTTGTTGTCAATGTAATGCTGAATTATAAGGCCAGTGTTGCAAGTGTCAAGACGGGGACTTGGACCCACAATTTGCTGAGGCTGATAAGAACATCTTGAGTCCAATGTGCAAGACTGTTCGGCCAAGTCGACAGAAGACACACCACACAAGGATTCAAACTGGTCTCTTGTTAACTGACAAGCAGGTTCTGTGGTCCAGCGGTTAAAACATTTGCTTTAGCATGTTGTAGAAGGTTAGGGGTTTCAGTCTTACAAGCGACACGTGTGGATGTTTTGCTAACCAGTGTACACTGCTTATGGCACATCAGTATAGAGTAAAACAGCCCTGATGCATTTACCGGTACAGTGTTTTCTCTTGGTGGTCCGCTGGCCAAATGCCACTGAAAACAGCTAAGGACCTGGCAAAATTCTGTCTATCTAGTCTGACTGGCTAGTTTAACATTTAAATCACTGACACTGATAATTGTTCACACAAGGGCGTGATAGCAGTTACAGGAATGATAGTGCCCTCTAGTGGTGAAAAGGTTTTATCTTGACTACATGTACTCATGATTACACAACTGGAGCGACCAAGACTCGAACCCACACTCTGATCAGAAACGCCAGAGCTTGAGTCTGGTGCTCTTAACCGCTTGGCCACGACACACCACTACAAAATCACAAGCCTAATCATTGTGAATTTTTGATTCTCAGGACGGCTACTCTTAAAAGAATGCTGGATGGACTCCAGAGTGCCCCCATCCAGGCACTGAAGACAGAGGGCTCGGAACAAGACCAAACCATTCCGAGAGAAGAGGATGCCTCACTGAGACCAGTAATAACCAACCAAACTGCTTTCCTCCTGCTCGGTACTTCGTCTAAATCATACAAACCACTCCTTCAGAGGCCAGTGTGTGGTGAGTGCATAAAACGGCGGGACATGGTTGATCACACAAAACATGAACACCGTCTGTGACTATCTTGTCAGCTCTACCAATCCTGTACAACACCTTTAAAATTTATGTTGTAATTCATTGTGCTTTATTTTTGGTTTCTTTTGACAGAGAGCCTTGAAGACCGTATTCGACACTTCACCAAGAAGAGACGGTTAGAGACCATGGAAACTAGTGAATAATGCCAAAAAGCTACAAGGAAAGAGACTGGTTCCCCGTCTTTATACCATGCCCGATATTGGGTGAGAGTATCCTCGTCCCAATGTTCCTATACTCTCCTTTCATACAGAGGTACCCCTATTATCCTCTAAAACATTCCTGAGATTCCAAGGACACAGTGAAGACACAATAGGGGGGTTAGGTCATGCCCCAAATCGAGCACCCATATCCACAAGGATAAAGACAGGCACTGGTCTGCCGAGCCCAAATGGCGCATGTTAATCTATATCCGTCATACATTGTATGTAATGCGGCTTTTTGGACCTATGAGCAAGCTGCTAGTGCTAGGGCGAATTTGAAAAACACAAGACTGCCGGACTAGTCCAATCGTGAGGCTAAAAATCGCTGGCCTTGGGCCTGTGGACAAGTTTAAATTTCGAGCCCCGAGTTGCCATTAAGAATTTTCTTTCAGTTAAGAGAAAGATTCTGCTAGGGTCAAAAGGTCACGCCATTAACCTTTGTTTTGAATTTATACCATAGGTCCTTTTGGTTGAATTGGTAAGCAGTGTACAACAGCTCATTTTATTTTCTTGAATTCACATGAAATTTATTATTTCATTTTCAGTAGTAAGGCATTTATTGTAATGGTTTAAGACATTTATACATTGTTATACATCTTTAAGGCTAGTAATTAAGAAGTTACCAAAAAATTATTATATATATTTTTTTTCCAAAAGGAGAAAGTAAAAAAAAAATCACATGCCATGTGCTTAATTTTTGTTTACAGTTGCTCACTGGGCCAGTAATCTGTGTGTTTTACTTGTCCACAAGAATAGCCCAGATTTTAGTTATGTACTGTTACGAATGTACTTTCTGATGTACTAATGTAGCAATCATAACCAGTTAATTGTTAAATCGAAGTTACATTTACACATTCAAAGAGCAGCGGGAGCATTTTACAGACTCGGGATTTTTATAATCTTTCAAACTCTGACGAAAAAAGTATACCCAAAAAGTAGTACTGCACTTTTTTTTACAAAACTGCATGTATGCCTTTTCGCCAACTCACCAAACCTTCTATTAGAAGTTCTTCAAATTTAAAACATCCGAATTTGAATAAACATTGATAATGAGAATGTAAATTTAGAACTGTGTCACCCTTTTATTATTGTGCTGTTCTAATCCTGTAAAGTTAAATGTTGAGCAAACATGGGTAGGGGTATTTGTGCGTATATGCACGCACATGCACACAACCTTACGGAACTGGGTTGAGGGGTCCTGCTATGTTGTTCTATTATTCCTTTTTCTAAAGAAATCGACCCCACAAGGGCACACATCCTTATGGATCCGGTTTGTGGGGTACTGCTAAAAAGGCCAATCAAAAATCTTACACGAGTTTCTCGTCCCCGCCCGCCTCCTTTGGCCGCCGCCTCCTTTATTTACTTTTTTTTTTTCACTATTCAGAAAAAAAAAATCCTGCTCTTAAATTTGTCTTTTATCAAACCAAACTTATTTAAAATTTACCCAGTCAGTTTCCCTTGTGTGGTTTATAACTTGATATTTAAAATAAAAGAGTCATCTAGGCAAGACCTCGCCTTCCTTTTTAAAAGTGATGGGCCCGCGGGGTCGGCCGACCTACAAAATAATTATAAAGCGCCCTCCACGGCCAAACAGATATTTACTGGAGGCAGTAAACAGCAACAAACACCTTATCTCTCTCGTCACCGTGGTTTTTTGTGTACACAACGTTAAAAATGACTGATTGATTCATTTTTGCCGAGTTAAAGTTTGTATCAAAATAAGTTGTTATCATGTCTTCAGATTTGAATAAAGTTAAGAAGAAACGCAGCAAATCTAAGACAGCGGCGGGGGATAATGTGAAAGTTGGACAGAGTACTTCAACGGGTGCTTCGTACCAGGAGAAGGTAAATTATTAACCCCAAAAGTGAAAACATTGAATTGATTCTTATGTTTGACGTTGTTAAATTGATTCTTGAATGAACATGATGAATGTGTCATATAGAGCATAGAGCAAGGTCTGGCCCTTGCTCTATGCTACTGTTTGGCCCGATTTGGGCCAATTTGACCCGAAAGTTTAGATTAAAATTTTAAACAGTTTTATAGATTCAAGAAAGTTAAAGCTTCATTTAAGTTGATTTTGCACTTTATATAATTATAAATCCACTAATGTTGTGGTAGTTAAATAAATATATCCTCGTATCCCCATTATTATTCGCGCATGTAAGAATTGAAATTGAATTTTGACTTGATTACAGAATCAAGAACAACTTTTAGCTTTAATTTTAATTGTCTGATGTCAAAGCCCACCTGACATGCCTGACAGGAGAATTTGAAGCCCGCAGAACATCGTCAAAGCACAACGAAACTTGTCTGCAATCGACCCCGATTTGTCAAGTTTCGTTTTCCGTCACATAAATTCGCGCACTTGGGCTGGAACGTCACTACGGAGTCCCTATTGTCCCGCCTTTCTTCTAAATGCTTTAGTCCGTGCGGCAGGGAAGCTGCCAGTTGAAATCGGCAGTGATAATTATTTACGGGAAGGGGTGGTGGGGTTGGCGAGGTGGGAAATGGACTCTGCGCTGTTATCACAAAGTTGGTAAGCCCCGCGTCCAGTTATGTGCAAACAATTCGTAATTTCTGAAAAAAGGATTATAAGGCGCACGTCCACTTCAACCTTCCGTAGTATTTTGTACGCCCTCTGTTGTTAAATGAAAATCACGTGTTCTTGTAATTAAAGTATTGAAGTAAGGCAGACGACATACGCACGAAACTTTCAGTGTTTTTTTGGTTTTTTTATCGACCATCTTATCTAGCTATGTTTTGTATTTAGTCTAAAAGGGTAAGATTGTATACTACATTTGTAGTTTATCTAAAATCTTACCGGAAAGGCTTTGAATTTTCATATTTTTGCAGGAAATTGTTTATTAGGCTTTATACTTTATGAAATAAAAAAATTGAGTCACTGCCGTGTATTGTAAACAAAATTATATGCGTCGGGAAAGGTACCTGCGCGAATATTTGTAACGCGCGAAATTGGGGTACTGGAGGATATACTCATTTTCGGGAGTATAACAAATTGTGCATGTTTTTTAAACGTATTTTTCTGCATTGTCCGTTGCAGGCATGGCATATGATGTGGAAGTGTATGTTTTACCTTTTGAAGCAGCATCATTTCGTCATTATAGTAGTACCACGAACCCACCTAACTTCAACTTGTCCACAGTAAAACAAAAACTGGGGTGTCGCAGTGACAGTGGCGTAACCAAATTTTTGGGGGGAGCTGGGGCAACGATATTTTTTATTTTGAAATTTTTTAAAATTTATTTATTTATATTTGTATTTATTTAAATGTTTATACATATATATATACATATATATATTTTTTTTGAGGGGGGGTTCCATGTGATCTCATGAGGGAGGAAGAGGGCAAGAGTTCTGGAGCGGGGGGGGGGGGGGGGGGGGGGGGGGGTGTCTGCTACCCAATGGTTATGATATGCTATTTGGGTTGTGTCACCCTTTAACCCCGTTATACATAATTGCCTTTGTTAACTATTTTGTTGAGATACACATGTACACTATTAATGATAAATTACATTTCCTTTTGTTTGCAGTTAAAATCTGTTTTGACCGGAGAAAAGGTGGACCTAAACACCAAAGAGTTCCTCGGGGCAAAGATTTCAGCCAAAGCCTTCCAGCAGCTGACTCCTCATGAGATCCGAGATTTAAAAACAGTGTTTGATGCTTTTGCAGATAGCGATGGGTAAATTTTACATGTTCCTCTCAAAAGGTTTGGGTGGGAGGATTTATGGAAGATAATGTACCGGCTCGTATTTCCTTTCGGGGAATGGGTGAAAACAGTTTGCTGAGTTGCCAACGACCAATATTCTCCACTATTTCATGTACAGCTAGTGTCCTGGTATACATCAAGGCAAGAAACCTTACTTGGTGCCTATACTTATATTTAGTCTGGATTCCCTTATTTACTGGAGCCCCAGCATGGATCAATAAGTTCTTTCAGTCGGCAGTACATTTGGCAAGCTCACTTATACTCTCCAACCCAGCAACTTTTCTGAGGTCGACGTATGATGCCCTTTGCCTTCCCTAGTTCTTGGCTCCTTCGGTGGGCTACCACAGTCACAGTAATACAATTCAGGATGACGACTGGCAGTGGCAAGCCTGTTTCATTTGTCTAGTAGCCATCTTATCTCATAACCAATCCTAGGAAGCACTCCATAGAATTTTGTGCTTGATATAATGCTCCGGCCACCTGACATTAAGATGTCAACAACTCTTTTTGTTTGTCTTAGTATGATCAAAGCTGATGCTGTTAGGAGTACAATGAGAGCCCTAGGGTTCAAACTGACCAAGCAACAGGCACGTGCAATGGTAGCAGATATGGACCTAGATAGATCCGGGTAAGACTACATGTGTATGAGCATTATTTCATCAAAATTCTTTGCCGATAAATTCAAAGTTTGTTTTAAAGGCCCTGTACACTATTGGTAAGATCGAAAAACACAAATGTTCACAGATTCACACATAACTTACATGATTTAAAGTAAATAATGGTAGAAAGGGTTCCTTAAAATATTTTTGCCTAAAATGCTATCGTTTCTGAGAAATGAGTAAAACAATAGTTTTTATCGCGCGCGATAATAAACTCGATGTTTGAAAAACAGAAAACACATAAGGTCTCTTTTCACTATTTTCTCGTGACCTCGATGACCAATTGAGAGCTCAAATTTTCACAGGTTTGTTATTTCATGTATGTGGTTGATTACACAAAACATGAACACTGTCTGTGATTATTTTGTCAGCTCTGCCAATCCTGTATAATACCTTTAATAATGTGTGTTGTTGGAGTTGTGGGAGTAAACTACTGTAAATTTTGATATTGATTGACTTCGAGAAGTAAAAAATGCTGAGATTAATTTTTGTAAAGTATGCATTGATGATTGGCAGAAACATATATTATTAAATTATTATTGATGGCTTATTGAAATTGAACTTGTAGCCAATGGCTAAATTGCATCAAATTTTACAATAATTTGTTTAAACAATACAAAAACATCAAGAAAGGAAATAAATTAAGAAAATACTTATATTTTTGAACAGCATAATAATGTATAAAGAAATTAATAGGGATCCGAAATTAGCTGCATTTCAGAATAGACAAATTTGTACTTGAAAGATGTGCACCGTTTCTGGTTGATTAAGTCATTGTTTTCTAATTTGCAGAACTATCGACTTCAGTGAATTCCTGGAGTTTATTATTGACAGACAGGGAACGGCGAGAGACGCATTTGCTGAAATACAGCAAGGCTTTCGTATGTTTGATTATGGTGAGTGCGGTAACAAAGTACAGCAAACTGCAGTCCGAAATAAGCATATACCGTAATTTCTTGCGTACAAGACGCGGGGCGTACAAGGCGCAGGGCCGTGAAATTACCAAAAAAAAATCAAGCGTCAACAGACAAGGCGCACCGCCGTACAAGGCGCATGATCTTACATGCACTGTGACTGCAAACAGCAGACCGTATCGGTACATCGCCAAAAAGGGGTCATTTTGTTACCCTAAAAGTACCACGCTAATCAACATGTGAATAAATAGAAATCACATGTGCTTGAAACATGTAGAGACATGTAGAAAAGTTCATTTTAAACTGAAGCAACCTACCGTTCAGCGACTTTTTCAGGAGATTCTTCTCCCGTGTGTCACAAGGGGTTGAAGGGAGTTTACAGGTGACCAACAGAGGGCGCTACCGCAGGGCTGAAGAGATCTGTTTGTTCAACAGAGGGCGCTACCATACAGGAAAAATCTCCTGCCATTCCGATGGGGACGTGACATTTATAGGGGTTTCCTTTATTTAAAATTAATAAGAAGTTCCTTTTCTTTATTTTATACCACAAACATTTATTCAAAGACGTCGTTTCTCTGGTTTGTTTTGTTTTCTCCACAGTTATTTGATATTTAACTTTTAAGCTAAAATAAACGAAACAGACACTTATTGAAAGACTTCGTATCAAATAATTAGTTTCAAGAAAATGTTACTACCCCGTTACAAACCAATTAACTAAACTGAAGTTTCGAAAAAAGGTCACTTCCCCGTGATTTATAATTGTTTTTTCGTTTATAAAATACAATCAATTAAAAAGTAACGATTACACAGTTTATTTTTATAAAGTTGATTAAAGTAAACCATGGACATTAAACATGGTCGCATCTTTCACACAGTACAGGTTGGGTGAATGCGTGAATCACCGTTCACACAATAGAGGTTGGGTGAATGCTTCTATTCATTGCTTCCGCAATCGTTCTGATTAATCTGAATGCAGTATTTTCGGTACGAAATCGCGGCCACAAAAGAAGTGATGAACACGTTGCTGCATTGTTGGAATGAATTCACGGTCGTTATGTATAGGGACACGTGGCCACAAAGGCGGCTCAATACTGTTGTATTTACCTGAGTCTTCAAGGGAAACGGACAACAGGAAAATGGACTGCACGCAGTTGGTTACTTCTCAAGACTGACGAGCAAACCACTTGGCAGCCCGGAAGGCGCCCAGTGGCACGCTCCAGTGGTTTAATGAATATGCATGACTATATTATGCAAGTATACTACACTCCTCCCCGTAATATTTTTTACAAAGTTTAGTCAATAGTTTAGTCAATACAATAGTTTAGTCAAAAGACTGTTTGTTCAATAATAACAATATACAATTCATCACAACATTTATCTTCTGTTATGTTGTTATACACAGCCGTGCTCTTAGCGATTAAACAAACATCAGGAATTAACTTATCATGGAAAATTTATGTTGTATACCGTCTTTGTGTTTCTGAGGCAGTGGGCGAGGACTTCTTGGATGGGAATGTTTCGAATGTGGGCTATTTCTAGAGCAACCAGTTTAGCTATGGTCGGATTGCCGAAGGATTCACCCTGCTTGCGAGGAAAATACGGGGCATCCGTCTCCAACAGGAGTCGGCTGAGGGGAATCTGTTTGGCGACACTCCTCACGCCAGCATTTTCCCCAGAGACAAGCAGGGTCAGTCCTATGAACAAATTAGGGAAATGTGCCAACCATTTCTGAGCCCTTCCCCAATCTTGAGAAAAACAATGCAAGTGAATTTTCCAATTTCGGGGGAGGATTTCAACGGCAATTTTCATACAGTCGTCCTCGGCATCCCGACAATGCACTACTAATGGTTTGTCCAACTCAACTGCAAGCTTCAGGAGACGTTTGTAAACCGTCTGCTGGACTAACTTGTTTCGAATGTGTCTGCCCGAGTAGTCCAGCCCAATTTCTCCCAAGGCGCAAACTTTCGGGTGGTTCATCAGGTGTCTGATTGTTTGTTCGGACTTGGGAGTGAAACTTGTCGCTTGTTTTGGGTGGTATCCCACTGCCGCGTGGACCAAGTCATCGGAAACAAGTTCCAACCATCTGTCGTGGTCGCTGAAAGTTGACTCGTCGCAGAAGACTGCGACACAGCTGCGGAGGTTTTGGCACTCGATGCCTTCGGTTTTCATAAACAGACTGAGTGTCCCTTTGCTGTGTGTAACATTCAATAACCGATCCACGTGGCAGTGAGCATCTACGAAGTCCTCAGTAGGTTGTGGGTTTGAGGTCTTGGGTAGCAGCATGAAGAGTCTCTGTAGAGTTCTCCAGTGTAGGAGTGACGATACGCGTGAAGGGGACACCAGATTTCTATCCGTTTCCTTGGGAAGTCCAATAAACGTATCATAATTACCCCATAACTCAAGTTCCTCTGGACTAAATATTGAATTTGCGTCGCCCAACGACCGCCGTTCGACAAAATTCAACAAGTCGTCCGAGGATCCTAAGCCAAGCTTAAGAGACATGCAGTCAATGAATTCGTCAACAAGGATAACCAATTCTTGAAGGTGTTGGTCCATTGAGAATGGGCCATGGTTATTTACGTGGACGGCTATTTCCCATCGTCTGCACTTCCAACAGCAAGCTAGGGGAAACAAGAACCACCACCGGTCATCAGCAATGTGGTATCTGATGATGTGGCGCCTCATCTTATTTGAACGCTTCCCACATTCCGGTTCCGGACAAAGCTGGGTAGCCTTCCTTTTGCCGGAACGACCGGGAGGAGGGGGGCATGACGAAGAAGATGTATGTGGGCGTGTTTCGTTTACAGCCGGTACACCTGGGTTCGTCGATTCGTCCGGTAAATCTAGTCCCTCTTCACTGTAGTCCGGGATAAAGTTTGCCTCGTCATCCATGGTAGGCTTAAAAAGTAAAACTATAATTTATGTCAACAACACATCATCATAACGTACTCTTTTTTCTGAGGTTTCAAATGCAAAATGCAATTATTGTATTAACCTCATCTTGCATTTCAATCCCGTCGTTGTATGAGCAGGGAGCAATATTTACAGTTACTTCATTTAAACTTTAAACTTATGAAAATTAACAATAGTGACTTGTTTTAATATCAATCTTATCGTTACATTAATATTTCAAGGACTAGTTACAATAGTCATTAAAACGGACCGGACGCCTAATCTCCCTCCCACTCCTTGTGGTAAGTTTTATTGGGTTAGGACCCTCGTCCCCGGATGTGGGGTTAGAACCTTCATCCCCAGATGTGGGGTTAGGGTCCCCATCCCCATCTACATCAATTTCACTGTTTTCAACATTTTCAGTTTTCATTAGCTTATTGCGTAGCCGCCGTAACCACAGTGGAATTTCACGATCCTCGCACTTCTTTAAGAGGTCGTGGTGAACAACTGTGGTCCTTTTTCTATCCCTGACTTTGTACAGTATTGGGGAGAGCGCTTCTACGACCAGTAATGGTCCACGCCATATTGGTTGCAACTTACGGGACAGCCCAAGTTGTAGGGATTTATTCAACTTATAAACAATATCCCCTTGTTCAAATGGATTGAAATTTTGGTGAAGATCGTAGTGTTTCTTTTGGTACCTTTGGGCAGTCCCTATAGTTTCCCTAGCCATGGTATGGACCCGGTTCATTCTTGATTTTAAATTCTTTACATATGGATGTGCCCAAGTCCATGTCGTCTTTAGAGAAGACATCTGCGTAGTTTGTGAGTATTTTGGCAAGTACTTCAGATTGGCCGGGGTTAAGGTGTTTACATGAGTTTTCCCATAATTCACGGACATGCAAAGGGATATTTTGAACAATGACCTCATTTACCGAGAGTGTTTGTTGGGAACTGTCCAGCAGACGCCGTTCTAGTTCCTCAATTACTGGCGCATGAGGGTCTGGTTCCGTAATGACCTCACTAACCTCTTCTGCCCTACCTATAAAATGGCCCCTGTTGAGGTGTATGTACCTATTGCTATCATTACGTAGACAAATGGTTACTTTACAGGTTTGGGAACTGGTTATTGTGGGATCATTTCCTGACTGAACCAGTGTATACGGTACGAAAAGTCCCTTGTGATGTCTTTCAGGTGCATGGATCATGTATAACTTCCCAGAAGGTGATTCGAGTGTGACTTTCGTTTGAACCAAGCTATTTGGGGGAACCACAACTTTATTTGCAAGTGTAATTCGTTGTATGAGGTATTTCTCATCACGATTCTTTCTCATTTTCCCATTGATTTTGTTCCCCTTGAGGGTCACAACATCATCGACCAGATCTATCTTGCCTCCTTCTGTCTTCAAAAAGTCTAAACCTAGTATAAAACTATCTGCAATAGGTGCTACCAAAAGGTCCCAAGTATACCTACGGCCACCTATTTCTAAATGAACATTAGGAACTTTTTTAGCGATGATACTACTTGACTTTCCTGCTCCTCTAAGGAGTACCTTTTCTACAGACGTGAGTGATGGGTTAATTAGCTTCGCTAGATCTTCACTAATTATGGACACTTGAGCTGCCGTATCTACTATAGCGTGAGTTTTAACCCCTTGTACCTCTAGTGGTATTACTAAGCTAATGCCATTATAGTTGGGTGTAAATTGCACCTCTCTCAAACGGGTCCCTGTCCTTTCTGTGTCATGTTTGTCAAATACAGGCGGTTGATTAGGTAAAAGTGAAGGTTGGTGACCACTTTGTTTGGGTAAAGCCGGTCGTTGGTCAAGACGAACGGCTCCTAAGAGTTTAAAGAACGGGTCCCCCTTGAAGGTGAAGGGGATCGCGGTCGAGCAGTATCAAGCGGGCAGTTTCTAGCAAAATGTCCCTCTTGGCTACACTTAAAACATCGATACCTGGAGGGTGAACTTGGACTTGCGCTGCGCACAGGAGATTCGGCACGTCGGGGTTTTGACGTGGAACCACCTGTCGCTTGCGGTGAGTCAGTTCTGATTGACTGTCCATATTGAATCTTGTGGTCTTTCAAAAGTGACAGAATCTCTCGCATGTTATTGTTTATTTCTGACCAGTCTAGATGAATGTTGACCTTGTCTTCCCCCTGTTGCTTAACTTGGACCCTATGAACACTTGGGGTACCTTCATCGAATGATACATGTCTTACTTTATGTCTACCGGTTCGGGACAGAAGCTTATGATTGTAGGCCGCTGTCTGAGTGTATTTTACGGCCTGGTTTAAAGTTTGTGGGTCGCGATGTAGTGCCAGCTCGGCAGCCTCTGTGTCGCTACAACCTTTGAGGAATGCCTCCCTAGCTAGTGTTTCAAACACATCAGGATTAGCGGATGTGTATGCACGAGTAGTTGTTTGTCTAACCCTTTGCCCAAACTCTTCTAGCGATTCGTCCTCTTTTTGGCGAATCGAAGCAAGTTCCGCCCTCTGAATAATAGGGTCTTTCATTTTCCCATACATCTTGAGGAGTTGTTCTTTTGAACGATTAAAGTTACGCAGAATCTCAGGTTTTTGCCATGAGTAGCTATCTAGTGCCTTACCGGTGAGGGCACCAACTAATTGTAACAGTTTAGTGTCCTCGTTCCAGTGGCAGCAGTCAGCCATTATCTCAAACTTGGTAATAAAAGCGTGAAAGTCGCTTTTCCCGTCATATGAGCTAAGTTTTGGGATTGCTGAATGTGGCACATTATATTGGCCGGCTGTTGCCACTGGGTTTACGGAAGGGCTTTGTATTTGTGGATTAGGCGGTGGCCCCGCCATTGTGGTTGGCATTCCACCTTGGTATGGGTAAGTGAATTGTGGAAGTGCTGAATGCGGCACATTATATTGTCCGGTTGTTGCCACTGGGGTTACATATGGGCTTTGTATTTGCGGTTTGGGCGTTGGCCCTGCCATTGTGGCTGACATTCCACCTTGTTGGTATTGAGATGGATAAGTGAATGGCTTCTGTACCTGAGGTTGGACGTGTGGTCCCGGGGCTACTACTGTATGCTTCTGTTCTAATTGGGCATTGTAGTGTTGGCCAGGGGCTATGAATGGTTTTTGTTCTGGCTGGCTACTGTTGTACCCACTAGTCCCTAGTCCTGATTGTTCACTCTTTGTATTATGGAGAATATGGGCGGGAATAGGAGGGGCTTTGTCGCCAATTACCTTTAAGGCTGCATCGATTGTTGCGTCCCCCGTTAGATTTGCTGTTGGGGTGAACGCTGGGTTTTGTGTTTTGGATTCAGCACTACTACTTTTGCTGTGCAACATGGCCTCCATTTTATTTTCAAAATGCTCATTTTTTGCTTGAAGTTCATGCAAGGTTTTTGTTACTTGTTGCGTGTTTGCTTCCACTACCTTTATTAACATTGTCATTTGATTTGCCAAAAGAGTGATTGGATTGGCCGTAGGTTCAGTGGGGGCAGGGTCATTACTATTTTTCGCAATTTTGGAGTATTCAATAATAAGTAGTCCCTTTTCTGCTAGTTCATGTAGTTTGGATTGAAGTGCAGGGGTATCGTGGAAATCATCGATAGTTATATTCCCTTTTTCTGCTAGGGTGGATGTTATAAGTTGTGCGTATTTGATCCCAATTCCCGGTAGGGTTGCAAGTTCTTTGGTCGAGGCTTTATTGAGGTTAATTGCCATGTTTATCGGGGGATCTCCACAAAATAATGCTAACAAAACTACTTAGAAGCTGTTGTTTTTTGGCTGCAATTACAGCTATATTTGTCACTTTCTATACTGTCAATGCCCCTGTTGGAAATGACGCCCAACAGTTTGACCTGAATGACAGTACGTCGCAATTTGGCGGCTTGAAATTTTCTTGGACTTGTTTTGTCCAAAAAGAAAATGGTTTTGCTCAATAAAACCAATAAAGGCGCTGTATGGCTTAATGATACAACAGCTCCTATATTACACTACTGTACATAAAGTATAATAGCAATTACTCGAGTATGAAAATGAAATACATGTACAAAAATACCTAAGAATAACAGGCTGTTATTTAGGCTTAAATCAGAAAGCGGCGTTTCAAAAGTGACGCTTTCGGATTGATTTCTCAACGGACGCAGAGAAAAGAATGTATAACAAATAATATAAAATTAGGATGACCTAAAAAGTTTAATCCTCGTCGCCAATGTTGTATTTACCTGAGTCTTCAAGGGAAACGGACAACAGGAAAATGGACTGCACGCAGTTGGTTACTTCTCAAGACTGACGAGCAAACCACTTGGCAGCCCGGAAGGCGCCCAGTGGCACGCTCCAGTGGTTTAATGAATATGCATGACTATATTATGCAAGTATACTACAATACATCGGGTCATTGTCGGAATGAAAATCTGGCGACATTGTCTGGAGAGTTGAGCGCTGATAATGTACTACGTCAACAATGCGTGGTGAGTTGATGGTTGGCGACCGCATTATTAACCTGACCGCAGCTACATTAAATAGGGCCTAGATTATTTGCACGTCCGCCGCGGTCATTTTGATCTCAAGCGACATCATACAAGAAGCACCGGAATACAAGGCGCAGTGATGATTTTGTGGTCAAAAACGTCAGATAAGACGCGTCTTGTACGCAAGAAATTACGGTACTCCTCTCTAACAAGAATTTCAAACTTTTGTCAAAGCTATTAGCCTAAACCTATCCATTTCACTATGGGTTTACCACACTAGTTTCATTTATCACAAATAGTTCATAAAACAATTTTATAAAGAAACATTGTTAAAGGTATTATACAGGATTGGCAGAGCTGACAAAATAATCACAGACAGTGTTCATGTTTTGTGTAATCAACCACATACATGAAATAACAAACCTGTGAAAATTTGAGCTCAATTGGTCATCGAGATCACGAGAAAATAGTGAAAAAAGACCTTATGTGTTTTCTGTTTTTCAAACATGGAGTTTATTATCGCGCGCGATAAAAACTATTGTTTTACTCATTTCTCAGAAACGATAGCATTTCAGGCAGAAATATTTTAAGAAACCCTTTCTACCATTACTTACTTTAAATCATGTAAGTTATGTGTGAATCTGTGAACATTTGTGTTTTTCGATCTTACCAATCGTGTACAGGGCCTTTAAATAGCATCAAGACTTTTTGAAAAAAAAATTAGGCAGGCATTTTTTTGTTTTGTTTTGGGTTTTTTTCATTTCAAAATGGTCGCAATCTTTCTTGATCCTCCAAGGTGCAGGGAACCCGCCCAATTTTGCTCAACTACAAATTCATTCATATTTTTTAAACTAAAATGAAAGTGGGGTGTGAACTTTTTTCCCTGGGTATTTGATGATCAACAGAAGTAGAAATAAACAATGTAGTGTAGTCAAACAAAGAACACACAGAAGTAACTGGTTCTATCAATGCTTTTTTGCTCATGTAGACACAATCCAATATGGCGTTAAAAAAACAAAACAGACCCCAATCTGACAATCAGAACACTCGAGGGCGCACTTCCATTGAACCAAGGACACAACAAATATGCAGGCTGAAACTTGCTAGACTTTTACTCTGGTTTTTTTATATAAAATGAGGTTGGATAAAAAGGGAGGATGAAAAAGGAGGCTTACTGGCTATGACAGGAAAAGTTAAGAACCATGCCACGAGTTGAGAAAAACACTAACAATTCTGATCTGTCACCATGAACTTCAACATACAGAAACCAGTAGCTGAGCACTTTAATTTACCTGGGCCCAAAATCATAAAGTCTGTAAGCACAAAACAGGTTACCAGCCAAAATTACATATAAGTTTGCATTGTTGTGACTGGTGCCCCACTCGGTTAATGCTTAGCAGAGAAATTTGTTAAGCAGTATTTTCTGCTAAACAGCTTTATGAAATTGGGCCCTGGCCATTCCCTGCACCCCCTCAAGGTGGCCATTGTTCAGCAATGAACAAAAGATCATCATGACACTGAACTGTATTAACCAGGGACTTAAAAGGGATCATGGTTTCCTGTTCCATATCACCTACTCCAACTATTGGTATTGAATTCATTCACCCGTAACTTCCTTGTATATATACCACATGTATTTGACTTGTCGATCCCCTTCATTGCATCTGATAAAGTAGTTGTTGCTACGAAAACTCATACAGTTTTGTTTTATGTAATTAGTCAGTCATTAAGTGCTACCACTATCGAAATTGTTTTATCATGAACTTCATCATTGCTTTAACAAATGACACCTATCCTTCCCTCTTTTCTCTTGGTTTGATATAATTCAGAAGGAACAGGGAGGATAACCTTGGATAACTTAAAGACGGCTTGCAAGGAGGCAGGGGTTAAATTCACAGAGCAGGAATTACGAGATATGATAGAAGAAGCCGATCGGAACGGGGACAACGAGGTGGACCTGCAGGAGTTTACAAACATCATGCTGAAAACCAATCTGTTTTAACTCGGTCTGGTGTCTGGGGATAGTGGTAGTGTTCATGGTAGGGTTTTGATCATCGGATTCAAGTTCTGGTGGTTTAGTCATTGGAGTGTGGGTTTGAGTCCCGGTTGTGACGCTTGCGTCTTTGAGCAAGACACTTCGCTATAATTGCTTCTTTTCACCCAGGGGTATAA
Organism: Leptasterias polaris; assembly: GCA_037783415.1. Lineage (NCBI taxonomy): Eukaryota > Metazoa > Echinodermata > Asteroidea > Forcipulatida > Asteriidae > Leptasterias > Leptasterias polaris. The sequence continues at coordinate 3,255,497 of JAZGTN010000073.1, read as the reverse complement.
ATGGGTACCTGCGAGGGTAGAGGTTGATATTGTGTTTGAAAAAGCCTTCTTGTAAAATGCGGTATATAAGAACTAGTTATTATTATGGTGGCCGAACAAATAAATACCAATCCTGTTTTCCTTTTCCTTCAAAGCAGTTAATTTGAATACCATTTAAGCTTGCCGGTAATTCCCTTTTAAACAAGGTAGAGGAGCATTGAGAAAAACATAGAAATGAGAGTGCTTGTTAATACATGTACAGTTTTAAATAAATGTTTCTCATTACTTGAAGATGCAGATGTTTTGCTCAAGTATGAACATCACTTTAAACTGACACTCCTCCTCGGTCCAAATAAATGCCAGTTAAATCATCCAAGGAGTCTGGCTGGCTACTTGTTCAGTTTTGAAAAGCAACCTATTATGAAAACAGGCGAACTTAGGTTCGGCTCATGACAAGATCGACGTCTGAAACCAAGTCGTTCCGAACAACTGCAACAGTCCATCTTTCGAGTCCAGTCGCTCCAAACTGTTTCAGACGTCGAAATTTTCATGTAATTAGTTCCATAGTTTGAAACGGGTGTTACTGATCCCACTGGATAGTCACTTAAAAAGTCAATGGCAAACCATGATATAGAATTATCTATATTATGTGCCCCACTATCAGTGGAAAAAAGATTGATTTACAGGGTACCATGGAGGAAGGAAACAGTTTTACATGTTCAGTGTACGCGAATGTTAATGAACACATAAAGGATTAAAATTGTTTACTTTGAACTTTCACTTGAACTGTGACAATCATGTACACGCTCGAGTGAGTGTTAAAAGTTTACAAAGTCAGTCAGCATTAACAACGATAAAAGGTTTGTTTGTAATAATGAATGCTGTCGTCATGAAACTGTAAATTTTAGCTGTAATCGATCAAAACATTATTGTATTTAAATCAATTTTTATTATTTTATTATGCAGTGCATTATTGACGATTTAAAGGCAATTTAACGCTCATATTAAAAACTAACTTATATTTTGATATTTTAAATATTTGCTGATCATTTATTTGTAAATTGTTATTACAATTTTTAAAGTATTAATAATGAATATTAATAAATTAATATTGAAATGAGTTGTTTTACTTTGTTTGTTTTGCTTCTCTGCAAAGGTTTTACCCCAAAACAACTGAAACATGATGTAGATGTAATGCGTTTATTTCCAAACAATTATGAAAAAGAACCAAGCACTGCATTCCTGGGCTATGAAAAAACATGCAACAACTTTAAATACAAAGGAATATGTAAATGAGTCTATCCTGAGAGTCTCTGGGGGGTGGGTGCATTTTTAAGACTTCCTAAAGAATTTTCTCACATATGTAATTGACATGAATGAAAAACAAAAAGGTAAAATCAAGGAGGTCTACCTCTATGATAAAAAAAACATCCTTAAGCAGAGAAAACAAAACCATACATTTTCCACCCGTCACAATATCTTTCACCTTTCACCTTTCACCCTTGTATTTACCAGTGGCATAAGGTGGGGTGGGGGTTGCTCGATATTTTCCATTTGCAGGCCTGTGAGATCTCCGTATTTTTTATTTCCGCTTTTTTTTTCTTTTGGCCTTATATCATGTATATATGCTTGGCAACAATAATGTACAACTACAATAATGTGAAATAAGCCTAGTTACTGGTGCCCCAATTAGACCAGCGTAAATGCGTTACGCGCACTCACTTGACGTTCCACGATCATGTAGTGTTTCAGCTCTTTTTTTTTAGGGTCCACTCACAGGCCTGCATTTGGAATTGTGACACGTTACATTTTATAAGCTTTTATACAATTCAATTCAATACAACATTTATTTCACATTGACATCGTCAATGACAGTACTGAGTAAATACAATTTGTACAAGTAAAAATTAAAACTGGAATTTCAATAGTTTTAAAACACCAGAGGACCAGTCAAACTTCACTCTTAGTGGTCCAGCTGGCTAGTTCAATGTCAAAAAGCATCCATAATAAATACAAAGTATGGGCAAGTGAAAAAAGCAGATTGACTAGTGAAATGACAAGCTATCTGGTCCTTTAAGGGAATCATGTTTTACCCTTTTAGAACTATACAGTATACCATTGCTAGCCAGATCTCCGAAGTCCGCCCCTTATCTGAGTGAGTGTGGGTCTTGGACAGCTTCACTTTTAACTGATTTCCAGAAGCAACAACTCAGAGTTACGAAGTAAAATCAAACATAACACGTTCTTTATATGTATCATTTTGTAACCTAAATAATGTCTTGCTGAAATCTTAAATTGTATCCACCATATTTTCAAATAGTTACTTGACTTGTTTTGCAATGGCATATTATGTTACAATAGTCTTTGTTCTTTATTGAAATCAAAGTATGTACTTACATTTTTGTTGTATGTTTCCTATCATCTACAACATTAAATGACACGGCCTGAAAAACTATTGAATGGGCAAATTTTACAGACGAGTTCAGCAAATTGCCTTGAAACAAAACACTTGATATTATATGCCAAACTGAAAATTCCAACCAAATATTTACACCACTTGTAAGTTCCATCATCTCCATAATGTGACGATTCTAAAATTGGCCCTGCCATGCAATTTAACGAGAGACTTTGAATCAATAGGTGGCAGCAGATATAGGCATAAGTAGATATTGTTTCAATTCTTTTTGCTTGGTCCCAGCGCCTAAATTGTCTAAAGCACTGGGATAGGCGACACTATGCACATGCGTATAGGGAACACCCCCTTATCTAAGTTCACCTATTCCTGTACAAAATATTTGACTTTCAAAAATAATGTAACTCTACTGCAGAATTTTTTGTAAAAATAAATTAACATATTTGTTTAAAATTTCACATCTATTAGCTCTATTCCATTTCAAATTTTGCCTTGGGCATGATTGCATTTTTATGCTTCTTGCAAAGGTGGTTAAAAAAAAAAGAGTGCTAATTTCTGCTTTACATTAGCCATGGAGCCTTCAGGCATTATCCTATTGTGTACATTGCATGGATCAGCAGTACAATCGACCCCAATATGCGTCACTACATGTACATCCTGAACAAGAATTAACCAATCCTAGAGCTGTTAATTAAGTGAGCTGCCTGCGACAACTTGCGATCAAAAGCCATTTTGGGTTTTAAAAAACCGCATATATGTGCAGTGTTGACACAGGGCACCAGACAAGACCGCGCATTGAGTTTTGTTTATTTGAACCAAAAATAGGATCCAGCATGAGCAAACACTTCCCAAAATAAAACTGGTCCCTCAATACACAGTCCTGGCCCATCCAATTGGAGAGAAGGTGGGGCCAAGCGAAATTCTGAGTATGCGCATACTTCCAGAAACATGCGATTTACATGGTGAGTCTGCTACCACCTAGCATCACCCAAACTTCTCTCGTTAGTTTAAAACAAACGTTCCAGCTTTACTGGAATGGGTACAGATGGACTTACACCTGGTGGTAGTATTCTGATTGCTGATCTTCTTGATGTGTTATTATCTGGAAGGGATATAGTTAGTGGCCTTTGGGTCATAAAATTGTCTTCAGATGAGTACTGGATCAGGTATATCTTATCATTGGGTTGAATGATGGAACCTAAAAGTGAAGACGCAGTCACTGCACAGTCACCGTTTTTGGGGACTGTGAACTGATCATGAACTTCTATGCTCCAAGGTTTCCCCACAGGCACAGGTTTTGATTGCTGTATCTGAACAGGACTGACTGGTGGGGACGGGGACGGGGACGGGTATGGGGACGGGGATGGGGACGAGGACGGGGATGGGGATGACGAGAAACTTATAGTGTCTTCATCTTGTTCTTCAGTGGCCTCGACTGTTCCAGTTGCTTCTTGATGTATCGCAGTGCTGTTGGCAACAGCGGAACGACATTTTCTAGAGTGCTGCTTAAGATTTGTTATCAATTTAAATGGTTGCTCACATCTGTTACACTTGAATGGTGCCCGTTTCCTGTGACTTTTCTTGTGCTCAGTTAAAATAATGTTCTGATCGAAAGTTTGTCTTTCTTCAGTGGCCTTGACTGTTCCAGTTGCTTCTTCATGCATCGCAGTGCGGTTGGCAACAGCGGAAGGACAAATTTCAGAGTGCTGCAGAAGATTCACAATCAATTTATATGCAGGTCGTTCACATAAGTTGCACTTGAATGGTACTCGTGCACGGCGTTGTTTCTCATGCTCAGTTGAAATAATTTTCTGATCGAAAGTTTTACTTTCTTCAGTGGCCTTGAATTTTCCAAATCCTCGAGGTTGCGAAGTGCTGCTGTTGGCAACAGCGGATCGACATTTTCTAGAGTGCACCTTAAGATTCTCTATCAATATAAATGGTTGCTCACATATGTTGCACTTAAATGGTGCCCGTGTACTGTGAATTTTCTCATGCTCAGTTAAAATAATTTTCTGATTGAAAGTTTTAGTGCACCGACTACATTCCCATTGCTTCTTATTATCTGTCAACTCGCTGCTGAGACCATCCATTAAGTTGGTACCTATTTCAGACCAGTGGTCAGATTGAAGATGGTCAAGTAGGTCGGATTTACTTGGCATTTGCATGGGACAGAACATACACTCAAAGACCGCTTTGGACTGAGGTATCAAATGTTGATGTACATTGAAGTGGTGCTGGTCGAGTTCTGGCCGTGTAGGGAAATTTATAGAGCAATGCCCGCAATAAAATGGATTTTTTTTCCTCTGAACATGTCTTTCTGTTTGATGGCGGTCGAGATCGTCGATTCTCCCAAATAATTTACTGCAATACCAGCATGCTAACTCCTTAAGTTGCTGCATGCAAGTTGAGACATGTTTTTCATGGTGTGATTCTGTCCGGAAAGGTTTATCGCATAGGTCACACATGAAGGGTTTGCTGCCAAGATGGACCATCTCATGACTCGATAAATTATGTTTGTTCAAGAATGCCCGATTGCAAGTTTTGTATCTGCACAAGTATAACACATGCGTCATTGACTTCAACTCACTGTGATATTTGGCGTTTAGAATGGCAATGAAGTGCTGCTTGAGGTGCAAAGACAAGCGCTTCTTCATTAATATTTTACCACATATTGAGCAAGCCTTAGTATCGATGTATCTCTTTTTGGTCAAGGCACGCTTAATTGAATATCTAGTAACCATCGTGCTGATGGCGACTCTACTATCAGAGTTTGGAGCTCTGCATGGCGGGACCTTTTTCCTGATGTGTTTTTGGCTCTTGTGTTCTTGAAGAAATTCCATCGATATGAATGTACTCGAGCACTTGTCACAACGAAACTCAAGTGAAGTACCACTCTTGCTTTTCTTGAGCAGTTTTTCTAATCGACTCTCTCTTGCTGTAACTCTGTTTGTGTGAATCTGGCAGTATATTTGGTGTTGTCTAAGACGCCTTTTGCGCTGAAACCCAAAGCCGCAGGCACAGAGGTAGTTGCCAGTGGCATCAATGCCGCCAGCTAATTTGGATCCATGACGATTTTTGACCAAGTCACGTCTGCCCATCTTCCTCAAGGGTTTCTCGCCTTTTATCACCTTGAAATACTGTTGTTTTTGATCACCTTTTAGCTCATTTTTATGAAAAGCAAAGCCGTGTGCGTTAGCAATAAGGCTATTTCTGAAAGCCTTTCCGCAGAACCGACATCGAAAGGGCTTTTTCGTGTGGGTTGCTTCATGGAGAGAAAGCATGCGAGAGCTGGGCCAACATCCATTGCAAAACCTGCAACAATGTTTCCCTAACAATTCTCTATGCCCTAACTGAGCCTCCATTTTTCACTGTACTTATGGTGATTTCTTTTTGATTCCTGTGAGACTGAGAACTCTTCTAAAAACTGTTGAAAGAAAATAGGACAAAAGCAGGTTTATAATTTTGGATGTTTGAAATTTTAAACAAAGCCTGTCCGTATCTTGGCACCTTTTTTTCACTCGTTATGAAATAAAATAGTATATATTTTACTCAAAAGATACGGGCGCACTAAAAGCCGAAAAAAAATTTGAAATGCACTTTAAAACAACGTCCAACAATAATTCAACCGTTAAATCTATGAAAGAGAGTTGTGTGTATCCAAATCACCTTCAATCTGTTGAAAATATAATATTTTTGACTGTAAAAAGGGTATTTTTTACCACAAATTTGTAACAACCAGTAGTATCCGCCATGATGTATCTGGAACGCACTTGGACAATACCATCATGCAATGAGTATTTAAATTCTAATTTAGGCCTTAGTTTTTTTTTTACTGCTGCTTTTTTCGTTCATTCTTTATTTTATTTCTTTCCTTTTTTAAGGAATGAATGATTGAATATTTACAGCTGTCATTTTACTACCATGTTGGTTTTTCAAACGATACCATTAAAATAAAGACTAGGCCAACTAACTTGTTTAAAAAGTACCCCTGCCTGTAGTTGCGATAATCGTAACCCTCCTTTCCCGAACGGCCTTTCCCTAAAGGCCGTTCGGGAAAGGAGGGTTACGATTATCGCAACTACCCTGCCTGCACTATCTTCCAGATACGGTCCACAATGACTACAAGCACGTCAAGGCGGACACAGTACTTGTTACTAATTTGTGATAAAAAAAACCTTGTTTCAATACAATCAAAAATACAACTTTTTAACAGATTGAAGTTCATGTTATAGATACATATGACCATAGGGCTTTCTCTATTAAATGACCTTCTATTTCTAATCTTACAATCATAGATTTAATGGTTTAATCATGTTCAGTCAGACGTTGTTTTAAAGTTCGTTTAAAATTTGTTGTCGGCAGTTGTCATGTCGTCAGCAGCTTTTACAGTGCGACCCAAAAGATGTAATCCTTTTTTAGTACTTTTATTATTACTAAACCAGCTCAGTTCAAACATGGAGGAAGAAAATCTAATTTTCTTCCTCCATGGTTCAAATGAGTGGAAAGATGGCGTCAGGATTTTGTATGGATACGGAAACTTTTCCCTCCCCGTTTACGATAGTTGACCCTTTAGTTGTACTAGTTACAGGGCATCACTACAAATACATGTTTTTGTCCACTTGTTGTATTTTAAAGAATTCTGTGGAGAATGTCAAATAAACAAACAAATAAACAAACAAATAAACAAACAAATAAACAAACCGGGCGCGACCAACGAACAGCCGCTCCTGGCATGGCACGGACATTTTGCTTGCTTGTATACGCCAGGAAATGTGTGTACTTAGTGTGGATTTACAACTTTCCTTACACCATAAAATAATGGTTTGAAGTCAACATAGTTTTTTGAAACGCAGAGAAACGCTTTTTTTTAAAACATGCCCATACTTACAACATGCATACAGCAGTTTGCAGTTTCTTCCTGCACTAGGTGTGTCGAATATATGCAGAAAAATCGTTGTATAATGTTCAACAAAATGGCGATATTGCTTCGAGCTTATGTGCGTGAAATGCAAAGACAACGGAATTCGGAAAGAAGCCGTACATACAAAAAACAACGCCGAGGTTTATATGGAACGCCAATAAGGCAATTAATCCGATCAACACATCGATCGGTCTTTTACATCGACTGATCAGTCTTTTGCATCTAATGGTCTATCCATCGTTTTTGAGTTTCCGCGAAGGGACAATTTGTAGGACCATAGAGCTCTATGGTAGGACATAGATAAATTTTTAGTTTACAAGAACAGACACTCATCATTTACGCATTGATTTGGACACGACACACTACACACAGACCGTGTTTGCACAGTTTTCACGAAGAACACTCATGTTTAACAGTTTATTACTAATTTTTTAAACTATGATTAAGATAACAAAAGATTCGGATAATTTAGAATCTTCACTTTCAATGCTTGGTAAATGTCAAATGTTTAAATGGCAAACAGTGTCCAAAACAATGATTTCAATACATTATGTTTTCTCCAAACATGAACGTTTGGCTGCAGGGTATAAATTGTCTTTGTGAAAACCATGAAAAATACAAGTCCAATGGTCCAACAAATTCACTAGCCCCATGGTCCAAACCCCCGCAGTACAATTTGCTCTTCTTATTAAAGGAACACGTTGCCTTCGGATTGGGCGCTTTGGGCTATAAAAAGCGTTTGATGTGAAATGAACATGGTTGGAAAGATATTTTAAAAGTAGAATATAATGATCCGCACAAACACTCCTCAAAATTGTGTGCTTTTCCTTTTGTTCGTGAACTAACACGGTCCGCCATTTATGGAAGTCAAGATTTTGACTCCCATACATGGCCGACATGTTCCCACTAGTCTTATTTCCAGTCGTAGTACGTGCTCACAATCACATGCTAAACTATTATTTTGCTGATCAGAGCGCTGCTGTGGTGTGCCGTGTTTAAGTTCTTTCCTCCTGTCCACAATAAACATATGGTATAAACAACACAGTTCGTTTCTCTCGGTTAGTCCCATGTAAGTTTTTTACCCTGATTGACGAGGTTTCTTCTTTTTGGACGCGTCTTCAATTTTTTTTGTGGCGATCCATTTTGACATGTGAATGGTGTAGGTGTTTACGGAATACACGCCTCGTATTCGCAGCGAATAACCAGCCACATATTCCGAAAATATAACACATTCAACACAGGGAGGTGAACAGCAGATGAGCCATTTACTCACCTCCCTGTACTGCATGTGTTCAATTTCGGAATACGTGGCTGGTTATTCCGCGAATACGCGGCTGGCAATTTCGGGCCCAATACTGTGCTAGCTTCGGCTCGGGTAGAGAATGGTATAATACCCAGTGTTCTGATAGGTTTACCAGGCCACTGGCTACGGCAGGCAACAGCCTAACTACTGGTCATCGTGCATTTTGCCATTACATGGACGATGGTATTTACGGCTGGAAATACATATACGTTTCGTGGGACAGATGTCGAGGGGTCAGAGGGCGATGTTTTTTTTTAAATCACCATTCACTAATTATTAAAGATTAAAGGTGTTTTATTGCACGAACAACTCTTAATAAGGATAAGGGACACCTCCAAACAGTAAAATTTCATGAGATTTGAAGGCAACGTGTCCCTTTAAAGATCAGAGCCTGCAAAAAGTGGGGTTGCAGGTATGCATGTGTAACCCGGAAAAATGGAACACTTTGAAATAAATGATAATAAATGATAAATAAAATGGATTTTCTGATAAATGCCGCTTTTGGGAACTCGCTTGCAATGAGAAATTGTTTACCTAGGATAAAAGAGACAATGGCCACTGACTTTTTAGGAACAAGAAAGAAAAGATAATTTATTTCATCAACTCAATGAAAATGGTAATGGAGAAGAACCAAACAATTCAAATAACTTCAACTTGACAAGAATCTGAACTCAAGCCTAGAAATGGATTCAACAATTAACAAATCGGAAGTCCATTATAACCATAAATTAGATATTCGAATAAGTATTGACTGTACTTTTTCCTTGATGATAATATATGGAAATAAACGTTGCTTAGAATTGAATTGAAAAATAATCAAATAACTATGAACAGAAAATATGAAACTTAAAAAACTAAACCCTAAAAAAAAACCAACACAGTATCAAAGCGAGTTACAAATTAAAATCACAAATAGCTTTGAAAACCTGTGTAAGACAAAGATATAAAAGAAAATACCAAAATGAGGATATATAAAAGGATAAATGCAAGAAATTAAAATACGATATTAAAACTGATATGATTACTGAGTAGACAAAATACATAAAATTTCCACTACACACATGACTACATTCTAGTTTTCTTGTAGGCTGCATTACAAAACAGAACAAACCACTAACTCTCTTGTGAATACTTATTGAGCAAACCAAAGCCAGTAACAAGAACATTAGAGTTGCCTAAGTCACCCAACAACATATCCTACTGATTATTAAACAATGGCCTTTTTATAGTAGTGTAAACTCAACTCCTCAACTCCAATCTATTAAAAACCAAAGAACTAGTACAGCAAATCTAGGGTAGGCCACTACTGGGTCACAGCCTTAGGGAGAAAAACTATGCACCACTTGTGGTTTCCAGTAGGCAAGTCTCCTATGGGTACATGTAATTAATGAATATTCAGTAGGAATTAGACTAGTCAAAATCTATTGAGTACATGATAAACAACCTGTTGACCACTACAGTAATGGATCTAACATAAAACCCAAACAGTGAGGCTTCCTCCATGGGATAACTAATGGCAAAGGGACTTGGACAAGTTGAAACCTGATTGTCTCAGCAAATTAACTTTAAAACAAACAAACAAATTCTGCATCTCTGAGACTGTGGGAAAACCACACCTCCATGCGAATGGAACAGTGAATTTACTCTGTCAATCACGTAGAGTAATACATTTAAATTTCGCTAACTTTCCATAAAACACAACATGAGTTATTTTGGGATTTAACAAATAAAATGATAGAATGGCAATTCCTTGTTCAACACAAAATAGAAAACTCTATACAGAATAAAATGAGGCACTCAAACCTTTCATAAATCAAGTTTGACATGGGCAAAGACATGAATCCTAAAGCTATCAACATGTCTTTCATATCTAAACTTACATACATTTGTTTTAAAAGACAACAAACAAATGTAAAATAACCCAAAACTAACAAAACTAAAAGCACAGAGATTATCCTTAATAAACTAAACGCAACATCTGGAGCTAAATTGTACTCTTATTCTGCTCCTAAATTAAATCTAGGCAGACTTAACAAAATAAACTCCTCTTCAATGGATATAAAATGCTGATGTACTTTAAAGAATCTTTTGACATACATTTGTCAAAATACAAAGCCATTTTCGTGTAAAAGTAAAAAACAGTGGAAAAGTTAAGAATATTAAAAGTGAGAAGTAAATGTTATTTTCGACTTGCCAAATCCACAACAGACCAAAGTTCTAGGCAGAAATGTCAATGATGGAGCAACCAGAAAATGTGATGTGGTCAAGTCCACTGCCGGTCTGCAATTCAATTGTCTTAGCTGGAAAAAACATGGTCTTGGGGAAAAGACCAGGGGTCACAATATTTGCATACAAGCAGAAGTTAGTAATAAACCTATCACTAGGGAGAAAGGGAATGTGGTCATGCAAATGGCAATCAGTACTGATAAAGGGCTGGCTTTATTTTAGGCCATCCCCTCAGGGGAAACACTATCTGGAAAGTAAAAGGGGAATTTGGAATGTAAAAGTATCCATGACTTGGGAGGTAGGCTATTTAAAATTAAACAGGAAAAATTAAACAAGTACAAATATCATAAGGATTATCCAGCCATGTCACACATGCATGGGCCGTGGGCCTAGCTTACTGTCCAAGGACCAGACTTCACCCCTCTGCTTGCATGTTCATCCAAAAGGTGATTGGGGGAGGGTGGGGGTGGGGGGATTTTAAATGTCAGATCTGGTGATGTGTTTGGACCACATGCGAAAATGTTGTACTCGGTTAAAACGTTTTCTTATGCATTACATGAATAATTTTTATTGACCTTACATCATATTGTTGCTAATGTGTGATGAACATTACGTGTGGTAGTTATTTGAATGTTTTAAAAACTACTTTAATATACCTAGAAAATGTATTTCTTTCGTAAATAAACAGAGCGCTGATAAAAAGGGCCTGGTTGAGAAAAACATGCAAATTGAATTCAAGCTTTGATTGGCCGGAAGTGCTTCCTGGAAAAAGGGCCACTCCTCCTTTTAGTTGCCCTAATATTTTACCCTATAGTGCTGAAAGAGCTGGTGGAATAGTGAAATGACAAGCTAAATGGTCCTGCTGGATAGTCACTGAAAGCGTTTAAGGCGAATCCTGTGTTACCCTTCAAAACTATGGTATACGGTACTTCAGTCGCAAGTGCACCCCTTATCTGAGTGAGAGTGGGTCTTGAACAGCTTCACTTTAAAACGATTTTCAGAAGCAACAACTACAGAGTCAAGCAGCCAAATCAAACATAACACGTTCTTTATTTGTAACTTTTAGTATAAAGTTAAATGTTGTCTTGCTGCTTCTTAAACATTATTTAACATAATTTCATTTGACTTGTTTTGTCACGGTACGTTATGTATTGCTAATCCTTTATTGAAATAAACGTTATTGTGTGTATTGCGCAGATGAGCACTGAGCAGTACAATTCGTCGCTCGTACCACGAACCGACCTAACTCGTACACAGTATAAAAAAACTTGTTTGGAGAGAATCACGATTGAAGGTGCATTATTTTTGCAAACTGCTGTTTCGGGGTCTGCTAACTATTTGTATATGTTTTTTTAAGACGAAAAAAAGCCAACCAATTTATTTATACAGAACTTTAAATTTCATGTAATCCCTGCGACTATTTTCATTAGTAACTAATACCTAAACAGATAGGTCACTTTGTGAAAATAAAAACCGAGTTTTGCCCGCAGAGCGCTGTGTACAAACCAATGCACAATAGAGACCTATCTAGATAGGTCACTTTGTGAAAATACTACGCATCGAGTTAGGTCAGTTCGTGGTGCGCAAATTTTACACACACGCCTGAACTGTGCGAGCTGTAGCACATAGTACATCATTGGTAAAGTGGCATATCTAGATAGGTCACTTTGTGAGAAGTAAAAATGGCAAATCTAGTGATACATCGTTTTTAGTAATTAGTGTAATTACGAAACTACTATGTATTTAGTTCTGAAACTTACTGAAAATGTAAACAGTAATGAGTATATTAATAATAATTTTAAAAAAAAATTATTTGCAAAAGTGTGTGATTTTTGTCAGATAGGTCAGTTCGTGGTACGAGCGACGAATTATTCCCATCATGCATCACTACATCCTGAGAGCTGTGAATAGAGCGAGTTGTGAAAACTTGTGATCAGAAGCCATTTTCGATCCAAACTACACAGGTGTCCGCACACAGCAAGAATGCCCATTGGCTTGTGCTTCATTTGAACCCAAAATGGCGTCCACGTCCAGTAACTACCAGTCCAAATAAAACCAGACCCTCCATGTCGCAATCGCAACTCTCTCAATACACAGCTCTGACCCATCCCAGTGGTCTTTGAATAGAAGGAGAGGTCTGGCAAACCACTGTTTACAGGAAACTAGCAACTTAGCTGGTTAGTCTGCTAACACCTAGCGTCTCCCCAAAGTGTTCCTGTTAGTTCACAACAAACGTTCCAACTTCACTGGAATGGGTACAGATGGACTTACACCTTCTGGTGGTAGTATTCTGATTGCTGACCTTGACGTGTTAATATCTGGAAGAGTTATAGCTAGTGGCCCATGGGTCATGTGTTTAGATGAGTACTGTATCAGGTATATCTGATCCCTGGGTTGAATGATGGAACCTAAAGGTGAAGATGCAGTCCCTGCACAGTCACCATTCATGGGGACTGTGAACTGATGATGAACTTCTGTGCTCCCTGGTTTCCTCAGTGGCACAGGTTTTAATTGCTGTGTCTGAACAGACTGCATCTCAGAACTAGCTGGTGGAGATGGGGATGGGGATGGGGATGGGGATGGGGAAGATGAAGAGATACTTATAATGTCTTCATCATGTTCTTCAGTGGCCTTGCCTGTTTTAGTTGCGTCTTCATGTATTGCTGTGCTGTTGGCAGCAGCAGACAGACAGTTTCTGGAGTGTCGCTTAAGAGCCATTCTCAACATAAACGTTCGTTCACATCCGTTGCACATGAATGGTGCCTGTGTACTGTGACTCTTCTCGTGCGCAGTTAAGATTATTTTGTGATCAAAAGTTTTAGTGCACTGATTACACTCCCATTGCTTCTTATCATCTGTCAACTCGCCTGTGAGACCATCCATCAAGTTGGTGCTACCTATTTCAGACCAGTGTTCAGATTGAGCATGGTCATGTAGTTCGGATTTACTGGGCATTTGCATGGAACAGAACATACACTGATAAAAGACCGCTTTGGACTGAGGCATCAAATGTTGATGTACATTGAAGTGGTGATGGTTGAGTTCTGGCCGTGAAGGGAAATTTTTAGAGCAATGCCCGCAGAAGTATGGAGCTCCTTTCCTCTGACCATGTCCTTTTTTTTTATGACGGTCAAGGTGGTGGATTCTCCCAAATAATTTACCGCAATACCAGCATACAAAGTCCTTAAGTTGCCGCATGCAAGTCGAGACGTGTTTTTCGTGGAGTGATTCTGTCCGGAAAAATTTATCGCATAGGTCACACATGAAGGGTTTGCTGCCAAGATGGACCACCTCATGACACAATAACTTATGTTTGATCAAGAAGGCCCGATTGCAAGTTTCGTATCTGCACAAGTATAACACCTGCATCTCTGACGTCAACTCAATCTGATATTTGGTGTTTAGAACTGCAAATGAAGATCTATAAACCATCGTGTTGATGCTATGCCTAGATTTGGTGGCTTTATTAGCGACTGTACTATCAGAGTTTAGATTTTTCTTTAAATGAGCTTTGGATGGCTGGGCCTTTTTCCTGATATGGTTTTGGCTCTTGTGTTCTTGAAGAAATTCCATTGATATGAATGTACTCGAACACTCGTCACAACGAAACTCACGTGAAGTATTACTCTTGCTTTTCTTGGGAAGTTTTTCCAATCGACTTTCATTATTCTCATTCTCACTTGCCTTAACTCTGTTTGTGTGAAGCTGGCAGTACATTTGGTGTTGTCTAATACGCCTTTTGCGTTGAAACCCCAAGCCGCAGTCACAGAGGTAGTTGCCAGCAGCATCAATGCCGCCAGCTAACTTGGATCCAAAACGATGTTTGACCAAGCCACGTCTGCCTGTCTTCATCAAGGGTTTCCTGCCATTTATCACCTTGAAATATTGTTGTTTTTGATCACTTTTTAGTTGTTTATGGAAAGCACAGACGTGTTCATTAGCAATAAGGCCATTTCTGAAAGCCTTACCGCAGAGCCGACATAGGAAGGGCTTATTCGTGTGGGTTGCTTCATGGCGAGAAAGTTTGCAAGAGCGGTCAAAACATTTATCGCAAAACCTGCAACAATGTTTCCCTCGCTGAACTTGCATTTTTCACTATACTCATGCGCGTAAGTCAAAGACTCGTGGAATGGTGATCATTTCTGATTCTCGTCAGAGGTCTTCTAAAAACTGTTGAAAGAAAATAGGACAACTCAGGTTTTATAATTTGGAATGTTTGAAATTTTAAACAAATTGTTGGAACTCTTAAACCAAGAACCATGCAGTCATTAAGCCTAGCCTAGGCCTCGTCCCCATTTAGTTTTTTTTTTTAAATGAACCTTTCTCATCACGAGATGGCCCTTTCTTAAATGCAGCTTAAAATTCTTGATTTGTAATTTTCACAACCCCTAGAGTCATCTTTGCAAGGCAACTATAGATAATTATGCATTAAACATTGAAGAAAAATTGCACAAAAAGCCACTTTAGTGGGGGTGCCCATCCTGTGTGTGATGCTGTACAATGGCTTGCATATTTCTGTCATTGTTTGATGGCGGATCAATTCTTGAGGCTCATTCAAACATGACTTAACCAAACCAAACCATGGCTGATGACTGCTATTGAATACACTTTTGATATTAAATTCTGACCGATTGGTACACGCGCGCCTCTCACATGTGATCTTTTGACGCATTTGCTTGCCATATATTAATTTATTTTACTACACTTTTTAAAGTCCCTTTAGCTTTGTGCCTACTTCTTGTAGTCGTGTATCAAGCCTTGCCTTAAGCCCCACTATAGGACTCTTCCTCAGTGCTGTACTCAGATACAGATTCCCAGATGTTAGGGCCCGTTTCTGTCGGAAAATTTTCAAGGCTTCATTACCCAAATCTATGCAAGAAGCTGCTAATTTCACCCGATTCACATTCCATGGCAGCATACATTTTTCTGCGGTTGGTTTTGGACGTCATATATTCCTCATTAACCCGTCATTTTCATGAAATAATGCAACTCTCAACATACAAAAATTCTGCAAACTTTTTAAACACAGTTTATTAAGATGCGGGCGTTTGCATGTGTACACAAATGTCTGCACAGGCACCGATTACGCATACTGCAAAACGCGCCATATTTGTATCACACTTTTTGGTCATGAAGTACTTGACTGCACAGCGTTAACATGCAAACCCAATGCACTATATGCGCATCATGCATCCTGTGTGTTACATGGGAATGTATGTGTATGTGTGAAGAAAACAGGTACATGTATTTCACAAATATGACGGATTTATGATATGAACGTATAAGGCCAAGTAAAAAAAAATACCAGTTGATCGTCCCCGCCCGCATCCTTTTTTGAGGCCGCATCCTTTTTTTTACTATTTATTATTTTCGATTTTTCCTAAAAAAGACAATATTTATTTGTATTTTTAATCCACCCTTGACATAATTTAGTATTTTAAAAAATATTTTTGATGTAAACTTACCGATATTTTAAAATTTGCAACACAAAAAAGGGGGTCGGAAAACACAAAACCGCATTTATTATGGGGCTATGGGTGGGAGATATGGCGATCGGCCGTCGGTAGACTGCACGCTGCATGCAGGCTCAGTACGTGCGTGCAAGATATACATGTACGAGCATAGCTCTATGCAACCTCGCTACCATGCATGGGAGCGTGCCGTATCGAATAGTGCTACGAGATCGATCATCCATGGGAACGAAGTTTAGCTATGGTTACGGTCGTCACTTGCACTTCGACCATTGAGACAACTCGACCTGTTATCTTACGTTGTAAGTTTTGATCGAGTTGACTCGACTGTGGAGTTCTTTCAAACGTGTCGAGTTGGTCTTCATTGCCGCGTTGCTGACCCACGCATCTCGTGTGGCGTCTTCTGAATCTGAACACGTTTTTTTCAGAGTAAAATTTATCAGAGGTGAGCTGCAAGATGGTCTTTGTGTGTGTGTAATTCGCACCAAAAGCAAAATTCTTAAGCCGTGGTGCACGGTCAGTAGGGGACGAAAAACGCATGCTTGTCGATATTTTCTCGGGACTATGCGTCGGGAGACTTCGACAACGGTGTCTGACCAGTACCAGACTACTACTGAGTGTGCATTGTTTGTATAAGATGTAGTCAAGGAACTAGTGCAGGTGGAGCCAAACATTTTTATTTACAAATACAACTCGAAGTTCAAAAGCTCTTTTTGTTTTATTTTTTTGAACTAGCCAAGCCTATGGAATCTTCAAAATGTTGTTTTTAAATATTAATTATAAAAAATAGTAAACTGCATGATGTGTCGGGTACATGACCCACATCATTTTTATTTTTATTTTTTTTTAATTTTTTTACAAATGGTTTTTTCTGGCGTGCCGGGTACATGATCCAACGTCATTTGAATTTTGTTTTCACAAGTATTTTTTCATGATCAAATCTGACTTGGTGTCTCTGATGTATTCTGCATTTTTTGTGTTTTTCTGATTGCTTGGGTGAGGTGTTACTATTTTGTTAATCCTTTGAAAAATACCTGCACACAAATAGATTTTGAGAAAGTGTATTTCTTTTCTAACTATACTTTTCCAGGTTCAGGTCAACATTGGTGAATCCAAGAACAAGTTGGATGTTTCGGCAAACCCCCCTGTTAACCTGGGTTCTCATGCAATAAATTGATATAAAGAAAGTTAGCGATGATTTCAAACTGAAGAATTGGTGGCCTGTTTGAATCGAAATACTTGGCGGCCATCTTGAAAAAAAATAATAAATAATAAATATAAAGGCCCTCATCCTCCTCTTTTTGGAAAAATCAGGACGATCAACTGGTATTTTTTTTTATTTGGCCTAAGTCCAAAACCCACTGCAGAAAATCGCCATGGAATGTGAATCCGGTGAAAATAGTGGCTTCGTCCGTCCTGAAGGCAAGATTTGAATTATGAAGCTTTGAAAAATTTTCCCCCCAGAAATGGACCCTCATATCCAGGACGTCACAGTAGTACTACAGTGTATAATATCAAAGTGAAAGGCCGCCACAGGGCCGGCTAGGCTTTGACAAATCAATCATAATTAACGTTACGGGAAATGTTACCACAAATGAAAACATGAAGCTGGGTATGAATAGGGTCATTTCACTTCAGATCCTTGGCCCTAGCACCATTGCAATCCATTCCTATGTTTGTGCCCGCTGAAATATTTAATCTGGGTATTGAAACTTACGGATCGAATGCTACTGTCGGTCATAGAAAGCCCTACTGCTGAAATGTTTTTCAAAAACATCACATAAATTTTAGATGTAGGGGCCTATGTATTTCTTTTTACCTCCATATCATGGTTATATTATAATAATGTGACACTAAACAGCGCAGCCAGCGCCTTTGGTGGATAGTCCTCGTTTTTAGTTGCCCTTCTAACTCTTTATTTGTACTACAGATACAGCACAGGGCGTACGAATACGGTGAACCATGGGTGAACGAACCGAGCGCGACCAACAACAAACGGCCGCTCTTCCTTGCCTAGCTATAGCGCCTATCAATATCTATTGGCACGGATTTTTGTTTTGTTTTTACGACAGAAATGTGTGTTATACAATGATTGAATGAAGTCAACTTATTATTTATTAAGAAACGCAGAGAAACGGTTTCTCTTGAAACATGCCCATACTCACAATATGCATCAGTAGTTTCCTGCAGCTGCACTAGGTCTCTAGTATTATTAGTAATAGTATACTATTAGTCTAGGTGTACGTGTGCCGCGGGTCGGTGTATGCGGACGACGAATCGGTGTATAAACAAAATGGCGATCTTGCTTGTGAAGTGTGTGTGTACGTGCGCGTACACATGATGTACGTGTTATTTACTTGACCGCCGTACTGTATGGAACGCCAAAGAAGCAACAAATTTGATCAACACATCGATCGGTCTTTTGCATCGATCGGTCTTTGAGTTGATCGATCGGTCCTTTCCATCGATCGGTGCTTTACATCAAAAAGCACCGATCGATCGATTGTTCCTTTCCTTTATTTTGAGTTTTCACTAAGGGACAATTTGTATGACCTAGATAAATTTTAGTTTACACGAACAGACACTCATAGCCCAAATTGCCCAATCCAAGACAACGGGTCCCTCCAAGGCAAATCTTGTGTTACCCTTTAAAACTATACGGTATACGGTAGTACACTCCCAAGTCCGCCCCTTATCTGAGCGAGTGTGGGTCTGGACAGATTCACTTTAAAACGATTTTCAGAAGCAACAACTACAGAGAGTCAAGCAGCCAAATCAAACATAACACGTTCTTTATTTGAAACTTTTAGTAACAGAAGTGTTGTCTTGCTGCTTTTTAAACATTATTCAACATTATTTCATATAGTTACTTGACTTGTTTTGTCATGGTACATTATGTTATGATAATCCTTAATTGAAATAAATGTATGTACTTACTTTAAAGCTTTAATGTATGTCTCCGATCATCTTTAGAAACATTAAATGACGCCGCTTGAATACTGGTGCATGTGTCCGTTTTTACAGAAAAGTTCAAAATGCTAAACTAACTATTAAAACCAAATAATGACACCACTTGTAATTTTCATCATCTTCGTACAGTGATGATTCAAAAATTGGGCCGGCCATGAAGTGTAACCGGAGACATAGGAATGCTAGGTTGCAGCATAGGCCTTTTTTAGTTTGGTCCAAGTGCCTCATCCAAAGGCACTGGGATGGGCTGACATGCACATGCCCATTGAATCATTCCTTGACCCCAAAACCCCCTGTCACAGCTTCCCGTTTCCAAAAGATTCAACTTTCAAAGATGTAGCTCTATCGTGTACGTTAATCCAACTCGAAAAACTATTGTCATTCTTTGCCATGGGCTGGATTGCAACATTCTGCTTGCAAATTTCGTTTAAAAAGAAGAGTGCTAACTACTTGTTTACATTAGCCATGGAGCCTTCAGGCACTATCATATCACCTGTGCACATGTTATTGTGTGCATTGTGCACATGTTATTGTGTGCATTGCGCATATGAGCACTGAGAAGTACAATTATTCCCATCATGCATCACTACATCTTGAACAAACATTTTTGCACAAGCCTTAAATCATCCGAGAGCTGTATACAGAGCGAGTTGCGACAACTTAATTGTAATCAGAAGCCATTTTCGATCCAAAATACACAGGTGTCCACTGTCCACATAGGATACACGGCAAGACTGCCCATTGGGTTGTGCTTCATTTGAACCCAAAATGGCGTCCACGTCCAGTAACTACCAGTCCAAATAAAACCAGACCCTCCATGTCGCAATCGCAACTCTCTCAATACACAGCTCTGTCCCATCCCAGTGGTCTTTGAATAGAAGATGAGGCCTGGCGAACCACTGTTTACAAGAAACAAGCGATTTAGCTGGTTAGTCTGCTAACACCTAGCGTCTCCCCAACAAGTTCCGGTTAGTTCACAACACACGTTCCAGCTTTACTGGAATGGGTACAGATGGACTTACACCTTCTGGTGGTAGTATTCTGATTGCTGACCTTGACGTGTTAATATCGGGAAGGGATATAGTTAGTGGCCCATGGGTCATGAGTTCAGATGAGTACTGAATCAGGTATATCTGATCCCTGGGTTGAATGATGGAACCTAAAGGTGAAGATGCAGTCCCTGCACAGTCACCATTCATGGGCACTGTGAACTGATGATGAACTTCTGTGCTCCCTGGTTTCCTCAGTGGCACAGCTTTTAATCGCTGTATCTGAACAGACTGCATCTCAGGACTAGCTGGTGGAGATGGGGATGGGGATGGGGATGGGGATGGGGAAGATGAAGAGATACTTATAATGTCTTCATCATGTTCTTCAGTTGCCTTGACTGTTTTAGTTGCTTCTTCATGTATTACTGTGCTGTTGGCAATTGCGGATGGACAGTGTCTGGAGTGCCGCTTAAGAGCCATTCTCAAAATAAATTGTTGCTCACATCCGTTGCACTTGAATGGTGCCCGTGTACTGTGACTTTTCTCGTGCTCAGTTAAGATTATTTTCTGATCGAAAGTTTTAGTGCACTGATCACATTCCCATTGCTTCTTATCATCTGTCAACTCGCTGCTGAGACCATCCACCAAGTTGGTGCTAGCTATTTCGGACCAGTGGTCAGATTGAGCATGGTCAAGTAGCTGAGATTTACTTGGCATTTGCATGGAACAGAACTTACACTTGTAAAAGACTTTGGACTGAGGCTTCAAATTCTGATGAACATCGAAGTGGTGCTTGTTGAGTTCTGGCCGTGTAGGGGCAGTTTTAGAACAATGCCCGCAGAAGTATGGAGCTCCTGTCTTCTTAACGTGTGTGTCTTCGTGGCGGGTGAGATCACGGTCTTTTCCAAATAATTTACCGCAATACCAGCATGCGAAGTCCTTAAGTTCCAGCATGCAGGTCGAGACATGTTTTTCGTGTTGTGATTCTGTCTGGAACAGGTTATCGCATAGGTCACACATGAAGGGTTTGCTGCCAAGATGGACCACCTCATGACACGATAACTTATGTTTGTTCAAGAACGCTTTATTGCAAGTTTCATATCTGCACAAGTATAACACCTGCATCTCTAACTTCAACTCGTTCCGATATTTTGTGTTAAGAATGGCAAGGATGTGGTGCTTGCGGTGAAAAGCCAAGTACCTCTTGCCTAAGAACTTACCACATATGGAGCAAGCCCCTTCCTTGTTCCTCACAGATTCAAGGAACTTGCCCCCAGTCTTGCGGCACTTTTTGGGGGACGAAACTTGCTTGATCGTTAAAGATCTTGAAACTTTCGTGCTGCTGCTATGCGTAGAAGTGGTGGCTTTTTTAGTTCTCTTTAAATGACCTCTGGATGGCTGGGCCTTTTTCCTGTTGTGTATATGTCTCTTGTGTTCTTGAAGAGATTCCATCGACCTGAATGTACTCGAACACCTGTCACAACGAAATTCATGTGAAATAGTACTCTTGCTTTTTTTCTTGAGCAGTTGTTCCTGTTGACTCTCATTTTTCTCACTCTCTCTTGCCTTTACTCTGTTTGTGTGAATCTGGCAGTACATTTGGTGTTGTCTAATTCGACTTTTGCGTTGAAACCCCAAGCCGCAGTCACAGAGATAGTTGCGGCAAGCAGCGGCATCAATGCGGCCAGCTAATTTGGATACATGACGATGTTTGACCTTGTCACGTCTGCCTGTCTTCCCCGAGTGTTTTTCATCAATCATCTTGAAATACTGTTGTTTTGGATCACTTTTTACTTCATGTTTATGGAAAGCAAAGACGTGTGCATTAGCCATATGGCTATCTCTGAAAGACTTATCGCAGAACCGACATAGGAATGGTCTATCCTTGTGGGTTGCTTCATGGCAAGTAAGTTTGGAAGGGCGATCAAAATATTTATCACAAAACCTGCAAGAATGTTTCCCTCGCTGAGGTCGCATCTTACTGTACCTATGCACGCAGGTCAAATACTCGTTGAATGGCGATGATTTCTCACCCACAGCAGAGGTCTTCTAAAAACTGTTGACAGAAAATAGGACAAATGTGGGATTTATAATTTGGAATTTGGAATGTTTGAAATTTAAAAACAATTACAAGGAACTCTTAAAACAAGAACCCTGTGCAGTATATGCAGTGTTGTAGTCGAGTAACCTGTGTCGAGTTTGAGTCTGAGTCCCGAGTCACTTGGTCCGAGTCCGAGTCACGAGTCACTTGGTCCGAGTCCGAGTCCGAGTCACAAGTAAAACCAAATGTCGTAAAATAAGAATTGGAAATGACAAAATAAAACACATTTATTTTAAACAAAGTTCTGTTAAAGTTTTTGTTAAAGTTGGTATAACCAAAAGAAACAATACGGGGTGGAACGGCAGATGCCATGATTAAAAAAATGTTGTACTACTTTTTACTAGTGACGTGACTAAACTTGACATGTGTGTGTGTCGACCATGTGTAGAAACTGGTGCAAACAACACACAGCCATCACAGTGCAATATACAGGCTGTGTTTTACAGGTACCAGACATGCCATTTCCCTGGTAATATGCATCAAGCACAAGCAGTGGCTATGGTGTTACAGAATACCAGCATAATACTGGTGTCGTGCATCCCAGTGTTATTATGCGTATTGAACATACGAATCGAACATACACGCGCTGTACGTAGATGGCCATTTACACAATAATCACGAACACTATTACTTGTAACACCATACGACAGTGTACTTATTTATTGTGCTAGACGTTAACTCCATGTGCACTCCGGGAATGACGATCGGATCATCGGAATTGTTTTTAATATTTAAAGGTATTGTTTGTGAAAATATGTGACTCGAGTCACGAGTCCTTGGGGACAAGTCCGAGTCATGATAGTCGAGTCCGAGTCCGAGTCTTTTGCAGACGTGACTCGAGTCAAGTCCGAGTCACCGAAATTGAATTTGTGACTCGAGACGGACTCGAGTCCGAGTCCTGGACTCGAGTCATACAACACTGAGTATATGCCTTGCCCTTTTAATGCATTTTATCATCAGTAGGCCCTATAGACTACCCTCAAACCTCGGGACATATGAAGCGTCTGTTTTGTTTCCTACACACTTTGGAGCAACGCAATTATTTCTTTTCATTCCCTATGGTCAAACTTCTCATTCTGTCCTCCTTTTTTCTTGTAATTGAAACAAAATCTGGTTTATATTTCTTTAAATTATCATAAAATGTATAATTTAAATTTAATAGTGTTATAAAAACACACGATTATCAAACATTCAAACACAAAGCCTCTAGGGTGCATCAAAAATAATAAATAATAATACATAAATTATAATAATAAAAATGAATAAAATCAGCAATTATAAAACACTGCAAGTACATCAGATTTCAAATGCAGACATTATTTTCTACCTAAACAAAGACAGCCCTATATCAAGTCTATAAAATTTGTGTCAAGCTGAAGCAAAGGTATTTTTTCTTATATTAAATGCAGTTAAACATTCTTTTTGTTGTTGATGTAATTTACGCTCCTGTAGCTCATTTTCACACATGAATTTGAGATATTTATGTATTAATCATGATTGATGCTGAAAATAAGGAATATACTTTAGATTGATTCAATGATTGCACTTTTGATATTGTAATTCTGAAATGACCGATCAGTAAATTGATACACGCGTGTCACTCACATGTGATTTGTTGGCTTATTTGCTTGCCATACATCAATACAATTTTTTCTAGACTTTCGTAATTCCCTTCAGAGCCTCATGCCCGCTTGCTCGTCGTGCACAAATGACAAAGTCTTGTTGAATAATGTTGCAGTTTATGTCCACACCTTGACTTTGACATTCATATTTGTTACCAATGTCAAAACGAGGCTGGGTGTGGGGGCTGTCGGGTCTCATTTTTGTATGATTGGTACACAGGTTCTAAATCTAATGGTAGAGTGTGAGAGCATGGTGGTGAGAGGGATTCGGTGAGAGCATCATGGAGGAAGGAAGTGATAATAATTTTTTATAGACTCGACAGATCGAGGTTTCTCCCATCTTTGCAAATTCTTCCACTAGTTCAACGACTTAAGAAATAAAATCGAAACATAAACGTCAAGACTCCATAGCTCAGGAGTCAAAGTTAGAAAATTGACATTCCAACACCACGACGCCGGGCCGGTTGGGCAGTAAAAGCTCTACATGCCACGCGCGCGATAGTTGATTTTTTAAATTATTTTTTACTACGGTTGCCCTTTTTGACTTGAATTGAGTACAGTCGGTCGTGTGAACGAACCGCTGCTTGGCACAGACATTTTTGTTTTACATGCCCAGAAAATGTTCCACAGTGAAGTCAACGTAGTACTATTACTATTATTATTAATAAGAGACGTGGATAAACGCCTTTTCAAGATACATACTCACAACAATAGGCAAACAGCAACTTGCAGTTGTCTTCCTGTACTTCCTTATAAAAGGTAATGATGTACATGTACATGTAAATGGCGTCACGACGGATCAGTGTACTTATAGGATCGAGCCGGCCTGCCTATAATCTCACAAAATGGCAACCTTTGGTGTGTGCGCACGTCGTGCGTGTCGGTGAGCGAGTACGTGTGGTAATGGTGGTATGGCCGGCCTCTGCATAGTCTTGATTGGCGACGCTGTTTTTTGTTTTAGCCACCGGTAGAGGGCGCTACATTGGCTGTTTGGTCGGGCTGACTCAGAAGGACTGGGCAAGTCTATAAATCTGGATCATCAAAACAGTTCGTTTTGATCCAGATGTTCGTGTGATACATCTCTTCTCCAGTAATTCGTGTTGCGGACAGTATTTTCGTGTTGCGATATCGCACCACGTTAAACAAAATGAACGTCGCCAATCAAGACTAGCCTCTGCTTTGACGGTACACAATTCACTGATGCAATAGATCGTGCTTTTCTAAATCTCATCACAAAACAGGGGGTTGAATTGTACAGGAACCTGCACATGCGCTGCTTGTTGATGGTTCATCCAAAAGGTTAACGAGAGGGGATCGAGGCTGTCAGTTGTTTGGCTTATCCAAAAGGTTAACGAGAGGGGATCGAGGCTGTCAATTGTTTGGACCAGCAGTGCGGTGATGCTGTATGGCATTTCTCTATGGTTTATCCAAAAGGTTAACGAGATCGAGAGGGGATAGATCGAGGCAGTCTGAGCGTCTTGTTTGGACGGACCGTCATCATAGAGATTGGACCATGCGATGATGCTGTGTATGGCATGGCATGGCCTACTCAGTAAAAACGTTTTCTTATGCGACACACACACACACACACGAATAAGTTTTAGTGTGACCTACCTAGCCCTAAATAGGACCCTTCCTCTGTGTGCTGTACACAGATACAGAGGAATTGAGTCCTATATAGGGCGTTTTTTTTAGGCATCTAATTTCTCATTGGTCCGTTTGTGAATGCTGCGGCCTGAGAAGACGCGGCAGCTGGCGTCTGCTCTCTTATATAGTCTTAGGACACGTTGCTTGGATTGGGCGATTTGGGCTATAAAAAGCATTCCAAACCGTTTGTTATGAAATGCATGTGGTTAGAAATAATTTTAAAAGTAGAATATAATGATCCACACAAATATGCCTCGTAATTGTGTGGGTTTACTTTCACTTCGTGAACTAACACGGCCCCGATTTTGAAGAGCCAAATTGTTGACTCCGACCCACAAAATGGCGGACCGTGTTAGTTCACTTCACGTAGTAAAAGGAAAACTAAACAATTTGGAGGCATACTTGTGTGGATCATTATATCGTAATTTTAACACATCTTTCTAATTGAACCATGCATTTCATAGCCCAAATCGCCCAATCCGAGGCAACGTGTCCCTTGAATGTGGATGGAATGGACATTCAAATATTGATGAAAATACCAGAAAAGCGTAAAATACCTTAAACTTGCCTTTTCAACAAATACACACAGTATTCTGCTGAAACTTTTTCATGGTGATTTTTATTGTTTCCTCACTTTTTGCCTAAATCATAAATCAGCTTGTATTTTTGTTCTTGTATTGTTGAGGTCGACTAAATAATAATAATAATAATAATAATAATAATAAGCAAAACGTTGACAAAAAATAACCCCACCTTTACAAATGTGCTTTATTATTTTTGTTTTCTTCTCACAAGGAACCCTTGTAGAGAATATCTACCGATTGAAAAAGGCGTTAATAACAAAGTTATTTCATATATAAAGATGCTAGTTCTGAATTATAAATTTAAGGTTTCTTATCCTGGTTTAACAGTTGCTCAGAAAATGTTTTACTTTTTCCATTTAATTATTTTTTGTATTGGATTACCCAAAAATGTCTACTACGTCAGGTTTCTGGGCTTTTCAAAATATTGTTTGTTTATACATTGGAGAATAAAAGCAATATTATTTTCTGTCTGATTACAATTATCTATATACAATTATATTTATTATATTGGAAAATTATAAAAGTGAACATTCAAACAAGATTTGTTAGAGTATTTAACAAGCTCAAACAAAAAAAGTATAATTCATTTATTCAATTAGGCTGTTATAGATCAAATGTTGATAGTACTTCTAATGTGGTGATTCTTGAATCAGAACTGGTTTTCTAGTCTAGTTTTAATTCCTTATAAACGGCTTTGTAGTTGAGTTTCGTGTTTTGTGCGCGGATACAAGTCTTGTTAGTAATAATAATAATTTATTCTTCATGTAGCGCCTTACATGAAATCTCAAAGCATTGTACAGAAAACACTAACAAAATATACAGTAAACCATGCAGAAAATCAGTAAACAAACAGTTAATTATAATTATATACATAGAGTAAAAGCACACAAGGAGAAGTAAAAACCCACAATCACAAAACAATCATCGTTATACAGTTAAAATTGCATAGACACCATAAAAGTGTAAAGACAACACTTATTTAAAAATATAATTTTTTATTTATTTATTACATAAAATTAAATTAACTTCAGGAGTAGTACCTCTTAAAAAGAAATGTCTTTAGTTGCTTTTTAAACAGTCCTAATTCTCTAATGGCCCTCAAGTAAAAAGGAAGTTTGTTCCACAGAGTTGAAAAAGCACGATTACCATATGCCTTGCTGGGAATTGGACACATTTTAGGATGTCTGAGCCTGACTCCTACACAACTTCTTGTACGTATGTTAGAGTCGTAAACTGATACTAACTCTTTAAGGTATTGTGGGGCTGACTCACCATGGTGAATACACCAATCCATTAAGCCACGCCCATTTCTCTTTGACCAATCACAACCGCGAAATCTGATCACCATTTGAGCCGTTTGGTGATCTTTGCACTAATGGTGATAGGGTTTCGGGGCTGTGATTGGTCAACTCGTAAGGAGGCGGGGCTTAATGGATCGGTCTATTAGTTTGAAAATAATACAAAGGATCTTAAATTAATAAAGAATAGTTGTTATTAAACTATTTTACACAGGAAGTTGATGGATACAGCGGCAAGGCAATAACAACGAAGCTTACTTAAATGTTTGTTATAAATTGGTTTAACTAGGTCGACCAATAAGGTTTTGCTTTAAAACTTTAAACCAATGGAAGCTGATGCGTTCTGAAGTGGTAGATTGTTTGGCGGGAACCAAGTAAACGTCACTTTGTCACGAGCTCAACAGCTTACAATAGGCAATCTTCACGGTAGTGTTAATCAAGCATGACATAATTGGCCCTTGGGGAAAAAGTAGGACAACTTTACTGAGTACGTGGCGCTGACCAATATGCACTGTGTGCACATATATGGTGTAGGTTTTAATAAACCTATCAAAATATGTTTATAAACCACTTTGCTTATTTATCTGAGGGGGAAAACAACCCGGAAATCAGACTGAAATAGACTGTGCAAGTCTCGCGCGTATCGGAGCGAGAAAACATGTCAAGTGAAGAACATATTTTTTCTGAAATCAAATCATTGTTTTTAAATTAGATCTATGAAACAATCTGACCAACAAAAATACTCATTACAATTTGCATAAAATGAGTTTTAGCTTTCATAATAAACACACAATTCATTTGTTAGTTTTTGTTGAAACAAACTAAAAACTCTGGGACAAGGATGCTTATTTGATCTTAACTTTTTAGGAAACCCTTTTGTAAATCCATACCTGAATACGTGCAACCACTAAAAGCAGGTTTAAACGCAGACGCGCGATGATCGCACGGGCGTAGAATTAACGTGTGACGCAGTTTAAAGAGGACGCTGACGCCTCGACAACCGTAGACTGCAATGAAAATGCTTAGCGTCTGGCAATTACAGCGTCTGGTGATTATCATCGCGCGACCAAAACAAATTTGGTGATCGGAGGTGGGCACAAATTCTTAATTTTTTGCAAGTAACCGGAACAGAGGTCAAGTTTAATTCTTGGGTTTTCTTCGTTGCATTGTTGAATTGATTTTACTTTCATATTTTGTATCACTTTTTAGTACTACATTCCCAACAACATATTTAATGTTCATGGTCATAAAGTACGTTAAACTAAAATTATAGACGAAACAAAATCTTGCCAATGTAAAACTCCATATGGTTGGGACCACGATGGTCCCGGAAGTTCGCTTACGTGCGAGACTTGCACAGTCTATAGGGAAGAATATATATAATGCCTGGTTAATGCAGACACGATAATTGGGCCTTGGGCAATTTTATTGAGTACACAAGAGCTGGCCTACATATACTTATGGCTTATAGCCTTTTAATGCTACTTAAATAACATATTTTTCAGATTCTTCTGAAGGCAAACAAAACCCCCAGATATCAGATTAGAGCAGGGAGAATACCATGCCTGTGGTAGGTACTTTATCCAGTGGTACTGTTTTATTATTGATCGACTGGTAACAATGATAGGCTTGTATAGATAAAAGAAACAAATATCTACATTAGAAAAGACGGAAACTAAAAACAAAACAAACAACCAGTGAGGCCTGGAGAGAGCCAGAGTCTAAAGTTTTGACACTTCATCATCTGGTGATGGAAACTGAAATGAAACTGGTTTTAATGGAGGGCTCCAACTTATGGTGGACTCATAGACCGGATTACTCCATCCTTCCGCAGTTGCGCCAACTGATGAGTACCTGGGCTCTCCATCCCCATTCCCACTTGATGCCGCTTGGCCATTAGGTGGTGGGGACGGTGGGGACAGGGGCATATCCAAATTGTAAAGGTCACTTCTCGTTAATTGCCTTCTTCTTTTAATTACGACGAAGATGATGATGATAAGGAAGACGAGAAATGCAACTGCACTGAAGACTACAATCACAATAAGGGATGTAGACGACAATCCTGCAGAAGATGTTAAGATACAAATTAAATTTCAAATCTCATCCCAAATCTAGTGTTGTCACAAGAGTAATCAATATGTTCAGCTGGCTCAGGCTGGGTGAGGGCAGCAGAGTCGGTGATGGGTCTTCTTATTGGGGTGAAAAACGTCAAAAGCCTATAGTACGCTTGTTTATCAGTGAACTGTAAGTAGGATACGCCTACAGTTTTTTTGGAAAGGGGGCTTAAAAGTAAATTTTCCCCAAACCACCCCCCCTCCCTACAATATAGAATTGGAATACCTGTCAATCACAATTGATGAGATATTTTTTGTTGCCACATTCTACTATAGTCTTATATACATTACCTGACTTTTTTTTGTAAGTTTCCAAGTTCTCACTGATTTGACTGCACTCGACTCCAACTCTTCGCTTCGGACATTTGTCCGTGTGACTCCATCCACTATTCTTGCAGGATGTAATGTTGACCTCCTTCCCAGAGCAGATTGGATCCATTAGAATGGGTAAGTTGTCAACTTCTGTAACACAATGAGTTTGTGTGGAAAAAAACAACAACACCCCAGTATTAGTCCCTTCTCATTATACGTGCGTGAACTTGCAACATTTCAACGCAGTTTCTTTCTACAAAAGATTGCGATAAGTTTACCTCAGAAGAGTAAATCTTAATTATAAATTAGCTAAGCACAAAGGCTCAATTTCATAGAGCTGCTTAAGCAGACAATTGTGCTCAACAATTTTGTGCAATTAGCAAAATCTGGAGGAACACCAGTTAAAGATGGTGTATGTTAAATGATATTCTGGCTGTTATTCTCAAGTAAGCATGATTTTGTTGTGCTTCACAACTTTTGCGCTTCAAGCAGCTCTTTTCGGAACTCGCGCCTACATAACACAGTGATCATGATCCAATCAACAGCCGGATTCTCTTCTGCCTATTTATAATTTTTTTGTTCATAAATCTAGCCTTTAATACCTTGATAGAGCTCACTCCGAAATACAGATATGGCACTCTTATAGCCGAGTTGTGTGCAAACAACACTTCCATCATTAATGTTCCAATTGTCGTCACAAATAGCGCCCCATACTCCATCAAATTGAATCTGCACCTCTCCCTTGAATGCAGGTTCAGAACCAGTGAGTCTTACTTTTCCATCTAGAAAAAGTAAGGAAACGTCAAGAGTGAGAATGTATCGATAAATATAAATTGACAGAAAATACTTTGAGAAACATTGTTCTTTGCTTATTTCTCTTTCTGTGCAGGTCAGTCAAGCTTACATCAGTTCCATCATGGAGCTGCCAGTCGATGCCAACTACATGTCTGACTAAATCACATTAGCAGTCAGCAGCGCTTAGCAAAATCATTCTACTAAGGAAAAAAACTTTGCAGCTGGAAAGTCACACCAAAACACATGACACAAATTTTTGTAGGTGGTAAATCTCTGCTAAGTAATTTTAAGTATCAGATATTGGTTATGACATAATTTTTCAATATTTTTCTTATGACCCATTTTCATTACCCATTAAACACCTGTTATTTCTCGTAACTCAATAACTAATTTGTCAAAACTCACTACTCATCATAATTTAGTTTGTTTTCATAGTCTTTTCTCCCAAATAATGTTGTCATATAGTCTTACAATAAAAATTTAGTTAAAATAATTTCTTTTTGAACTCTTTTTACCCGACTCAAATCTCAGGCATTCAATGCCGACTGTGTCAGAGCTGTCGTCTTGACATCCTTCTTCACTCTCCACAATGTTCATCTTACAATCGGATATTGACCCCTTATTGCCAGTACAAGATATCTGAAACAAAAGCAAAATCAGCAAAGTCATATCAACTGTAAGTGCAGTTCTTGAAAATGTCAACATCTATTTCAGTACATCACATTTTATCATTCAGAGATCAAATGATTTATTCTTAGCTTCGGCAGTTGTTCAAATTGACCCCCCCCCCCCCCTCCTTTTATTAAAGTAATTTCCCAGGGGTGAGCTCATGGTCATTTATTATTGCCCTTCACTGGAGGGACAAATGCCAGGTGGTCAGAAGGACACTTAATGTGCTGTTGTGGCAAATTTCAGAACTTGCTTTGCAAGCTTTTTTGGAGCTCTGTTCTGGAGGAGAAAATTGTTCTCACTTTGTCACAGCTATTATGTGAGCTCCATCAATTTTAATCATCTACCAATCCCATAGTGCATGGTTTCAAGCGGAAGTTTCAGTTGTACCAACATATGCTGTAGCTAGTACTCAGCTGGTTCCACACTATAGCAATTCCTACATAACATTGCAAGTGAACTAATTGTTAACATCTTTGGCATTGCTATACTACTGGAACATCAATTCCGTGATACTTGAGCTGAGGAGTTTCTACTTGAAGGCTATCAGAGATCGCATCCTGCTAAATCGCCTAACATTCGAACTGTGTCAGACACAGGATCAATTTCGATGGTGGTATCATAACGGTTATTTTGTTTAGGTAATTTAACCTAATTTTACTTTTAGGTATTACATACATGTACTTGTCAGGCAACTAAGTTTATAGTTAATAGCCTTTGGCGCCCTGTGATGTTTACCAGGGGTCATCCCGACCGTATATGTACAAGCGGTGGGCCTTTCTGGCTTTATTGTGTAAAATCGTATTATTGTGCTTTATCAATCATTGCAGGCTTTTGGAATTGATATTGAAATAATTTTTTCATTTGATATTTTATTGGCCTGGTTTGCCCAAAGTCTTTATACACACATTTACGAATGTTTAGTTAATTCTTGTGTAAAAAAGTAGGCCTACATGGCCTCAAATGGCTGGGTTCGGTTTGCTCAGCAATTTCATGTAGTTTCATTTAGTCACGTTTCTACTTAAGTGTGTGGAATGGGTCAGGTGTGCCCAACTTTCAAATGGGTCTGGTGTGCCCAACTTCCAAATGGGTCTGGTGTGCCCAACTTTCAAATGGGTCTGGTGTGCCCAACTTTCAAATGGGTCTGGTGTGCCCATGGGTCTGGTGTGCCCAACTTTCAAATGGGTCTGGTGTGCCCAACTTTCAAATGGGTCTGGTGTGCCCAACTTTCAAATGGGTCTGGTGTGCCCATCAACTTTCAAATGGGTCTGGTGTGCCCAATTTGTGGCTGGGTCTGGTGTGCCCAGGGGGTCTGGTGTGCCCCACTCCAAAATGTTTAATTTGCCGGTTTGCCCTGAATACAAAAGTATTGGTATCCGGTATAAAAAAAATTCTGGCTGAATCAAAATAAATTCAAGCTGTGGCATGAGGTCACAAACAAAATATTTTGTCTCCTGTGTCGTTTGTCTAAGAATAAAGACCGCATGCATTTCACATCGCAAGACCAAAACAGCCCCCTAACTTAGGTAAATGAAGACCTATCATTGGTTGAGAGTTGCGCGTGGTAAGTACATGCGTGCCTGTTTCCATTGTTTGACCACATCGATGGCAGCGAATTCAAGGAGTCTATTGTCATTGTTGTTGTAAGATAGGATTTTTTTTTTTTAATTGTTGTCGCAATTTGTTAGATCAGACAGGATTATAGTTACAATGTACATTAATTACCTCTGCAACAACTCTGTTACCCTGTTCAAGTGTATATTCATCTCTGCCCTGGGTGTTGATTGCCGAATCGAAGCCGAGCTGCTGACAAACCTTATGCGACAGTGGTAAATCCCAGTTGTTGCGACACACTTGCAACCATTCTCTGTCCTGGTATACCTCAAGCCTTCCTTGAGTGTGCTGTGATGTTGGACTTCCAATCAACCTCACTGAGCCTACAAAATTAGTAAGATATCTCTTGTAATGTTTCTCTTTTTCAACAACTGTTGAAAACTCTTTGACACAATTATTTATACACATGTGCTTATGTATGTAGAGTGAGGTCATCCAGATGTTGATAAAAATGGCTTAAACTTAAGCTGTAAATTAAACTAAACTAGAGTTCTAAATATTGATAATTTCTGTGGAATTTGTTTAAAAGACGGAACAGAAATATTATATGTATATTTCCAACTTACCAGCCATCTGGCATATAACACCGACGTCTGTAATGTGATCACACTCTAATTGCCTCGGGTTCTTTGAGCAAGCCATGAAGGTTGCCTCTGTACCATTACACATCACATCATTCATTAAAACAGCGCCATTGCCTTCTCCATAGAAAGCTTGATACAGGGCAGGGTCTGCTGAACCAAATCCAAGTTGACGACAGATAACTTGGGCGTTGGTAAAAACCCACTTCTCATCACAGATTGTGCTCCACTGCCCTTCAGAGAACACCTCCACTCGTCCATTAGATGGGTCAGTACCACCAGCAAGACGTAAACTACTGTCTTCAGGTAGTTCTTCTACAACCAAACATTTTGGGCAGAGATATAATCATACACAAATACATTTCCTATGTCGTTTTTGAGAGGAATCTCTTAGATTATTCCAATTTCAAGACGACAACTAAATTTCGTACTCGTACAGGATTAAAGAATTTGAAGAACATTATAGAGGCCAAGTTGAGAGATATTTTTTGGGGGTCTCAAAAACGAGGCCTAAGATATGACAATGATTATAATCACCTGTAGGGGTACTAGGCGAGGTAGTCGTGCCAACATTACAGCGAACCCCAACATCTTCAGTATGTGAGCAATCGTGCACACCAAAACCCTTATGAGGACAGTCCAGCAAACTGCTCTCACTTCCTAAACATTCGACGTTGTCTAGAAAAATTGCTCCTGTACCCATAAGAAATCTACCATCTAAATAATCGCTTGATGCTGAAAACCCCAAATGTCGGCAGACAACAGCAGTGTCCTGGATGTCCCACGAGTCGTCACAGATGGTCCCCCAATGGCCTTGGTAAAAGATTTCCACACGACCCTCATAGGGAAAGTCTCCATCCATTAGACGAAGACTTCCGTCTGTGAAGCGAAACAGAAAATACATTACTTAGTTATGGGTCTTGCAATATTGATTCCAATCTTCCTGGTCGCAAAAACAGATTAACATATTAACTAGCCCAAGGTTGTACTATGTATATCCAACACAATTTACAAAGTTAACACATTTACCATGAAAACAAAAAAATTACAATCAAGTAAAATGAAAGATGATATCAAACCTGCAAACTGAGTTACACCTGGTGCTGAGGTTGATGTTGAGCAAACAACACCAGCATCTTCTGAATGGCCACAATTCTGGGTTTTCCATCCTGGATGTTGACATTCTATCAATATACTCTCGTCTCCAATACATTCCAAATCATCCAAGAAAATCTCCCCAGTTCCAACAGCAAATTTGACACTGGCAGAAATAGCAGACTCAGCAGATGTGAATCCAAGTTGTCGACAGACGACGTTAGCATCTTGGATATCCCAAAGGTCATCACAGATGGTTCCCCAATGGCCTTGGTAGAAGACTTCAACACGACCTTCATATGAGTAGTTCCCATCCATTAGGCGAAGACTTCCTTCTGTGAGAGTGAATCAGAAAATACAACAATACTTGTCAATGAGGCAAACATTGTCATTCTTCAAATCTTTATTTTGTCTCTCCAAGTCAGAAACAGCCTTCGTAATTAAGCCTTCGAGAAAGACTCTGCTCGGGTCAAAGCGTCATGCCACTTACTATTTTTTGCATTTATACTAAAGGTCCTTTTGGTTGGTAAAGCAGTTTGCAACAGCTAATTTTATTTACTCAAGTCAGAAATAAACCAACTTATCAGTGAATAGCCCCCTTTTTAATCAGCTTGTTAAATGTTATGAAACTACTCTAAGATAACAGTTTGGAAAATTTTAACAGTGCCAGATATTTTGATCTCTATCTTGTCAGAGCAGACCCATACCTGGAAATGCAGTTACATCTGGTGCTAAGGTTGATGTTGAGCAAACAACAGCAGCATCTTCCAAATGGCCGCAATTTTGGATTCCCCATCCTCCATGAGGACAATCCATCAACCTTCTCTCAACACCACTGCATTCCAAGTCATCCAAGAAAATCTCTCCAACTCCAATTGGGAATCTGTCTGTGGCAGAAAAAGCAGATTCAGCCGTTGTGAAACCAAGTTGTTGACAGGCAATAGTAGCATCTTGGATATCCCACAAGTCATCACAGATGGTTCCCCATTGGCCTTGGTAGAAGATTTCCAAACGCCCTTCATAGGGGTAGTTTCCATCCATTAGACGAAGACTTCCATCTGTGAGGCAAATCAGAAAATACAACTACACTAATTCATGTGTCTTACTTCTTGCAATATTAGTTCCAAGTTTCCTGGTTCCAAAAACAAATCAACATTTGTGACATTAGAGGACAATGTAGAAAATAACAGTGATGTTGTTGATACCCCTCAGCCCATAAACACTGTAGCTAACGCAAAATATCACCAAACCTTGTTCGCAATCATTGTGACCTTGACATTTGACATGTGAAATTGATCACCTTTGACCTCTTCAAACCCAAAACAACCCCAACTTTCTCTTTCTCCCCACTTAAACTACAAGTCCAAATTTTATACTCAAGTTACATTTCGAAAAACAATTAGCTATGACTCACCACCATGACCTTGACCTTTGACTTTATAATCACCCTCAAAACAATCCCAACTCTCCTTCCTCTAGGAGCTAGCAACCCCCAACCAAAGTTACAAGTCCAAATGTCACTTGTAACTCAAGATACGGTCTGAAAACCCCAAACAAATGGACGTCAGGATGAATGGACAGACAGCAGGGCCCAATTTCATAGAGCTGCTTAAAAAGCATAAAAATTAGCTAAGCACAACAAAATTATGCTTACCAAAAAAAGATTACCAGCTAAAATACCATATCACACGTTGCATTTGTGACTGGTATCCAGCTTATTGTTGCTTAGCAGAAATTCTTTAAGCAACATTTTCTGCTTAAGCAGCTCTATGAAATTGGGCACAGGACACCATAGGCAATGATAATATAACTTTCAGCCTGTATGGGGCTGAGGAGTAAAAACCTGAGAGAGTACTATTATTATGAACAGTTTATCAGTTTAACACATCTTTCAAATATATATCATTAAAATATAAATCTATCATCATATTATTGTAGCATCATATTATATGTTGAACCTGCAATTTGAGTCACACCTGGTGCTAAGGTTGATGATGTGCAAACAACAGCAGCATCTTCAGCATGGCCACAATTCTGGGTTCTCCATCCTGGATGAGGACAATCTATCAACCGACTCTCTTCACCAACACATTCTAAGTCATCCAAGAAAATCTCTCCAACTCCAGTTGGGAATCTGTCAGTGGCAGAAAAAGCAGATTCAGCAGCTTGGAATCCAAGTTGTCGACAGGCGACGTTAGCATCTTGGATATCCCACAAGTCATCACAGATAGTTCCCCATTGGCCTTGGTAGAAGATTTCCACACGACCTTCATAGGGGTAGTTTCCATCCATTAGACGAATACTTCCATCTATGAAGAGAATCAGAAAATATAACATTGTTAGGTCATGAGTCTTGGTTAGTGAATTGCGTTATTGATTCCCAATTTTCCTAGATCAACACTTTAGTGGATAAAGCCAGAGGTTGGACTATATCCTTCACAGTTTATAACTTTACCACATCTTACAAATTTATATCTTGAAAACTGAAATGTAGAATCATGTTGAAATTGAAGATGATGTCATACCTGCAAACTGAGTTACACCTGGTGCTGAAGTTGATGTTGAGCAAACAACACCAGCATCTTCTGAATGGCCACAATTGTCAAACCCCCATCCTGGATGTTGACATTCAATCAATCTACTTTCGTCACCACTACATTCCAAATCATCCAAGAAAATCTCCCCAGTTCCAACTGCGAATCTGTCAGTGGCAGAAAAAGCAGATTCAGCAGCTTGGAATCCAAGTTGTCGACAGACGACGTTAGCATCTTGGATATCCCAAAGGTCATCACAGATGGTTCCCCATTGGCCTTGGTAGAAGATTTCCACACGCCCTTCGTAGGGGTAGTTTCCATCCATTAGACGAAGACTTCCATCTGTGAGGCAAGTCAGAAAATACAACTACATTAATTCATGTGTCTTATACTCCTTGCAATACTATTAGTTCCAAGTTTCCTGGTTCCAAAAACAAATCAACATTTGTGACATTAGAAGACAATGTAGAAAATAACAGCGATGTTGTTGATACCCCTCAGCCTATAAACAGCTAGCGCAAAATATCCCCAAACCTTGTTCGCCTACCCAATCATTGTGAACTTGACATTTGACCTGTGAAATTGAACTCATCACCTTTGACCTCTTCAAACCCAAAACAACCCCAACTTTGTCTTTCTCCCCAATTAAACTACAAGTCAAAATTTTACATCTATGACTCAAGTAAAGTTTCGAAAAACAATTAGCTATGACTCACCACCATGACCTTGACCTTTGACTTGATAATCCCCCTCAAAACAATCCCAACTCTCCTTCCTCTAGGAGCTAGCAACCCCCAACCAAAGTTACAAGTCCAAATGTCACTTGTAACCCAAGATACGGTCTGAAAACCCCAAACAATCTTTCAAATATATATCATTAAAATATAAATCTATCATCATATTATTGTAGCATCATATTATATGTTGTACCAGCAAATTGAGTCACACCTGGTGCTGAAGTTGATGTTGAGCAAACAACAGCAGCATCTTCTGCATGGCCACAATTCTGGGTTCTCCATCCTGGATGAGGACAATCCATCAACCTACTCTCTTCACCAACACATTCCAAGTCATCCAAGAAAATCTCTCCAACTCCAGTTGGGAATCTGTCAGTGGCAGAAAAAGCAGATTCAGCAGCTGGGAATCCAAGTTGTCGACAGACGACAGTAGCATCTTGGATATCCCACAAGTCATCACAGATAGTTCCCCATTGGCCTTGGTAGAAGATTTCCACACGACCTTCATACGGGTAGTTTCCATCCACAAGACGGAGACTTCCATCTGTGAAGAGAATCAGAAAACTTAACATTACAAGGTCATGAGTCTTGGTTAGTGAATTGCGTTATTGATTCCCAAGTTTCCTAGTTACAAAAACTGATCAACAGATCAGTGGATAATGCAAAATGCCACAGGTTGGACTATATCCTGCACATTTTATAACTTTATCACATCTTACACATTTTTATCATGAAAACTATGTACAATAATGTTAAAATAGAAGATGTTGTCACACCTGCAAACCGAGTTACACCAGGTGGTTGAGTTGTTGTAGAGCAAATGACAGCAGCATCTTCTGAATGGATACAATTATCTAATCCCCATCCTCCATGAGGACAATCTGTTAAACTGCTCTCGTCACCAATACATTCAAGATCATCCAAGAATATCTCCCCAACTCCAACTGAGAATCTGTCACTGGCAGAAAAAGCAGAATCAGCAGAAGGGAAGCCAAGTTGTCGACAGGCGACGTTAGCATCTTGGATATCCCACAAGTCATCACAGATAGTTCCCCATTGGCTTTGGTAGAAGATTTCCACACGACCTTCATAGGGATAGTTTCCATCCATTAGACGAAGATTTCCATCTTTGAAGTGAATCAGAAAACATTTCATCACTAAATCATGAGCCTTTATTGGTAAAATGCAATATTGATTCCAAGTTTCCTGTCCACAGAAACAGATTAACACTTTATTGGATAATTTGTCAAAAATAGATCTTAACAATCAATTACAATGAAAGACGATATCAAACCTGCAAACTGAGTAACACCCGGTGCTAAGGTTGATGATGTGCAAACAACAGCAGCATCTTCAGCATGGCCACAATTCTGGGTTCTCCATCCTGGGTGAGGACAATCCATCAACCTACTCTCTTCACCAACACATTCCAAGTCATCCAAGAAAATCTCTCCAACTCCAGTTGGGAATCTGTCAGTGGCAGAAAAAGCAGATTCAGCAGCTGGGAATCCAAGTTGTCGACAGACGACAGTAGCATCTTGGATATCCCACAAGTCATCACAGATGGTTCCCCATTGGCCTTGGTAGAAGATTTCCACACGACCTTCATAGGGGTAGTTTCCATCCATTAGACGAATACTTCCATCTATGAAGAGAATCAGAAAATATAACATTGTTAGGTCATGAGTCTTGGTTAGTGAATTGCGTTATTGATTCCCAATTTTCCTAGATCAACACTTTAGTGGATAAAGCCAGAGGTTGGACTATATCCTTCACAGTTTATAACTTTACCACATCTTACAAATTTATATCTTGAAAACTGAAATGTAGAATCATGTTGAAATTGAAGATGATGTCATACCTGCAAACTGAGTTACACCTGGTGCTGAAGTTGATGTTGAGCAAACAACACCAGCATCTTCTGAATGGCCACAATTGTCAAACCCCCATCCTGGATGTTGACATTCAATCAATCTACTTTCGTCACCACTACATTCCAAATCATCCAAGAAAATCTCCCCAGTTCCAACTGCGAATCTGTCAGTGGCAGAAAAAGCAGATTCAGCAGCTTGGAATCCAAGTTGTCGACAGGCAACGTTAGCATCTTGGATATCCCACAAGTCATCACAGATGGTTCCCCATTGGCCTTGGTAGAAGATTTCCACACGACCCTCATAGGGGTAGTTTCCATCCATTAGACGAAGACTTCCATCTATGAAGAGAATCAGAAAACATAACATTACTAGGTCATAATGAGTCTTTGTTAGTGAATTGCATTATTGAATCCCAGGGTTTCCTGGTCAGAAAACAGATCAACACATTAGTGGATAATGCAAAATACCAGAGGTTTGACTGTAACCTACACAGTTTATAACTTTAACACGTCTTACAGATTTATATCATGGAAACTAACATGTACAATTATGTTAAATTAGAAGATGTTGTCATACCTGCAAACTGAGTTACACTTGGTGCTGAAGTTGATGTTGAGCAAACAACACCAGCATCTTCTGAATGGCCACAATTTTCAAACCCCCATCCTGGATGTTGACATTCTACCAGTCTACTTTCGTCACCACTACATTCCAAATCATCCAAGAAAATGTCCCCAGTTCCAACTGTGAATCTGTCAGTGGCAGAAAAAGCAGAATCAGCAGCTGGGAATCCAAGTTGTCGACAGACGACAGTAGCATCTTGGATATCCCACAAGTCATCACAGATGGTTCCCCATTCGCCTTGGTGGAAGATTTCCACACGACCCTCATAGGGGTAGTTTCCATCCATTAGACGAAGACTTCCATCTGTGAAGAGAATCAGAAAACTTAACATTACTAGGTCATGAGTCTTGGTTAGTGAATTGCGTTATTGATTCCCAAGTTTCCTAGTCACAAAAACAGATCAACAGATCAGTGGATAATGCAAAATGCCAGAGGTTGGACTATATCCTACACATTTTATAACTTTATCACATCTTACACATTTTTATCATGAAAACTAACATGTACAATAATGTTAAAATAGAAGATGTTGTCACACCTGCAAACCGAGTTACACCTGGTGCTGAAGTTGATGTTGAGCAAACAACACCAGCATCTTCTGAATGGCCACAATTTTCAAACCCCCATCCTGGATGTTGACATTCAATCAATCTACTTTCGTCACCACTACATTCCAAATCATCCAAGAAAATCTCCCCAGTTCCAACTGTGAATCTGTCAGTGGCAGAAAAAGCAGAATCAGCAGAAGGGAAGCCAAGTTGTCGACAGGCAACGTTAGCATCTAGGATATCCCACAAGTCATCACAGATGGTTCCCCATTGGCTTTGGTAGAAGATTTCCACACGACCTTCATAGGGATAGTTTCCATCCATTAGACGAAGACTTCCATCTTTGAAGTGAATCAGAAAACATTTCATCACTAAATCATGAGCCTTTATTGGTAAAATGCAATATTGATTCCAAGTTTCCTGTCCACAGAAACAGATTAACACTTTATTGGATAATTTGTCAAAAATAGATCTTAACAATCAATTACAATGAAAGATGATATCAAACCTGCAAACTGAGTAACACCTGGTGCTAAGGTTGATGATGTGCAAACAACAGCAGCATCTTCAGCATGGCCACAATTCTGGGTTCTCCATCCTGGGTGAGGACAATCCATCAACCTACTCTCTTCACCAACACATTCCAAGTCATCCAAGAAAATCTCTCCAACTCCAGTTGGGAATCTGTCAGTGGCAGAAAAAGCAGATTCAGCAGCTGGGAATCCAAGTTGTCGACAGACGACAGTAGCATCTTGGATATCCCACAAGTCATCACAGATGGTTCCCCATTG
Source organism: Leptasterias polaris (assembly GCA_037783415.1). NCBI lineage: Eukaryota > Metazoa > Echinodermata > Asteroidea > Forcipulatida > Asteriidae > Leptasterias > Leptasterias polaris. The sequence continues at coordinate 3,213,682 of JAZGTN010000073.1, read as the reverse complement.
GCCTTGGTAGAAGATTTCCACACGACCCTCATAGGGGTAGTTTCCATCCATTAGACGAAGACTTCCATCTATGAAGAGAATCAGAAAACATAACATTACTAGGTCATAATGAGTCTTTGTTAGTGAATTGCATTATTGAATCCCAGGGTTTCCTGGTCAGAAAACAGATCAACACATTAGTGGATAATGCAAAATACCAGAGGTTTGACTGTAACCTACACAGTTTATAACTTTAACACGTCTTACAAATTTATATCATGGAAACTAACATGTAGAATAATGTTAAATTAGAAGATGTTGTCATACCTGCAAACTGAGTTACACTTGGTGCTGAAGTTGATGTTGAGCAAACAACACCAGCATCTTCTGAATGTCCACAATTTTCAAACCCCCATCCTGGATGTTGACATTCTACCAGTCTACTTTCGTCACCACTACATTCCAAATCATCCAAGAAAATCTCCCCAGTTCCAACTGTGAATCTGTCAGTGGCAGAAAAAGCAGATTCAGCAGCTGGGAATCCAAGTTGTCGACAGACGACAGTAGCATCTTGGATATCCCACAAGTCATCACAGATGGTTCCCCATTCGCCTTGGTAGAAGATTTCCACACGACCTTCATACTGGTAGTTTCCATCCATTAGACGAAGACTTCCATCTTTGAAGATAATCAGAAAACATATAGGTAATCACACATATACATAACGAGCTGTTGTTAGTGAATTGCACTGTTGATCCCAATTTACTGATCACTTTAATGACAAGTCTTGTTTTAAATTGAAACAATAATTCCCAGTTTCCTGGTCACAAAAACAGGTCAACACATTAGTGGATAATGTAGAAAGCCCGAGGTTGTACTTTATGCTACACAATCATGAGATTTAAAATATTTTTCAAATACATTTGTTAACAATAAATTAAAATGAAAGATGATATCAAACCTGCAAACTGAGTTACACCTGGTGCTAAGGTTGATGTTGAGCAAATAACAGCAGCATCTTCTGCATGGCCACAGTTCTGGGTTCTCCATCCTGGATGAGGACAATCTATCAACCGACTCTCTTCACCAACACATTCCAAATCATCCAAGAAAATCTCCCCAGTTCCAACTGTGAATCTGTCAGTGGCAGAAAAAGCAGATTCAGCAGCTGGGAATCCAAGTTGTCGACAGACGACAGTAGCATCTTGGATATCCCACAAGTCATCACAGATGGTTCCCCATTGGCCTTGGTAGAAGATTTCCACACGACCTTCATAGGGGTAGTTTCCATCCATTAGACGAAGACTTCCATCTTTGAAGTGAATCAGAAAACATAACATTACTAGGTCATGAGTCTTGGTTAGTGAATTGCGTTATTGATTCCCAAGTTTCCTAGTCACAAAAACAGATCAACAGATCAGTGGATAATGCAAAATGCCAGAGGTTGGACTATATCCTACACATTTTATAACTTTATCACATCTTACACATTTTTATCATGAAAACTAACATGTAGAATAATGTTAAATTAGAAGATGTTGTCATACCTGCAAACTGAGTTACACTTGGTGCTGAAGTTGATGTTGAGCAAACAACACCAGCATCTTCTGAATGGCCACAATTTTCAAACCCCCATCCTGGATGTTGACATTCAATCAATCTACTTTCGTCACCACTACATTCCAAATCATCCAAGAAAATCTCCCCAGTTCCAACTGTGAATCTGTCAGTGGCAGAAAAAGCAGAATCAGCAGAAGGGAAGCCAAGTTGTCGACAGGCAACGTTAGCATCTTGGATATCCCACAAGTCATCACAGATGGTTCCCCATTGGCTTTGGTAGAAGATTTCCACACGACCTTCATAAGGATAGTTTCCATCCATTAGACGAAGACTTCCATCTTTGAAGTGAATCAGAAAACATGTCATCATTAAATCATGAGCCTTTATTGGTAAAATGCAATATTGATTCCAAGTTTCCTGTCCACAGAAACAGATCAACACTTTATTGGATAATTTGGAAAGCCTGATGTTGTACTATATCCTAAACGATCAATAAATTTAACACATTTGTCAAAAATAGATCTTAACAATCAATTACAATGAAAGATGATATCAAACCTGCAAACTGAGTCACACCTGGTGCTAAGGTTGATGATGTGCAAACAACAGCAGCATCTTCAGCATGGCCACAATTCTGGGTTCTCCATCCTGGGTGAGGACAATCTATCAACCGACTCTCTTCACCAACACATTCCAAATCATCCAAGAAAATCTCCCCAGTTCCAACTGTGAATCTGTCAGTGGCAGAAAAAGCAGATTCAGCAGCTGGGAATCCAAGTTGTCGACAGACGACAGTAGCATCTTGGATATCCCACAAGTCATCACAGATGGTTCCCCATTGGCCTTGGTAGAAGATTTCCACACGACCTTCATAGGGGTAGTTTCCATCCGCTAGACGGAGACTTCCATCTATTGGGTGAACATATTAAATGGTTCATCACGTGTTAAATTAAAATTGTCATGTTTCGAAACCTTGGTCTGTCCTACTATGAGAAAACCATAGAGTGCATAATATCTCGGGTTTAGCCTATTAATGAAATTCAAGTCATCGTCCTACAATACTCTTAATAGACTGTGCAAGTCTCGCGCGTGTCCGAACGAGAAAACACGTCAAACGAAGAACATGTTTATTTCTGAAATTAAATCTTTGTTTTAAATTATATCTGAAGAACAAAAATAAATCATTACAATTTTATGAAAAGTTTTAGCTTTTGAAAAAACAATCACAATAGTGTGTATATTATTATTGAAAAAAAAATTTAAACTCTGGGACAAGGATGTCTATTTGATGTTAACTTTTTAGAAACCCCTTATGCGGATTTCGTGAAGGTCAAACGGGTCTTAAATGGACCCGTATCGCAGTTTAAAGAGGATGCTGACGCCTCAACAACCATAGACTGCAATGAAAAGGGTTTGCTTTGCAATTACAGCATCTGGCACTTATAATTGCGCATCCAAAACAAGCGTTTACGTAAGTTACATGATCGGAGGCGAGCACAAAATTCTTAATTTTTTGCAATAACCGGAAGCTGAGGTCAAGTTTAATTCTTGGGTTTTCTTCGTTATATTGTTGAATTGGTTTTACTTTCATATGTTGTTATCACTTAGTATTACATTCCCAACAACATGTATACTTTTCTAGGTCATAACCTACGTTAAACTAAAATAATTGACGAAACAAAATCTCGCCCACGTAAAACTCCATATGGTTGGGACCACTATGGTCCCGGAAGTTCGATGACGCGCGAGACTTGCACAGTCTATAACCGTTTTTAAATAATAAAAATGTGACTGTTAAATTGATCTCGATCTTATTAGAACAACACTCCTTACCTGAAAATGCTGTTACACCAGGTGGTTGAGTTGTTGTAGAGCAAATGACAGCAGCATCTTCTGAATGGCCACAATTATCTAATCCCCATCCTCCATGAGGACAATCTGTTAAACTGCTCTCGTCACCAATACATTCAAGATCATCCAACAATATCTCCCCAACTCCAACTGAGAATCTGTCACTGGCAGACATAGCAGATTCAGCAGCTGTGAAGCCAAGTTGTCGACAGACGACTGCGGCATCTTGGATATCCCACAAGTCATCACAGATGGTTCCCCATTGGCCTTGGTAGAAAACTTCCACACGACCTTCATAGGGGAAATTCCCATCAACTAGACGAAGACTTCCATCTGTTGTGGAATTCAGGAAATCTTATATTACTTACTGGTAACAAGTCTAATTAGCTTCCAACAACCTAAACTTTGTTAATCCTGGCTCGCCTTGAGAGAAACATTAATTTTGTTAATTTTTAGTCTTCTTGGTAATGAAACCAAAAACAAAGCACTCTATAACAAACCCTAAAACATGCCAAAAGGACCCACTGTAAAATGGCAATGAAGAAATGTTCAGTAATAGATGCTTGAGAAAAATCCTAGGAGGATAAACTAAGGACTGAAAACTCAATCTACTTAGGAGGCTCCATCCAATGTGGGATACAATTCAAATCAACAGAGCAGGGCAAACAAACCAAAACACATCCAGCCAAACTAATTCCTGCTCTCAGTTTGTGAAATTCAGGATCATTTAGATCATCAAAGAGTGTTTAACTCAAATTGAAAGGCTGTCACTGACTGAAATAGCATCTCCGACAGAAGTTTCCTGGATCCTGAATATCCAAACCAGTATCCTTAAAATAGTGTATACGAAGATGATGATCTTCAGTCATCGAATTGCACAGAGGCCACGAAGGGCCGGTCTAGCAGCTGTCTTGACATTGGTACCTCTTCAAAATTTTCCAATAGACTTTACAATTTTTTTATGGAAGTGCTCTTTGCCGAATGAAAATGGCCTTGCCCTCTCAAAGACAAAATTCCAGGCCTTGATCTTACTCGTCGTTTGGATGCCGCTTGACCATGCAAGTCTTGCACTTATTTGAAGGTTCAGACCCTTTCTTGGGAGACATTTTGTGTGAAAGCACTGTTAAGGTCCATCGCCAATGGCGAATTTGGAAAAGTCAAGAATACATAAGAGCATCTGTTTAACTCAAATTAAACGTCTATGAAAAGATTGAGTCTTTGAAAGCTCATGACAAATCTCCAGACTTCAAGGACCTTGCTCTCTATGACATCTGCTGTATAAACATAATTATCTGCCCAGATAAAAATTTAATAAAGTAAAATACCTGGTATGGAGGATACTCCAGGAAGAGTGGTTGTTGCAGACATTGCACAGATGACTCCAGCATCTTCTGAGTGACCACAATTATGATCACCCCATCCTCGGTGAGTACATTCTCCCAAGGTGCTCTCGTCTCCATCACATTCCAGGTCATCTAGAAGTATTGGCCCATCTCCAATGGTGAATTCAGCAGCTGCAGTGGTAGCTCTGACTGCTCCTGGGAATCCAAGCTGACGACAGACTACAACAGCATCTTGTAAGTCCCACAAATCATCGCAAACCGTTCCCCACTGGCCATCATAGAAGACTTCTACACGACCCTCATGTGGACCCGAACCATCCACCAAACGAACACTACCATCTAGTGGAATATAAACATCAAAGCTAACATTGTTAAGTGTGGGGTTTGAAACCAGTTCAGAAAGTGTCATAATTGTGGACAATTAGGCTAAAAGGCTTTATTCTTGATAATGCCTCCAATAAATCTTGTGGTGAATTTGGCAAAGTCAAGATTATTAAAAAGTACCTGTTCAACTCAATTTAAACCTCTACAAAAAAATTGAATCTTTGGAAGCTCATGAATAATCTACAGAAATCCAGGACCTTGCTCAGTCTGCAAGGGTAAGATATAACAAAGTAAAGTACCTGGTATGGAGGACACTTCAGGAAGAGCAGTTGTTACAGACGTTGCACAGAGGACTCCAGCATCTTCTGAGTGACCACAATTACTATCGCCCCATCCTTGGTGAGTACATTCTCCCAAGGTGCTCTCGTCTCCATTACATGCCAGGTCATCCAGAAGTATTGGCCCATCTCCAATGGTGAAGTAAGCAGCTGCTGTGGTAGCTCTGACTGCACCTGGGAATCCAAGCTGACGACAGACTACAACAGCATCTTGTAAGTCCCAAAAGTCATCGCAAACCGTTCCCCACTGGCCATCATAGAAGACTTCTACACGACCCTCATGTGGACCCGATCCATCCACCAAACGAACACTACCATCTAGTGGAATATAAACATCAAAGCTAACATTGTTAAGTGTGGGGTTTGAAACCAGTTCAGAAAGTGTCATAATTGTGGACAATTAGGCTAAAAGGCTTTATTCTTGATAATGCCTCCAATAAATCTTGTGGTGAATTTGGCAAAGTCAAGATTACCAAAGAAAGAGTATCTGTTCAACTCAATTTAAACCTCTATGAAAAGATTGAATCTTTGGAAGCTCATTACAGATGAACAGACTTCCAGTACCCTCTGCTCTCTAAGACATCTGATATGATAAAACATTTACTCAGTCTTCACGGTTAATTATAATAAAGTAAAGTACCTACGAAAAGATTGAATCTTTAGAAGCTCATTTTTAGTTTTTTTCTTTTATGAGATATCGCCTAACTCACAAGGCCACGGACCGCCACTTCAAGGTGAGGGCTACAATTAACTGATTTGGGCTATCGACCCAAATCAATTGACACCAGGGGCACGTTGCCTCCTACTCCTGGGGCTGAAACAGGGTTACCTCCTTCACAGTCCGTAAGGATGTAGGCATGGGTATCATCCACTAGGAGCCTGTCTGGTAGAGCAGAATGCACTACCTTCCCAACTTTTGAAAGATGAAAGATCTACAGAAACCCAGGACCTTGCTTTGTGCAACATCTGAAATATTAAAAGATAGGCTCAGTCTGCAAGGTTAAGTATAACAAAGTAAAGCACCTGGTATGGAGGACACTTCAGGAAGAGCAGTTGTTACAGACGTTGCACAGATGACTCCAGCATCTTCTGAGTGACCACAATTACTATCGCCCCAACCTCGGTGAGTACATTCTCCCAAGGTGCTCTCGTCTCCGTTACATTCCAGGTCATCCAGCACTATTGGCCCATCTCCAATGGTGAATTCAGCAGCTGCAGTGGTAGCTCTGACTGCACCTGGGAATCCAAGCTGACGACAGACTACAACAGCATCTTGTAAGTCCCACAAGTCATCACAAACCGTTCCCCACTGGCCATCATAGAAGACTTCCACACGACCTTCAACTTCTGAAGAGCCATCAACCAAACGAACACTACCATCTGCAGGGAAAATTCAGACATGAAACGGTGTTTAACCCTTTCAATACCATTGTCGAGTTTACTCGACAGTGCGCCGTGTAGTGCTTCCTTACCAATGTCGAGTTTACTCGACACAAAAAGCAGAGGCGTTTGAGAGCCTGTAATTATTTTGTTTGGCGCCCTCTGCTGTTGACCTTTATATAGACGGGTAGCTTGTTTATCGAGCTTCACAATGGTGTGTATTGTATAGGGGGTCGCCATTACGATATTCCGAGAAAAATTACATTGCATGCAGCAGTACTTCCAGATTTCACGCTTCCGTTTTCCAGACAAAAAATCACCATCATGGCTGTTCGTGACCTGGAGGTTTTGGTTGAAATATTTGTCGTAAGTGACTCCGAATTGGACTCAGAAATATCTGAAGAAGAACCTAGTGAAGATTCAGATGAAACTCGTGATGTTTCGTCGCCAGGCACATTCAATTATGACAACTATCCTGACGATATACCGGTAGCTGGACCGAGCACGGCACCCGTTCAACGCCGTGGGCTTGGGCGTGGACCCGGCGGGCCTCGACCCATTTGTGCCGATCGAGGTGACAAAGGACATAAAGATAATGTATACAAATTTGACATCATATAAAAGGAAATTTCATAAGCTACAAATTGTATGCATAAAGTTTTTCCACAAAAATATGTCTTCACACAGAAAATCAAGATTGAAAAAATGTGAACACTGCACGTTGCTTTTTTTGTGTGTGTGTGTGAAAAAATGCGGTACACAGCAACCCCTATAAAAAATGCGGTATTGAAAGGGTTAAAGCACAACAAACACTGAAAAGTTATTGACTACACCTGCACCCAGCACAGGTTAAGATGACAGGGATTGAACCTCAATTAAGACTGAAACACCATCAATTTTAAATCACTATAAAACAAAATAAAGTAATCAAGATGTCTCAGTGGTTTCTTCCCTGCTTTTGACCTTTGTCGACCTTGGTCTGATTTCAGCACTGGGGCCTTTCACGTGTATTTGGTTTTCAGTCCCACCTTGAATTGACTGTGTTGAGTATTATTAAGCGTTTTTCTTCTAAGTCTAAAACTGAAGCCTCTCCGTTGTCTTCTTTTAAAAAGTTGATGTGATATTTCCATAAGGAGGCTTCACAGACTCTATTTATCAAAATTAGATTGAGAAACATTACCTGCAGCTGGAGACAAACTTGGACTGACTGAAGATGCAGCTACATCAGAACAAACAACACCAGCATCTTCTGAGTGACCACAATTACTATCGCCCCATCCTCGGTGAGTGCATTCTCCTAAGGATGTCTCGTCTCCATTACATGCCAGGTCATCCAGAACTATTGGCCCATCTCCAATGGTGAATTCAGCAGCTGCAGTGGTAGCTCTGACTGCACCTGGGAATCCAAGCTGACGACAGACCACAGCAGCATCTTGTATGTCCCATAAGTCATCGCAAACCGTTCCCCACTGGCCATCATAGAAGACTTCCACACGACCTTCAATTTCTGAAGAGCCATCAACCAAACGAACACTACCATCTGGAAGGAAAAATCAGTTAAGAAATGGCGTGTCAAGCACAACAAAAACTGAAAAGCAGTGGACTACACCAGCACCCGGGTTGAGGTGACAGGGATTGAACCTGAAATACACTCAATTATAAATCATTAAAAAAAACAGTAAAAAGTAAATCAGGATGGCAGGTTTTTTTCTTCCCTGCCTGTGACCTCTGTCGATCATGGTTTGATTTCCGCACTTGGGCCTTTCACGTGTATTTGGTTTTCAGTCCCACCTTGAATTGACTGTGTTGAGTATTGTTTAGCGTTTTTCTGCCAAGTCTAAAACTGAAACCTCTTCATTGTCTTCTTTTAGAAAGATGATGTGATATTTCCATAAGGATACTTCACAGACTGTATATTTCAAATTCAGATTCAGAAACTTTACCTGCAGCTGGAGAATAATTTGGATTGACCGAAGATGCAGCCACATCAGAACAAACAACGCCAGCATCTTCTGAGTGACCACAATTACTATCGCCCCATCCTCGGTGAGTGCATTCTCCTAAGGATGTCTCGTCTCCATTACATGCCAGGTCATCCAGAACTATTGGCCCATCTCCAATGGTGAATTCAGCAGCTGCAGTGGTAGCTCTGACTGCACCTGGGAATCCAAGCTGACGACAGACCACAGCAGCATCTTGTATGTCCCATAAGTCATCGCAAACCGTTCCCCACTGGCCATCATAGAAGACTTCCACACGACCTTCAACTTCTGAAGAGCCATCAACCAGACGAACACTACCATCTGCAGGGAAAATTCAGACATGAAACGGTGTTTAAAGCACAACAAACACTGAAAAGTTATTGACTACACCTGCACCCAGCCCAGGTTAAGATGACAGGGATTGAACCTCAATTAAGACTGAAACACCATCAATTTTAAATCACTATAAAACAAAATAAAGTAATCAGGATGTCTCAGTGGTTTCTTCCCTGCTTTTGACCTTTGTCGACCTTGGTCTGATTTCAGCACTGGGGCCTTTCACGTGTATTTGGTTTTCAGTCCCACCTTGAATTGACTGTGTTGAGTATTATTAAGCGTTTTTCTTCCAAGTCTAAAACTGAAGCCTCTCCGTTGTCTTCTTTTAAAAAGTAGGGTGTCATGGCCGAGTGGTTAAGAGCATCGGATTCAAGTTCTGGTGGTTTAGTCATCGGGGTGTGGGTTCGAGTCCCGGTCATGACGCTTGTGTCCTTGAGCAAGACACTTTGCTATAATTGCTTCTCTTCACCCAGGGGTATAAATGGGTACCTGCAAGGGTAGAGGTTTATATTGTGTTTGAAAAAGCCTTCGGAGCACCATCACGGCAGCCCGGACTGTATACTCCCCAGGGAGCTGAGAAAGATTAAAGGAATGTTATTGGCCCAATGACCAGGGCACTAATGTAAAGCGCATTGAGACGTTATTGTGAAATGCGCTATATAAGAACTGGTTATTATTATTATTATTATTATTTCCATAAGGATGCTTCACAGACTCTATATATCAAAATTAGATTTAGAAACATTACCTGCAGCTGGAGACAAACTTGGACTGACTGAAGATGCAGCTACATCGGAACAAACAACACCAGCATCTTCTGAGTGACCACAATTACTATCGCCCCATCCTCGGTGAGTACATTCTCCCAAGGTGCTCTCGCCTCCATTACAATTCAAGTCATCAAGAACTATTGGCCCATCTCCAATGGTGAATTCAGCAGCTGCAGTGGTAGCTCTGACTGCACCTGGGAATCCAAGCTGACGACAGACTACAGCAGCATCTTGTAAGTCCCAAAGGTCATCGCAAACCGTTCCCCACTGGCCATCATAGAAGACTTCTACACGACCCTCATGTGGACCCGATCCATCCACCAAACGAACACTACCATCTAGTGGAATATCAACATCAAAGCTAACATTGTTAAGTGTGGGGTTTGAAACCAGTTTAGAAAGTGTCATATTTGTTGATACTTAGGCTAAATAGCTTTATACTTGATAATGCCTCCAATACATCTTGTGGTGAATTTGGCAAAGTCAAGATTACCCAAGAGTATTTGTTCAACTCAATTGAAACCTCTACGAAAGATTGAATCGTTGGAAGCTCATTACAGATGAACAGACTTCCAGTACCCTCTGCTCTCTAAGACATCTGATATGATAAAACATTTGCTCAGTCTTCACAGTTAATTATAATAAAGTAAAGTACCTGGTATTGAGGACACTTCAGGAAGAGCAGTTGTTACAGACGTTGCACAGATGACTGCAGCATCTTCTGAGTGGCCACAATTACTATCTCCCCATCCTCGGTGAGTACATTCTCCCAAGGTGCTCTCGTCTCCATTACATTCCAAGTCATCCAGCACTATTGGCCCATCTCCAATAGTGAATTCAGCAGCTGCAGTGGAAGCTCTGACTGCACCTGGGAATCCAAGCTGACGACAGACTACAACAGCATCTTGTATGTCCCACAAGTCATCGCAAACTGTTCCCCACTGGCCATCATAGAAGACTTCCACACGACCTTCAATTTCTGTAGAGCCATCAACCAAACGAACACTACCATCTAGAAGGAAAAATCAGTTAAGAAATGGTGTTTCAAGCACAACAAAAACTGAAAAGCAGTGGACTACACCAGCACCCGGGTTGAGACGACAGGGATTGAACCTCAAATAAGACTGAAATACACTCAATTATAAATCATAAAAATATAAAAAAATAGTAAATCAGGATGGCTGGTTTTTTTCTGTCGATCCTGGTTTGATTTCCGCACTCCGGCCTTTCACGTGTATTTGGTTTTCAGTCCCACCTTGAATTGACTGTGTTGAGTATTGATTAGCATTTTTCTGCCAAGTCTAAAACTGAAACAGCTTCATTGTTTGTTTTTTTAAAAGTTAGTGTGATGTTTCCATAAGGATGCTTCACAGACTGTATTTATCAAATTCAGATTCAGAAACTTTACCTGCAGCTGTAGACAAACTTGGACTAACCGAAGATGCAGCAGGATCATAACAAACAACAGCAGCATCTTCTGAGTGACCACAATTGTTAACTCCCCATCCTCGGTGAGTACATTCTCCTAAGGATGTCTCGTCTCCATTACATTCCAGGTCATCCAGAACTATTGGCCCATCTCCAATGGTGAATTCAGCAGCTGCAGTGACAGCTCTAACTGCTCCTGGGAATCCAAGCTGGCGACAGACAACTGTAGCATCTTGAAAATCCCACAAATCATCACAAACTGTTCCCCACTGGCCCTGGTAGAAGACTTCAACTCGACCCTCTGATGGTAAACTCCCATCTGTTAACCGAACAGCGCCCTCTGTTGGATACAGGAAGTTTATTCCGTTAACATTACTGGAACATGAGACCAAAAACAAGTATGAAACCATGGACCTGTGTAAATAAGCCTGCAGCAAGTTGATTTAAACTAAACGATAACCTATACTCAGTTGAAACCTACATATCCGGAGAAGAAGTCATACAGTCAACAATAAGCAAAAACATTAACTGATAGCATGAAAAATCCATCCTGAAAAAACACACACAAAAAAACACCCCGAAAGCCACTCGAAATCAATAATCAGAAAGTCCAAACCCAACTGAAAATAGTTGATAATCTGAAAAGTTTGTAGGTCACCTGTGGCTGTAGATGAAGCTTCAGTACAAACAACACCAGCATCTTCTGAGTGACCACAATTACTATCGCCCCATCCTCGGTGAGTACATTCTCCCAAGGTGCTCTCGTTTCCATTACATTCCAGGTCATCCAGAACTATTGGCCCATCTCCAATGGTGAATTCAGCAGCTGCAGTGGTAGCTCTAACTGCTCCTGGGAATCCAAGCTGGCGACAGACAACTGTAGCATCTTGAAAATCCCACAAATCATCACAAACTGTTCCCCACTGGCCCTGGTAGAAGACTTCAACTCGACCCTCTGATGGTAAACTCCCATCTGTTAACCGAACAGCGCCCTCTGTTGGATACAGGAAGTTTATTCCGTTAACATTACTGGAACATGAGACCAAAACGAGTATGAAACCATGGACCTGTGTAAATAAGCCTGCAGCAAGTTGATTTAAACTAAACGATAACCTATACTCAGTTGAAACCTACATATCCGGAGAAGAAGTCATACAGTCAACAATAAGCAAAAACATTAACTGATAGCATGAAAAATCCATCCTGAAAAAAACACACACAAAAAAACACCCCGAAAGCCACTCGAAATCAATAATCAGAAAGTCCAAACCCAACTGAAAATAGTTGATAATCTGAAAAGTTTGTAGGTCACCTGTGGCTGTAGATGAAGCTTCAGTACAAACAACACCAGCATCTTCTGAGTGACCACAATTACTATCGCCCCATCCTCGGTGAGTACATTCTCCCAAGGTGCTCTCGTTTCCATTACATTCCAGGTCATCCAGAACTATTGGCCCATCTCCAATGGTGAATTCAGCAGCTGCAGTGGTAGCTCTGACTGCACCTGGGAATCCAAGCTGACGACAGACTACAACAGCATCTTGTATGTCCCACAAGTCATCGCAAACCGTTCCCCACTGGCCATCATAGAAGACTTCCACACGACCTTGAACTTCTGAAGAGCCAACCAAACGAACACTACCATCTGGAGGGGGAAAAATCACAACGAAATGGTTGATTCAAGCACAATAAACTTTGAAAAGAACCTGCACCCAGGCTAGATGATGGACATGACTTTAACATTTAGACTGCTACTCTCATTAAATAACAGTTAATAGAAAGTTCTTTGTTAACCATTCTATATGGATGGTGTTGTGTCGTGGTCGATAATAGACAGCGAACATCAAAAACCCGTAGTATTAGGCGCAATATGGCTCTTTCCACTCATTCCCGATGAGGGAAAGTTTTATTCTAGCTGACACATCACATAACAAAGTTCCTTTCCTTTTTCTAGTTTTGGAAAGGCCATTTCTACCCCCGAGAAAGCCCGTATCGACGCCTTCTGCCGTCACACTCTACTCATCACACTGTCTGCCTGCAAAATGTTCTGCCATTTTTGGAGTCGAATTGTTTGTATAATGGTGCGAACCCACTTGAAAGTTTGGCGACCAAAAAGCAGGATTCATCTTTTTGTGGTGTCAAATGAATCATTCAATCCCTACTTATTACTCCCAGGAGATATCAAAGCTACCTAGGCCTACATATTGTTAACCGAGTCGTCATCATCTGCAATTGACGGCATTTTCCATAATAAAACAAAAGCCAAATAGGCCTATCAAGAGATTTTGTGTACATGAAGATACGTATAACATTGCAAGTTTTGTATCACCCACAAGTGGATGCCCAACTTTGATTAAAAACCCTTAAACATATCAATGTTTTCCAAAATATAGCAAATTTCCTGGGTCAAGTAATAGGCATCAGTAATGCCTATTGGCACCATTTTAGATCATAAAATCGCACCTTAGAAATCGGCCTAAAATTAATAAAAATGCTGAATACAAAAAAATGAAGCAGGTGTCTTCACTATTCATTTTGTATTACTTGACCTATTGACCTATCTTGTATTTTGAAATATTAAGATTTTCCCAGCAAAATAAATGGGATATTTTGAGTATCAGATTAGAAGACTATATACTTTCAATCATAATGATTGTTGCTTTTGTTGTTGACTACATGGGGCTGCGATCGCTGGGCACTTTTCCTGAAATATGAGAAGTTATAGCAAGTTGGAAACTGGTTTCCATTCACAGCACTCCTGACAGGAAACGCCAGTTGTTTATAAACTTAAATTTCATACGCCCACAAAAAAGGAAATGCACTTTGCCCTTCAATATGACAACAAAATTGTCCTGCACTTAGCACACACAGTTTAAGATTCGCTTAGGCCTATACGTTTAAAAGTGCAGGAGTGACATTGCTCCACTGTCTCTTGCATTGGACTTCACCAATCTTATCGCAAATGGTCTTCGTTCTTACCGCGATACAACTCCTCTCAACAAAATAATATTAATTGCTAAATCAAGTAGCTGTACAACATTATTATCCCTGTTCATCGGGCATACTTTTAGACCATTTCTCTAACTTCCTCAGAGACCTTATGCATTGACGCCATCCAGCCGCCATCTTAGAGGTAAACTGATGATGAAACAATGGAAAGGCGCTGATTTGTACGCGCGGCGCACATGACTGGCCAATGAACATCTTCCTTTTGACCTCTAGGCGAGGGCGCCCTACTCAAATGACGTCATATGCATAAGGTCTATTTCATCAAGAGTGTAAATACGTAGTGGAAATTCAACTTTAAGAATAGTCAAATTCAATTTAAGAATAGTCTTGAATGCCTATACTTGAATTGGAATGACTGAAACGAATCCGAATAATGTGAAAAAACGAAATCATGTGTGCACGAAAACGAATTGAAATTGAATGCATTTAGCTAAAAATAAACCCTATAGTTTAAGTGGATTAGGGGAAGATGCGTGAATTTGAATGTGTGTGTTAATGAAATCGAATGCATTTTTGCTGAAATTGGCCGGGAAAATGCCCCTTTTAAAAATTGTTTGTTAATTTATTTTTTTACACTCATGGAAAGTTTTTAACTTCGTTGGCAGGAGAAAAAAGTGCAGTGTTACACAAGATTATTCAGATTACCAGTTGTATGTGTTTAAAAAAGCACTTGATACTGACTTGCAATTATGACAACAAAAAAAGGCCTTGATTCTTATGGAATGTAAGAACAAGGAAGGAAGTTGCGCGCTCGGTGGCCCAATCTGTAGATACATCCGGAGAACAAGATCACAGTCACATGGGTCGATTAGTGTTTTGTGTCCTATACATACAACCAAAAACAAGAGGGGAAAACCGTTAGTTCACCGAAAGATGGCACCAACTCCTCATCACTGCGCATGCAATGTGTGTAATAAAAACCACGGTCGATAACAGATTAGTTAGTTGGTCAGTGCGTTTGGTTAAAATCCCAACAGTTATTTTAGAGACCATAGCGGCCACAAGCGGCTTGTACTAAAACGCCCATAGCGGCCGCAAACGACTGCAAAGTTTAACCTATTATTCTATTCACATAAAGAGGTCAAAGTAAAGATCATGGCCACATATGACATTTTCCGAAGTAGTATGTAGACATAGTATATTTTCAAACTAACTTTCTCTTTCATTAATAATTTATGTTGATGTATTTACTGACAAAATTTCATTAAAGAAACTGACAATAGGCCTATTAGCAATGTCTGGGCATGTTGTGATGATCATAATGGCAATAAATGGTTTCTAAAATTACCCTCCATCCCAGCCGGAAAAAAGGACTTTGTCGTCAAGCGTTTTCCCGTTTGAATAATATGCGATATTAATCAATTATGCCTGTAAAACTCAGGTTTTATTTATATGACAAATACCATACTCCCAGGCACTTTGTTTGTGAAGAAAATATGACACGCTAAAATAAGCCAAAAGATTTTATTAAAGTAAGATTACATTAATTTACATGTTAGTGAAAAGTACTCCGCAAAATATGACAAGGAAGTATAAAGCATAAACAAGCCTTCGAGAAAGACTCTGCTTGGGTCGAAACGTCGGGCCATAACTATTGGTTTTTGCAGAACAAACAAGCGTAAGACACTTATAATCACAAGGGTCCAGGGACGGCGCCAAACCGCTGCCAATTTCATCATTAACAATGTTTCAGATTCACCATTGTCTTACTTTATGATTGTTGTCAGTCTTTCATTTGATGTAATACTGTCGTTCTTGGTAGATATCCACTTGACTGCTCTTGTCACACGTGTATACATGTATGTGTGTTGTGTTGTCATGTAGCCTTCGACAAAGACTCTGCTAGGGTCGAAACGTCAGGCTACTATTACTAACCATTTTTTTGCATTTATACCACAGGTCCTTTTGGTTGGTAAGCAGTTTGCAACAGCTAATCCTTTTTTCTCATCCATGGAGATCGTTACAACAAAAAATAAGAATAATAAAATAAGTAAATAGATAAATTAAATTAAATACAAATGATAAAGGACGATACAATACAAAACACTTCAAGAAGTCTGGAAGTAAATACTCGGAATAAAACCAATTGATGCACCGCCTGAAAGTTACAACTTGAATCATGCAACTATCATTCAGACAAAAGGTAATCAGAAAAATAAAAAATAAATAAAATAATGAAACATCAACAGAATTGACGAGCATAAACGATACACCTGTCGGAACTAATTGAGATGTGCGAATTCTTTCTTCATGTCAAAAGGAAACAGTCGTAAGGTGCAACTTCCATAATTAAGTAATGTTTTTAAAAAAGTTTTTTTTTTAAATAGCCTCGCATTTCGATCAAAGCAGAGTCTTTCTCAAAGGCTAAAATTGACAACACAACGGGTTTTAATTTCACAAAGACCAATTTTCACAATGACCTTAGATTGATCTTAACCGTAAATCACTCTTAATAATTGCTTAATAAGCAAAGTGTGACGTCACAATTCAAATCACTATGGTGACACTGACAACTCATCTTAAGATGAATCTTAGTGCTTTGTGAAATCGGCCCCAGATGGTGTAACAGAAGCAGTCAGTTAGACAGAAGTGAGAAGAAAGAGGGACAGAGAGAAGTGAAAGGAGAGCGGTGAGAGATGTTAAATGAAAAGGGAGACATTAGGGGAGGGGGTGGGTGGAGGTTAAGGAGCTAGATAATTAAACGAGGTTGAAGCACAACATAAAAAATCAAAAGGCTGAAGAGGGAGAACGAGTAAAAATTAGTGAATGAGCCAGATTTAATCATGAGACAACCGTGGGGAAAAGGAGAAGGCAAAGACAAACAGTTACTCATCATTTCCTTATTTGCTGCTCAGACAAATAATTTTTTAAATTTTATTCAACTGAGCTGTGAACCCGAAAAGCAACAATTTTATACGACCCTCGTTGACAGTCTTTTACGTAATAATATGTCTCAAAAGTATCATTTTATGATTGAGATGTGATGATTTGAAATAAATATAAAGTCCGCTCCATTAAATGATCAGTTTGTCATTAAGCTGAGTCGCCCCAAGGACCCCCTTTAAGAGTATTGCAAAGAGAGAGAAAAAACCTGTCAGTTGAAACACACACAAATTACATTTTGTTCCCTCGAAAGAGTTTTTCGTCTCCACCTATAATGACATCGAGTGAAAGAAATACATTATCTTTGTTTACCCTTTAAACTTCCTCTTCAACTATAACTTCAATAGACTCCGTACCCATTCTCCCAGCTTTCAATGAAATTTAATCTTTTCAAATTTGTTTGCAAATGAAATTTAATTTGGTTGATGAAATGAAGATGATAAACATTTTGAACACGATAGCTCAATGAAAGAAAATAGGGGGGGGGGGGGGACCAGGAAAACGAAAAGCCATCAAATTAGCTGCTGGAGGTGTAGATTTCCGATGTTAAAAGATTTATCACAATATCGCAATATCGTTTTAAATTGTTTTTAATTCTGGGCCGTTGTTCACAATAATAGAGAGGTTTCGCAAGGCTACGGATACAGATACGGATACGGATACGTCGACACTTTGTGTGTTCACGTGACGCGTAACCGTGGCTTCACCCGTGTTTTGCGTGCGCGTTGACAACGGATACGGGAGCTCATACACGTACGTTAAAAACGGATATCGTTTTGCTGTTTTTAGTTGTATTTGTGCCCTAAATTAAAAAACATTTTCCCCGGTATTGCTTTTAAAGATGTCATTCATGACATAGATAAAAATGTGTTCATCATTTCTTAGCAAAATATTGGGAAAATGCAGTATAAACAATCGTCTCTATTTTGACATGCTTGCCGGAAACTTTCTTTACACGCGTTTAACGTGGGGGTCCGAAAACGATCAGTTAAACAAAAATCCTATTCAATCAAATTCTCCAATGTAACAAGAACATACACAAAATGTTTTTGGATTTGTTTTGATCGCAAAACATATGCCAATGTGTGTCTATACTTTGGCCCAGGCCTGACACATAACTCTATGATTGCGAAACAAAATCTGACGCGCATCTAACGTGAACGGATACGGATATCGTATATGTATCTGTATCCGTACCCGTACGCTTGCGAAACCTCTCTAATACTATTAACTGACGCTACTAAAACCAAACTCGACTCGGTTTTTTCAATGTTTGAAATTCGTCTCATAGTTCTTATATAGCGCATTTACAACAACGTAGGCTATCAACACGCTTTACATTTGCCACACACACATTGCTAGTATTGCTTTACACATTGGCATTACCAGAAAAAATGTGCACTTGTTCTATAAGGAAATAATATCACGTAATAGTTTGAGTTAGAATATAGTTAATGGCTTGGCCCTGTTGATTAGGCGCAGTTGGGCTGGAATGCGGCTCAGCAGCGGCACCGCGTCACAAGATTTTTAACCCAATTCAAATTTAATTGTAGTCTCCTTGATAATTTTATAAGCATTACAAGTTTTCACCATCTTTAAGAAGAGAGCAAACTATTTTCAACAGTGGTGTTGATGTTTTCATCCCGCCCAAAACACTATTTCTACACAAGTTTGGAACTTACCCGTTTGTGCGTTCGCAGCAGAACACAAGAGCAGAAGAACCAATGCAAAACATTCCGGACACGTTTTACATGGTGGATCTCCCATCTTCGTGTTTGAACGTGGAGCTGAGATTGGTAGCAGCTGTTCGTAAGATGGATCTGAAACGGTTGTCCAACCTTATTGTTCAGGTTTTTATAAAGACAATTTTCAGTGTCAGTAAATTTAGTGCTTGGCACACAGTAGCACCCAACTATTATGATGTCATACAACCGATTTCGGACCTAATTGTAGTTTGGAATGGGGGGGGGGTGCATCTGGACTATTCCATTGATTGAAGTGAAATTGAAGTGAAATTGGAGCAGTCCATTCAGCAGGAAAGAGGGGGTTGAGGAAGTGCTATTGACTTTTGGCCCCTGATTTGACACCCCTGAAGCACAATGGAAAAAGTGATGTTTTCCCCCAAACCTCACAGCTTTAAACTGTTTTGCCCATGTGGGCCTATCTGATTTCTTTTCACCGGGATGCGCAGCCTGCAATCATTCAACTGCACTCCATTCGTGGTGAAAGTTGCCTGCGATTGTGTAACTTTAGCAAGTAGAGTCATAATTAACTATAGTCAAACAATTGTCAGGAAGCTGTCCACTATACTGACACAGTTGGTGATAGTTCAATCAACCTGAGAAATAATAATTTGTGTATAAATTGCTTTCGCTTTCCGAGAAAGTTGTATTTGAATCACGGGAATCTAAAGTTTTGAAAGCATGTATCTCTATGGTAAATACTGTTTTGCCCTTTGAGCCTCGCTTTGGCCATATTGATTTCAAGGGTTAAACAAAATGGCCGCCCAAGATCCCACTCAGTCTTTTGGTTTTTCAAAGATCCCGCTCTACTTTTTGTTTTGTTTTATTTGTATTTAATTGTAGGGATGTTTGTGCTTGACTTTTCGAAACCTATAGTTTATTTGTTTAGGCCTATATTATTTAATGTTGTAGGCCCCCTGTATGTTATTTAGTACGGAGCCCCTAAAAGTAAAACTAGAAAAAGGGAAAACAAAATAAATGTCGTTCCATGATCGACAAATAAATTCAGTTCCTCAAAATAACATTTTGTGCCGTCGAAATGATATTTCCTTTCCTTATAATAGCGTTCCGTGCCGTGGAAATCATTATTTCGTTTACCTGTACGGGGACGAATTGATATTTCATTAACTCATGGGAACGAAATAATATTTAGTTACCTCATATAGGAACTGTTTTGGGTTTGTGGCGTCAGGGGCACGGAGTCTATATACCATGTTACATTTGTTTACAAAAAGAGTGACCTTATACGTTCTAATGCATTTCCCGACAGGCAAGATAACATTGGTCTTATGGGACAGTTTACATTTTGTGTCATAATTTTGACATAAATTCAAGAGTTACAAAAGTAACAGTTGTACACCTTTTGAGATATCCCCCTTTCTTCATATCAAAAGTCGAGAAAAATCAGACAGTGCAATCTCCATAAAACATAAGATTTATTTTATTCTTCCATTGAGCTGTGTACAAATGTGCCTGCAGGAAGTCCAGGCTTTGTGGCTCTTTTAGTGTAAACATGTGATGTCACAGGTCACATGGTCTATATACATGTAACCTGTGACGCCATTGAGAGCAATTTTTCTCTTTATTTGAGATCAATGTTGACAACATCAGACAAGGCCACATAACAAACTTTTAAAGGAGAAAAAACAAAGACCAAAACAATTGCGTATTATTATAATTCTATTGTGTAACGAGTGTTTCCCAATTTCAGCCGCAAGGCCATTATAAATCGGGTCACACAGTGGCAAGACTAAACGAAAACAACTGATATAGCAGTTCAACTTACATATAACTTCTCCTGAAGCTTATATTCATGTATAAGCCGTATATCAGTGCCCGGATGTTTGTAGTCACTCGTTCACGGCCGAGGTAAAATTTCCTTCCTATAGACGGATATCATTGTCAAAGGTCATTTTTATCAGTTTGTTATTTTTTTTTAATTTTTTACAAAGAACTAGATAAGAGTTCTTCTGTTCACAAATAGAAATACCAAACTCGGAAGTGTGCCCGTATATATATATTATATATGTGTAATGATATTTTGTTTAATCAAATAATAAACCACATTAATTTTTTGTTGTTACATCAACTGCATCAGTGTCAATTTCATGTTAACACAAAGGGGACAAAACTGTGTTGAAGAACCTCCAGACAAAAATGAATATTCATGGTGTTTTACTTTCCACATGGTCCCGCGTGACACCATGCTAGATGCTCCATCAATGTCATTGGTTGAAAGATTTGCACTAGGTAGGTTCGGAGACTGTGCCTTTTGTTGACGTGCTGGGTGTCTGTCATGCGTATAGTAACTCCAGACCACGTGACCTGTGAATACTTTAATTTGAATGGACCCCTTGCATAATAACCGGCGTCAAACGATGGAAACGTGTGCGCGTGTGCGTGCAACACACAAGTTTTAGCCAATGGTCTTTAATTCTTTGACCTCAGTTGGGACACTGTTTGGGCTTTTGACCTCATAATGCAGGGGGTCTCATTTAGGGTAGCCCGTTTGAGTGTCACCATACAAACTACGTAGATGGGAACAACAAGAGGGCTTAAATTTGTTTATGGTAAAGTTTGGTTGATCATCAGGACTGAGGGTAACCTGAAGCTAAACCATTCAAATATTTCTGTAGGTCAGCGATAAAAATGTAATACATTAATCCTACACCCCAACCGGAAGCCAGAGAACGAAGGTCAATCAGGGATTATGGTTTCACATGACAACACTTATTACAAAAAAAAACCATTCTGCCAGCGCCGACACTCTAGCTAGGGTTAAATTTTAGGGGTGGGGCACAAAGGGGTGCACCAATTTTGTCTAGGGGCACTTCTGGACAATTAAAACTGGATTTCTTGGAACAAGCCCCACTTTTCAGCACTCTTTTTATCCCATTTACTATCATTGACTTGAGAAAAACAACGTATTGCCTTCGCGTAAATGGAAAAATAATTTTTAAACTATTGAAATTATTACATTAAAGCTTCAATCTAGACCAGGCCAATTCTGAAAAAAATCGGTTTGGCAGAAGATTCTGTCCCCCGGAGAATCTGTCCCCCGTATGGCGAATTGTGCAGAAATTTAGTCTGATAGCGCCCTCTTTTGAGTCAACTTCCTTCAGTTCAAATTTAGAATAGTCCCCTGTCTTTATTCGCAGGGATAGAGGCGGCATCGGTCTCACAAACCCAATGGCCTCAATAGATAGATAAACAGTGACGTTAGCTTTCCCATCTGTTCAGTTGGACTAGCTGGTTTATTCAACAATGCAGCGTTCGAGTGACAGCTAGATCGACCTGGTTAAGTTTAGTCGACTCTAGTCAGAACCGGTACCGAACTTGCTCATAATAATGCACAAACTTCTTCTGATAGCGCCCTCTGTTGAATAATTCTCCTTCAGCCTGTGTTAATTTTTGAACGGGGACAAAATCTCCGGGGGACAGATTCAAATGACACCGACGCTTCATCACGTCGTGATTGGTCAATTTGTCCAGGAGGATGGGCCTCTTGGTTTGGCGGGGCGTACGATTGCAATCCGAATAGAATTAGTTGCGCAGCTGGAAAGCTTCTTGTCGACAACCGGAATCTGAGTCATCTTTTGCTGTTTGCATCTGTGAAATTTAGACTTAATCGACGTGAGGTAAGTTTCATCCATTTTGGAGGGATTATAATGGAACTATTCCTGCGATACAAAATTGAAACACTCGGCAAACACACAGTTTGGCAACCTAATCGATCATCCTAAGCCTATAGGCATAAACACCCAAAGTTTCTGACTGCTAGAAACCGCCGTCTGGACATTGAACAAACTCCATGGTCTTAGTGACATTATTATTGAGAAGAAAACAATGGACTTTTCTGTCAGTCTGAAGTCACTGTCTGATTCTCCAGATATATTTCCTTTTTAATCGCTAAAATAACATTCACACACCCCACAATAACTAATTGCAACGCCACTACAGAAACTGGATGGAGAATTAATGGTGGTGAATCGAATCTGATACACAAGCCAGATAAAATATCTCAGAGAAACTATATTGCCCCTTTCTGTTCACATTTTGACGAAATTGTTCACAGTTTGTTATGGATGGGAGTGTTTACTGAAAACTAGGGGACTGGAATGATGTACAATATTATCCCCAAAAACATGCATTCAAGATCCATTCTCAATTAAAACGCTGGAAAATGCATCCAGAAAAATTCGTGCTTTGTTTTTCTCAACAGTAGAAACTTGTACATTGCTGATACATTGAGTTAAAAGCACTCAACATAATAGCTACAAGATCTTCTAGGCCCTTTTACCGATTGCAGCTATTGGAAATAGCTAAGTTAGCTTAGGACCTATCATAGGCTAATTGTATGTGTATACGATTGTTGAAAACGTAAACTTGACGGTTAGATGTATACCGCTCCTGGTGGTATTTCTCACTAGACGCGGGGTTTTCCCCGTTTTTGTATTGTGTATTGAGAAATACTGGTATTTTATGGGCGGAGCTTCCCCGTCTTTTGTCAACAATCTGATCCAAATAATAGGGGCCTATATAAATCATATTCTGATTTCAAGGTGTCAATTTAAATTATTAACATGAGGTCAGACCTCAAAAAGCAATAGTCGAGACTGTTATGACAAGGTGACATCAAAAGCCATCATTTTGAGTAAACAATCATTTTGAGTATACAATCATTTTTTGAGTATCAAGGTCTGTGTCCGTGACTTTATCCATGTTTATAGCCGAATCAGAATGATGTCGACTTCGGACTCAGACGACAGTGTCAACCGAAGTGCAAGGAAACTGAAGAGACGTCGTTCTCAAATGAGGGTTCGTATAATTATAACACAATTAATTCAAAATGTTGATGGGGTCCTTTTTAGATCAATTCAATCATACCAACTGGCCGGTTTTTTCCAGCGAGCGGCTGAAACTAGCTTCTGTTAATTTGATTATACTATGAGTATACCTCGATTTGTTAATAGTTACAGAACACACACAACATTTTAAACGAGGGAAATTGAAATTTTGTTTACGGTTATTATTTGCCCATCGAGGAATAATAAGGGGCCCCTAAAGGGACATCGCAAATGGGGTACGCATACTTTTGCACAATGAGTCGTGAGATTATTCAGGAATAATGTGCCATCACCATCAATATGATTTTAATCAATAAAAACAGTTTCAGAAATTCAGCAAGTCGGTTTTTAGGTCGGCCATTTGGGTTGCCTACTATACTTCAATTCAAATTTGTTTGGGTTAAAACATAATCTAAACGGATAACAACCAGGGGTTGGACACAGTAAGTGTAAACTGACAATTGAGTTATTTTAAAAAAATTAATTTTAAAAGTATGATATTGTTTACCAAGAGAACAAACTTTGTCCAAAAGTTATATCTATCTCCCACAATAACAGTGTTGCTTTTATTTTGTTTTTGGTCAGTTTAGTTCAAGTGATGATGAGAGCGACGAACAAGCCTCAAAGCAGACCGAACACAATATGCCTGTGTTTATGAGGGTCAAACGCAAGATTGTCAATCCCTACTATAATCTTAAAGTCAGATGAATAACGTTTTTTGGTTTGTTTTGTATGCAATTGCAAATCGGTTCGAGACGAACATTTACTGCATTCCTGACACAGTTTAATTTACATTTCACAGTTGAAAGATGACGATGGAGTCAGTGGTGAGGAACTGGAATTGTTGCCGGGGACGTCGAGCAGGAAGGACCCTGCCATCCCAAGAAAACAAGACACCTCACATCAGAAACCTGGGAAAAGGACCCGGGCGCGAGCGTTGGATTTCTCATCATTGGTAAGTACAAAATAGTATACAATCTTTGCTCCTACAGTATCATGATCAAAGAACGGATTGATGTTGTGTTTAGGGATAACTTGTGGTCCGTCTCGTGCCAACTAAAAACGTGATGAAAAGCGCAAGCTGAATCTAAGCCTGTATCAAAAGTTGCATCAATACTTCACAAATAACTGTTCTGTGGATTTTATTTCATTGCGCTTATAGTCGAGTTCAAGTGACGAGGACAAAGAACAAAGAGCACCGCAGATGAGGCTTCGCACGTCTGCCCTCTCCCCATTGCCGGCATCTAACCGGAATCGTGACTTCCAGGTGATTAACTTGTGTACATTTTGTGCCTTACTGCATATCGGTTCAGATTAACGATAACTGTTATCTGACAAATTTCAATTTGTTTATTTTACGGTCAGAAAATGACCCTTTTTTAGGAATAATACAAACATGATAATTATATCTGCTGTGCATGCCCGGTTTCCTTTTTTCAATGTGATGACGTTGCCGAAACTGCAAAAGGTCAAGTGACGGAGAGAGACATCCAACAAAATCCATCGACAGCCCCCGCAACAAATCATCTCAAAGGACTAAGAAAAGGGCAAGAAGTTGTTGGATTTCTCACCATTGGTTCTGCAAACTGCCACATAAAGTGCTCTGCCCATAAAGTGGGCAGACTGAAAACGATATCTCCGACCCTAAAACAGTGAAGAGGGTTTAAAAATCAAGATTGTCAAGATATCTAAACAAAATCGTGGCTTTCGGGTGAAGTTGTACATTAAAAAAAAAATTATTATCTGCAATTACAAGTAGGTTCCAGATTAAGCAATTAATATTACCAGGGTTCGATTTCACAAAGTACCAAGGTTCATCTTTAAAGGGTCTGTATACGTTCGGGTAATGACTCTGAAAATTAATGACAATAAAAACTTACATGGTTAGAAGTACAGCAGCTTTGGATAGTTTAATGCATTTTGAGAAACTTTTCACTTCGAAGTACTACGGTTATGGAAAAATATATCATTTTTTCCCCATAAAAATTTGAATCTGAGAAGCGTTACGGCCGGACGCTCCTCAGATTGTGTATTCCTGTGGGGAATAATTCTTCCCGCGTGGAAATTATTCGCTCTGGTTTTTCGGTGATATCTCAAAAACGCGACCACCTTTTGAAGTGAAATTGTCACTGGTTAATTAGTTTTATTCAATATACCTACATTTATATAGGGTTAACACAATCAGTAGGCTCCAATTACCAAATGTATACAACACCTGAGATGAGTTATCAATATCACCATAGTGATTTGTATAGACCTTATGCATATGACGTCATTTGAGTAGGGCGCCCTCACCTAGAGGTCAAACGGAAGATGCTCATGGCCAGTCTTGGGCGCCGCGCGTACAAATCAGCGCGTTTCCATTGTTTCATCATCAGTTTACCTCTAAGATGGCGGCTTGGTGACGTCAATGCACAAGGTCTATTGTCGGACATCGCACCTTGTTCAGCAATCGACCCATTAAGAGAATCGAGTTAGGATCTTTAGCTCTTTGTGAAATCGGCATACTATTATTGCAAATCTATTGTCTACATGTTGTATTCTTTTTTACAAGTGTGATGACGGAAGCAGCGATGAAGAACTGGAGTGTGATGACGACGGAAGCAGCGATGAAGAACTGAAGCCAGGTTACCAGTGTTCCAATGACGTATACGTCCCGCTGAATATGCCTCACCGGAAGAAATTAAAGAAGTTGTTCTCACCATTGGTACGTGTAATCTTCCACACTACGTAATTAACAAAGCATGATTTTTAAAGAAGGCCTTTGGTCATTCTTTGCATTGAACATAATACAAACTTGTAACAATCTCTCACTCTAGTTTAAGGACGTTGAACGAAGACAAATTTTACCATGCAGCGGGATTTGTTCTCCGGAGATTATGTCCCCCTTATGGGAAAGAAACATGGAATGAAAGAGGATGATTCAAAGAGGTCGCTATTTTATCGACCAGAAGAAGTTTGTACACAGTTCGCAGTATGGGGGACAGAATCTGATCCTGTCATACTAGCCTGAATATCTGAAGACCCATCTCGAGGCTCGGTTAATAACGCCTGATACCAGCCTGAGCGCCTGGCGGGATCCTGCCAGATGTACCTTTGGCCTCGCTTCCATTTCACACGGAGACTCGCAGTCAATCCACATGTACATGTTCAAGTTAAATAGTGAATAAAACAGCATTACACGCATGTACAAACATTATGCACACGCTGCATGCAGACGACCGAAAGTGCAAGCTGAACCAATCCAAACACAGATAATGGGTCACTGCACGTTTATCCAATGAAATAATTGTATCCAATAAATAATTTTGCCTGTAAGACCAGTGCCTCATTGCGGATAAATACAGAGGACCAGTCTACTGCCAAACCGGCGCTCTACCAACTGAGCCATAGCCCTATAAAATTAATGTTGGCGGACTCCCTATGTTGTCACTATCTTTGATTCGGGGTTGACAGATTATTGACAAACTAGGAAGATGACCGTCAACATTAGTTCTAGATGGCTCTCGTATTAGAGCGCCGGCGGCACGTTAATTTGGAGGTCGCACAGGGTTCAAATACCTCTCTCCGGTCAATTTGTCTTCATTAAAAAAAACTGATTAAAATTGACGTCATTTTATTTACCGCGATCTTTGGTGAAAACAAAATGGAAAAGTGCACGCGTGTACGCTCTGGATGCGCACGGCTCTCCTCAGCCAATGCCTAGCCTTTCACGAATGCCCATTTCATCAACGATGGCGGCCATTGCAAGGTCTATCGATATTTTTTTATTGTAAAGTGAATGCAATGTTTTTCTTTGGCAGTCGGAGAAATCTGTCATGCCGAATGGAGATAACAAACGAGCTTACTGCCACGATGTGAATTCGGAAGATGAATTTGAAGGTGCCCAATCCACCAAAAAGAAGTCAACTCCTACTAGTACTAGTAGGAAGTATCCAAGATATATGTATGGTAAGCTCATACCACACCTCCTGAAGCTTAGTAAAGAAAAGAGTCTAGAAGCTTTACTTGAATGGATATTCAACTACGTAGAAGATATGGGCATTGGAAGGGAAAATTGGCAAGACTGCCCTTGTGGGAAAGAGGGAATTCGATATCTTTTTTATATTTGGAACAAAAAGACACACTGTGAGACATTCGTCGGATCACGATGCATCACCCAATTTGGCGAAAGTGTGAAGGCGATCGCAAAAATTGCAAAGAACTTGCTTTGTAATGGCACAAACGCTCATCTGATCGCCAAGAACGCAGATGGAACAGCAAGATTTAAACTCAAGCCCAACTTGGCACTCATTCAGAAGCAAGACATAATCAATAAGGATTTTAACTCGATCCCAGTTCAGAGGGAAGGAACAGACGAAGACGACCCAGTATATGTATTGACGGCAGACGTAGCCGATCTTAACGTCAACATGGAAATAGGTCAATACTACAAAATAAGGGTTCAATTAAAAACAAACGAGACAAACGACTTAAAGGCCATTGTTGTTAACCTTAATCCCATTAGAAGGAAAACCATCATCCCAAATGATGTGAAAAAGTTTGTAAGAGTTTAAGAAAGTCTTGACTGAATAAAACATACCCTCCATATCAAAATCATAAGAAGTTTAACTTTGCAAGACGTCATCCTTCGTGGTGCCCTCTAAAATACGGCTCGACCGAAACCCTCAAAGATCACAAAATATTCCATAGTATCTCCTGTTGCTTCTTGACAATCCATTCCAGCTAAAAGTATTAAAGCAAGTTTTGTAATTGTTACTCCTACCATAGAAAAAAGGGTCCTTTCTCTATGCTCTTACTAATATTGAAATGCTCTAAAACTAAACTTCAAGAGAAGACCTTTGAGCAACCATCATGGAGGTAGGAAAATTATAACGGGAATACACTTTGCTTTATCCCTGGCTCAATTTTGTAAAAGAGACAATGCATTTATAATGACCTGGCTTTACTCTATTTGATGGTCCCAACCACGTTTTAGTTTGTCGCTTGTCATAATAGTTTTTTTATTGTAATGTTTTCTAACCCGTTGTAAATTATGTCGTAATTTAGCGGTATCTATATATAATGACATCTTCAGACCGCACCATGATCCTTGCACTTCTCTTTTAAGTTTTGCCTGCTGCCACCATCGGTGACATAAAAAGAATTTTATCGGCGGTTAATGAAATTATCACATTAAAGAGTATGTGGCATTTTATTCTGGAAATTTCTAGTCCGAAAATGTGTCAAGATTTCAAGGGGTGGGAGGGCACCACGGACATCAATTTTTGTTGGGGGGGGGGGGGGAGGCACGTGAATCAAGAGGTTGGGGGGATTAGGCTGACTATTTTTACATGTACTATGTACTACTGTTGATGAGATTTAAAATCAACTGATTTGTTTCCAACATGAGTGGTCGGGGAACAACCTGTCTGCCAGGCTTTACAGGCGAAAGTGAATTGGCAAAAACAAAAAACAAGTTTGGACAGTTATATATATTTCTGTCGGAAGCTAAATGATATTGATTCTTCTAATAAGCGACTGGATCAGTCAATATTTCCGGTTTTATTTTTAAGGCCTGTGCAGTGCTGCTGTCCTTTATGCTGGAAATCTGCAAATATTATTCCAATACATAAATTTGTAACATACAACTTAGTGTTTCTAATTACAGACCAATTTCTATTAACCCTTATGTAGCAAAAGTTTTTGAAATAAATCTTTCCAGTCAGATATACTTTCTAAGCAAAAGCACAGCTGGTAAAAACAGCGATTGGATGTTATTTACACCAATTTCTCAACGGCCTTTGATTGAGTTAACCTGATACATAAACTTAAATCATACAATTTCAATCCAAGTGTCTTAATCTAAGCTTTATTGCAAAGTTATTTTAAAGGTAGAAATATTATAAGCACTTCTCTTGAAGGTGCCTTGGATCGGGCTAGTTGGTCTATGAAAAGCGTTTGAAACCGTTTGTTATAAAATGCATATGATTAGAATGATGTTTTAAAAGTAGAATATAATGATCCACACAAATATGCCTCGAAATTGTGTGGTTTTCCTTTTACATCGTGAACTAACACGGCAGGCCATTTTGTTGAGCCAAATTTTTGACTCCACAAAATGGTGGACCTTGTTGGTTCGCAAAGTAAAAAGAAAACCACGCAATTTCGAGGCATATTTGTGTGGATCATTGTATTCTACTTTTAAAACATCTTTCTAACCATATGCATTTTATAACAAACGGTTACAAACGCTTTTCATAGACCAACTCGCCCGATCCAAGGCAACGTGTCTCTTTAATCACTTTATTGTGGGGTGTTGTGGCCGAGGGGATAAGAACACAGAACTCAAGCTCTGGTGTTTCTGTTCAGCAGAGTGTGGGTTCGAGTCCCGGTCGTGACACTTGTGTCTCTGAGCAAGACACTTAACTATATTTGCTATAATTGCTTCTCTCCACCCAGGGGTAAAATGGGTACCTGTGAGGGCAGAGATGGTTCTTGTGATTGATTTAGCTTAGTAGCGCATATTTGTTGCACAGGCTGTGTACTCCCCAGGGAGCTGAGATGGTTTAAGGAATGAAATAAATGGCCCAGTGACCAGGGGTAATAATGTTGGAAGCGCTTTGAGACGCCCTTCGGGTGTGAAAAGCGCTATATAAAAACTGGTTATTATTATTATTATTTATTTGTCAGTGATCTCCCTATACTACTCTGATTATCTTTTTGTAAACAAGGTGACAAGGTCTGTATCACCTTGTGGTGCTATAAGCATCTACTTCAATAAATTATGATATCTTTCTGGTAATGAAATACACCAAAAATGGGAAAATGCACACAATCAGGTATGGACTGATAAACCCTATCCACCGGCGAGGCACCGGTCCATAATTGAAACCGGGGTCCACACAGATATCTGGACATAAATTAAGATGAAAGACGTAAAGGTCTTAAGACTGTGAGGTTACCCCTGCAGTCGTCAAGAGATTACATTTTGTAAACTGAGAATGGTGGAGGACGGTTGACTTGATCGAGAATGATCCCAGGAGTTCAGTTGAAGAACCACCTTCAGATCTGACACAAGAAAAAAAATATAAAAAAAATAAAAAAGTCTACATATATCTACAAAGTCTACATCTCATCCCCAGAACTAACTATCTTTATATGATTTGCTACTTGTAGAATTACAGTAAAACAAATAGTAAAATCAACAACAAATATTTAGTAAAACAATATTTTGAATAGTATACTCAGGCCTAAAAAAAAAAATTGTTATGTTGGCGTAACGGGCCAGAAAAAATAGGGTAGGTCGGTCGGGAATTTTTTATTAAATTTTTTATTTATTTTTTTCCGTCTACGAAAAAGACATGTTTTTCTAAATGTTTAAGACGGTAGTAATACACGATAACAAAATTAAACAAGGCTACACACAACAAATAGTATACTTTTAAACTCGCAGATCGACACTTTCCCTTGAATGAAAACACTTTACGCTTCGAAACCGGGCGCCATGTTGATGCGAGGGGAGCGTAACCACGGGGGCCGGGCTGCTGCCGGCCGGGGTCACAGAATAGTTACCATTTTTAGAATGATTATATCATTTTTGTTTTGTAAAAAATGCTGAAACATTAATTAAAATAATTTATATTGTAACTAAATATTTTTTAACACGGAATAAAAGGTTCATGTTTTTCATTGTAGAGCAGCCTCGTGTTCGCTGAACCAGTCTTCCAAGAAAGCAGCACATGTATTCACCATTCTGAAACGCAGCGCAGTATATTGGGAGTCGGGTACGCGACTATAAATGTACAATGTATCGTGGTGCATCTACATGTATCTCAGCTCCGTATGTACATGTACACATTCATTGATATCGCGTCGGGCCGACCAGCCTACGCAATTGTTCTGCGTGTTCGTTGTGCAAAACATTGTGCACTCCAAAGTTCCATGCGCGATCGTCAGACAACACAACAATGACAAACGGTCAGAAATGGTTTCAAAAGTATTTATAACTAACTTATATTGAATTTAATTATTAAATTTCTTCCCTTAAAAAAAATTAAAATATCCAGGGTCGGCCGTATTTTTAGGGTCGGTCGGGTTACGCCAACATAACACTTTTTTTTTTTAGGCCTCAGTTTGCGTTCAACGATCTCAAACATTGAGACAAAAATAAGAAAATATTCAAGAAAGAAATACTCACTGTGAAGCAGAGTAATTGTGTCGTACATCCCATAATCTCAGTGTGTTGTCGATGCCACCTGCATGAATGCAAAATTAGATTTGAAGAGATTCATTTACTCAGAATCTCAATGGCCACAGGCCGAATTAAAACATCTGTGAAAAATTGTTACACAAATTTAATTTGAGAAAATAGAATTAGCTGTTGCAAACTGCTTACCAACCAACCAACCAAAAGAACCTGTGGTATAAATGCAAAAATTAGTTAGTGGCCTGACGTTTCGACCCTAGCAGAGTCTTTCTCGAAGGCTAAATGAGAAAGACTCTGCTAGGGTTTGATAAAGACTCTGCTAGGGTCCAAACGCCAGGCCAACAAATTTTTGCAAAAATAATTTGAATAAAGATGACAAAAGAGTGAAGGGCATGCAACTACAATTTTGTCCAAAAATAAGAGGGAAGTGCAAGGCACAGCAAGACTTGTACTGTTTTTCTTTTCAATTTTCAATGGTACAGCTTTAAAAAAAATTAATAAAAAATTAAAAGTTCAACTGAACAGTTGCATGCCTGAACTTTCAGTCGCTTGAATTTAGAAATAGGCCTTTGCTTAAGATATATTACTCCGCTATATAATTCTATAACCAATTAATATTTTTAAATTTGCTTTGTTGCTTTAGATTTAAATTCATAGATTTTTAATACTCATTCATGTGTTTACTCTCTTTTTATGTAGTGAAATAGAATTATCACTTGTGTTTAAATAATTGCAATGCATGCGTGCAAGAGCACAATTTTACTCAGAAACAAAATGAATGTATCATTTTAAATATGTAGTTTTAGTTGTTAATTGAAGTTGCATCGCCCAGATTTTTTGCCGAAAGACTAAAAATATTTAGAGTTCTGACAATTGACTGTTGTTTCAAAACAAAAAACAGAAATGAGTGATCCGGCACAATGCACAACATTTTTATAACGTTTAAATTGTTTAAACATAGCTGGTGGTAGCTTGAGATAATGTCGGATCAAACAATTTGTAAAGTCGGGTTTGTTCATTGTCTCAAATGAAACTTTCTTGACTATAGGAATATAGATAAATAATATTTAAATCAATTGGTACCACCAATTTAGCAAAACATTAGGCAATGCATCTTTCATATGACAAGTATCGTAGATTGTGTTTAGAAGAAGCCAATAAGAGATTGATGATGATAAAGCGATTGGAGCTAACAAATTTCTGTAAGCAATAAAATAAAATAACAAAACCATCATCAATCATACTCCAATTGTCTGTGTTGTTCTTCACTCTCCGGCTCAGCTTTAGTGAACCCCTTCTATCTATCTGTCTCTTACCCTTTCCACACTGCATCCCTTATCAACCCTGACAAAATAGGGAGACCACCAACATTAGGGCTTGATAGCTCAGTTGGTAGAGTGCCTGCACGTTAATCTTAAGGTTACAGATTCAAACTCCAATCTAGTCAGTCTTTCTTTGAACACCTCAAAATTGCATTACAATTTACCCAGCCAGTTTCCCATTGTGTGTAAAGTTTGTAAAACTTTATATTACCAACCTTCCATTTCAACTTACCAGTGGAGAGCACTGAGCTATCTGGACTGAAAGCCAGGCTATAGACAGAGTCTGTGTGTCCCCTTAACTCCTTGACCAGGCTGCCAGAGCCAATGTCCCACAGTTTCACTCGCCGATCTTCACCTACAAATGTTTGAAAATTACAAATAAAGACAAATTCTGAAAAATCCTGAAAAACAGTCTTGAGAATTTATAGCTGTTGCAAAATGGTTACCGACCAAAAAGGACCTATGGTATACATGAAAAAACAAATTGTTAATGGCCTCATGTTTTGACCCTAGCAGAGTCTTTCTCAAAGGCTAAATGTCCCAGTTTCACTCGCCGATCTTCACCTACAAGTGTTTGAAAATTACAAATAAAGATAATCAACCCTAATCCTGAAAAACAGTCTCGAGTTAAAAAACCCCACTGAACTTCAAGAGTGAGAAAAATAGAATTGTTGCAAACTGCTTACCAACCAAAATTGCCTATGAAATCTTTTATATTTTATAATGGCCTCACGTTTTGACCCTAGGAAAATTGTTCTCAAAGACTAAAAGACCCACAGTTTCCCTTGCCAATTCTCACCGACAATTAAAAATTGAAAATTACAAAAAAAGAAATACAACTATGACAAACAGTCTTGAGACACACGCACAACTCCTGGGCATTGATAGGTCTTCCGTCGACCTCAGAGATTGTGCTGTTTGATACAGAAAGGCAAGGGTCTATACAGAAAACAAAAAAATGTTGCTTGGCAGAAACAGGATACCAGCTGAACTTCCAGAGTGTCATTTCTTTTAGAAAATTTACCATCATTCTCCCTGCATACAGTGGTCCACTGCCCATACGCCAATTGAAACACCTGAGCACTTGGCCAAAAATCAGAAAGGCTGCTTTGACAGAAAGTATTGCTTCAAAATGTTCTGCTAAGCGAAAATAAGCAGGATACCAGTCACAGATTGTGCATGTGACATGGTATTTTGGCTGGTAACCTTATTCTGGCAAGGATAATTTTGTTGTGCTTAGCTACTTTTTGTGCTTAAGCAGCTCCATGAAAATGGGCCCAGATCAAAATCCTGACAAATCTCCAGGGCCTGTTTAACATTTACCGGAAAAGAAGTTTGTTTTCTCAGCTTACCTGCAGATGCAACATATCTTCCATCCGGTGAAACCGCAAGAGCCAAAACTGTCCCCTACAAACAAACAACAGACAAAAATTCAATCTCTTTTGCAGTGAACCCAATCTAGGCTTTACACACGAAGTGGGAAAGTTTTGCCTCAGTTGGTATTTTAAAGAGTAAATAAAACGGATATTTCCAGAGTCAATACACTACTCTGCACTTCCTTAGGGCATATACCTATTGTTTCATGAGTTTTTCCATTATTTGTGGTTTACATTTTTTTTGAAAATGCGATTTGAAAAAAAACGTACTTTTGTTGATTTCCCGAAAATAATGTATATTTCGCCGCTGAGGGCGCCCTCAGACATGAGGCGTTTTTGATTGGTTGACAAATTTTGTGACGACACACCGTGCATTAGGAGTCAGGATAATGACGTCATCTCTGTTTACACTGTGCGTTCATGACTGGGTAGCAATTTCTTCTCAGCTAAATCAGTGGTAAATATATTAGGTTTTTGGTGTGAAAATGCCGAAATCGTGCGCCGTTGGTGGTTGCATTCGCAACAGCGACAGAGACCCTTCCGTCCGATTTTTTCAATTTCCGAGTGACACAAACATATGTCGAGAATGGGTGCGATTTGTGAACACAACTCGATCAAACTTTCGAGTTGGGAAGTGGTCGCACATTTGTAGCGCCCACTTTTCTGACGACTGCCAGGACACTTCGTCGAAATTGATGGCTGGCTTTGGCATACCGTCCAAGTTTAGACTTAAAAAGGAGCAATACCTACACGGAAGTCGCCAAACATTGCAACAACTTGGACACCACGACAAGAGACACAAACACAGAGTAACAGAGAGAAAAGGATGAATGAAAAGGAACGGAGACAGGTAAGTAATTAAAGCAGAATCGGTAGCTGCCTTTCGCAAAATCGTATCGTGAAGGAAAGAAGAATAAGCACTCGAATAGAAAGTTACAAGTCAGTCATGAAATTGCTCTCTAAACTTGTTTCGTTTTCACAAGTATTTGTGTTATAATTCAACGTGTGTTTTCAAATCAATAACTTGTGAGTGTGACTATAAAAGTGTCAATATCGACATGAAAATGATGTCCGGAAATTGGGCATAAGTCGCCGGTAATGTTTGCACACACTGAAAATGATACTGCATTAACTGTTTTTCAAGACTTGTGAACTGAAGTTTTCCTTATGAAATAAGCAGTAATTTTAGAACCCTTTATATTTAACTTGGGGATTTAAGACGTGGGTTGGGTAATGTTTTAGTAAATAAGTAATGTGATTTTGTTTTGCCCAACGTCCTAATACAATTTTGCATTTAATTTTTTTAAATAGGTAATCGAACAAAGCCTTGTCAAGGATCAGGAAAGCGATTCTACAACTCCTAGTTCTATGTACTGTTAGCCATGGCGAACAGGCTGGCACATCTACATCTAGTGACAGTGTAACTGTTTTCCATCACAGTGTGTCGTCAGAAGAGGTTTGTAATTATGGAAATATTTACCCCAAAAAATTAAAAATTAAAAGTTTCTCATCAAAGCAATGATTGTTGTATGATTTTTGTTTGGTAGAGCATTACTTTTTAGGGGGCAGGTTGTGGAGGGAGTAGAGTAGACAATGGAAACAAAACATTTGTACAATTTTATAAATAGGACCTATCATCTCTATAGAGTTCCAGTGCAGGAACACAGTTACACACGGTACATGGAGCTGTTTTACACTTTCTTATTTCATTAGTTTGCTGTTTTATTTTTTTTCGGCAGGAAGTAGGCCAGCCTCTGAAGCAAACTGGGGTACAGACTGAAAACAACGTGAGTGAATAATTGTCATGAATTATTGTTCATACATGATTTAAAGATGTAAAAACCTCAATGCACCCTACACCACCAATGTTGTTTAACTTTGTTGTTGCAGCTTTTTTAAAGAAAACAATTTACCATCCGGCCAGTGCATCCCAATTTTTTAATATAATCTTTTTCAATTTTATATACAAACTGTGGTAGATACAAACAATGATTTGCATTGACATGATCGCAACCTGTCAAAACCCCTGCAGTCCCTAACTACTATTCTGTTGCATTTGTTAACGCTCAGCTATTGGTTTCTCATCAGGTAAGGGATCAAGGTACACAAACAGTTGGAAGGTGGAGGTGCACAATTAACAAGCAAAGGGGAGAAAACATATGGCCTAAAACATCATCCAAGACAACTTATGTGAGGTCCAAGAGAACGCAAACTGACAGGAAAATGTTTTTATGAATTCCAGATTAAAGTATGTACACAAATTATAAACAAAAACAAAAGCAGCATGTGTAAAGTTGTTAAAAAACAAAAACATTTGTTCAAATGTCTTTTTATTTCAGGATTAGGTTATAGTTTGTACAATATCGCACTACATCATGAAACCCTACAAGATAACATGGCAAAATTAATGTACATACCATAATGTTGTTTCCATGTACACTTTCATACGTACAAGGGTTTGGCCTGAAATGTTTTAACTACAAGCCAGCAGGAACAGTTACAGGGAAGGTATGTCTCTGGTAATTACTCCAAAAAATAATGATCATAAAAACTGCCTTGGTGAGCTGTTGAAAACATTATTAGAAATGACCCCCTTTGAAGTATAGTGTAGTTTTAGAGAAAGAGGTCAAATTCATCCCAATATTTTTATCTGTGATGGCATCATATGAAAGCACAACATTCTATGCAACAGGGGTGTTTGTTTTGTTAATTATTTCCTTGAAACTTTGATGACTTGAGCCATTCTTTTACAGATTTGTTATTTATTGCATATATTGGGATACACCAAATAAGGATACACATGTACTGGTATTTGACAATTACCAAAAGTATACCCTGCCTTTAAATTTTCATTTCACTGGTCCCCCAGCTTTTGTACATGTACTGGTCAACATTTCATATCAAAAAGAGATTTTCAACACTGAACTAGCCAGCTTAACGCCTTGCAGTGATTTTTGACTGGTACTCGGGCGTTTTAATCGACATTTGACCAGTAGATCACTGTTAAGGGAGAAAGATGCACTCTCTTTACGGTTAAAACAAACATTTTTCCTGATGTGCATTTCACTACTTCAGCGGTTAAGTAATAAACAACTTGTAAAAACAATGTACATGGCAAATAAGGTGCATACGTTTTGCTTAAAGTCTTCTTAAAAAACAAGATCTTGACAAAAATACTTCATGTACAGTAAAATCAAAGAGGTAGGACCACTGAAGGAGTTCTAAGCAAGCTATTGGCGGCTCATGTTTCCTTTGAAGAAAGTTGCAAATCCTTCAATGGTCCTTCCTCTATGGTGTAATGTATTAATTTTAGTCATGCCATGTGAATTGTCACAAAAGAATGATGAGACAATTGTGTTAATAAAAGCCACTAGAAGGTCTTTCCTACACACGTCTGATGGAGTCCTGTTACTTATGAAATGAAAAGAGTACTTTACATATGTTTTGTTTCAGCTACAGATTTTTTTTACTCGGTATATGAAGTATAAGTATAATCAATTTAATGCAAACAAAACATAAAACCCCTTAAAAAATATTGATGCAAGAAATTAATCCAAATCGGCATATTTAAAACCCTTGTATTCGCCCTCAGGATTAGGATAAGTTGATCTAATAGTCTCCATCACACAAGATGGAAGGGGAACACGGTTAAATCGGCCCAAATATCCCCAGCACCATCTCACGACCTGACGATACGCAACATGACGGAACTTCCTAAGAAGGATATAGAAAAATAAATCCTATCAATTTTAATTTCTAAGAAATAAATAATGAATTAAAAAGGCAGATTTGTATCAACATTATTATGTTTACAGTGAAACAATGGGCATGTTCAACCATGGCCTCATTTTGCATGGATACTATAAAGACTGTTGGTTTTCAAAACCACACTATAGTTAAATAGTTGATAAGTAGGTTATACGTAGGCTTTCTTTAAAAAAAAATGATATTCTTTTAGCAATAATAACCGACTTACTGGTCAACTGTCCCCTGAACTGCGCGTCTCCCATACTGTGTTTGGTACTGCATGTGTGCAGTTTGAAGTACTGCCGGGTGTAAGTAGCATGCCTCAAACCAATCGTGCCTGGTTAGACACTGCTCGGGATCATCAATGTTTAGTTGTAGCTCTAACATCTTGTTTGAAATAGCGTCTACCTCCTTGCAGCACTTGCAGTTCTCTATATTGGTCTGGACAACACAGTTCCCACAGGTGCACCTGTAAACAAAACCATTTTAAAACATAAATAAGTTGCCAGTGATTGATTTTGTACACAATCAATACATAATTAAACCCTTGTTTATTAGAAGAAGATTGTTTTGCATTATGAATACAAGCCACATTTTCAACGTTGACAACTTTACAATTACATCTAACCTAGACCCAGTAACTGGGGCGCTGTACTCCTTTTTTCGAAATTTTGACATCATCGGTTGTACTACTACTAGCGCCCCAGAGGATTATTGTATGTTCATACACGATCCGACTCTCAGCAATATTGACGGGTGCCCTGCCTCAAACCGCGTAATCATCAAGTTTGAGACATGGCACCCGTCTAAAAAAAAATAGACGGGTGCCATGTCTCAACTTTGACGATTACGCGGTTTGAGGCAGGGCACCCGTCGATATTGCTGAGAGTCGGATCGTGTATGAACATACAATAATCCTCTGGGTGCTTGGATTGATGGGACCGACGATGTCAACATTTCGAAAAAGGAGTACAGCGCCCCAGTAACTGGGTCTACATACTACCATGATCTAATCAACTCACATTGAACTGGAGTGGTGATATAATTATGTTTACTATACAACTGCACATACAGATGGGAAAATCGAACCATGGTCAAACTAACGGTCGAGTGCAGTATGTATAGCACCAGCAGTCGACTTCAACAGTCGCATCCCGGAGCGAGACACGAAATAAACATTCTTGATTCAATCAAAAAGTTGGTTTGTTTTTTTATAGTAAAACTCACCAATCGGTATTTAAAAGCCTGTTCTGTTCGAGCTCTTACATCTCTCACATCTTCGTCTTCGTCTTCGCCGCGATGGCCTGCGGGCATGACCGGGCGACTGGCTCAAACCGATACGGTTCAGCCCCACGCACTTCCTCCTCGACGGGTTGATCCTGTTGGTCGTCATCTTCGGGAGAGCTGAACTCGCTCGAATCGCTGTCCGAATTAGTTTCACTGCCACTGGATGGGGCCAGTATCTCCTCGGTTATACTGTGTGCTTCCCAAGAGCTGTCGCTATCCATTTTTGTACAGTTTTGGAGTAATTTGCAAGAGTAAACGACGAGAATGCAACCGAAGATCTTGCAAGTTGCTTTAATGTGTGTGTACAACATGCTCAGGTCAACGGTCACGTCGACGTGTGTATACACGGTGTGACGTCACGCGATTCGACTTGCATTTATAATGAGCATGCTGAATGCTCCACTCACTAAGAAATTTTTCCGAATTCACCGTGCAGACGCCCGTGAACAAGGCGCAGAAGATTCGCTTTTACGAGTGAATCGAAAGACCGTTCAGTATTAAACTAGAAGTATGTCACAATGGACAATGACTAAGTATATTACCACAGTATAAAGCAGATTCCCACTACCCATTTTATTTACCCTTTAAATAATAAAATAACAATAATGCTTAAAATACAAACATACAATCTCACCGGTTTACTCATTATTTTAATGGTAGGTATGTTTAAATTATGATATCCATTCAGTGTTGTAACCAAGTCATATTTGCTCAAGTCAAGTCAAGTCAAGTCACAGGTAAAATTTTTGCAAGTCAAGTCAAGTCACAAGTCACATAATGTCCCGAAATGAGCCCACTCCCATGATGTTGTGACAAACTTAACTACAATCACAAACCTGTTACAAGACCAGTTAATAAATTCAATCCATGAATCAGAGCTCATTCACTCTGACCTTTTAGAATTCACATGAAAACTGAATTAAAGTCACAGGCCCGCAAAGTGGAAAAATACACACTTGTACTAGCACACCTTAGAAATTGACCTGAAATGAAGCCAGATTTATTTTAAACAATAATGCATTGTCGTAAAATCAAATCTATTCAAGTCAATTCTCAGCTCTCAAGTCATTTTTGTGCAAGTAAAGTCAAGTAAGTAATTTTCCGTCGAGTCACAAGTGATTTTTTCCCAAGTCAAGTCAAGTCGCAAGACAATGAAATTGGCGACTCGAGTCTGACTCAAGTCCAAGTCGCCGACTCAAGTCAACAACACTGGACCTATTCATATGGGACCTTGTAAGGGGGTTGACTGCGGATTGCATCTGATCATCTTGTAAACCGGCCCCTCTAAACCACAATGGATCGACCCACTAAACTTACCCTATGACCATTAAATAATCGGACCGTCTTGCCATCGTGTATGTTCCAGAGTCTGATGGTCTTATCGCTTGATCCTGTGGCTAGGTATTTACAGTTTGGATGAAACTTCACACACTGCAAATGAAAACACAAATTAGCGTCATTAGTCAAAGTGACAATAAACAAATACTTTTTGCCCATTTACGACTATCCTGTCGGTATTCTCCACGTTCAATTCCAGCCAAGAACTCTTCACTCTATAGATAGTTCCCACTTCAAACTCGCTCCCAGTGGTATACGATCTCGCCAAGCCATGTTTTGTCCCCTGGAAGTGTGGCTTTGAAATATCCAAATATATTGGATAATTTAATTAGTCCTGCGGTTGATCCATTTTGTCTTAGAGACTACGCAGAGCGCGCTGTCAAAAGACGCATCAAGTCATAGAGCAACTGGCCCCCCTCTCATTCTTTTAGGATCTTTTGATACATCTAACTGTATCCATGGGGCAAACCAATCATTTTATGAATGCACAATTATGTGTTCTGCGTTAATACCGCACATGGCATGCGGGAGTTTTACGGAATTCCATGCATGATTGGTCGGAGAGCCACTGACTGCAAAGACAAATTAGAATGGTTGACACAGCTCAAGGCCAAAAACTACCGAGCTCAAACAGACTGTGCAAGTCTCGCGTGCATTCGAACATCGGGACCCCTTAAAGGGACAAGTTTGTTTCCTTCATGCGATAAAGCAATGTACGTGGGACAAAATGTTTAAAAATATGCGAGACTTGCACGGTCTTTAATACAACAATGAAGTACCAGGATGAAAACTCACAAAAGAAAAAAAAACAAAATAGAAAAATATAAATCTACTTACATCTACATCCATCAAATGTCCGACAAATATCCTCAGTGGAAATGTTCTCTCTGCTGTCCACAGCCTCGCTGTGTTGTCTTTGGATGCCGTAGCAAAATATAGCCCCATTGGGCTACTGTCTATCCCCCAAATGGGGTAGTTATGCCCTCTGTAGACGGCGACGTTAGACAGTGTGTCCAGGTTCCAGGCCCTCACTGAAAAATCACAACAAATAAAAAAGTATTCATTCTCAGCCTTTGCTCAATGGCAGACTTGGAACTCTAGGTGGCAGCAGACTTCCTAGGGCAAAATCCATGAGCAAGTTTAGGAGCCTACCTTTCGACAAAGTGTGATTGAAAACATGTGGTCTGCTTTTCCCTTGAACTTGTCTGGTCGATCGACTAATCACTCAGTCAACGTTTTTTGTTGTTGAGACGACAATAGGAAGGTGCCAAGGAGACCCCCAAATTTCATTTCTCAGATGACTAATGAATATCAATTAATAATGATAAAAATTAGTTCTTATATAGCGCATTTTACAATAGCGTATCAATGCACTTTACATTAGTGCCCTGGTCATTGGGCCAATAGCATTCCTTTAATCTTTCTCAGCTCCCTAAGGAGTATACAGCCCGAGCGCATGCCGGGGCGCTCCAAAGATATTTTCATACACAGTTTCAACCTGTACCCTCAGAGGTACCCATTTAGAAGGTACCCATTTATACGCCTGGGTGAAGAGAAGCAATTTATAGTAAAGAATCTTGCTCAAGGACACAAGTGTCAATTGCCCCCTAAATGACCCTATTTGACCTCTGTGCCTTACCTGTGGTATCTTCAGAGCATGACAACAGCACCTTGTTATCCGGCATCAGACAAGTACCGTACACAGGTCCAGAGTGTCCCCTTAAGATTCTACTCTCACTGCCGACACTGCAAGGGATTACCAGCATTTTAGACTTTCATACCATGAGGAAAATGCAGCAAACAAACAAAATTGTAATTTCTACCCGAAAGCTTACTTGTGAGATGGTAATGAAAGTAATTATTCTGCGAAGTTATTTTGTCTGAAATGCCCCGGTGATTAGAAATCAATAAAAAGCATTTGATTCCGAGAAAGGATGCATGTATGAATCCTTTCTAAGATTTCTGAGGGTTGGTGTCGATTTGCGAATGATGTGGCCATGAGATGCGGTGGATACCCGCTGTCATCTCGCAAACCGTGGATGGATTCAACGTTCTTGTGAAAATCCCATGACAGTTTTGTACTGTTGTCTCAGCAAGTATACACCGACTGTATTCAGCTGACTTTCACAGGTGACTTTTATTGTATCTTGCTTTATAAATTTGCCTATAAATAAGAATTACGTTGATAAAAAACCAATTGAAGACACTACTTTTAAACATGCAAAATTACAAGAACTGCTTACCTATCTTCATACATCTGTCCCTCCATATAATCACCAGCTAAGTGGACCTTAGACACGTCAACTTCATGAGGTGATTCTCGCAGCTTCTGCGAGGTCAGACTACACAGCTGGA
This sequence comes from Leptasterias polaris, assembly GCA_037783415.1. NCBI lineage: Eukaryota > Metazoa > Echinodermata > Asteroidea > Forcipulatida > Asteriidae > Leptasterias > Leptasterias polaris. The sequence continues at coordinate 3,170,297 of JAZGTN010000073.1, read as the reverse complement.
TGGATGAGTCTTCAAAACCTCCGCAGAGAAGGGAGTTGTCTGCTGACAAAGTGGCACAACTGAGTCTGTTGGGAAGAAAATGGAATGATCGCATCAGGCTTAGGATTTTAAGACCTAAGCTCTGGGTCTCATCCAGGATTCTGTCAGCAGCTCCGAGATCCTGTTTCGAGTTAGCTAGATTCTAGGGTTCAATTTCATAAAGCCTGTTAGCACAAAAACTTGCTAAGCACAAACTATTGCTGTGCAGAAACAGGTTACCAGCCAAAATTCCATAAAGTTTACATTGTCACGACTGGTGCCACACTAATTTTTTTGCTAAGCAAATAAATTTGCTAAGCAGTATTTTCTGCTTAGCAGTTTGAAGAAATTGGGCCCAGGACAGTGGGTAGAGAAAAGTCTCAGTTAAATTCAAGAAATTTGAGACAATATCTTGAATATTAAATGAACTTATACCATGATTGTGGCTAAGTGGTCAAGTTCTCAAGACTCAAGATCTGGTGTAGTCAGTGTGGGACCGGTTTCCAGTCTTGGCACCTGTGTCCTTGGGAAAGGCACTTCACCATAAATGCTATGTCCTTCAGATGGGACATACAGCTGTAGGTCCTGTGTGTTGTGTAATTCATGTAAAAGGGCCAGCAATACACTTCATCGTTACAAGAAGGGGTTTGCCCCGGTGTTTCTGGCATGGTTGGAAGCAGATTGCACCTCATCAAGTCTACAAGGTGACAGAGGAGGTAGGGGATTGAGGTGGGGGGGACTTCTGATCAAAAGACCCCTCACTGAGGTCAACGAAGAGCCATCATTGGCCGAGGGTCATGTGCAGCGCGTACACATGTGCAAGTTTCCAATATTTGTCATCAGCGATGGCGCTAATGCAAGGGGACTATACATTACCTTTGGTATGCATTTGTGAATGTGTACAGCAGAATCGACGGTAGAGTCGGTGGACCCTTGTTGACTTTTTCAATATTCTCAGCCAAAGCAGCTCGTTCCTTGGTTTTATCTCCATCTGACGAGGCGGACTGGTTGTCCGAGGGAGGAATGGTGGGATTAGCAGCCTGGGATCCGTTCTCATTGTGGGGATTTGATGACACGGTGGTTGCTCCTCGCACTGGGGATGAAAACATTTAACAATAATTTTTGTTAATCAATTTATACACCACACAAGGGAAACTGACTGGATAAATAAAAAAACTAATCTGTTGTTGAACTAAGAGAAATTGATGCTCTGCACCTGTTTGGTAATTACTCAAAATATATATTACCATAAAAACTTACTTGGTAACGAGCAACGGAGAGCTGTTGATAGTATAACACATTTTGAGAAACTTTGAGAAACGACTCCCTCTGAAGTAACGTAGTTTTTGACAGGCATGAGAATGGAGTTTCACAAAAAAGAAGGAAAAAATAGAATAGGCGATGAAAAAAAATCCGGAAAAATGTAACTCTAAAAATGCGTGTCCGGATTTTGGGCAATTTCCGAATTTTTACATGTCCGGAAATTGGGCAACTTTACTCGGGCGTCAGCGCCGCACTCGGTGAACCCCTCGGGCGTTATATGGGACCATAGATGGGACCGGGGTTGAGTTAATAGGAGGAAAATACTTTTAAAAAAAATTAATTCAGACGTATGTTGTCTAAAAAACAAAGAAATGATATTCCAAAATAATCCACGAAAATATGAACGAAGCAGTAATGTTCGGAAATTTAGATTGTTGGGGTCTTTACCTGTGTTTGTGAATCATTGGGTTAAGTGTTGCCCCCTTTTGGACATTGAAAATTGTTCTTCAAACACCTTTTAGTATCTCCAAGATTATCCTGACAGTTTACAAATGTACCGCAGCATTTTGGAAAAATAATGTGAGACGTCAACTCAAACGTAGACGATTCTCCTCACACGTGTATGACGCACACTCATTGCAGTTTCTTCCAGGTCATAGTTCAATGCGTAAAAATATCTCCAGCCGTAAAACACATTAAACAAATTTAAGAACTGGCGCTTTTGCCTATGAACGTGCGTGATGACGACTGGTAAAAAAGTCTAACGATTCGCAGGCATCCACACAAAACACAGTGCGCTGTTGTCAGTAGACTTTTCAATGTCTCCACACATGTTCCTTTGCAACAGTAAAAATACATGTACATTACGGTCAAACTGTACCGCGAATGAAGCCGGGAATGAGGAAAGTCTACACATATCAATAGATCTAGCTGCATTCAATACGCGACGCACATGGAAGAAACAAATCACCGCATATTGGTCCGGCCGCCGCCGGGACGCAATTTATTTTCGAACGGTGTAAAAATCACTGTAAAGGTAAAATTAACTAAAAGTTTCTGATCGTATTAGAGAGATTAGTGAAATTTACATGTATACACCCACACCCTACCCCCCGAATTTTATATCAAATTCACACTGAACTCGGAGACCACATAATTTGAAGTGAAAAATCCGGAATTCCGGAAAAATCCGGAAGATTCTCATGCCTGTTTTGAGAAAGAGGTAATTTCTCACTAAAATATTTGAATCTGAAAAAGACTTCAGGCCTGAAGCCTTTTTCAGGCATCTGAAAGCACACAAATTTGTGCAACAAGGGTGTTTTTTCTTTCATTATTTTCTTGCAACTTCGATGACCAATTGAGCCCAAATTTTCACAGGTTTGTTACTTTATGCATATGTTGGGATACACCAAGTGAGAATACTGGTCTTTGACAATTACCAAACGTGTCCAGTGCCTTTAACCTTAGCTGTGCCCTAGTGGCATTTAAAATATAAATTACCACTTTACTTTAGAAATGGCAAGAATAACTTCTAAAAACAATGATTACAGTCAAAGTATACACATTGTCAAAGCTGACTTCACAAACTTTAATTGGTCACAACTGTTCACAAAGGTCATTTAAAGGTCACATTATGTGTCGAACCAAGACCACAAAATTTGCATGTATTAATGGCTAGAAGAAAAAGTTGCTCTTTGTCTGAAAAATAATCCCCCATCTGAAGCGAAGTGGTTCACAAGGACCATAGTTTTCAGATAATTGTATTTCCAAAACATTTTCTTTTAATACTTCTTAATTTCATATCTGTTATTGATAGTCACAGATTTCAACATAACTACAAGAAAAAATAATATTTTTGACAACTGTGGTCAGAAAATAGGGTCGATTTAATTGACCCAGGATGCTGCTAGGGTCAAGTCATGTCTGCTCAGTATTCACATATCCGACGTGTGCGTGTAGAGCCACGACTTCATGCTTCATTTGTATTGTATTTATGTATCTGTTTGGATGAAAGTGTCATTACATTACCATGCCAATACAGAGTTATATAATGCTTCTATCAGGGAAGTGATAGGCTGTTTTAAAAAAACTGGACTCTGAGCGCAAAGCGCAAAAGCTTGCGAGCATGAAGCCCACTAACAACATTTATCTTTGGTTTTATAAGCCCTACTCTGGGGCGTTATATATGGTTTTATCTTCATATTTTCATCAATTTGATCTTAAGTTTTGAAAAAATATAAAAATAAATGATTTCCTTTCTTTGGAGGACGAAAAAACATAAGATTTCCGGTTAAAAACGGAGAAATCACATCCCGATTCTATTCACTGCTGTTCCTAATTCAAGGCTCTACACGCAGATGGCTGACCGTGCTTAGTTGTGCTAAAATATCTATTGTTTATATAGATTGACCTTCGATTTGGATGTGAAGATTGAAGACCTTAAGAAGCATGGAGTTGTCTTGACTCTGTAAATACCGGAGAAGAAACTGCACTGCTTCCTGGCACATTGGAATGACGTACTTGCTCTCTCTGTACACGGTAAAAAAAAAACATTTGTGGGTTCCAATTTTGTTTATTATCATTTTGTTGAGAGATCGCCTTACATCACAAGGCCACGGACGACCGCTTCAAGGTCAGTGCTACACTTAACTGATTTGGGCTGTCGACCCAAATGGACTGCCACCAGGGGCAGGTTGTCACCTACTCCTGGGGCTGAAACAGCGTTACCCCCTTCACAGTCCGTACGGATGTAGGCATGGGCATCATCCACTATAGGAGCCTGGTTGGTAGAGCAGAATGCACTACCTTCCCAACTTTCCTGTCATATAGAGCATGTTACCTTTGTTTATAGAAATGGTGACTTTGTACATTCTGATGCATTTCCTGACCGGCAAGATACTACACAGGCCATAATATGGAAAAATTTACATTTTGTGTCATAATGTTGTACATAAATTCATTAGTTACAAAAGCAACTGCTGTACAGCTTTTGAGATGTCCCCCCTTTGTTCATATCAAACATGTCAAAAGTTGAGAAAAATCTGACTCTGAAGCAATGCGATACACGACAACAAAACCTGGCAAAGTAACAGTAGACTACAGCATGACGATCATCATGGCAGCTTGTTTTTTTGTTTTTTTACTCGGGTTTCCCAAATGCATTGTGTCATAATTCTAAGCTAATGGTCAATAAGGCTCTTGGTTTTTGTGCATTTACTCACTATTTTCTTCCTCTGATTATGCACTTTAACCACAGGCCTTCAATGTACTTTCTATTTCTTTAAATGCAAAAATAGTTGATTTTGGACAGCAAAATTAAACAGGCAGTAACTCGAGGTTAGCCTCAAGTTTTTTGGAGGGTTTTCTGTGGTCAACCTGGAGTTTACTGCTTGTTTAATTCTGCATTTTTCCCAGTTTTTTTCCTGTAAAGGGGCCGTGTCGTCATGATCAAAGCAGATTTGTCGCTGTACATGGAACTATGAACTCTCACCCAGTTACTCAGGGATTAGAGTTTAAAAAAAGTCTGAAACTACATGTTGGATCCAAATTTTAGGACATAGGGCCTACGTGTATGTTGAAATGATGACGTTTCTACCTTTTGGTAACCCCTAGGGATGGTTTTGGAATTCAAAGGGCTTTTAGGAACAGTGTCCTAAGTACTAGTGAAGTAGATCAAAGAAAAATGAAAGGCTTTTTTTTATTCACCAGGTGACATAAAAAGTCTGAATTCAGACAAAAGTCTGACAAATCTCATCCCTGGTTACTGCATGCACGTGCCCTCCCTCCCTGTCACGACACAGCCCCTTCGGAGTTTGGGGCGTAACAAACAAACCTGAATGCCGTCAGGTGGTCATTGGTCAGGAGATCCATGCTGTTCATCACTCCGGTCAAACTTTGCACTAGTTCTCGCTGTCCGCTGGTATCCAAGAAGGAATCGCAGTGTTTGCTGTGAAGGCTATGGGCTGTCGGAATCAGAAAGTTTGTTTTAGTTGATTATCTTCGAATTTCACAAGGCTGCTTATCGGTAAACAATTTGTTTTGCTTACTAGAGCAGAAAAATGTACTAAAACAAAAGTGCATTTTCTTAAACGATCAAGAAAAATTGACAGTGTGTGTATTGAAGACAAATTGGAAAGAAACGAAAAGAGAAAGGCAGAAAGCAAACAGAGAAAGCAATGGATGAACGATGAAGAAAGAGACAAGGGGGGAGAAGGAAGGGTCTGGTTTAACCACAAGGTTTGAAACACAAAAGGCAGGGATGAACAATGAAGAAAGAGACAAGGGGGAGAAGGAAGGGTCTGGTTTAACCACAAGGTTTGAAACACAAAAGGCAAAACGAAAGGTAGGAAGATGGAGAAAAAGTTATTAATTAGTGAATGAGACAGGGGGACATCTGTGATGTTCAGACAGTGCAATTGAACGATCTGGAGGCGCCTTATCCACAGTTTCTCCCTACTCAGACAAACAGTCTCTCTGTGGTTACCTAGTGCCTCAACACCCTGTAAAATTATGTCAGAAACAGGCACGAGGCTTGATAGCTGTGGCGTATATACCAACCTGCTGACTTGTGGCCGTTTGTTATCATGTCCAGGAACAGGTGGATAAACAACGGGTAGAGAAGCAACTGCAGGTCATCCTGTAAGGGAACAACAAAAATCAGGACATGAGACAACAGTTGGTACCTTTTCAGTTATCGGTACTAGGATTTCAAGAAAAACAGGGATGTTTTGGTTCATAACCGACTTTTAACATCTTTTAAACGTCCTTAAATTTGACCCTTTGAATGACAACAAATTCCTCCTTAGAATGTAAAGATTCATTTGTTGTTGAAATCCAACGATGTAATGTTTCAAATTTCACTTTGAAAAAGTCAGTTGTGAACCAAAGCATCCCAATACAAAAATGTACAGACAAATTTTTCTCAGAATGATGTCATCCGATGATTTGGATGTTGACAAATTTTGCACTGGGAGGGTATCGAATACAATGGCAATTTATACCATTTTAACGTGGGGTCAGAGACTTGTAATTTTTTTCCCAACAACACACATGAGGACTCTATCTATAGTGGAAAATGAGTACATCACAAAGTTGAAATGGTCACTTCCCTTCCTCTTTAATAACAAATACCAATAAGCCTACATTGTATATACAATTATCTAAATCTACCTTGAAAGGTGCCACTGTATTTTCAATAAATGTCTTGATTTGCGAATATTGCTGCTCATAGCTCTCTGGGTCGGACTCACTGAAAGAAAAAATATTGAAACAAAAATAAGGAATATATTTGTACAGACAGAGTTTCTGATGGATGGTGATAAACTCCCTCGCTCACAGACCCCCAACACTCTTGAGAAATTCATAGTCGGTTTATGAACATATACGCAACATTGGCTGGCTCGGAGGGACTGGACTGGACTGGACAACTCTCTTAATCTTGCTCCTAAGTGTCTTGGCATATTTGGCACAGGTGACCAAGCAAAATCCTTGCAGATTACCATTGTGTTAATTATGTGCTACATGCTATGAATATTCACATCATCAGGCAGGTCCAAGTGCCAAAAGCATCAACGATGTTGGTTTTGAGACAGATGTTTGTTTGATTCAGATATCTCTTCTCCAGTAATGAGTTACAGGAATCTCAATTATAAGTCATGTTTGGACCGCCAGCAACATCATTAACAAAATGACAGGCCTAGAACTTCGCTCTTAAAGCAATTTTCCTCTGGTAAGGGGCACTTCTATGAGGAAAATGTAAATCTGTATTGGAACTTTGCAGAGGGCATCACAGCAAAAGCACAGGGCACTACTACAATCGCTGTGGGTGCCGTGGGTTATTTTGAGGCCTGAAATGAACATGGCCAATAAAGATAAAAAGTAGTTTGGTGGAGATCGTCTCGAAATTCAAGCCCGGATCTTTTTCCAAACCATGGCTTGGGCTGTGGCTTTGGCTTCATCATCAATTTTAGAGCAGTGCATATTTTGCATTTTGCACAATTGTAACAGGCTTTGCTTATAATACATTTTAGTACTTTACTGCCCATTTAGGCGCACCATGAATGCCAAATGCATTGTGGGACTGGATACACTGGGGTTGACAAGATGGCTCCTGTGAGCTGACGACATGTATAAATAAATGGTTTGTAATCTAAATGTATTTTTTATTGTCGAATCTGTTGTCTTCTTTGTTCTGTTTGCAAAATCCGAACAATAATGTAATAATGTTTCCCACACCACAGGGAGCCCGTAGCCGGAAATAGAGTCCAAGGTGAGGTTTGGGAAAAAGCGAGAAACCCATGGCCTCACCATGTTGTGCATGAGATGACATTCAGGACTCCAGTCTCTCTCTTAATGGCCGCCTCGGTAGCCATAACAGACAAGGGTTCTGTAAGACGAAGCGACTTCTTACTAAATGTCTCACTGCTAGAATCCTGAAAAACAAACAAGGAAGAACATCAATTGTCATCAATAAGCAGCTAATTTGAATCACAATCACATACAAGAAAATGATAATTTCAGCTAATTGATAAGTTGTTTGATGAGTACAGTTTCAGTAGTAGATGTCTTCTTGAGTTCTTACAAAATGTTGCACCATTTGTTAGAATCCTGAAAAACAAATAACAGAGAAGAACATAGATTGTCACCACTAAGAAGCTGTTTTACATCACGCTCACATATCTCCAGCTTAAATTGAACGATAAGGAGTTAATAAGTAAGTACAGATGTAGAAACAGAAGTAAAAAATTTCTATTGAAAAATGAAGAAGTAAGCCGTTTTTAATTTTTATTTTTTTCAAGTAGCCTACCTGATTTTTACTTATAAAAAAATAATGTAGTTTTGTACACTTTTTGAGGTTGAAATTCATAACAGTAAATAAACATTATATTTACACTTACAGTTTTCTGCTAAGCAAAATACACAACAGCAGGATGCCAGTCAAAAATGTAACAATAACATGTGGCATGGTACTTTCGCTGGTAACTTTATTCTGATAAGCATAATTTTGGTGTGCTTAGCTACTTTTTTGCGCTTTATAAGCAGCTCCGAGAAATTCGGCCCTGGCAAAGCTCATTCCCGAGACATTTGTTTGTGTCACTGGGTCATTGTGCAAGAGATGCAAAAAAAAAGTACAAACCCCAAAATAAAATGTAGGCCTACATCATTTTTGTTTTGTTATTAATTATTTAAAATGGGCAAACACTAACAGAAACATCTTAATTCATTCTTCATCTTTTCATGTTCTTACAATGAACTGCCGTCGCTTGAGATAACTTAAAACAGCCGTTTGTATCTGCTCACTATTGACCCTCTTCATTTTGAAGACTGAACACCCATACAATATGAACGATCTTTGGGTGTTGTAAAGAACTTTCACTTTCAGCGCATTCCTTAGTTTTTCTCGTTTTCAACACCGTTTTCCCGGTGTTTTCACGGCACGTCAGAATCACATCTTGTTTTCCCGATGCATGTTTAGATAGTATGGTTCCCTTTTCAAACATAGTACAAATAATAAGTGGGACGTCGGGATATTGTACTACCAAACGCTGTACTCCTTCTCAGGTGCGTACCGGAGTATCACGTTGTGATCAATGTTTCCGGTTTCACTTAACTGTAATGTGAAGTCGAGGTGAAAATCTTGCTCTAGTATTGTGCAATTTCAACATGGCGGCATGCGGTGTTATTTTGACGTCGACATTTCCTGCGATTGATGGAGATTTGTTGAGTTATGTGACTGGTAAGGTTGACCAAAATGTTGAAATATTGTGAAGGACATCAGTGAGTAACATTTCTGTATTTTATTCTCGCCAAGAATGCATGAGATTGTCAGTTAACTTAATCTTTAGTTGCAGGAGAATTAGGCCATAGGCCGCGCCGGTCTATCAGTCACGAATATTATGAATCACCACAGTCAGTCATGTCGCAGTGTCCACTGTGTCTGCGTCTGGGATTCGAATTGAGTATGATAATATGTGCGATGACTGAGGACTTGAAATAAATTACTAACTTCTGCCTATTTCCAACCTTTGACTTTTACCAACAACCTGTTCTGTTTCATTTGATAGGTGTCATGGAGGATGCTGATGAGTTCAATAATGCCAATGATGTCTATGAAGCAGTGGGCGGAGTCTTACATGAAGTTGCCCGAGACAAGGCGGAAGATGAAATCTTGAAGCTGTGTGAGAAACTTCTAAAAGCTGTGAAAGTGTATGTTTTTGCTCCATGGTTTGATAAACATAAGTCTACTCTATTGAGCACAAAGTTAAAGTAGAAATCTGCGCAAGTTTTAGAATTTGCTTGAGTAAGTTTAATACTAGCGCTCGCTAGTTTTACAAATTTGTGAGAGCTAGTTTTAAACTTAAGTGGGTTTCTACGCACTTTCTTCAAAGCCAGTCCGTGCCAAGATACATGACTTTTGCACAGAGCAATTTTATGCAAGATACGATTGCAAAATCGTGATAACTGAGTGATACAACGTTTTTGTTGGTGCGTAGAGAAGATTAAGATGTGTTCCCAAATATCCACTCTCCTTTTTAATGTTCTTCCAGGGGAACTGATCAGGGGTCAAACGCATCCAGCATGATCCTCCTGGACGCTCCAGTGCATATTGGTGAAAGAGTTGAAGGTTGGTGGAACTGTACTACAGTAAGGCCAAATAAAAAAATTACATGTTTAGCGTCCCCGCCCCCTTTCTTTTTAGAGGCTGCCTCCTTTTTGTTTCTTTTTCTCTGTGTACAACATTGGTAATTGCCAAAGACCTGCATCCACACTTGATGTGACCCAACATGAAATAACAAACCTGCGAAAGTTTAAGCTCAATCAGTCATCGGAGTCGTGAGAAAACAGTGAACAAAAACATTGTATGTTTTATTTTTTTTTCAAACATCGGATTTAATCCTGCAGGATAAAGACTATTGTTTTAATGTTTTACTAATGACTTCCTAAAAACTATGGCATTTCAAGCAAAACTATTTCAAGGGATGTTTTCCACCATGACCATCTTTATACCATGTAAGGTATGTGCAGATCTGTGAACATTTATATTTTCAATCTTACCAATGTTGTCGCACCCTTTAAAGATATTTTAACGATCTCTGACAAGAAAAAATTAATTTGAAATAAATTAATTTGAAATAAATAAGATCAAATTTTTAGACTTTAGCACATCGAAAAAGCAAGCTGGCAACCATATGAAAAATATAGTCCGGCCAGTTGTCTTGAATAAAAGGGTGGGTGGCCATAAAAAAAAAAAAAAAAAAAAAAAGGCCCTCCTTCCTTTTTTCAAAAAGGCAGGACGCTAAACATGTTTTTATTTTGTCTAATGTAGAACATGATCTAATGTTAACAAAAACAAGAAGTGTTTTAACTTTGCAGTTTTTGTTTTGTTTAGCTGAAGAGTATGGAGAAGATGACAGTTCAATATGGATGGTGAAAAAGGGCAGCTCAAAGGTGAGTGTGTGTTTTTCCGGGAAAGAATTTGTCCACGATATTGGGCAAAATAAAAATAAAAGCATGTTAAGCATCCTGTCTTTTTGAAAAAGGAAGGAGGATTTTTTATAAATTCTTTTTCAAAAATAGCCGCCCGACTTATTTTTTCAAAAATGGCCGTCCGACTTATTTTTTCAAGACAACCGGCCGGGCTATTTTCCAAAATGGTTGCCAGATTTTTTCTGTGTGCTTTTTCTGTGTGCTAAAGTCTAAAAATACGATCTTATTTATTTAAAATTGTCTTTCTTTCATGAGGCGGCCTCTAAAAAGGAAGCGGGAGGGGACGCTAGATAAACTGTGTTTTGTTTTCCTTTTGACTCGTCAACCCTCCTACTGGGTGTCGTGGCCGAGTGGATAAGAACACCGAACTCAAGCTCTGGTGTTTCTGTTCAGCAGAGTGTGGGTTCGAGTCCCGGTCGTGACACTTGTGTCCCTGAGCAAGACACTTAACTATAATTGCTTCTCTCCACCCAGGGGTAATATGGGTACCTGGGAGGGCAGAGATGGTTCTTGTGATTGATTTAGCCTAGTAGCGCATATTTGTTGCACAGGCTGTATACTCCCCAGGGAGCTGAGATGGTTTAAGGAATGAAATAATGGCCCAGTGACCAGGGGTAATAATGTTGGAAGCGCTTTGGGACGCCCTTCGGGTGTGAAAAGCGCTATATAAAAATTGGTTATTATTATTATTATTATTACTGTTCGACCATTCAATATCATCCACCATGGTTTTGAATGATAGAGAAGCTATGCCAGTCTGTAAATATTATATCATGTGGTGGATGCATCTACACAAAACACAGTCAACCCTCCTACTGTCTGACCATTCAATCTCATCCACCATGGTTTTGAAAAATAGATAACCTGTGCCAGCCTTCAATCTGAAAAAACCACATATGCATCTACACATACAGAGATGGTTCTTTGAACAGTTGTGCCACCATGCACAACCCATGCAGTAAAATGGTTTATTTCTTTGTTCGCCAAAAACTCAATGGAAATTTTGTGATTTTCTCTTTCCAGATGGTTAACAAAAAGAAACTGGAAAAAGCAGAAGCGAAGATAAAAGCGAAGCAAGAACGACGTGCACAAAACACAATAACAAAACCAGTAGGGTATGGACCTTTCTTCCTGTTTTTACTTGCACTGAGGGCTTTTTCCCAAACTTTCGCTTAGGCTCTGTGTCCATCTCTGGGCTCCATTTGATGTTGAAAACACCTCGAAAAATGCACACTCTTACAAACTTTGATGACAGAGACGGAGCCTAAGCCGAGGTCTGGAAAAGGCTGGAAGACTTGACCTAATATGAGTTGTTAATATTGCCATAGTGATTTGTGTTTTGACGTCACACTTTGTTTATCAATTTAGATTGATACTCGGTTAAGTTCAATCTTAAGTTCAATATTTTTGAAAGGAATTGTGTACTTGTGATTTTTAGTGCGTTCTAAGTTTTTTTAATGTATTTTAATGTTTTTAGACATGCAAAACCAAAATGCATTTCACTGTATATATATTTATGTGTATATGTGACAATAAAACAACTATGCCATACAATCTTAACTCATTGTGAAATCGACCCCTGTGCTCGATTTCACAAAGCTCCAAGATTCAATATCACGATAGTGATTTGTATTGTTTCGTCACACTTTGCTTAGAAATTCAGATTGATACACAGTTAAGATCAATGTTAACAGCTCTTCAGCCTCTTGTCTCATAGCATGAATTGTTTACTACTGCAGTCCTCAGTCAAACAGACTCATGTAAAACATGCAGTTGCATTTAGAAGGGTTCTGGGATGGTTTATGTAATAATGATAATAATAATAATAATAGTGGCCTCTTATATAGCGCTCTTATTTGTCACTCATTGACGCTCAAGGCGCTTCAACATTCAGAATTTTTTTGCAAGGTGTGTGGAGCTACGTTTTTGAAGTATGAGACCTACTCCTTTACATAGCACCATGTAATGGTTTACAAGGTGCTATGGCGCAATATGCAGCCAATCAAACCAGGAACTCCGGGGCAAACCCCTTCTCTTTTCGATAAGTGTACTGGGTTCTTTTAGGTGCATTACATGACACACAGGACCAGGACTTTCATCCCATTTGCAGGAAACAAGAAAGTAAACAAATATAGAAGTAAACTTCAAGAGAAAACAAGGTTCACTGTAATTACTGCAAGTCTAAATTTATATTTTTTATTATTATTACTATTTTTTTGTTGTGTATGAAATTATGATTATTGTTTGTCAACAGGTCTACCATGACAGCATCAGCCAGCCAAGCTGTCAACAGAAAGGAACAAAAAATGGAAGAGTCTGGAAACAGTCGGGCAACAGACATCAGAATTGAGAACTTTGATGTGGCATTTGGTGACAAGTAAGTGACATTCTTGCTGTTCATGACAGTTGATGATGTGCTATGACAAGTGGTCGATCTCATGGCTTAAGGAAAAAGATGGCTTAAGGAACTAAATATATGGCCCAGTGAACAGCAGTAACAAAGTTTGAGCACAGTGAGCGTCCTTCACTGAGTGACAGGTGCGAACGCCATACAAGAAGCCACTAATATTATTTTTTTTATTATTAAAATGTAATATTTGTTTCCCCTCTATCAGAGTGTTGCTAAAAGAAGCAGATTTGACTTTGACCTTTGGAAGAAGGTATGGATTCGTCGGAAGGAACGGTGCAGGGAAGAGCACATTACTCAAAATGATATCAAGGTATTTATTGTTTCCAATATGATTCCAAGTTGGTTTTTGTCAGTGTTATGCATATTGTTGCAATACTTTCCCCTCAAACTTGACCACAATATAACTGTTTGGGTATATCTTGTTGGTTGGAAAATCAACTGTGGAGAAGCCATTCTGCAAATTATCTTGGTGTAGTTTTGAGAAGGTGCCTGAAAGAACCTCGGACAAGGCTAACCCAACACCCAATCTGGCCTCAATCAAACAGAATCAAATGAAAACATGGGGTTGGATTCTGATGCATTGGGGATTGATAAAACTACAGGAAAGAGGAGTTATCATACAAGAAATCGTTGTGTCAGAGCTAGAGCGTTTTATCTCCTAAAATACCACTTACGTTACACGAAAGTGTGAAATTGTCAAAACGTTGTATCTCACTTAAAGTAGCCACGTTTTTGCAAAATCGAGATACAACGTTTTTGCAAAAACGAGATACGACGTTCTTGCAAAAACGAGATACAATATTTTTGCAAACGAGAAACAATGTTTTTGCAAAAACGAGATACAACGTTTTTGCATTGACACAACCAAATAAAAGTTTGTGTTTTCAGGATTTAACTTCGGTTATTATTGATTATCGATAGTGGCGAGCTGCGCATCCAGTCTCATATCAGCATCCTTCACGTCGAACAAGAAGTAAGGGGAGACGACACGATTGCCTTGGACAGTGTGCTAGAGAGTGACGTGGTGAGAGAAAGACTTCTGAAGGAGGAACGACAACTCATTGAGAAGCTCAACGCTACAAGGTGAGACTACATCCCCCGTCCGCTCAGTGGTTTTTAGCCAGAATTATGCAGTCGGGTTTCTGAAGTAAATTTGAAACCGGGCGCTTAAGTCTCATTATAGCTCATTTGTTAACATCACAGGATATCACACGCACTGAAAAATGTTCCACAATAGTTACTGTATTTTCCTGCGTATAACACGTGACTTGTCAAAAGTTTCCCATAGACTTTGGAAGTGCCTTTTGCAAAATAAAAAAGGCCTTGCCCTCTCAAAGACGAAATTTCCAGGTCTGCGTACACAATATGATATCGTTTTGCAGGCTAGCATACTCTATCATTCAAAATCATAGTGGATGATATTTAATAGTCAGACAGTAGGAGGGTTGAAAATGTAGTGTGATAATGTATATTTGCTTTGCGGTAACACCATGTGTATATCTACTTGCTTAGGTAGATTTTGTCCTGAGATCCGAATAATCTACTCCGCGGCAGTCGAATATATAGCAAGACAAGTTCTCAAAGAACAAAATCTACCTAGCAAGTAGATATACACATGGTGTTACCGCAAACCAAATATACATTGATACCTCACCATGCAATGCCTCAAATCCCATATATGTAGTGTGATAAATTATGAACATGAATATTTTCTCGTCTGTGTTTAGTCCGGGTGGTGCAGATCCCAGTGTCAGTAGTAGACTGTCAGAGGTGTATGCAAGTCTTGAAGAGATAGAGGCCGATAAAGCTCCTGCAAAGTAAGTAACCCTTATATGCAAATCAATGTCACCAAAGTGAGGCTGGAAGGTACTTTAGTCTGGTCCCATTGTATGAAACGGCTCTGGTACAGAGTAAGATCAAGATGCTGGAAAAGCTGTAAGTACATGTGCCAAACTTAAACATAGCGCCATCTATTGACTTAAATAAGGTCCGGTCACTTCTAAGACTGTATCCGAATTGGCTGCTACAGCTATGAGCAAGTTCGATCAGGGTACAATCGTCGACTAGTGGTTAGTTCGTGACGTACGGAGCACATGCGCGCTGAAATAAAAGTGCGAACGACTCTAGTAGTCGTTGTCTAGCGACGGCCTGTTTGTTTACGTTTTTGGATGACATGGACGATAGTGACACGGACGATATTTGCTTATTACATCAGCACATCTCACAAGTAGTAATGTGTGCGTTGGGCGATAGTAGACAGACAGTGCCCAAAATTTACGGCAAGCTTTAATTGAAATAAATAAACCATTGTTCGCTTTCCTATTTTGACTTTTGTTTTCGGAACTCACTTCTTCTGTGTTGATTCAGCCATTTTAAGAATAACTGGTCCTCTCTGCACTGCAGCAAACAGCGATATGACAAATTGCTATTGGTAACCAACGATGCGACTAACCTCGACCAGCCTCGATTGGATGGTCGCGAATAGTCGACTAGACTGGTTCAACTATCGTTGACCAAGCACGGGTTCGATCAGAGTTAGTCGAACTATGGTTAACTATGGTCGTTGATCGAACTTGCTCTATGGCTACGACTGTCGCTAAGGGTGTTGCTTTAGTCTGGTCCCATTGTCTGCAACTAGAAAATTGTAGTTAACATCCTGCAAATATTGTCTGAAATGCCCCCGATGATAAGAAACCAATGAAAGTATGTCAACAAATATGAATTTCTAAAGATTAACTGTAGGCGACTTTTTGGAAATGTTCGTGGTGTCTGTTTGAACGCTTCCCATAATATGGTCAGAGATGTGGTTGGTACCCGCTAAAGGCGGATACAGTTTTGTGTAAAAATACCCTGACAGTTTTTCGCTGTTTTCTAAACAATTAGGCACTGTGTTGAACTGAAACTTTCACAGGCGACTCTTATTATTTCTGTCTTGATTATTTTGCCTATAAATCATCATTACGGTGACAAAAACCAAACGATGACCCTACCCTTAAATCACATGTGAGAAATCTTAGGAAACAGACAAATCATCTGTCCTCGTTTGGAAATTATGCAAATTTAATTTAAATCATCAACAGGGCAGGAATGATTCTAGCTGGATTGGGATTTTCACAAACCATGCAGAAAATGAAAACAAGGTAAGCTGCTCATTCAAAATGTCTTTGTTTCATTGATTTTTGTTTAAAACGTTCCTTACTATAAGAGACTATTGTCGACTGCACTCAAACCGCCCCTCTTTTTTACCACTGGCAACTTTTGTTGACTGCACTCATACCCCCTGTTCTTTACCATTGGTGACTTTCATTGACTGCACTCATACCCCTCTTCTTTACCATTGGCGACTTTTGTTGACTAAACTCATACCCCCTCTTCATTACCAATGGTAACTTTTGTCGACTGTCTTCATACCCCCTCTTCTTTACCATTGGCATCTTTTGTTGACTGCACTCATACCCCTCTTCTTTACCATTGGCGACTTTTGTTGACTGCACTCATACCCCCTCTTCTTTACCATTGGTGACTTTTGTCGACTGCAATCATACCCACTCTTCTTTACCACTGCTGACTTTTGTCGACTGCAATCATACCCACTCTTCATTACCAATGGTGACTTTTGTCGACTGCCTTCATAAACCCCTCATCATTACCATTGGATAATGAAGTTTTTATCTATCTGATCTCTCTCCCATTTCTTTTGCCACAGAGAGTTTTCTGGAGGTTGGAGGATGAGACTGGCACTAGCAAGAGCGCTCTTCTCCAAGCCAGATTTATTGCTACTTGACGAACCTACAAACATGTTGGATATAAAAGCCATCTTATGGCTGGAGAGCTACCTACAGGTTCGTTGAACATACTTTCACGTGGACAAATTCTGACAGTGTTAACCACTTTCAAGCTCAACTTTTACAAAAAATTGTTTGAGAGAATTTTGTGTCATAATGATACCATGGCAAAATAAAGTAAAGACAAGAAATGTTGTCATAAAATGTGAGGGAATTCTTTGTCCTCTTTTAAGAACATATTGGTTTTCTTCACAGTGAATTGGCCATACCCATAAGCAACGGCCGTTATTCGGCCAATCTTTGCCTTTCCTCTGGCTAATAATCCAAAACTTACGGTAGAATTACAGACAAAATTGCCTCCTCAGATTTGCCTCCATGTTCTTCCTGCCTGGTCAGGCTTTTCAGTATCTCTGTGAGCTTATTTTCCTTGAGGAAATATGGGTGTGGTCTCAGATCTTCTGGTTCACATCTGGGCCCAATTTCATAGAGCTGCTTAACGGCTGATTTTGTGCTTACAGCGTGAGTTTCCATTTCACAGCGCAGCTAACTGTAAGCATACAAAAATGCATGCTAACCTTCCGGTGTTAACAGACTTGGACACGACTTTCGTTTGCCACTTTGCTTGTTTTTCAAATTGTACGAGTTGATCACTAAACTCAAACAGTGACTCTTAAGATTTTTCAATATTAATCCTCACAGAGTTGGTCGACCACTCTTCTAGTCGTCTCCCACGACAAAAACTTCCTGGATGTCGTGTCCACGGATATTCTTTTTCTCCACTCAAAAACATTGGACTCGTACAGAGGTGATTACGAAATGTTCTTCAAGACGAAAACCGAACGTCTGTCCAACCAGCAGAAGGAGTTTGAAGCACAGCAACAACTGAGGGAGCATGTACAGGTAGAGTGATCGGGTCTGTCTCCTGGGATGAATTACATAGAAGTTGTTTGGCAGAGAAAATGGTGCTTAGCAACAACAAAAAATCCAAGCAAAAATGAGCCGGGAACAGCCAGCCTGCAATTTGTTATCATGTGGTAAATGTAAATACACGGTACCCACACAAAAAGTTCAGTTCTGTGCACAACTATTCCAACGTACACAACCCCTACAGTTGAACGATTTTTCCAAATGGTTGGTTAAACCTGAATGCATTTTGTAAGGCAATTCTCACTTGTAAATTTGGGCAAAATTGAACTTTCTTCACTCATGATTCCTTCTGGTTTTATATTTCTAGGTCTTTATCAATAGATTCAGATACAATGCCAACAGAGCAGCGCTGGTACAGAGTAAGATCAAGATGCTGGATAAGCTGTAAGTACACGTGCCAAACAAGAGCTGTGTGTTGAGAGAGTTGCGAGAAAAATGCTATTAGAAAACAAAAACCCGCATGTGCAGACACAGTGTGCCAGGCTAGCCTGCCTATTGGGTTGTGCTACGTTTGGACCAGGAATGGCGTCCGACAACCACGTGACGGAAGAAAACTGGTCCCTCCATGTTGCAGCTCTCTCAATACACAGCTGTGTGCCAAACTTAAACATAGCGCCCTCTTTTGACTTGATAAGGTCAGGTCATGTTTCATCACTTTTAACTGTGTATATAATATGACATGTTTAAATGGGAATGTTATTTCAAATTGTTTGTAATGGGTTAATCTGTTATTGAATTGTAATTTTGCTATGTTTACAATTCTGTAAATATTGATCTAAAAAATAGGCCCTAACCTCAAGGTTTTGAAAAACTAGCTACACTTCTGTCTTTGACGGCATGAGTTAAAAATGACAATACTTTGACGTCATCTGTGGGATGTTGTTCTGTAATGTAACAAAGCGGCTATACAAATTCGGAGCTCCTACGAATGACATCACATGAATGATGACCTCATGGGACTTCTTGAGAATCTTTCTGAAAAGCACCAGCGAATGATATTCAAAATAATTTGTTAAAATTTTGTTACCATTACAATCTGATTAACCTCATTTGAACTCGATTTTCTTATTGCTTGAACACGTTTTAAATGGATTTCAGTAAAGATCACTTGATGATGTTTTTCGTTCAATCTGGTCTTTAGCATGTTGGATTGGATAATTGATCGAGTGGGTAATTGAATACCTGTGTGATAATGAGTCTGTATATGTTGTAGTTGTGTGAGTGACTGAGTGTAAGAATGAGTATTGGGAGATTGAAACAGGCATGGTTATGGACTTATTATTGATAAATTGATTAGTGATCGATCTATCAGTTAATTAATAAAAATCATAATAACTAGTTCTTATATAGCGCAATTAAATTACAATAGCGTCTTAATGCGCTTTACATTAGTGTCCTGGTCATTGGGCCAATAACATTCCTTTAATCTTTCTCAGCTCCCTGGGGAGTATACAGCCCGAGCCGCCGTGGCGCTCAGAAGGCTTTTTCAAACACAATATCAACCTCTACCCTCGCAGGTACCCATTTATACCCCTGGGTGAATTGAAGCAATTATAGCAAAGTGTCTTGCTCAAGGACACAATTGTCATGACCAGGACTCGAACCCACACCCCAATGACTAAATCACTAGAACTTGAATCCGATGATCTGAACCACTCAGCCATGACACCCTATGATCACTACTTTACTGTCCAACCCTAAGCTTGTTTAATTTGTAAATATTTATAAATATTGTTTATTTACAGGCCTGTTTTGAAACCAGTGGAGCGTGATCCAGATGTTATCCTAAAGTGAGTCAACCTTTAATTCTTATGTAAATCCTTATCAAGTATTTCTCCCACTCAATTGGCCAAATATTTGTATGCTTCCCTAAAGTTAGGGTCATAGATCGGTTTTTGTCACTGTAATACTTACTTACAAGTAACAAGAACGGATACAATGAAAGTCACATGTGCAAAAACAGCGAACAACTGTCAGGCCTCACAGAATTTTCACAAGAACGTCTAATCCATCCACGCTCAGTGGGTACCAACCACACCTCTTGCCGCAGCAATCGCGAATGTTCACCAACCCTCCAAAATCTTCGAAACGATTTATGCATCTATTGATTTCTAATAACTTTGCAGGGTACTTACTAACATTACCATCTTTATAACAAGTAAGCTTTTAGATAAAAATGACACAATATGTTTTCCGGGTCATTATATCCCCCGTATAGAATTTCTGATCTGCTTGATGACAAAATTAGCCGTTTCTTTCTTCCGATATAAACAAATCCTGCTCTTTGATCTACTTCTCTAGTACTGAGAAAAATGTTGCCAGAAGCTCCTTAAAAATCTATAGATAGGTTGCAATATGACGTAAATCGGCCATCTTTACGGGCAATTTGGAACACACAGTCCCGCGTTACGCGTGAGAATGGCGTGCAGCACGCGCACATTTCACAAAACTCATTGCATGATTGGTTAGTGAATGACGCGGCTGCGTTAATAATTTGAGTGCTTGATGCGCCTGCAAGCCAAAATGCGATTTGCCCGTAAAGATGGCGTCTACTGGGAACTATCTATAACTCCAGGGGTTTATCAAATCATTTCAACATACCCCTTAAAATTTGGACCCTAGTTTCAGACATTTTTGTTTCAGCATTGACTCTCTTCCTTGCTTAAAGGTATTATACAGGATTGGCAGAGCTGACAAAATAATCACAGACAGTGTTCATGTTTTGTGTAATCAACCACATACATGAAATAACAAACCTGTGAAAATTTGAGCTCAATTGGTCATCGAGATCACGAGAAAATAGTGAAAAAAGACCTTATGTGTTTTCTGTTTTTCAAATATGGAGTTTATTATCGCGCGCGATAAAAACTATTGTTTTACTAATTTCTCAGAAACGATAGCATTTTAGGCAGAAATATTTTAAGGAACCCTTTCTACCATTACTTACTTTAAATCATGTAAGTTATGTGTGAATCTGTGAACATTTGTGTTTTTCGATCTTACCAATCGTGTACAGGGCCTTTAACAAAGACTGCGTTTTAACTCCAAGATGGCGGCAGAATGACATAGTTTTTTGTCGTTTGTATTCATCCCATTTTAGATTCCCCACAGAGTTTGAGAAGTTATCTCCACCAATCCTACAGCTCGATGAAGTCGAATTCTACTACTCGAAGGATAAACCAATATTCAAACAGATTGACATATCGGCGAATATGGAATCACGGACATGTATAGTGAGTGGAAGTCCTTTGAACATTTTCAAAAAATAAATATATTTCCCTTTTTTGGGTTATCAAACATTTCTATCAACAGCATAGGTTTGGGGTTGTTTGGCGTTGTTTTAAAGACGCTGTGTGTCGTTTCATTTGCTTGGAATTACCAGGCATGCAACTTTTCCTCTTTTCCGCTGATTTCCTCTTTTTTATTCTCAGTTTTACCGTTCAAAATTGAAAAATACTGTACAAAATCATTGAAATTTTGTATTTTCCTCTTTTTTGGTGAAGTTACAGTTGCATGCCTGAATTATGAACTCTCACCCAGTTACAGCATGCGCGCACTCTCCATCTGTATCTATTGTCTATGGAGAGAGCCCGAGAGTGCAGTAACTGGGTGAGAGTTCGTAATTCAATGTACAGCCACAGGCCTGCTTTGATTATGATGACACAACCCCTTTAAGATGAGTTGTCAGTATCATCATAGTGTTATGTATTGTGAGATCAGTCTTTGCGTAACAAATGAGATTGATTCACAGTCGAGATCAATCTTAGCTCATGGTGACAATCGGCCCCAGGCTCCCCACCCCAAGTTACTCATGGGTGGCGACGATTGATTAGTAATTCTCTCTCATCACAGGTCGGTGAGAACGGCTCGGGTAAGACCACACTACTCAAGATTCTGATCGGTGAGCACAATCCAGTGGCGGGTGTCCTTCACAAACACAGAAATCTACGAGTGGGATACTTCAGTCAGCATCATGTAGACCAACTAGACATGGATCAGACACCCATTGAAGTTGTTGCATCTCGTTTTCCAGGTGAGTGAAGTAAAATTCTAAAAGTAATCTGGTTTTTTTTGTCTTGAACTTTCATTTGAGAAGAGGCTCATAATAGCACACAGCACTTGGTAATGCCCTTTTAGATGCCCATAAATAAAGCACTATATAAAAACAAAAAGTCGCATCCCCTTAAGGTGATCCCCTGGCTGCCGCTTCCCAGGTTGTATCGTATACTTGGGTGTGATCCCTGGCTACACGGCAGTTTGCGGTTGAATGGCTTCTGACTGGCACCCCCCGAACAAAGATATTAACAAAATAGGGAAACCGCCAACATAGGGCTAGATAGCTCAGTTGGTAGAGCGCCGGCACGTTAAACCGGAGGTCGTTGGTTCAAATCCCGCTCAGGGTTCTGCCCAGGATTTGTTTAGTGCCGTAAATTTTTTTTTTCCTAGTACAGTCAAGTCAATTTCCTTTCGATCGTGCACGGAGTGGTTACACACGTCACGTGCGCCCTGCAGCTAGCTGTGCCTTGAATGTAGGCCCTTGAATGTAGGCCCTCAGTGCGCGCACGCCTTTACCGCCATGGGAAAACAATTTACAGCATCTATAGCATGGTGCTAGTCTGCAGTTCATTTCCGTTGTATTAAACGCTGTAGAATAGGGTTCGCAACATGATGAAACTGGTATCATGTTATTCCAAGCGTAAAGCTATAATCAGCGTGACTGGAAACCATTGCAAAATCAATGCGGGTTTCGTGCGTTGGATATATTGTACATCGTACAGGCGGGAGGAATGCTCGATCCTGGATCATTAAAAAAGACTCAAACCAAAGAAGAAGGCTACTCGAAACTTTGGATAAAACTGTTTACTGGTAAATAATTTGTTTTACACGTTGTTCAAAATATTTTGAAGGAAATGGGCAAAAAAAAAGGGAAAATGTGTGGTGGTCGGAAAAAGAAAAAATTCTGCGAGTGCCGGTCTGGGAATCATGAGTGCCGGTCGGGTTTTCCGGCACCGACCACCGTGGGCAGAACCCTGCCCGCTCTAGTCAATTTTTCTTTGTTCAACCCAAAATTATATAAAAACTAGTTACTATTGTTTTTATGATAAAAATTACCCTGTGTGAGGCGTTAATACTTGTGTAAACATTATTTGTATTTGTTCTGAAGACTTATCTTTTCAAAGAAGCTTTTTACTGAATGTGCTTTTATTGTTCCTCTCCTAAGTACATTTTTGTTTCTACTGTCTTTATGTTAATGCATTTTTACTGTTTAGGAAGTCCTGTAAGGGTCTTGTGCTATCATTTTTATGGATTGTTGTATTTCCTCGTTTTTACCAGTTATTTGCATTTGGAATGGGCGCAATATAAATCAATAAATTGTTTATTTATTATTTGTAGGTCATACTGTGGAGAGATATAGACACCAACTCGGTAGCTTCGGAGTGACCGGAGAACTGGCCACAAGATCTGTGGCTAGCTTATCAGGAGGGCAGAAGAGTCGAGTCGCCTTTGCACTCATGTGTATGGGAAAGTAAGTGAAGAAAAAGCTAAATGCCTTTGAATCAAGATAAGCTACACCATGGGTAATTTGTTTTATTTATTTATTTATTTTTGTTTAATGTGAGATATCCCCCAACATTACAAGGCCGGACAGCCACTTTAAGGTGAGGGCTGTCGAAACCTTATTAACTGTTCCCAGGGTCACATTGCCTCTTACTCCTGGAGCTGAAACAGGGTTAGCCCCCCCCCCCCCCCCCCCCCTTCAAAGTCCTTAAGGTTGTAAGCAGAACTGCTGCTTCTGGTTGGCTTTACTCTTTTTGACTCAAGATAAGGTACAGCAAAGGTAATGTAGCCAAAGCTGCTGCTACTGGTATGATTACTCTCTTTGAATCAAGACAAGGTACAGCAAAGGTAATGTAGCCAAAGCTGCTGCTACTGGTATGATTACTCTCTTTGAATTAAGACAAGGTACAGCAATGGTAATTTTTGCCCAAACTGCTGCTACTGTTATGTTTACTCTCTTTGAATCAAGACAAGGTACAGCATTGGTAATGTAGCCAAAGCTGCTACTCCTGGTATGATTACTTTTGTTGAGTCAAGACAAGGTACAGCAATGGTAATGTAATGTAGCCAAAACTGCTGCTACTGGTATGATTACTCTTGTTGAATCAAGACAAGGTACAGCAATGGTAATGTTGGCAAAACTGCTGCTAGTGCTACTGGTATGATTTCTCTTGTTGAATCAAGACAAGGTACAGCAATGACAATGTTGCCCAAACTGCTGCTACTGGTATGATTACTCTATTTGAATCAAGATAAGGTACAGCATAGGTAATGTTGGCAAAACTGCTCATATCGGTATTGTCACCCTCTTCTACTTTGTTTTCGTTGACAGTCCAAACTTTTTGATTCTTGATGAGCCTACCAATCATCTGGACATAGAGACCGTTGAGGCTTTGGGTAAAGCTATCAATGCATTCAAGGTAAGTCTAATAGACAATCTTCTGTTTTTGGAAGCGTTCGATTGTTTTAATTCTATATAAATGTTGATATAAACAATAAAACTAACCTGTGAAAATTTCTTTTTCTAAAGTTGGTTGCGTTTTTGAGATATCGCCAAAAATCCGAAGCGAACATGTCCATGCATGATGAATAATCCCTGATATATGTGGAAGTACATAATCTGAGAAGCGTTTCTGACAGAAACATTTTTCAGATTCAAATTTAGGGGCATAAAAACTGATATGTTTTTACATAAACACAAAACTTCGATGTGAAATGTTCCTCAAAATGCTTTATACTTAATCGGAAGCTGCTGTAGGCTTCTGACCAATAGGTTTTTATTGCCATTAATTTTAAGAGTAATCACTGAGCGTATACCTTACCTTTTAAATGGTGACATTAAAGAGTTGAATATCAATGACCCAGGCATCTTTCAAAAAAGGCTTTTTTCAAACCGTGGGCAGTTTGGAACAAATTTTTCAACAATTCCCTTGATTTCAAAGATACTCATAATTTTTTGATACTTATTTATTCATTTATTATTGTTTTTATCAGGGAGGTGTAATGCTTGTTTCTCACGACGAAAGTCTTATACGTTTGACCTGCAAGGAATTATGGGTATGTGCAAACGGTGACGTGAAGTCGATGGAGGGCGGACTGGATGAATACAAGCGAATAATCGAGGCAGAGTTTGCTGCACAGAAGTAACTTTGATATTGTTGGAAATTGACTCTTAACGACTTCTAGGGGAAGAAATTGATTCCTGCAGAATATATTTGTAAAAAAAACCAAAAAGACAATCTAACTCCTTGAGAGATCACAGAGGATTCTTCCTCACCACATGGTAAAGTTAACCCTCCCACTATGTGGAAGGTTGTGGAGCCCACTGTTTCACTGACACGCTTCACTGACCGTGCATTGGTTGCCGTGTTACAGTCAAGTACTCTTCAGTTGAGTACCAAGTACTGCCGAGTACCAGGATGGCCGAGTAGTACTGGAGTTCGACTACTTTGGCCATTGAGGACAAGTATAATTATCCGAGTGCTGAGTATTCTGATATCCGAGTATCGAGTCCAACAGCTTGGATTTCCGAGTATGAGTTTGTGTACTTCAAAAATAAAATACTGCAAAATGAGGTATTATAAAAAACAAAGAGTTTTTTGTAGGCTGAAATGCGGTCAAAGTCAAGGGACAGCATTTGAAGTCCGTGTAAATCATTTGTGTCAATCCTAAGGGATGATATTTGATGATTTTAATAATTATCATATACTTTGACACCCACAAACAAAGATATTGACAAAATAGGGAGACTGCCAACAAAAGGACCAGATAGCTCAGTTGGTAGAACGCTGGCACAATACTCTCTTTGGGTCACATGTTCAAATCCTTTTCTGGTAAATTTGTCAATGGTATAACCTGGGGAGGGGGGGGGGGGCGGTAGCCACCCCCCTCTCACACCCCCCTCTCACACATCCCTCTCCCCTCTTGAGATACAAAATGCACAAATGAATGATTTGATACAAGAAATAGCCCTTTCCCCCACCCCCATCGCCAATGTATGTCTTAACCCCGCAGGCTTCCTCCACCTCAAATGCAAATGTCTGGTTACACCACTGATTGCATGGCAAGATGGCTCATCAGTTGTAAGTTGATGAACCCAATCAAGTATAATATTAACAGATCTTAGTCAAACACTCTTCAGTCTCCTGACGACGACTCCCCTCGATCCACAAAGCGAAAGAAGTAGTCCCGGCCGATTTCCTACCTCCCGCCAGGTAGAAGTTAATAAAAGCAGAACAGTTCTTTTCAGAACTGAGAAGTCTCCCGAATTCAGAATAATCTACTCTGCGGCAGTAGAATAAATAGCTAAATCTACCAAGTAGATATACACAAGGTGTTACTGCAAACCAAATATACACAGATCTTAGTCGTTTCATATTTTTTATGAGATCCAGGGTCTCGTTCAATCATGTTTGCAAACCAAACAAAATATGTAACCGAGTTCCCACGATAGTTAGCTTGTAAAAGTCAATGGGCTCAAGGTACATCACATTAAACCTTTGTACAGCCAGCTCTCGTTATAAAGAGCACTGTTAGAAAGAGGTTCTGCTTATAAAGAGTACATTCTAAAGTCCTGACTCTCATCTCTGCTTTGTGTGGCTTTGTTTTGCTGTTCTCTTATAACAATGTGCCTATTATAAAGAGGTAATTTGGCCAGTCCCAGCGATCTTGTTATAACGAGAGTTGACTGTATGTAAGTTTGAACTGGTTGGTACTGGCATAAGTGGACTGCGCATTTCAGGTGAACTTGGGCTAATTTACATAAATGGGCGTGTTTAAGACGTTCTTAGAAACCAATCAGAGGCATTCCTCATTGTACGCATTTTCAAATACCCTTCTGGTTCTTTGTATCCCAAAATTGAAGCGTAATACTTGTCGACAACCTTGACTGGGTTTAAGTCACCCAGACTTTTTCTCTACTCAAAACTAAACGTTAAAATATAGTCCCCTTCCCAGTATTTATTTTACAGCAGAAGCTTACGTAAATAACTTGTTACCAAAAGGACAGAAACCTCACTGTTTGATATGAAGACAGTCAGTGTATTTTTGTAACCTACATTATTTTAAAAGAAAATAAAGTATACAAATAATCACTGCAGAGGAAATAATGTTTAGAAGAGGAAGGAGTGTGCCTTCAAACTCACTTCAGTCTCCACTTCTGGGATTTTTTCAAGGGTTAGTAAACCATTGGCTCTGAAACCAATCTGGTTCCAGTTTATAACAAATAGTCAGTTCGGAACCCCATTTCATTATTATGTCTGCAGGAGATGGTTATATGAGTCACTTTAGTATTTAATCATGACTGTTTAAAATATAAATGTAAAACAAGGTTCCAGACTTAAAATATAAATGTAAAACAAGGTTCCAGACTTAAAATATAAATGTAAAACAAGGTTCCAGACTATGTTAAATAAACGTTTCTTAAAGCCCATAAGTAAGTAGGTCTTTTGCAATACTTCTCTTTTGTTTGGGTCATGTTAACAAGTTGCTTGAAAAATCGAATATTTTTTGTGGTTTCCTCCTCAGAGGCAAGGTGCGGCGGCGAATAATGTACCATGCTAAAACTTAAGCACATTCACTGCGTCGTTTTCCAGGGCAATTTCTCCATACAGAGTTCTGACCTTTTTTGTCTTCATCCCAGCAGCAAGTAGGGCCTGCACCATTGATTATTAACGATGTAATTGTGACCTCGAAACTTAGTTAACTACAAGATTGTTAAAATGAATAAGGGTCAACGTCTGTTGTAAACAAGCAGTTGTGTCTATCCATAGTACTTGTATGTAGACATTTACACTGTGAGTATTTATAGAGATGTACCCCTTGTGCATGCACATGGTGGATTGCAATGTGAAAGTTACATGCAGTGGCATTACAAGAGGGGGCGGGGTCGCAGGAGGTGATAGCCTCCCCATGCTTGCAAATGCCCCCCCCCCCCTCCCCTGAATGATTGATGCATGAAACAGCGACGCGGAAAAGTGGAAGCTTTACGTACAAAACCAATACAGCGCCGGCTGTTGAAATGGTACTCAGCTTTGTTTTGGCAATAATTATTCCACATTTTATCAGATTATATTCAAGAGAAATTGCTCACGATAGCTAATCTGTGGGGGCGTTTTGCGTGGCTGATGCGGGAGAAATAACCGCAATCTCAGACTTGAAATCAAGTCTAGATCCCGTGCGACACACACACACAAGCATAATCGTTTTCAATTTACAGGCTGTATGTAGTCTTTGTTATTTCGTTACTTTGCGTGCGACAATATTTGCAAGAAACATTGAAGCGTCTAGGGCATTTTAGAACAATAGATCGATCCATTAAGCCCCGCCTCCTTACGAGTTGACCTATCACAGCCACGAAACCCGATCAACATTAGTGCAAAGATCACCAAACGGCTCAAATGGTGATCAGATTTCGCGGTTGTGATTGGTCAATGAGAAATGGGCGTGGCTTAATGGATCGGTGTATTCGACAGCACGAGAGTAAGCACCCTGAAAATACGTGATAGCATACAAAACCAGTTACAAACGCCTTGACCGAAGACTTGACGTGTCTGCTCATGCTCGGGAAAGTGGTTATTCCCCCGAAATTGCAATAATCATCGCTGGTCTGTCGACAGCATGGTCAACGGAGCACAGTTCCGTGGAAAATGAACATGTAGGCTTCATTTTACAAAAATTTCCAGTTTAGGATACCCTGGATGAACAAAAACAGTATTTTACTGTATCAAGTAAAATTCTTTCTTTTTGATTTAAAAAAAACCCACTATTTTTTTTAGCTCTTCCCAGCTGTTTTATAAACCCAACGTTTGTCCTATTTACACGTAAATATTAATCAGAGCGTAGGCCTATGAAGTGCTGTACAGGGATGAAGTTTACTAAACGAATCAACGATCGCGTTAGGTATTTATTTTATTTATTTATTATTATTTTTTTTTTATTACACTTTTGCACTGGCATAAAAATTACAGAAAATGGTGATAAAATATACCAAGCCAGTGCGTGGCAAGGAGAAACAGGTGACCAGCACCTCTACAAGGCCATCCTACCACAAAGATTGTCCACGAAAACCCCACCCCCAGTTATATAAACTGACAGACAATTACATATGACAACTAGAGCAATGGCAATGCGACACCCACGTGCAAACATCATCCACCGAGAAGCCAGACACAAACTTTTCCCTGTAAAATTGGATCAGGCAGGTCTTAAATGCTGATAAGGAAACATTGGATCTAGCTGACAGGGGAAGCTGATTCCAAATGGGGACAATCCGCTGAAAATAAAAAGACTTGTGGGACTCAGTTTTGCAACGAGGAACAGATAACATAAAGGGATCAGAAGAAAGTCTAGTGGCAGGACGGCCCTGAGTTACATTAAAACGTACATGACTATCAAAACACATATCAATTTGACCAATTTTACATTTAAAAAATAGAATTAAATCACTAATTTCTCTTCTAAATGAGAGTGGTAAAATATTAAGACGTTCTAACCGTGTCTTATAGTCTTCCTGAGGACGATGTAAAATGAATTTAGTGGCACGTCTTTGGACACCCTCCAAAAGTCTAATGTTACGTTTCGAAGTTCCACTCCAAACTGAACTACAATATTCTAAGTCACTTCTAATAAGAGCAGAATAAAGAGTTTTTGAAACTCTGCAAGGAGCATCATAACCAATAGTGCGTTTAATCAAACCCATCTTCTTGTTGCATTTACCGGTAATGTGATTGATTTGTGAATTCCAAACAAAACCAGAAGAAATGTCGACACCTAAATCACGAAATGAAGCAGTCCTGTCGAGAGAAATATTATTCAAATTGTAATCAAATTCGACACACCGTTTACGTCTAGAAATAGTCATGGTTTGACACTTCTGGATGTTGAATTGTAAGTCCCATTTAACACTCCATACGTACAGAGAATCAATGTCGTTCTGTAGAAGCCTACAATCCGACATGGTCTTAATGGATTTAAAACATTTAGAATCATCTGCAAACAAAGCCACAGTAGAATGTTGGACAGAGCTGGGCTATTTAGGTATTCCATGGTGGTTGCTCCATGTTCCAGTCAACGATCCCCTTATAATGAGTGTTAGGAAATGCAGTCTCTGTGTTGATTGAGCGGCGATCTATGTGACGCTCTGTGTACATGATTCATGAAAGAAAAATTATCGTCAAATATCGGAGGCATGTACCTAAATTGTCAACGTTTTCTAAAGGCTAGGGGGCGCTTCCCCCTTAACCCTTAACCCCCGCCGGGGGCCTCGGCCCCCTGGACCCCCAGCACGCCTCATCTTCGGCTCGGGATCAACCTGCGGCTTGATTGGGATAATAAATAGTGGATCGATATTTTCCAGTTTTTTTAACATAACCCATTCTCATGCCTGTTAATGGCCGATTGCTAAAGTTGATTACCGATCGCGTAAGACCATCACCGATCGTGAATATGCACCGATTGCTAAAGTTGACCAGCGATCGCGTAAGACCATCACCGATCGTGAATATGCATCACCGATTGCTAAAGTTGATCACCGATCGCGTATTAGACCATCACCGATCGTGAATATATGCATCACCGATTGCTAAAGTTGATTACCGATCGCGCGAAAGACCATCACCGATCGTGAAACGTCACCGGTTGCTAAAGTTGATCACCGGTTGTAGAAGACCATCACCGATTATTAAATGCCTCTTTGGCGTACCATAGAATAATCCCTATTGAATACACAATCTGGGGACGGTTTCTGACAGAAATTTCTCAGATTCAAATTTGGGGGCATTAAATAAAACCCAATATTTTTTCCATAATCACAATGCTTCGAAGTGAAATGATTCTCTAAAATGCTTTAATTTATGAAATTGTAACATTTTTCTTCATAGATCTGTTTGTTACATCTCTTAGCCTTAGCTCCTGAGGAAAAGTTTTGGGTATTTTTTGAGGATTTGAGGCGTTCTGGTGGCGCTACCCCTTCCGCCCCCCCCCCCCCGGTCTATACCACATTATCACCATCAGACCAAACAAACTTGAAGGATTAATACCAGGGGGGGGGGGGGGGGGCGGAAGGGGTAGCCAGAGCGCCACCAGCGCGCCACCTACGTTGAAAATAATCTCATTCGACCATCGCGACGTGGACTGGTCGAAGCTCCCCACGTACAAACGGATGTGTGTGTGTATGCACGTGCACACTATTTGAATTTACGGTTGCTCTCCGCTGCGTGCCGTTGAGACTGCCTGGACGAGTCCATTTTATCAGAGGGTATTGTTATCTTCAAATGTTGTAAATTCACAAAATCTTTACACCAGAAAACATTTGTAAATTTTGTTTTGCCTTGCCAACTGCTTCAGTAAATTAACTATTTAATAAACAACATATATTTAACCTAAACGACATGTATAACATATCTGTTTTAGATGTGTATGTTGCCTCAGAATTACAATTACCTGCGGCAAATGTTCCCGTCCGTCAACAGAGATCGTTTGAACGCATAATAAGTATTGGCGGGATCCATTCTCTCCAAAAACACTTTTACAAATCGTCAAATATCTAGAGGATGTACCGAGGGATTTTGATTAAACTTTCAGGAATGAAAGATCTATTCCTAAATATTACGTTAATGGAAAAAAATCAGAGGATGAACGATAATTCTTTTCACATTAGGTCGATATTTGTAGCCATTTTAGGGGAGACCATTTGTAACGAAATTCCCACCTGGACCCAATACACGTTATAGCCGCTGCAATAAACCAACGGAAAATTTTCGATAATATTTTTACGCACTTTATTTAAAAATAAGCATCTCAACAATTGAAAATACTCTTACGATATACACTGTTATGTTTTCAGTGCTGATAAAGAGAGAATTTTAACGGTATACATGGATTTCTTTTTGTTTTTTAATGGTCATTACCTATTTTTTAAATGGAGTGTACCCAAACAGCGATCGCAAATGATTGCGCAACACCCCTTCCGCCCCCCCCCCCCCTGGATTAATACTATCACGCAACACACACACCATCATGTAAACTGGCAGAAACAAGGTCGATACTGCGCATGAGCCACGAAAAGTGTTCCATCCCAAATTGGCTTAATACCACTTGTCTGTGCATAGAGCAAGGACAGAACTGATGATGATTTTAATTACTTCTACTTTTCAGAATATTGAGCAATGATCTTCCTTCAGTGATTACATCCTAAAGCACCAGCAACATGTTGCAGCCATCTCTAAAACAGTGGGATGAAGACCGGAAGACGTTAGGGGTCGTCTATGATCATTCCCGGGCAAAACCAGTAGAGAGAAAGAACAAAATCAAGAAGAGTAGACAGGCGGCTTTCAAATCTGCATTGGCAGATGTGGTCCTTTCTCTATGGCAGAGCGGACAAAGCCATCGGGACAGCATCAAGACACCAAGACGAACACGTCGGATCCATTATTGGGCAAGGAGCAATGTGGAGCACAAGCAAAAAGGTACCTTAAGTTTGGTGCATTCACTTAAACAGAATATTGACAGAAAAATTAGTATGCCCTATATTATATAGAGTTTCAAGGAGTTTCAAGCTTTAACCGTCAGATTTCTGCTAATGTTTAAATGCGGTCACTTTGTGCATGACATGAGACTTTTTTACGATGCCAATTATTTTTTGATTGTTTTCTAAACCTTACCCGACCCTTACCCTAATTCGTCAATGGAACTGAATCTAAATTTATGATAGGTTATATTAAAATACTCCTGTGTTCTTCGGGCGCGGTAGTTTTCATGCAATAACTTATTTAAGTTTATGAATTTGCGAGGAAATTCTCTGTAAGTCTTGATTAAAATATCAATTAAATGAAATAATGCTCTAATCTTAGGACAGTTAATTACCGATGATGGTTTCAAGTTGTGACAACACAGCCCTACAAATGTAAGGGGCGGACTTTTTGGACGACGTATTTTTGACACAGGCCGACAGGTAAATCGCTTGTCAAGTAATTTTCATTCTCATTGTTGGCAAGAAATTTTCAGCGTTATTATTTTCAACCAAAAGATACAATTTAGTTCCAAAAAATTTCCCCCTAGAAACACCCATCTTTGTGTTATTGTGAAAAAGTTCAGATAGCAAATGTTGATGCTTTTCAGCTCAATTGCTCTCTAACATTGTACCTTCTTATATTCCATAACTAAGTAATACGACCAAAGTATCTGCATGGTTTACACAAGCAGAAGTAATTGAGGTATCTATATAATTAAAATCGGTGCCAAGTTCCACCTCGCGGCGCTGCGAGATCCGACCGTCCGCTTGCGCACGGTGACCTCGCCCCCTCGAGGACGAGGTTGCGCTCTGCGCTGCCATCTTTTTTATTGGGTCGCCATTTTTTTTTTCTCACGTTTGATGACTTCTCACGAGTGATTGGTCTGTTATTTCCTCGGTCTTGGGTGTTCGCCGTAATTTCCCAGCTCTCTCGAAAAGATTGTGTTAATGTTGTTTGTCTTCAGAAGATATTTGTTGCACGTTTTGTGGGTTTAAATGGTATTAAAAAATTTATCAATAAATATCTACTGCATTTTGTGTCACCAAAAGTCCATGGTTTTAACGACCCATGAGTCTTTTCAGTGAACAATCAGAAGTAGCGCTGCATGACTTAGGTAATTTCTCAAGGATGCACGCAATAAACAATTTGCATGTTGGGATAACTGGTGCCCTCATTTTCCATCGAACAACGCTTCAGAAAGAGAGTGTGTACCAGCGACGATTTTCTCACATGTGATTATTTCTCACGTTTGATTGGTCCGTTATTACCTCGGTCTTCGGTGTTCGCCACAATTTCCCAGCTCTCTCGAAAAGATTGTTTTAATGTTGTTTGTCTTCAGAAGATATTTGTTGCAAGTTTTGTGAGTTAAATGGTATTAAATAATTTATCAATTAATATCTACTGCATTTTGTGTCATCGAAAGTCCACGGTTTTAACGACCCATGAGTCTTTTCAGTGAACAATCAGAAGTAGCGCTGCATGACTAAGGTAATTTCTCAAGGATGCACGCAATAAACAATTTGCATGTTGGGATAACTGATGCCCTTATTTTCGATCGAACAACGCTATGTTTCTACCTGCGATTGTGTGCAACGGCAGCTGGATACCCGCGTTGGTCGGCCCTTGCGTGTTTCATATACCCGTCAGGCATGTTTTTGGGGTTTTTTTTGCGCCGGGGTTAGTCTGTAGCGGAGCTTGCGTGAGGGTTTGTGGGTGTTGATTTTTGGAAAAATTTGGCATATTCAAAACATAAATTGGGGGGTTTTGCCAGTCTTAAAATTTGCGTTCGCTATTGCATTTGTGCATTCTGGGAAGTTTCGCTTGCCGGACACCGCTTACTGTGTTGGCACTGGTGTTCCAATGTCTCCCCGCGCCTATTATACTAATATAGCGCGAGATGACTGATTTAAAATGCAGCTCAAAGGGGGGTGGGTGGGGGGGTGGGGAGGGGGTAATCCTAATTTCTACAGATACTGCATATTTTCTGTTAATGATGCTTTGTCTTCTTCCAGCTCATTTCATTTTATTGGGCAGATGTGACCTCGTCCCCTTTATAAATTTTCCTTATAGGCCCTATTATTTCTTTCATAAATTGACTGCTTACGTTAGGCCTACTCATTGACTGAATAACAACATAATATTCACAAAGACAAGCATTGTCGAATATTAGTCGTTACAAAATACAACCAATAATTTCCGAGCAATAAAGAAATAAAGAAACAAGGCATAAAGAAAGCAAGAAATAACGACACAATGAAATAAAGGGAAAAGGGACAAAAATAAAGCCTCCTCCAAACAAGCATATCAATTAAGAAATCAAAGAGAGACAGAAAGGAACAAATAAAGGAAAACGAAAACACACAAATAATTTTTATTTTATTTTCGTTTCCTAAATCTTTAAACGTACGATGAATAAAATTTGAACAACAGGGTCTGTCAAGACAAAAACAAGTTTACAAAACTGTCATCCACAAAATGTGCAAAATCACACCCCTGTAATACTTAACATTATTATTGTATTATCAACCATTTACAAAATCTAGAAGAACGAAATACGGAAACAAACGCATGCCGAAATAATTTTAAAAACACAGAAATAGTGACATAGAAACATCGAAATCAACTGTAACATAGTGACATAAAAACATTACAAAATAAACGTCAATAGATATCAACAAGAAACATATCAGAGATAAATAATAGGCCCCCTGAAACAACTAGGGAAATAACGAAACTAAGACATAAACAAAATAAACAAATAAAAAGACAAATGGACCACTGAGTCAGAAAAACACATGGGCCTAATTACAGAAACAATAAAATAGAATACTGAGAAAATACAAAGTTCACCACGGGCAAACACGGATATTCAGAAAGAGAAAATATAGAAACAAAGACACATTTAAGAAATAAAGAGATAGAGACACAAATAAATCCAGAAATAAAGAAAAAAGGAAATCAAGTATTATACATACCAATTTTAGGAGCACGGAAGCATATTTCATGGATTACTCAGGCCTTTGTTGGATATTCAAAAAGTCTTGATATATCAAAACCTACATATCATGCCAAGCATGCATCATTGCATTTTTATATCCTTCCCAAATATTAAAACACACCCCAACTTATGCTTCGTAGTCAGGGGGCGAAAAGGGTGAGGGATGGCGACGCTTCGCCTTCGACCGCACTCAACACCTTTTGCATGCTCAACATTTTATCATTAGGACATAACTACATTGTGTACAGATTTTAAATATCTTTACCAAACCAATTCTGAAAATTATCAACTCTGATATCCTCTCCAATAGACCCTTCCCATGAAATATGCTAATTACATTCACGCATGCGTACAGACCCTGCTGGTTGGCAAACGCCATAGAGTTGTGCACTAAGTAGACGCACAAGCGCGTCTGCGTCACGCCACCATCAGCCCCACACAAAAAGGGGCAATGTTCCATCATTTTGCCAACCAGCAGTGTAAGTGCGCACGCGTGAAGTGCAATTTAAATATTTCATGGGAAGGGTCTATTAACCCCCCCCCCCCTACCTCATGCACCGTGGTCGCATTTTATGTGCAAGAATTGCGCCCACCTAGCGGGTGCCGCGCGAAGCGCGGCATCCCGCTAGTTGTAATTAAAACATCAAATTGTAATTTCTTATCTCTACAGAGACGAAGCCTCGTCACATAGAGGCAAGGAAACTCATCACATGATACAGTTCTTTGTCAAGACGCCCATCAACCGCAAAAACCTCTGTCTACGACTCGATCATAACACAACCGTCTCCGACCTGAAAGACATCATTCACAGCAAGTTGTGCATTCGTCCTGCACTGCAAAATCTGTACACAAACAACCAAAAGTTCAAGGTAGGTCTACATAGTATAAATCATTAGAACAAAGAAAATTTGACTAGATTTGAACCAACGACCTCCGGTTTAACGTGCCGGTGCTCAAAATTGAGCTATCTAGCCCTTTGTTGGCAGTCTCCCTATTTCAATATCTTTGTTCAGGGTGCCTTTCAGAAGCCTCACGATCGTTAGCTGTCCTGGATCACACCAAAGCTTATGACTCGACATAAAAAGCAGCTGCCAGAGGATCACCTTAAAGGCGCCTTTTTATCAAAAATGTTCAGGTTACAAACCAATGTGAAAACTGACTGGGTTAAATTCTACAAATTTGGGGTTGAATAGAGAAACATTAATACTCGAGCTGGAATTGAACCAACGACCGTCGGTTTAACGTGCCGGCGCTCTACCAATTGTTCAGTTTACAGGTTATGTACATACAAAAGATAATTTATTTGCGAAAACCCAACGAACCACCGTGTTTAAAAAAATATATATTATCACTTGGGGGAGGGTCAAGAAAGGGGCCAAGGATTCTGGGCGGATAAGGTATTTATCGCAAAGGTAGTTACTGAATAGAAGAACAAATACTGGCTGGCTGGTTGCAACAACAATAATTGGTGAAGGCTATACAAAAAGACAGCCGTTTCATTTACGAAAATACAGAACAAGATGAAACCCAGTACTGAAGACAACGGTTATTAATAATCCCAACAAACAAGAATGCATGGATTCAAGGAGCTGTCTATCATAATCTTTATGGATGTTTTGTTTTTGTCTATTATTTTCCAAGTTGTGTGAGTGTGACGCTTTGACTCTTCTTGATATCGGCATTAAACCGGACACAAACATTGTCCTAACACTAGCAACAGGTTTGCTTGGTGGCGCCCCAAAGCGTGAGTATTTAATAAATTATTTACGACATGTGTAAACATTAATTAATTTATTTCAATTGATTAACGTGTTCTCTTCCGCTCAATGAATTGAAATTTGACATTTATAACGGAGACAGATTGTAAAACGATGAGGTAAAAAGTGGGACCTTCCTTGGTTTTGTTGAAAACACACCCAGATAGCATCACTATACGTAGGACCAACGTTGGGCCAACGGAACTGGCTGAACATCGATTGCCAACGTAAAACCATTGTGGTAATGCCGACCTAGAAACTACATTGGCCCAACATCAGAACCCCAACACAATGCCAAATAATGTCTTTTCACTAAAAACCAACATTGGCTTAACGTTAATTGCCAACGTAAAATCAATGTGATTCTGCCAACATAGAGCCAACATTGGCCCAACGTCAGAAACAAACATGACACCAATGTCGTTCATGGCAACGTAGTGCCAACATGGGGCCAACGCCAAAAGCTGACACAATACCAACGCCAACATTGCTGACCCGATACCAACGTTGGCCGAACGTACGAATGTTATCTGGGCACTATACCATGCTCGATATGGGGGCAGTGGGTAAAAAGAATAATAATAAAATGTTACCATTTAAACACACTCCTCGTGTACAGAAGTGAACTCCCATAAAACCTCTAAAGAATTCCTGAGATTCAAAGCACACAATGAAGACACAATAGGGGCCTGGGTGGGGTTGGGAGTTGGGGTACCACTATGCCCCTTATTGAGCTCCAAACCATACATAAATACAGTTTGAATAGTGTATGACACTAATTATGCAAATTTGAAAAATAATTGTATGAAGGTTAATTGGTCGGTTGATCAACATTTTTCTATCCTACAATCAATTATCATCGTTTGTTTATTAGGAGCTAGCCTATATTAAAAATGACTGACTGGAGACAATTTCCGGTAAAAATAAAATCAGGTATTAACCTGAACGACTGTTAAAGGCTTTAGTTTATCTTCGTATAACTTCCTGAATATACAAGTTCATAAGATGGAAAAGGTAGTCTCGGATTTTAAGATTCGAATCCCTTTTATTTGTTTCAAAAAATTAATGTGTGTGGGTTTTTTGCCGGAATGACAGCAAATGAGGACTCCTGAGACATTAAGTCTAACGTATCCTTGCACGTAACAGTATTTGAGAAGGAAATCAATCTCATGATTGCAATGGTCCTGATAAAGAGGAAGCCTCTGATATAAGATTGTTCATTAGTGTTTTATTTTTTAACCAGGAAGAACAGTTGACGAGACATTCCTACAGACTTTAGCGGGAAACCTCCGCACCGACTGGCAGCGACTCGCAGTCAATCTTAATTTCAGACCAGCAGAGATTGGCAACTTTGAACGCCTCGCCGAGATGAACCCGGAAGTGCAGGCTTTCCAGATGTTAGTTTCTTGGTGGAGTAAGCAAGCTGATGACATAGAAGCGGGGGAATGGTTGAGAAGTGCTTTGGTTCATGAGGAGGCCTTTAAATGTTGGTCTTTTTCAGGCTCGATTTCATATAAAATTGCTCTCATTGTCTCGATCACAGTTTTAAAAATGAATGCTACTGTATAATGATAGGGGTATAAGCCATGTATAACTTGAAAACCATTTTAAAAGATTATACCGTTAGTTGTTTCGACTAAGTTGTCTTATCAAAACAAAGTCCGTCATTCAGTTTCTTGTAAATGGTAACTACGCTCTTACAGGTTGGTTTTATTTGGTATTTATTGGATAAAGAATAGGACTTAATTAATGCTGTAGACAGCACTGATCGGGCACTAACCTTTACAGATAAACATTCCAATTAAGGTAATATAAAATATGAGCAATACTTTGTAACAAGATAAATTGCAGCAGGCATATTGTCTGGTTGTCATCCTTGTAGGTTATGTACCCACATCCCTAAGATCAGGTAACAAAAGGAAGTCATCGGAGCATCAGTCAACATCCGCTGCATCAGGTTTGGAATCTTTTCCGATAGTAGCTGATAATATTGGACAAGATTGGAAACAACTCGCCACTTCTTTAGTCATTAAAGCTGCACAGATTAACACATATCCACTCGATTATCCAAATGACCTCAGAGAACAGGTTTACCAGATGCTCCGTGATTGGTCCAAGAAGCAAACAAACCAAAAGGTGGCTGAAGACGGGTTGATCAAGACTCTTGTCAAACTCGGCCGTGCTGACATTGTCCAACAGTTACCTCACTTGTTCCTTTACAACGTGTGCAAAACTGTGCTGCCCGAGTTCTCACAGGCACGAAAAAATCTGATCACATTACTCCTGTGCTAATGAAGCTGCATTGGCTTCCAGTCAAATTTAGAATTATATATAAATTGTGTCTTTTAGTTTTTAAATGTATTAATGGTATTGGGCCCCAGTATCTTGTTGATCTTTTACACACGTCTAGTTCCTCCAGAACTACTAGACTTTCATGTGATAGGAATAGACTGCAGCGTGTTAGTACTAGGTTATGCACTATGGGAGATAGGGCTTTTTCTGCTATTGCCCCTAAAATGTGGAATGACCTGGATGTCTCTATTCGAGAAGCGCAGACTGTAAATCTTTTTAAATCTAAACTTAAAACGCACTTTTTTAAGAAAGCTTTTGAGCAATCTCTTAGGTTTTAACTGTAACTATATTATGGTCATTACTGTCGACTTGTGTTTTAGGTGGGATTTTATTATCTTTGTATTTTTCAATTGTAATTTTTGGTAATTTACTTGTACCTTTTTAAATGCTTATCATCTTTGTGCTTTATGTACTTTTTATGCCTTTTTGTGAAGCGCCTTAGAGCATTTTACAAAAATAGATTTGGCGCTATATAAATGTATTATTATTATTATTATTATTATTATTAAATTACACCTTTCTGTAACTCCTGTTTGTCCCCAGGGAGCACACATTGGTGCACATTGGCTTAACTTTACTAGTCGAGCTGTTAACGACGTGTACATCTTTGCCTCAATTTGAATTATTTCAGCAATACTTTATAAGAGGATCCATTGCAAACCACTTATAATGTTTTATTAATAAGATTTTACGATAAAAACCAAATGACTGGTTGCTATTTTCCTTTTAGGTTATGCACACACATCCCATGGAGCAAGTAAGATTGGCGAAGTTCACAGCAGGCAGTCAACGGAACAGCAGTCAATAACCGATACATCAGGTATTGATGAGAAGAAGTTACGAGTCCTCGCTGAGAATATTGGAAAAGATTGGAAGCAACTCGCCACTTTTTTAGGTATTAAACCTTCAGAGTTTGACGAATTTGAGCACAGCAACAAATGTGACCTGAGAGAACAAACCTTCAAAATGTTCCTCGCTTGGTCGAGAAGAAATACGAACCAAAATGAAGCCGAAGGCGGGTTGATAAAGGCGCTTGACAAGCTCGGCCGTATAGATCTGGTCCAAATAATATTAGGGAAGTAAATCACTCCTCCAGCCCCCTCCC
The DNA here is from genome assembly GCA_037783415.1 of Leptasterias polaris. NCBI lineage: Eukaryota > Metazoa > Echinodermata > Asteroidea > Forcipulatida > Asteriidae > Leptasterias > Leptasterias polaris. The sequence continues at coordinate 3,129,626 of JAZGTN010000073.1, read as the reverse complement.
CCCACTCAGAACCCTTCCCCACACCCCAATTGAGCTACAACAAGTAATCGCTTATAAAAACTTTTTTGTTACAGATGATGCCGAACTACCATTCAACATTGAGTCGTGCAGTAAAACTTTGGTAAGTCATTACAAGGATACGGAGCCCCTAAAGGGACAGGTAAAAAAAAAAGTTGAAAAGGGGGGAAAAAATATATACATATTTCGTTCCCTCGAAATATTATTTCGTTCCCTCGAAATACTAATTCGTTCCCTCGAAATATTATTTCGTTACCTCGAAATCATTTCGTTACCTCGAAATCATTTCGATCGAACGAATTAATTTATTTCGTTCCCTCGAAATCATTTCGTTCCCTCGAAATCATTTCGTTCCCACGAAATCATTTCGTTACCTCGAAATCATTTCGTTCCCTCGAAATCATTTCGTTCCCTCGAATTATTATTTCGTTACCTCGAAATCCTTTAACTGCTACGGAGACCATGAAATGCCGTTTCATTTATTTCAGTATGCAAATAATATTCAGATTAGGCCATAATAATGAGCCATTGAGGAGACAGGTAAGAGAAACAATATTGAAATGTATTTCGTTCCCTCGAAATGACATTTCGTTCCCTCGAACACCTTGAACACCGTGCCCGAATCGTACCCCGATCTTGCATGGAGAAACACGTGCAGCATGCAACAGTTGTTTTTTTTTGTTTTCAACTAGGAATGCTATTTCGAGGGAACGCAATATTATTTGCATACTGAAATAAATGAAACGGCATTTCATGGACTCCGTAGCAGTTAAAGGATTTCGAGGTAACGAAATAATAATTCGAGGGAACGAAATGATTTCGAGGGAACGAAATGATTTCGAGGGAACGAAATGATTTCGAGGTAACGAAATGATTTCGTGGGAACGAAATGATTTCGAGGGAACGAAATAAATTAATTCGTTCGATCGAAATAATCTATTTCGTTCCTTCGAAATAATATTTCGAGGGAACGAAATAATATTTCGAGGGAACGAAATAATATTTCGAGGGAACGAAATAATATTTCGAGGGAACGAAATAATATTTCGAGGGGACGAAATAATATTTCGAGGGAACGAAATGATTTCGAGGTAACGAAATGATTTCGAGGGAACGAAATAATATTTCGAGGGAACGAATTAGTATTTCGAGGTAACGAAATAATATTTCGAGGGAACAAAATAATATTTCGAGGGAACGAAATATGTATATATTTTTTCCCCCCTTTTCAACTTTTTTTTTTACCTGTCCCTTTAGGGGCTCCGTACAAGGAGACATGGAAAGTGAACACACATCCTACACGTAAGCATCTGGATGTTGATATGGATCAACTTTATGTTAGTTTAGAACTTTTGCAAGAAACGAACCAACCTGATCAGTCAATCATGTTGCACTCAGGTTTCATTGAGGAAAAAACAGATCACGCAATGCACACTGATATTGAAGACAAACACGAGATTGATAAAACCCAAACAGAGTTTAAGAAAATTCTCAAGTCATACAAAGACATGTTAAGCTTTGAAAGTGGATACGGTAAATCAACGCTTCTGAAAATGGTAGCTTATGACTGGGCTGTTTTACACACAGTGATATTCACGTGACTCCAAGTGACTCAACAAAAGCCAGAGTTACCTCTGTCAAAGTATAAGCTCGTCTTTTTGTTGGAAATAAACAAAATGAAGGATAATGTCAACATTATGGATGAAATATGTTCACATATAATGCCTGAAACCGAATTTGGAAAGAATAATCTTCAAAAGTATATGAAAAAGCACCCAGATAAAAATATAATCATTCTTTATGGAGCGGATGAAATCGCATTTGAGAAACTTGTAAAGGTAAAAAGAGACTGCAGTGTTAATGTCCTCTCATTCAAGTTGCTTAAATGCTGTAAGGTAATCGTAACAAGACGCTGCGTTTTGTAAAAGATCTACCTTCACAGTTGTCCCTATTTCATCTATATGTTTCCCCAGTTTTTTCGAAATGGTGCCAAGTGCTCCAACCGCCACAGGAACTATTTTCACTTTCACCTGCTAAATGTTACGAAGTTCCCTGGCCAGGTCTTGGTACTTTTTGATCTTTTCTTCCTCCTTCGAAGCTATCCTTTTGTGACCTGGCACTGCTATTTCAATGAGATGACCTTTGCCTTGTCTAGGACTACAACATCCGGACGCCTATGTTCTATATTACATGATCAGTCTGAATGTTGAAGTCTCAGAAGATCTTGACCTGGTAGGTTTCCACAACTTTCTCCGGAACGTGGTTGTACCATTTCGCAGATCACAAATCCCAGTGGATGACCTTCGCCAACTTGTCATGTCTTCCTTTGTACTCCGTCTTGGCCATCGTACTAAATTCGTGTATTTATTGTCCAAACCAACAGCGGACGAACCGTCAATTACAGGAAAGGGCGGAAAAAACATCTTGATCTTAAAAAAAAATAAAAAATAATTAAATACATAAATGTTACAAATTTAAACTAGAAAAGATGGATTGATAAACAAATAAATATAGGCCTACACATACAAACCCCCCCCAATTTTTTTTTTTTCTTCTATCCAACGCAGCCTAGGGTGACCTCTGCCTCGGATTGTACCCTTAGACAGACCATCTAAAATCAGCTCGTCTATAGATAAATCAAACCACACTATTGGTTTGTTCCTGGACCTTTCCCAGGCATTTGATACCATTGACCACGATATTTTACTCTCAAAACTTGATATGTATGGTGTTAGGGGAAAGGCCCTGGATTGGTTCAGGAACTATATTTGTGACAGGAAACAGTTTGTTGAATGGAAAAATAATAAGTCTGCATTGAATCAAATGTGGCGCACCACAAGGCTCCATTTTAGGTCCAAACTCGTTCTTTTATACATAAACGATATATGTAATTTTTATGTAAAAAAATGTATCATTTATTCTATTTTCAGACGACACCAATGTTTTCTTTAGTCATAGTTATTAATTAAAGGAGGCAGTTTCAATTATAAATAAAGAATTTCAAAATGTTTCCTTGTAGTTTAAATGTAACAAACTGTCGATTAATGAAAAGAAAACATGCTTAATAATTCTAAAATAAGTCAAGTAAATTCGTTCAGATTTCTAAGTGTTATAAAATGACAGCAAATTTATCAAGTCTTGTATTCAATTACTTATGTTTATTTTTCAGGTACCCACTGTTCATGATTTTAGTTTTTTTCTCAAATCTTTTGAGTTGATGTTGGAGCAAGCCAAAGCAAAGGAAATCGATGTAGTTGGTAAAGTCTTCCAAATTGCCAACTTTGCTGCCGCCGTTTTAGACTGCCACGGTGGATGTTTGTCCATTGACTATCTACACGTTCACTTGTACGTTCCTCCTGGCGCAATACCTGTGGAACAAACGCAACGAGTCTACATCTTCGTCACCGGTACCTCGTCAGTTGACAAGCATAGTTTCTCAACTCCATTTGTACACTGTGGACCGTCAGGCACCGTCTTCGACAAAGATGTCGTCTTGACTATGCCCCACTGTGTAAAGGAAACTTCCTCCTGCAAGTTTTCCTTGTCTAAGTTATCTTCAGGTGGTTCCAGTGAGCTTAGTGAAGGTTTGGACGTGATCACTGTTGTTGACAATGATTCCATAACATTTTCAGTTAATCATTTCTGTGGGTTTGGAGCTACAGCATCGTCTGTGGACGGAAGCATCTTGAAGAAGTGTATAATAGCTTGCGTGTTCATCCACCAAGCTGATGATAAAGTAGAACTTCGTCTTCGACTTGTTGATGACATCAACATAAATGTTCAGGTGAGTTACTTTCTACCTAAATATAAAACACTTCGTTGTCGCTGTTCGTTATTTGTTATTTTGCTGGAATTGCCGTTGCTGTCATTTACCGAACATTAGTTTTGTTTCAAAGTTTTATGGTGTGAGGTCATGCAAGTAATAACAACAAACAGACCAACAAACCCCAACAAACATAGTTTATATGACACAATTTTAGCGTAGACTTGAACGGATTGTAGGGGGATCTATCACCCAAGTGATCTGTGGTGTATTTGCGTGGGGAAATGTAAGAATTAGCCTGTGTCACTCCGCAAAATTGATTTTAAACTGTCTCCAACTCCTTTATTTGTAACTGATCAATGGTTCTGTTACATCAAATTTGGATCAGGGTTTGAAACCTGCATATAGAAAATAAGACAAGATTTAGAAAATAAATAACATGAATAAAGCTATACTGCAACAATTATGAATACACTTTGGAGTTTTACTTTCACTGTTTCAGATAATTTTAGCAAAGCAAATTGAATCTCAACTTACACTGTTTGGCGTCCAATTTAACTGAAAAATCACAGGTAATCTTAAGTCCGTTGGTCACAAGGAAGAAATAATTGCAGTCTCTAGATGTTTATCTACTTATATCTGCAATTCATTTCTAATATTGGTTAAACATCATGGTGAAAATCAAAGAAAACTTCAACAAACTTCAGCCCATCTTTCAAGCACTAGCTCAATCTGCAACATGGTAGAACACAATCTGGCACCCAAACCCACATATAAATGCAATGTACTATTTGAAAAATGGGTACCAATCTAGGATGAAGTTGACCGATAGCAAAAACTGAGGGCGCTGTTCAAATGTTTATTTGAATAATTAAAATAAGTTTATCCTTAAATCTTACACTCCCACCACCAAAAAGTCCAATTCATGTAGACTCCAGTCTAATCAGTCTCCTGGTCAAATGGTACAAGGACAATCAACCGCTGAACCGCTCTCTGAATTAGAGTATAGTTCACACTGTGACGCTGATCAGACTCCGCATTCTTCAACTTTACCTGGACATTCCTCACATTTCCTTTCTCGTCTGGGTACACTTCATTTACCAACCCCATCCTCCATTTACCACGAATGGCATTGCTATCCTGGACTAGCACCACATCGCCTATCTGCATATTCCGCTTTTCGTGATGCCACTTCTGCCGGATAATCAGTGACGGGAAGTAATCCCTCGTCCACTTAATCCAGAATGCCTTGATCACGTTTTGGATAAACTCCACTCTATGTCTGGGATTGCTTGTGTCTTTCCACGGTCCACTTGGTATTCTTGATGTAGCACGTCCCAGCAGCAAGTTATTAGGGCAAAGATAGGTACCGTCCTCTGGATCGCTGGGGTGTCGCCCAATGGGTCTCTCATTCACCAAATTAGCAACCTCATAACATACAGTCTGCAGCTCATGGAACTGAAGGACCTGGTCTCCAATGGCGTGACAGATGGCTTTCTTGATACCCTTGATGAGAACTTCTGTTACTCCATTTTGCCAAGGCGAGTCTGCTGCGGAAAACTTCCAACTCATGCCATTTACGATTCCAAATTCGCGTAGACTATCCCAATCCCAGCTTTCTCTAGCTTGCCCGAGTTCTTTGGAGGCTGCAACGAGCTGGCTGCCCCCATCACTATACATCTGACTGGGGTAACCTCTGATGGACACAAATCTCCGGAGAACCTGCATGAACCCAGCTGTGCTGTAGTCAACCGCAAGATCTATGTGAACTGCTCGGGTAGTGAAACAATTGAAGACTACACCATAAGCCTTTCCTCTTGATCTCTTATTTACTTCACCACGAGTGACAAAAGGCCCGAAGAGATCCACACCCACGTAGGTCCAAGGTGGAGAGGGTTTGAGCCGCTCAATCGGTAGCTGTCCCATCACTTGGCCACTCATGTCGCGTTCTTGTCTTCTGCATGGTACGCAGTGATGTCTGATGCCCTTCACCATCTTGTTTAAGTTGATTACCCAATACTTGGAACGGATTTTTGACACTGTGGTTTGTACTCCGGGGTGGCCTCGATTGTGTACATAAACCGCATACAGTTTGGTAAATCCATCTTGATAGGGTAGGAGGGGTATCTCTTGTTCATTGTAGCTGAAGTGCACATGTTTGTCGGCACGTGCTCCAACAACAATGATTCCATCATGGCGAATCTTTGGACCCAGACTGGCATACCGCTTGTGGAACGCTCCTCTATCTTCATTGAATAACTTCATCAGAGGTTTCTGCGACTCCCGAATCCAGAACAATTCTGCTCTCTGAATATCTCTTGCATCAAGTATCTTGGCTGCACTCGAGAGGGTCTTGTCTGCAAACATGGCGAGGACTCTTGCCGTAACTCTGAGAAGTCTGATGTAATTACTGTACTTATTCACATCAATTCTTCTTGATAAAGAATCAATTTCCTTAGTAGCGGCAATCATCACCACCTTGACACGTTCAGGCAGACTTCCATCATAACAAGTCTGCTCAATTGGCCATCGCTCTGCAGGTAACTGTAAAAATTCTGGACCCAGTTGCGAAATACTGTGGGGACCAATTTCCGGTGGCTTCTTGCCTCTGGTGATAAAATCCGCGACATTCAATCCTCCACTACACCACCACCAATCTTGCGGCTCAGTGGCTTCCTGTATTTCGCCAATCCTTGTAGCAGCGAAAGTCTTGAATCCATAACTCTGCTTCTGTATCATTGACCTGACAATCTCGCTATCAATGATGTGGAACTCTCTTGTAAATTCCAGTCGCATCTCCTTTTTGATGAAACAAGTCAATCTCTTGTTAAGCACCGCTCCACATAACTCCAACCTCACAATACTGACTATATCGATGGGGGCAATGCGATTCTTGCTGGCAACAAGATGACATGAATATCCACCAGACTGGAGAGGCCACTGTATGTAGGCCACTGCACCAAACGCCTGTTCCGAGCCATCAGAGAAGACAACAAGGTTGGGTTTCTCTCTTGTGTCAATGCCATCAGGTTTGATGCATCTAGGAAAGTTAATTTTGCTTACATCAAACAACTCTCTAAAAAAGTTGATCCATTCCTCTCTCATCGTTTCGGGTAAGGCGTCATCCCAGTCGAGCTTTGACCCCCATATTTTCCTCAACAGGATCTTTGCCTTGACGGTAATGGTGCCACTAAGCCTAGAGGATCGTAGATGCCGTTCACCTGACTGAGGCACATTCTTTTCGTCAGTATGTCTGGAATCCCAGCTGGGATTTGATCCTCTTTTAGGTCGGGACCCTGTCTGATTTTCCTTTTCCTGGCAGCGAAGTTCACCTTAGTTACAAAATGGAAAGCATCTTCCTTGGGGTCCCACGAAATGCCAAGCACTTTTTCGCTGTCTTCTTTACAGGACCACTCACGGGCTGTCACATCTGATTCAGAGGTACAATCATCTTTACAAGAAAATGTCCAACCTTTGATCTTGAAATTACCAGGCTTGATCAGAAGCTCAATCTCCTTAGCAATTTTATGCGCCATACCTGTACCATCAACAGACTCCAAAATATCATCAACGTAGACGTTCCTCTTTACAGTAAGAGCAGCTTGAGGAAGCTTTCCCTTGCCCAACTCCGCAGTCTTCCTCAGGGCTACTGCAGCGATTGTGCCGGATGGTCGATCACCCATGTTGACTACCGTCATACAATATGTCTGAGGCTCAAGTTTGGTCTGCATACTTCTCCACAGGAACCTGTGACAGTGCTGATCCTTTTTGGTGATGGAGATGCTGTGGTACATTTTCCGGATATCACCAACCATGGCAATCTTATTCTCTCTAAATCTTAGAAGTATACCAAGAAGGGAATTCATTACGTCTGGGCCCTTTGCCCAATAATCATTAAGCACGTGGCCCTTGTAGTTCGCACTACTGTTAAAAACAATCCTCACAGGAGTGCTCTTGCTTTCAGGCTTCAAGACTTCATGATGTGCTATGTAGTGAACAGGTCCTTGGTATTCCTTCATTTCCCTTTGAGAGATTTCTCTTGCCACACCTCGCTTCAACATATCCCTTACTTGGGCATCGTACACTTCAGCTTTCTGTGGGTCGTGTTCTAGTCGTCTCTCTAGAGCCTTTAGAGTTGCAAAGGCTACTTTCTTATTGTCTGGTAAGTCTCTGGGGTCCTTGATCCAAGGATACTCTGCTTCCCAGTGGGTTCCGCAGAACTTTAAGTTTTGTTCAATCAAAGCTAATTCTCGTTCTTCAATCAATCAACGTCGTACGCCACTGGCGCCTTGACGACTATGACTACGCAACACCATTGAAGATTTTGCCGGCTGTTTCATTGGAGGGATGGACGAGCAGGCCGTCGCCACGTCAACCAGAGTGGCTGCTGTGGAGCCCGTCCAACGGCGTAGGCCATCTACCCAGCGAAACCGAGGCCTCCCTGGGGTGCATCGTGACCCGGTTGGCTGTCCGTTGACCAGAGTTGTGTGGTTCGTGTGGCGTATAGTCCTTCGATCCAATAGGACATCTTCCACACTTGCAACTGCCGCAACGTGGATTGCACTCTACACCCATGCTTTCTAACTTCATGAAATCTTCCAAGCAACAGGTTGCGACATGATGTATCATCGCTGCAGTGGTGAAGCCTTCTCTGTTCTTTCTCTAATAGCCGGGTGTCTGCCTCCAAGGCATCTGCCAAATCTGTTCTCAAGCACCAGCAGATGATCCACAGCCCTCAACCGAATGGGATGATATCCAGCATAATCGTACCCTACAAGTAGTCTACTTGGCCATGTGGTCTCTTGAGATCCTCAGGATGAATACCCTTGAAAAGCTTTGAAACATGCCTCACCTCTATACCTTTGATGTTTGCTGTGATGCAATCGATGCCGTAGGCCAAAATCAGAACTTTGTATCCTTGTCTATCTAGGAGTGGAACTGTGTAGCAGAAACTATCAACTTCTTCCGTGACTCCGCCCACCTTTGTAATTGATACCCTAATGGGGGTGCCCTTCAAACGTGCTGCTTTGGCTGCGTTGTTTGTCACAAGGGATGACGTAGCACATCCGTCCCATAAAACATTCATGTGACCAGATCCAACTCTTATCTTCATGAGCTGGAGAAGACACGCCTCGTTCTTTGTCGCTGATGTAACATTGTGGTTGTTCACAGCGGTAGTGGAAGCTAATGGATGACTGGCACTTCCTGTGATGTTATCATGTAATGTCTGGTGATGTAAACGAACACAATTCAGAACACCACATCTCTTTTTCCTTCTGCAGTCTGTTACTCGATGGCCTCTGTTTAAACAGCAAAAGCATGCACCCTTTTCTTTAACCAGTTTGGCTCTCTCTGCAAGGGGCATTCCAATGTAGGTTCGGCACTCAGCTGTACTATGCTTTCCAACGTCGTGGATGAGGCATCTTCTGGGGGCATTGTATCTCATACCTTCACCCTTTCCTTCAATTTCAGCCAAGTTGACATTAGCTCGAGGAGTAACACTACTGCTTCTAATCTCTGACGTCTCATACTCTACGCTTTTCTTCTCTCTGATCAAGAACTCAAGGAGTGCAGGAAATCGATCAAATCTATCAATATCCTTCTTCTCGTCGTACAGGGATCTTGACCACTCTCTTCTAATGACAGGAGGAAGTCTCTGTTCAATGTCGCTGATGACTCTGGTGTTTGATATTTCTTTCTCCATTCCCATTTTTGCGAGATCACCGTAGCTTCTTTCAACGAGGTCCACAAACTCGACAAATTTTTTGTCGTCTCCATCTCTCATTGGTCTTGTCCGCTCAAACTCCTTCATGATTGCGTCGGCCATTTTAATGGGATCACCATAACGTTCGTCCAGTCTTTCCCACATCTCGCTGAGATTGTCATCAATGGCACCAACAATTTGAAGCGGTTTCTTACCCAATGTTCTCCGAAGAACAAATGCAGCTTGATCAATTGTTATCTCTGGCTGGACAAATCTCTCGAAGTCTGACTTGAATCTCGGATACTGTTGCACATCACCATCAAACACTGGAAGTCGCATCTTCTCTAACTGTATGCCAGCCTTTTTCTTATCGCCCTTGGTGTTGGAGGACACTTGGGTGGCAAAGCTGTCCAAGAACTTCCCAATCTTGTCACTGGTATGGTTGTGCATATCTCTGATTGCACAGAGCCATTTTGTTTCATCTTTAGCTTGGTCGACAGATAGCATCCCGACGTAATTTATGTGGGCCAATTTTGCCAACTCCATAAGTCGGTCAAGATTTTTCTTTAGGGATTGCAGCACACCCTTTGAGCCACTCTGAATTGATTAATCAACTCCACTGCATAGCTGTTCAAGATCAGCTCCATGAACATTGCGCAGAGTCCTTGCTTTGTCGATGGCTCTCTGTATCTCGTGTTCTTCTTTTTCACTCAATTCATCTTTCACAGCATCACTCCGACCTTCACTAATCTTCTCTCTCGTTTTATAGTACACCAACTCTAGATCAAGAATCCATTTCTTATGATCAGCATCTTCAACATCGGAGTACATGAGCACTTCATCATGTCTGGAACACTGTCTCCCAAGCTGCCTTGATATCTGCGACAATAATATCAAGATGACGCTGAGACTTATGTTGCTCAATTGCAGCATCAATGCTGTTACAAATTCTAGTGAATCTCCCTTTGGCTATGCTCCTCCTCTTTTTGGCTTCAATATCTGCCATCCTTTATCATGTATGTAGGCTTACAGATGTTCACCCCAGTGTTTCAAATGTAAGAATTAGCCTGTGTCACTCCGCAAAATTGATTTTAAACTGTCTCCAACTCCTTTATTTGTAACTGATCAATGGTTCTGTTACATCAAATTTGGATCAGGGTTTGAAACCTGCATATAGAAAATAAGACAAGATTTAGAAAATAAATAACATGAATAAAGCTATACTGCAACAATTATGTATACACTTTGGAGTTTTACTTTCACTGTTTCAGATAATTTTAGCAAAGCAAATTGAATCTCAACTTACACTGTTTGGCGTCCAATTTAACTGAAAAATCACAGGTAATCTTAAGTCCGTTGGTCACAAGGAAGAAATAATTGCAGTCTCTAGATGTTTATCTACTTATATCTGCAATTCATTTCTAATATTGGTTAAACATCATGGTGAAAATCTAAGAAAACTTCAACAAACTTCAGCCCATCTTTCAAGCACTAGCTCAATCTGCAACATGGTAGAACACAATCTGGCACCCAAACCCACATATAAATGCAATGTACTATTTGAAAAATGGGTACCAATCTAGGATGAAGTTGACCGATAGCAAAAACTGAGGGCGCTGTTCAAATGTTTATTTGAATAATTAAAATAAGTTTATCCTTAAATCTTACAGGAAATACTTTAGTCAGAGTAGCCACAATCATGCACACAATAGCTGCCATCTTGGAAAGTGGTTTATTTACATGAACTCAGCATGACCTTTAACCTGCATACGTGTACATGGACTGTGCACTATATATTCATGAGCAGTTGAGAAAGTAGTACCACAGTGGTTTAATCAATGCATTACAGAATCTTTCACTTTCAGACTGAAACTAATCATATCTTGTTCGATGATGGCCAAACCTGTAATTTGTATTTACAGGAAGTGAAGATTGAGGAGTGGAGGTATGGTTTCAATTTGGCAAACCCGATAAGTCCACTGGTTGTTTCGAAGAACGCCCAAGACATGGTGGCGGAAATCTCAGACTGCATCAAGTCCTGGGAAATCACTGAACCGGAATCTTGCCAACGGGTATGACAAACCTAAGTTCTGTGCTTTTCTTGTGTCGAAATTAAATTCGCTATTGTATCTCATTCATTTGTTTTTATTTGACAGATATTAGAGCATGTTTTGTTATGGCGAGAAACCGCGGCACACTGCGCTCAAGCCTTTCCGTCCGTGATGTTTTTCGCTAAACGATGCTCATGCTCTGAGGAAGTTTGCTTCAAAGCTCGAATGACAGTCTATCAAGAAAGCAGTGTGACCTTCCCAATAGATGCACAGCAGGTGAGTCAAAATAATATGTTTCAGTGAAAATCATGTAAAAACTAAAATGTTTAGGCATACAGTTCATTGTAGTTATACAAGATTGGTAATTATTAAACAGTTATGAATTTTAATCCGAGTGCTTTCTGATTTTACGTTTATGCCCGTATCAATTCTCCAGTGAAATATATTTGTCAGAAATTTCACTATTTTATGTAGGCAAGCAAAACACGTTTGATGATCACATAAATCATAACTGTTACGGCTTCTTGTTACGATTGCCACAATTGAAACAAATGCTCTAATGTGTCAAACTAGAGCTGCAATTATTGTATTTGAAGACCCCATAAATCACTGCAATTGTTCATTGTTTTGATTGCAGCGATCGAAGTAAGCCCCCATAATCGATCATGCACAAAATATGTAACAAAACATCGGTTTTTGCTAAAACAGTCATGGCCACCTTTAAAGAGCCAACTAAATTAGTATGACTATCACTTCACAGGTTTGTTGTCGGCCTAAAGGTGTGATTGAAAACTAGAGGATGGGAAAGTTTCTTCCTTTCAAAAACCGATGGTCTTGTACATGTATATATTTATTTATTTATTCATTTATTTATTGAGACAGGGTAGTTTTATCAGTATTACAACTGCTATACCTAAGGGCCTCGTGAACAAGCAGTAAAAATTAAACTGAATAGAAAATAGTAAAATACAGAGCAATAAGAAAATCCATGAATCAAAACAAAAACTAAGTGTAAAAATCTCCAAAGCAGGGTGCATGAAAATTAAAACATGAACCAAACAATATTTAAAATTATATACAATTAGCACAAAGGATTACATCATCGCATTGCAGTTAATTATACTAAAAGAGAGGCAAATAATATAGAGCAAAGAGAACTTTAAAACAAGTTAAAAACAGAAGCCAGTAACTGTCAAAACAGCAATATTCGGGCTAACCAATACTCTCGCATTAAGACGGAACCACATTTTTAAAATAGCAGTAAACGACTAAGTACAATAGATTAAAAACAAAGGAGACAAAAGAAGCAGCCCCCAGTACTGCAGGGCGAGGTAAAATGTTGTAAAAGATAAAATATGACAAATGTTGTGACAGAAAAATAATATATATATATATTAGCTCAGAGAATCACACTGGATTCACCCACTTAAGACAGTCCAACCCTTTGGACTTAACATAAACACTGGTGTTAAATAATTTCCCATCACTTATTTTGCTTGCTTATTTTGTTGATGTAATATAAATACGTTCACTGTAAATAACCTGTTCCCTCTATTGATTCATTTTTACTCATCTTTCTCTCAACAAGTTGTTTAAAATAACCCACTAATAACCTATTCCTTTTGCAGAGTATTTAATAACCCGCTCTCTCCTCAGGTTCCTCTTGCCTACTTTTAATTTCAAAAAATAAGTTAGTGGCCTGACGTTTCGACCCTAGCAGAGTCTTTCTCAAAGGCTAAATGACAACACACAACACACAACACACAACACACATACAAGCAGACAAGAGTAGTCAAGTGGAAATACATGAATAGAGAGAGTGGAGGGAGAAAAGCAGAAAGCATTCAGAGAAGGCAGGGGGTTAGCAGGGATTATGAAGACAAAGGGGGGGGGGGGGGGGGGGGTATGAAGGGAAGGGGATAGCTTGACCACAAGAAGTTGGGAACACAAAGGACAAAATGGAAGGTTAGAAGAGAGGTAAATAATTAGTTAATATACAATGAAGGGCAGATTAATAAAGTGGATAACTGTGTGGGAAAAGGAGAAGGCAAAAACAAAGGTTATTAGTCATTTCCTTCTTGGATATTCAAACCATGGGGCTGAGTGGTCTTTATGCGCCTTATCCAAAGTTTTTCCCTACTCAGACGGACAGTCTCTCTGCAGTTACCTAGTGCCTCAATGCCCTGTAAATTCATGTCAGAAATGGAGTGGTTAGGAAGGTTGAAGTGGTGTCCTACAGGTGTATCCAGCTTTTGGGTGTTGACTGTGGATCTGTGGCCATAGAAACGCCTATTGAGTGTAGTTCTTGTTTCACCTATATATTGAACACCACAGACCCTGCAAGATATTAGATAGATTAGATTAGTGGTGGTGCAGGTGACATGACCCCTTGTCAAGACATTTAGCCTTCAAGAAAGACTCTGCTAGGGTCGAAACGTCAGGCCACTAACTTATTTTTTGCATTTATACCACAGGTCCTTTTGGTTGGTAAGCAGTTTGCAACAGCTAATTCTATTTTATCATCTACTTTTAATTTCTTACATATCTGGATTTATTCTTCTATAATTACATTCCTATTCCCATAATGTTACTCTCTTCACTAGTTATGCTTTTCTTGCCCCCTATTGTGAGTTGCATTATCTTGATGCAACTTGCCCTCTAATCCTACCTTTTCATGCTTCCCACATTGTTATACCCAGAATGCAGTTACCACCTTTATGGTCCAGTAATCCACCCTTTTCACACTGACCATCCTTTGTCCTCACTACTTTACTCTGATTGGTTCTTAGCCAACCCATTGTCTGTAAATTAATAACTTTGATTGGCTATAATCTTCCCGCTTTTTTCTGGATACCTTCCCCTAATCCTTTGCTCCTCTTTTTGCTATAAATGGATATGTTTTTGTTTGTACTTGTTAATGCTTCTGACGAAGTTCAGTTTGGATCGAAAGCTAAGGCCATCTACCCTAAAATTTGTACAAGTTTAGAAATAACCCGTTCTTATTCACAGGTTTCATAACCGTTCTCTCTACAGGGTTGTTTTAACCTATTTTTTCTCAACTCTTCTTGCTCTCCATGAATTAACTCCCCATGGCACTTGCTACTGACACCAAGTGCCTTTTCCGTAAGCTACGAAAGTTTAAGGAAAAGAACATTCGCTACTTGTCACATCTTAATAACTATCGTTTTTATCGTTTGTCCCGTATTATCCCTAAAGGACTCCAGATGAAGTGTGCCCCTTCCTAAGGGGACCTTGACTCCTCCTTTTTGGAGAAATGGAATAAGACACTTACTAACACATCTTCCCATCTGCTCACGCTGCTGGAAGATCAATGCCAACAATACATTGATAACCAATTACTTGGGACACTGAAACAAATTTATATTCATTATCCCTGATGCAAAAATTAACATCTATAACTGACACTGAATCTCAACTCCAAGAGTCATGCTCCAATCAAAAGTATGAACATTTACAAGATATCCTACTATCCAATGTCAACCATCTACGGTCCACCCTAATGGACAAACAGAACAAGAACGCATGAATGTCCAAGCTAACCATAAGAAATACATTCATAGACGTTTCCACAGTAGAGGCCAACTATACTGTTCTAACCCCTGAAAGGTCGCCAGACGCAACACGTACAGTAGTTAACCCCTCCGTTGTGAAATCTGAGGTTAATCAAATATTGGGAGCCTAGGACGGGAGGCGAAGATCATGACCTTTAGTTTTACTAACATTGAGGATAAGCTTATGACTAGTAAGCCATTGAGTCACTTGCTTAAGCCCGCACTTTAAATCACTTTTAATTTCTCCAGGAGATGTATCACTATACCCACATAGGTTTGACAGCTCACCTTTTTACTTTATAAAATCAGCAGGATCATAGTCAACTACCGGTATCGGATCAACACACATTAATGGAATTGATGTGGCAGATGCTCTTGGAACCAAAGGTGACACTACAATTCAACAGAATACTCGATAAGTCCACTTTCAATAAGCTTTGCAACTTGATGGATGAGCCCAATCCTCTGGAAAACGACTGGCGTAAACTCCTAAACCTACTGTTGAAGACAGGAAGCATTGACAGCATTCAGGCTAAAGCAGGACGTGAACGAAGGAGTCCCACAGAAATCGTCTTGGAATTTTTCTATGGGAAACAGGCGGGTAAGACAAGAGATGAAACAATGGATACACTGAAGTGCGCCCTCATTGATATGAATCGGCCAGATGCTCAGTTTGCCGTCGATGCGATCACGGCGGAACAGTTGAAAATGAGTACGGGATAGATGATGTACGGGATAGATACAGAGATCGTGTTCCCTTTTCACACCACACACTCCCTATTGAATCTAACCTTTACGTATGCACGTAAGGGAATGTTGCCATAAATGGGTGTGACGGTTGCCATATTATACCTCTGACAAAAATAGTGATTTTTGTCTGTATCTGCGCTTGTAGCCGTCGTTTTTTAAAGTTTTTTTTAAAGAGACTTGACAGCGAGTTTTGGCCGGGATTGTAGTATTATTAGTAGTAGTGATCTAATAAATGAAGGCTTACTATGCTTTTCAGTGTTTAATGTGTGTTATATTTTCATATTCAACTCAATGAATGTATAACTTTTGAAAAAAGTATTCCCTTTCTACTAACTCTTGATAAGGGAGATGTAAAAGTGGAACCTTTTAAACGAAACTAAAATATTCCGAGTCTTTTTTTACTGAAAAAATGTATCTTGTCAACACAAATGTTATGTTTTTGCTACAGTCAACGGTAACTCTGTTTGTTACTTATTTGGCAAGGCCTTCATGATCTTACAGGTTTTCTTTGTAGCAGAAAAACGACCAGATAGCAAACGAAATAGTGTAAGCAGCTCCCCGAAGAGCAGTTTATTTTCACCAAGCAAAACAAAAATACCACAACTGCAGATCTACTTAAAGTATGTGTCATTCTGCTGTATCAATAGATCATTTTTTGTAGAGTATTGTGTTGCAACCTGAATTTGGGAATACAATAGAATAACAAAACTGTATAATTATCACGCACCATTATATCCGACTTTGACCATGTGTCCGGAAAATGGGTTGGGTAGTAGGCCTAGAGCATCAATCTTTGTCGGACACAGAGTGTCGGGCATTAGTAGGTAGGTTGGTCAGACACAATGGGTTGTATAATGGTTTGTCGGTCATACAGGGTCGGGCCTTGCGTTTGACAGACACAATGGGTTGGACAGACACACAGATTTTGTCAGACACAATGGGTTGGATATCGTGGTTTGTCGGACACAATGGGTTGATGGGACACAATGGTGATTTCTTGCAAATAAAAGCACCAACTGCACAATAGGGAACTGTGTTGCTGTGAATGGAGGGCGCCATAACATAAAATGTTGTTTGCTTATTGTTGAAACATATTCTTACAATATCCGTAAAGATTTAAGATATTCTAACAAGGGTACCACATGACACAGATTTATCAAAGGAAAGGTGAAGAATAATTGTTAGCATGATTAGTTTGTACGAAACTTATCCTACCCGGATTTTAACACAAAGTTTAATCACTTTATTGATTGGGGCTTGTCCGCACTGGCGTCAGTGGCTATGTCTGTTGCTAAGGGTGAGGCCGGCCTATTTTCCAACGCGTTTTAATGTGGTGATCCAACCGCAGCCACAGCCCGGCCACTAGTTTGGTAACGGCCTAAATTTGCTAAGTACGAAACATTGTTGCTGAGCAAAAACAGTTTACCAGCCAAAAAACCACGAGATGTTTGTTTATTGACTGGCATCCCGTTATAGTTGATCCTTCAAATTTTTTTATAAGTTTAAATTGTTATCTGTGGCCAGGATCATGAAATTGAGGTCGTAGATACAACTTCAAATCACAACTTTAAAAAATCTTTTTGTCAACGCTTAACTCTGTTTGGATAACTCTAATTTGCAACTTTTTGATTTATGCCACGACTGTACTGTAGTTACAACATCATTTTCTCATAACCTGCGCCAGGAGTGTCAAGTTGACAGATATGGCGCGTTACAAATGGCCATTATTATTATTTAATATTATGTTGTTAAAGTTGAATTATTATGTAATACGTGTATTATGAAAACCATTGTGAATAAGAAGGAAATGAACATAATGAGTAATTATTGGGGGTAAGTTTTCTCTTTGTTAAAACTGACAGTGATGGAATAAATGAATCGTGAAACAAAATGCAAATTGTATTCTACAATATAACATGGTATCATTTCTAGAGAAAGTGAAGTGCATATGTTGCCCGCCCAAGGTGAAGAGAAAACATCCCCTTCGGAGGTACATTAAAATGTGGGGGTTTGACTCCTGAAGAAGAAACACAAATGACACTTGTGAGTTGGTCTACTGTTTAAAACAAAGTTCTCTTCAAGACATCAGATAAAAGAATGGCTTGAAGGGGCAAGGGATGCCAACTCACCAGTACTCTAATCCTTCAATCTCCAGGATGTTACATAACTCAACTGCTGTTTCATGTTGGAACACATCAACATGTATAAAATGTAACTTGCATGAAATAGCAGTCATCAAGTTAACACAATACATAATGAAACCACAAAAATAAGGGGGTAGTAAAAACCCAATGCCTCTACACATAGAATAGTAATAAAGCCAGGTTCATACTTCATGTGAAAGCGAACGGGAAGCGAATTTTTGTCACGCAATAATCGGGCCACGTCTTTTCCTAGTATTGTGACCCAAAACAATTCGCTTTGCTTTCGTTTTCGCGTCAAGTAAGAACCGGATTTTAAATTTGCTAAAAAGAATTTTCTGCATGAGCCACAATTCATTCCCAGCAATCAAAATATGGACGAGGAAGGAAAAACCAGGGGAACTAAAGCTGAGTAATTTGACTAGCGTGAGGCCAATAATACAGGTTTTCATTTATAACATCGGCTAAGCAGTTTTATTACAGCTAACTTTTTTGATTTTGATTAAAGCTTCTTCCGAATTTAGGCCCTGCCATTTATTTTGATTTTTTTTCTTTTTAATACACACAAACATTGAGTCGTGCATCAACAAATAACACTGTAAGCCTGACTATCGTTAATTGACATATTTCGATTGGGCCTATTATTTATTCCGACCCAGTGAACGTTCGAAAAAGACTCCACTGAGTCGAACGTGATGACCTTGATGGTGCATCCTTCAAGGTCATCACGTTCGACTCAGACGCTTGGTAATTTGAGCCTACTGGTTGTGTTAATCCTATAACAATGTTTGCATATACAATGAAACTAACCTGTGAAAATGTCACTTCAAAAGGTAGTCGCGTTTCTGAGATACCACTGAAAAACCGGAGCGAAACTTCCACGCTCTGGAAGAATACCCCATAGGAATAAACAATCTGAGAGGCGTTACAACCGTAACGCTTCTCAGATTCAAATTTGGGGGGATTAAAAGTGATATATTTTTCCACAACCGTAGAACTTCGAAGTGAAAAGTTTCTCAAAATGCATTATACTACCCAAAGCTGCTGTACTTCTTACCAAGTCAGTTTTTATGGCCATTCATTTTCAGAGTCATTACCTAACGTAAACAGACCCTTTTAATATACCAAAGGTATTCACAATATTATCTCAAAGTAACACTTCAGCAACATTTATAAATCAGACACTTCACAGAAGTTTTCAGAAATTCTTCATTCCGATCGGAAATGCAACACTGTCTTTCATGGGTCGCAGTGTGGAAACTAAAACATCAATCCAATCCCCATCCAGGCGCTTCTACAACAGTAAAGCCTCCTTCAATTTTTTCATTACTGGGAGTAGCGACCGGCTTCAAGCGGTAGGCGCTTTTTCTAATGTTAATTAAAACACCTTTTAAATTTTTTTTTTCGCTGAACTTAATTTCCATCCAACCCTGAACACCCCTTAACAAAATGGCTGAACCGATTTTGCTCTAGAGGTCGTTCACCGGGTAAGCCAGCTGACACAAAGTGGGTATGCGCCAAGGCGGCAATCCTTTGTGTACAAAAATTGCCGCTATTGCATGCACACACGCTCTATGTCATATGTCTGTGAATGGAAACCAGAGCTGTTTGTTTACAATCCTGACCCAGAAATACCCTCAGGGTATATATAGGTGACCTGGTTACTGGTTACTGTTTCTTTTTACCCTGTGGCTGTTTCATGTGTCAATTTCACTAATTACATAATATGCCTACCGCGTGAGCACATCCGTTCCACGGGGCAAATCACAAAATATCCGCTTCTCGCAGGGTATATATATATATAGTTTAAAATATCCTTTAAAGGGTGTGTACAACATGGGTTAGTGTCAAAGACCAGTATCCACACTTGATGTGACCCAACATATAGGCCTAAATCAAATAACAAACCTGTGAAAGTTTAAGCTATATAAATCGGTCATGAGTCATGAGAAAACAGTGAAAACCCCCATGATATGTTTTCACTGTTTTCTAGACCCAGTAACTGGGGCGCTGTACTCCTTAAAATTTTTTTTTGGCATCATCGGTCGTATTAGCGCCCCAGAAAGGCGTTGCACATATCAACGGGAATCCCTGATATCGCATCATTTTGAATACGGAAGCCACACAAAATGCCTCAGAACGACAAAAATCACCAACAAAATAGCTTTAAAAACGGCCACTGGCTTCTTGATATGTCTAAGATGCAACAACAGGTATTTAAATGTACTCACGATTTTGTTTTGTGCTGAAATTTTACGTTTTTTGTCAAGTCGATCGGAGAAAATGGCGATCCTGCTCTAAGCAGGATCGGGTCAACTAGTATGAGCTGCGACTTTTTCATCGTCGCGATGCATTCTGGGTAGTAGATTTAATCAACGACTGTTTGCAGCGAGTGCACCATCCTTTCCCATCACAACACGCGCCCCATCGACGAATACATTGCCCACACTGTGTGCACTCGCTGCAAACAGTCTTTGATTAAATCTACTACCCAGAATGCATCGCGACGATGAAAAAGTCGCAGCTCATACTAGTTGACCCGATCCTGCTTAGAGCAGGATCGCCATTTTCTCCGATCGACTTGACAAAAAACGTAAAATTTCAGCACAAAACAAAATCGTGAGTACATTTAAATACCTGTTGTTGCATCTTAGACATATCAAGAAGCCAGTGGCCGTTTTTAAAGCTATTTTGTTGGTGATTTTTGTCGTTCTGAGGCATTTTGTGTGGCTTCCGTATTCAAAATGATGCGATATCAGGGATTCCCGTTGATATGTGCAACGCCTTCCTGGGGCGCTAATACGACCGATGATGCCAAAATTTTTAAAAAAGGAGTACAGCGCCCCAGTTACTGGGTCTAACTGTTTTCAAGCATCGGACTTATCACCAGTGATAAAGACAAGATGTTTTAATCATTTCTTAAAAACTATAGCATTTCAAGCAAAATTATTTCAAGGGAAGTTTTCCACCAGTGACAATATCTGTACACTAGATATGTAAGTTATGTGCAAATCTGTGAAAATTTATATGTTCAATCTTACCAGTGTTGTACAGATCCTCTAAAGACTAGCAGAGTACAGTCAACAGTAAAATACACAGGTAGCCTACCAGAGAAAACAGCAACTAACTAAAACTTACTTTCATCTTTTTAAAGAAATTTTCTTGTTGATAATTATGACTAGTAATAATACATTTATAAGTTTTGCTTGCAAAAAAATTGTTTGCAATTCTACAGAGTTCAATCTTGCAAGTGTAAGTGTGTTCAAACGATTTGGGGGAACCGTTGAGTTCCTTTGCAGTACTTGTGTGCGAGGTAAACAGAATCACACAATATTAACACCGTGTAAGCACACATGCAAAGACCGAGGTGTTAACATCGACACCATGGTGTTCTCACATAAAGATATAAAAAAAGGAATCAAAATTTACACCATACGGTGTTAAAACAACACAAATTTCTGCAAAATCAATAACATTTGTGTAATTTTAACACCCTGACATGTTAATTTTTATTCTCCTCGTTATCTATATGTGGCAACACCAATGGTGTCATTGATATCACCCTAAGTTGCACTGCACACTTTACAACTGCACAGTCTATAACGCGCCTGCCATGCGTAGCTAAGTTTGCTGTCAACATTGAGGACAAACACTCTCTTTCCTTCACAAATGAATATGACTATCACTGCAAAAAAACACGAATTAAATTGTTAAGCAATCTCTTTGATTTCAAGAGACATTCGAAGTTGGGTGGCGTTTTAATTCTTGGTTGGAAGAGAAGCTTGGTTGTAGCTCGGTGGTGGCAGCTGAACTGTGGCGTCTCCTCCTGCAGCGCCCCCAGCGGCGGGCATGACTCCAGGGTAAGGAGTATACTCTGCGAAATAAAAAAATAAAACGACGATGTGAAAAAAGGAAATACTAAATAAAGTTGCGATTTTTTGGATGAACAGTGTAATTAGAGTATTGTCAGCTATCCCACAAGTGCGAGTGTAACACGGAAAAATACAGCACATCTGTGCCCCATGGGATGCCGACATGGGCTGTGTGATTATTACACCTCTTGTTGCTATGGGTGGACCAATGAGAATCGAGGATTCAGGTTTGATTGAGGATAATATATAAACTGTGGATTATATTGACCAATGAGAACCGAAGCTTCAAGTTTGATTAAAGATAATAAACTATGGATTATATTGACCAATCAGAATCGAGGATTCAAGTTTGAAATAAACAATGGATTTTATAACGTCCTGTGTCATTGGCTTACTATTCCACTTTTTGTTTAATTTGATCTCCTTTTGAATTACAACTTTTGGTTTAATTCATTTTCCGGGCGCCAGGGTTTAGATAATAATAATAATAATAATAATAATAATAACCAGTTCTTATATAGCGCATTTCACAATAACGTCTCAATGCGCTTTACATTAGTTCATTGGGCCAATAACATTCCTTTAATCTTTCTCAGCTCCCTGGGGAGTATACAGCCCGAGCTGCCGTGGCGTTCAGAAGGCTTTTTCAAACACAATATCAACCTCTACCCTCGCAGGTACCCATAATATATACCCCTGGGTGAAGAGAAGCAATTATAGCGAAGTGTCTTGCTCAAGGACACAAGCGTCACGACCGGGACTCGAACCCACACCCCGATGACTAAACCACCAGAACTTGAATCCGATGATCTAAACCACTCGGCCATGACACCCATTATTTTTTTGTTAAACAAAGATTCCATCAGAAGATCTGAGTACAATGTACAGGGCTTAAAGCTTAAGGTTGTGGTTTCGCAAACGGCCTATCATGCCTCTGATGAAGATTTGACCAACCACCATCCAGACTTGATTTATTTTTATTTCATTACAATTTTCTTTTTTTACAAACATTATGCATGTGGTTAATAAGCAAGGTTTGAGAAAAGGCCGCTTGTCTGTTTTGGGGGTGTTTGCTTGCTTGCTTGTCTGTTTGTTTGTTGGGTGGGCGGGCTGTCTGTATGTCATTTTCATTCAGTAACATTTATTTCTCATCATGGCATGGTTCAATATAAAAGATAAAGCTACACTTGTATTGAGGCCATAGACGAGAGGCAAGACCTAAAAAGCAAAAGCTTGAGTAAGGTATGCCTTTACAAAAGGACAAGACAACCATAAGGGTAACAGACACAGACAAATGTCGGTCGGGCTGTTTGAGAGGCTTGATGACTGATTGAATGTTGTTGCTTTTCACTTACGCTGTTGTGGAGCTACGAGTTGTGGAGGTGGACTGATATTGTAAGCACCCATTGGCGTAGCTGTCGTTGTAGTATAAACCTGATGATCAAAACAATAATTACAGAATTATTTGTTACCGTTAATGAAAAATATATTTATACATAATTATTTAATGTATTTAATTAATACTGTTTGTGTTAAGTGTTAAAATCTATCAACCCTTAATTGGTGTGATTGAGTGTTCAATTCAACAGAGATGCATGTTCTGTGATATTTGTGGTGTAAATTAAACACTATGAACGGTATGATTTGATATCAACATGGTAGGAGTTACACAAACATGATTATATAAATAAATGAACAAACTAACCATTGTCATCGGTTGGGCCTGCGTTCGGGTAGAGCCGATTACCATGCAGCAGTAAGCCGATGCGACTATGGACACCACGAACTCGAGCAGGGCGACCAAGGCTGACATGATGGAAACTGCACGGCGTGCATTCTAGGTACAAGACATGCAAATAAACGTGATTCAGATTTCAAGTCTGAGATCGCAGTTATTTTTCTTCACCATCCACGTAAACCCCCCCCCCCCCCCCCCCCCCCGGATTAGCACACGCCCTAACTCACGATTTCAGTGAAGATTAATCCACAAGAGGGCGCTATTTCAGGCAATACTGTATTGGATATCATCAATTTAAAAAAAAAGCTATACCCTATACAGGACTCTTCCTATTGAGCCTCGCGCCGCTTGCAACCCGGACAGGACAACAGGGTCAGTGATGAGATCAAGAGACGTTGGCCAGCAGCGGGAGAGGGCCGCAGGCCGCGGGCACGCTTGAGTGATTTATTACACAAAAGACATGTTACTCACTATTCTACGTCACAACACTACACTATGTACACAGATTATAATACGAAAGTGAAAGGCCGCAAGCTCTAGCAGAAAGCTAATACATACCACTATCCCCTCACTGCAGTAGTAACTATTACCAGTGTGGTAATAGTCGCAATAATAGAAGCTGTAATAGGCTTGAGCTGCTTGGAGGCATTCAACAATTAAGACGGAAAAGGCATTTATGGCGGCAAGGATACACATGATCAGGCATCCTACAGCCTAAGACAAAGAAAGAGAAAGAAAAAGATTGTTGTCGTTGTTGTTGCTGTTATTGTTGTTGCTGTTGTTGTTGTTGTTTATTTATTGCAAAAACCGTCTTCCCTTCAAAAGGAAAGGTGCATGCCCTCAACGGTGGTTCTCTTTAAGGATACCACGCTCTTGTGATGTATATTGAGAGAGTTGCAATAACTTGCGATCAGAAGCCTTTTTCGGTAAAAACTAATCAAAAGCAAAAAAAACAAAAAACTAAAAAACGCAAGCGAGCACACATGGTGCCAGACTAGACATCACACCGGAAATTTGGTCCATCCAGCAACCTCGTGACAACGAAGAATAATTATCCCCTCATGGGTGCGTTTTTTGGCAGCTGTAACTACTGACTGTTTCAGTAATTTTTTCCAGTGACCAATGGTCATTTCAACCGAAACAGTTATCGGTTACGACCGTAAAAACGCAACCCTTTGTCGCAACTCCCTCTGTTTACAGCTCTGCCAAACAATCTATACCTCGACGTCTGTATAACTTACCAAACATCTTCGCTGAGACTGAATCTTCCCGGACAACACGCCGAGGATTCCGGCTGGCAGGTAAAACTAAAACAGCGGTGAGAAAGAAAGGAACAAAACAATTACACGTTAATGAAAGGAAAGTTACGTGGCTTTGGAAAGTACCTATAATATGCAGTTATTTCATTCCTGCCAATCTTCCTGCAGTGCTTCTTACCAAGTAGGTTTTTAAGGTCAATAATATTAGGAGTAATTCACTATACTCAATTTAAGGGAAAACATTAATCCTTAAACTATGTTGGGCTAGTTGGCTTTTTTTGGTGGAGCTAATTAAAACTCCTGATAAGGTTAGGGTTGGGGGTTAGAGATTATTGACTTAATGTGGATGCAATGGTTTGGGGTTAAATTCAATTTCTGTCATCGGGGGAAAATTGAGATGGGAATCGTGGTGCAAATAAGCCATTTGCGAGTTACATTTGAATAATGTCTGGTACAATGACTTGTTTAGTCACAAGTTACCGCTTAAATTTGAATTCCTCAGACTATCGAGACAGTTGCTATGTCACATGGTTCGGGGCAAGCTTTTGTATAGCAACCTCCAGATGAGCAAACCCTGGTACCATTGTGCCATACACATCCATTCAGAATTGTGTATGGGTGTTCACCGTCTCTTACGTAACTAAGCAAAAGCTTGCCCCTAATCATGTGACATAGCAACTGTCTCGATAGTCTGAGGAATTCAAATTTAAGCGGTAACTTGTGACTAAACAAGTCATTGTACCAGACATTATTCAAATGTAACTCGCAAATGGCTTATTGGGGAGCAAAGAGAGAAACTTGGGGCATTTAGCCCCAATTATCCCCCTCCCCCTCCCAGCGATTTCACTTTGTACAGAAAAACTTACGCAAAGAGGGGCCCATATTGGAATACCAACGAACGCTAGTATACTCCCTAAACAAATCTCCGCGATTCCGAAGCTAACGTTCAGCACAGTATTAGCAATCTGTATCGAGTTGAGAATAATCATCGGACGGGAGTAGTCACGACGTGGCGGTTCCGGGATCAAGTTAGGCGGCTGCTGCAATTGCTGGCCTGCACCAACGACGTATCCAGGTTGTTGGAATACACCATGCTGCTGGGGATGCATGGGGGGATAGGCAGCCGGTGAGCCGGTGACTTGGCCTGTGTTTATTTGCATCTTCTCCGACCAACTTGACCTGTGATCATGAGCAACGGTCTTCAGAATTTAACTTTTCCACATATTAAAATGTTTACATACGATTGGTACTGCCTTACTCAGTGGGTCGAATCCAACATTGGGGATTTTGTTTTAATTAGCCCCGGCCCATTACAGTTGTTTTCATTTCCTCTGACGAAACTGAACAGTTTTTCATTGTCAAGCTCACTATAAGAGAATGCAAAGCTACAAAACTCACACACAAAAAGTACCAAACAATTTGTTACCTCCCAGGGACTTGGTTACAATATTTTGAACAAGACTGTATCTGACTTGGCAACTACAGCTACGGCTATAAAAGGATGTTGCTATAAATGATGTACTATAATTCAATGCATAATGGCTTGGATATTTAGCCGCAGCCGTTGCTTTATCCGCCATTTTAAGAGGGGGAAAAAATCTATTTTTGACCCGAGTCTTTTTAAAATCTCAGTTTGAATTTTGTTGTAACTTTATATATTATAATGTTGTTAGTGTTGGTTAGATGATGGGGAGAGCTCTCGAGCAGCTAACGTTTCTGGAGTATAAACAGCAGTCCGCGACCGGTATACCAAAAAAATACAGTATTCTACAAAACAACAACAATTTTGAGGGTACTTTTTGACGTGTTGACCACCCCAGTACCGCCAAATGAATTTAGAATTATCAGCACTGTCTTACCTGACGATTTCAAGCCCGAATCTAGGTGAAGTCACGCTGTAGGCCTATACTATCTAGACGGGTGTGTCGCGACGTCAGGCTTTGCTAAACAGAAAACTGAGTATAATGTACGCATGAACTGTTGAGAATTTGCTCCGTCAATATGTCGTAGTTACACATTAACCCTTTTTGTACATAATTATTTTGCTATCATTTATAAGTGTCATCAGATCTGGTAAAAGGCACGGTTGGAGTCTAAAGGTATAGATGACGTCAGTTCCTATAAATAGACCTTACAAAATATCGCGCAAAGTCGAACATTTCTGCGAGACTTGCATTAATGAATGTTTGCACTGTTGGTTGGAAAGGCCTTTAACCAATGTAATTTATTTTGTTTGGCTGTATAGACAGTTCCCGATAGACGCCATCTTTATAGGCAAATTGCATTTTGGCTTACAGTCGCATGAAGCGCTCAGAAAACGCAGACGCGTTGTTCACTAATCAATTTTAGGTCATATTGCAGCCTATATATAGTGCACAAACCATGACAGAGCGAGTTATAAGAACTTAACAAAGCAAAATAAAACAAAACATAACATTCAAATTTCTTGAGAATGAAGACAGAAGATCAACTCGAGAGTTTCAGCTTAAAATCAGTTGCATTTTCATCCCATCCGCCCTCTATTGACACAGGAAGGAGAGAAGGTTGTTACAATGAGAAAGATTCCATGTGTAGGTAATTGTTTGTGCGGCAAGCAGAAATGAACGCAATTCAAAGTTGAACATCGAGGGCCTACACACCTATGACCAATAGACCTTTCTTTTGTTGATAAACAAAGTGCGCCGGTTGGCATGGACGGCCGAATGTTAGCAAAACATTCAATCGTGTTAAAAAATGTTGTGACCAAATTCAACATTTTCTGTAAAGATTCATGAACGAAAATACCTTCCATGATTGGTTGATTTGTTTCCAATAAATTCAACACTATTTTTGAATATTTGTGTAACACTGCTACAAACTGTGGCAATCTGTTTTTGATTTTCAGTTATGGCTTTCCATACTTTTCCAACCTGGGTTGGCAAAAACTCGGGCTGTGACGTTGCAAAAGAAAGTTCCGTTTGATGGGTATAAGGTAGCCCCCCCCCCCCCACCCCAATTCATTTTAATAGAGGGTGCTGTTTCACACCAAATATGCTTTTCTACAGCAACTATTGGCAAGTGATAAATATTCAAAAGTACTCACAAGTATAACTCAAACCTCCTGCCACTTGCAAACAAATTGAATTAAAAATTAGAAATTTGGATATTAAAAATATTCCTTTTATAAAAATAAAACAATGTTATAATAGTTTGAACCCCTAAATACGTGCTGAAAACACAAAACCCAAGATTGCCACCAGACAATGGTGTTCATTTTGAATTCCAACAATGCATTTCACACCATCAAGTGATACATAACTACCAATAATATCTTGGGAGGGAAAAAATATGTGGACAATAATATTTGTTGTTGAAAAATTCCCGCAAAAATACAACAACAAAAACGTTTAAATTGTTTTACCCAAGGTCAAATGTACTTATACAGACAGTCCTGTGAACAAAATTCTAAAATGCAGAGCAATTTAGAAAAAAAGATCTGTTTAGATTAATCAAAAACCGAAAGTTTTAAAATAAAAAGTTCGTATGGGGTTAAATAAATAAAAGAAAAAGAAAAAAATTATAGTATAACAAATTATCCTTTTGTCCTTTGCATGCATTTTCTCTATAAATGGAGCTGCTTTTATGTTTTTTCTTTGTACATTGCCTATAAAGAAAAGTCCGGATTGGATGGAAAGTTATGTTCACTATCTTAACTTTGAATACAAGGCTATGCGAGGGTTTGGGTTTTCTCATTGCTTTTTGTGAGGGTGTTTGTGTTTGTTTGTGTTTTAAAGTTTTAACGGCTCGATCATTGCAACACTTTCAAGCCCGAATCTAGGTGAAGTCACGCTGTAGGCCTATACTATCTAGACGGGTGTGTCGCGACGTCAGGCTTTGCTAAACAGAAAACTGAGTATAATGTACGCATGAACTGTTGAGAATTTGCTCCGTCAATATGGCGTAGTTACACATTAACCCTTTTTGTACATAATTATTTTGTTATCATTTATAAGTGTCATCAGATCTGGTAAAAGGCACGGTTGGAGTCTCAAGGTATAGATG
Source organism: Leptasterias polaris (assembly GCA_037783415.1). NCBI lineage: Eukaryota > Metazoa > Echinodermata > Asteroidea > Forcipulatida > Asteriidae > Leptasterias > Leptasterias polaris. The sequence continues at coordinate 3,100,717 of JAZGTN010000073.1, read as the reverse complement.
ACGTCAGTTCCTATAAATAGACCTTACAAAATATCGGGCAAAGTCGAACATTTCTGCGAGACTTGCATTAATGAATGTTTGCACTGTTGGTTGGAAAGGCCTTTAACCAATGTAATTTATTTTGTTTGGCTGTATAGACAGTTCCCTTTATAGGCAAATTGCATTTTGGCTTCCAGTCGCATCAAGCGCTCAGAAAACGCAGACGCGTTGTTCACTAATCAATTTTACGTCATATTGCAGCCTATATATAGTGCACAAACCATGACAGAGCGAGTTATAAGAACTTAACAAAGCAAAATAAAACAAAACATAACATTCAAATTCCTTGAGAATGAAGACAGAAGATCAACTCGAGAGTTTCAGCTTAAAATCAGTTGCATTTTCATCCCATCCGCCCTCTATTGACACAGGAAGGAGAGAAGGTTGTTACAATGAGAAAGATCCATGTGTAGGTAATAAGCCATTTGCGAGTTACATTTGAATAATGTCTGGTACAATGACTTGTTTAGTCACAAGTTACCGCTTAAATTTGAATTCCTCAGACTATCGAGACAGTTGCTATGTCACATGATTAGGGGCAAGCTTTTGCTTAGTTACGTAAGAGACGGTGAACACCCATACACAATTCTGAATGGATGTGTATGGCACAATGGTACCAGGGTTTGCTCATCTGGAGGTTGCTATACAAAAGCTTGCCCCGAACCATGTGACATAGCAACTGTCTCAATAGTCTGAGGAATTCAAATTTAAGCGGTAACTTGTGACTAAACAAGTCATTGTACCAGACATTATTCAAATTTAACTCGCAAATGGCTTATTGTTTGTGCGGCAAGCAGAAATGAACGCAATTCAAAGTTGAACATCGAGGGCCTACCACTATGACCAATAGACCTTTCTTTTGTTGATAAACAAAGTGCGCCGGTTGGCATGGACGGCCGAATGTTAGCAAAACATTCAATCGTGTTAAAAAATGTTGTGACCAAATTCAACATTTTCTGTAAAGATTCATGAACGAAAATACCTTCCATGATTGGTTGATTTGTTTCCAACAAATTCAACACTATTTTTGAATATTTGTGTAACACTGCTACAAACTGTGGCAATCTGTTTTTGATTTTCAGTTATGGCTTTCCATACTTTTCCACCTGGGTTGGCAAGAACTCGGGCTGTGACGTTGCAAAAGAAAGGTCTATAACAGTTCCGTTTGATGGGTATAAGGTAGCCCCAATTCATTTTAATAGAGGGTGCTGTTTCACACCAAATATGCTTTTCTACAGCAACTATTGGCAAGTGATAAATATTCAAAAGTACTCACAAGTATAACTCAAACCTCCTGCCACTTGCAAACAAATTGAATTAAAAATTTGAAAATTGGATATTGAAAATATTCCTTTTATAAAAATAAAACAATGTTATAATAGTTTGATAATACGTGCTGAAAACACAAAACCCAAGATTGCCACCAGACAATGGTGTTCATTTTGAATTCCAACAATGCATTTCACACCATCAAGTGATACATAACTACCAATAATATCTTGGGAGGGAAAAAATATGTGGACAATAATATTTGTTGTTGAAAAATTCCCGCAAAAATACAACAACAAAAACGTTTAAATTGTTTTACCCAAGGTCAAATGTACTTATACAGACAGTCCTGTGAACAAAATTCTAAAATGCAGAGCAATTTAGAAAAAAAGATCTGTTTAGATTAATCAAAAACAGAAAGTTTTAAAATAAAAAGTTCGTATGGGGTTAAATAAATAAAAGAAAAATAAAAAAATTATAGTATAACAAATTATCCTTTCGTCCTTTGCATGCATTTTCTCTATAAATGGAGCTGGTGCTTTTATATTTTTTCTTTGTACATTGCCTATAAAGAAAAGTCCGGATTGGATGGAAAGTTAAGTTCACTATCTTAACTTTGAATACAAGGCTATGCGAGGGTTTGGGTTTTCTCATTGCTTTTTGTGAGGGTGTGTGTGTTTGTTTGTGTTTTAAAGTTTTAACGGCTCGATCATTGCAACACTTTGAAGCTGAACAAAAATCCTGGCCCAGCAAAACTTATGCAGGCATCACGTCAATTGCTACTCAAAAGCAACTTCTAAAACAAAGTAGTACAGCGTAGAAACAGCATTGTCCTTTTTCAAGCATCTCACAAAAATGCCCTGCATTCTTTGAACAGACTTTGCCAAACCAGATGTAAATCTCTTTGCTATGCAAATGAGACGACTCGAGCGTTTTTTGTACCCGAATACAATGCTGTGTTTACGACCACAACTGAAAGTGGGCGACTCACGTGCTGTAGTTTTACATGTGGGTACAAAGGACTGGACACACGTCTGTACATTTTACAAAGAAAGCACTCGTTCTTTTTGTCTTTTACTTTGAAACCTATAGGAAAAAGAAACTGTCAATATCCTAAATCAAAATCAGTGATTTGGGCTTAGTTTTTAACAACTGTAAACGGCCCAAGTTTGTGTGAATTGCTGCATAAAGTCAACACGGAGTTGAGTACTAAAGACTATGTGATTGCCGACATTGATGTTGAGCTGCTAGGGAGCAGAGAGCTCCAGGGAAGAGGCCAAGCTTTCTCTTGAAGAAAGCTGTAGAAAATATCTCGACAACGGGCTTATTTCTCTATTACTTATTAGGTTGGCTTCAATCTCACTCGTATGCCTAATGGCAGGGTGGAGACTTTTCTTGAGTTGATAAGCGAAGACGGTACTGAGCATCTTGCCTATCATCAGAAAAGACGAGCCCTGCCAGCGGGATTAGAGCCACAACACGCAGCCACTCGTCCAGCTCAGCGCGGAAGGAGAGCCTCCACACCCCGCCCAGTAAGGATAGGGTAATGCCGCTGCGTGTTCCACCATGCGACAACGGTAGTTGGGGTCGCTGGAAATGACGTTCACGAACCTGAAAGGTAAAGTAAGAACCTGTTCATTTTTGTGAATTATTCCGATATCATATTTCCCGCATCTTTAAAACAGCTATTAAAATTTTGAATTTGTCTGTCAAATTTGCCAAAAACGGACTTAAACAGCATCTGTTATAATAATGACAAAGGTGAGGTTTATGTTAGTCAGATTTTGTTGAAATTTACGACTTAAACTTTAGTCTTAAAAAGAATTGCTTTTCTTGTCTTTCAGGTATTTTCTGGCTGACTATCGAAATGGAAGGTTTCTATGGACTGTGTGTGGTATTGCAATGTTTTCTGACGATGTGGAGACCTACAAAGACAGGACAAGATCTTGGGGACATCGAATGGTAATGACCTAACCCAATTCCCTCCCCATGATTTTTCTGCAGGATGCTTGGCTAAGTACTTGTTGATGTTGTCAACTTGTACGGTTTTATGGTAAAAGTCAACAATCTTCACGGGCTTTTCCTTGTACGGCATGTTGGTCGTGGCCAGTGATGCCTCTTCGTTAGGTTTGGATCTTACTTGGACAATTCTCCCGGGGAAGTCTCAAACTGAAATTCTACATTGACATGTTAAATTTATAAAATTGTCATGGAAAATATTGTCTGAAAACGTGTTAGATATTAGGCAACACTTACATAAATTACTCAAACGTAATAGGGTCTTGTTCACAGCTGAACATCTACTTCTAGTTTCATACATAAAACAAAACGGTAATTATGCTAATCGCACACCCAGTCAAAAGCCACCTCATTTTACCGCAGTAAATTGTTAAAAATACATAAGTTTTGTTATTGATAAAATCACATGGACGGATACACACTAAAGATAAAGCTCGAGCAAACCTCGCGACAGCTCCTTTAAGTTTCATGCGAAACAATGAAAAAGAATTCATACTATGTTTCTGAGACATAGTGCCTACGGGGTAGGGCCTAGGCTTAAATAAAACAAAAAGGGTTGTGCATTCCCTTTAAAGTTTCGAGAATTGTTTTCTTCTTAAACATTTTGCTCAAAGTTTAACAGACTCAAACTAGGTGACCACAGACCATATTAATATAATTTGCTGAAACCAATTCAACCAAGACACTCAACTTATTCTAAGCATTTATTTAATTTGTAGGAACATGAGCACGAAACTGAGAACAAAACCTGAAGGTTCTTTTTTTATTTTTTATTTTTCTAATCATGCCAAAAGAGTTATAAATCCTACGATTCTTTGGTTTTAAGCAACAACAAATCTTTACATCTGTATCCTTACTAGTTTTTACAAAATGTCCAGCGACTATACTAATAATTTGTGTCTGTTCCTCATGTCGATAATGTGAAGGGAATTTCACGTTCTGTCAAGATTCGGTTTGACAAAAGTGGTGCAGGTAAGGGCACTCATTGCAACGACTATACACTACAAAAACGCTGGTGTTTAATTGATTTCCTTGTATCTGTATATGACTAACACCGACACGGTGTCAATTTCACCAGCATTATATTAGGTAACACCGTGTCGAAGTTGTCACATATAAATACAAAAGAATCAATTTAACACCCCCGTTTTTGCAGTGTACCACTGTTGTCATCAATCTCAATTGGACTTTGGGCAACCACACTGTAAAACCAAGGGTGTTAAAAGTGTGTTCTGTCACATTATTAAAGGTGCTGTATATGTTTGGTAATTGGAGCCTACTAATTGTGTTAATCCTATATAAATGTAGGCATATAAAATAAAACTAACCTGTGAAAATTTCATTTCAAAAGTTCGCCTTTTTGAGATACAGAGTCACCGAAAAACCGGGGCGAATATTTCCACGCAGGAAGAATATTCCCCATAGGAATACACAGTCTGAGAAGCGTTATGGCCATAACGCTTCTCAGATTCAAATTTTGGGGGAATGAACAGTGATATAATTTTCCATAACCGCAGTACTGCGAAGTGAAAAGTTTCTCAAAATTCATTATACAATACCCAAAGCTGCTGTACTTCTTACTAAGTAAGTTTTTATTGCCATTAATTTTCAGAGTCATTACCAAACGTATACAGACCCTTAAAGATACCAGTAAAGAATAAAAATGTACACCATAGAGTGTTAAACTAACACAAATTTCTGCAAAAAATAAATACTTTGGTGTTGTTTTAACATCCTTAAGATGTTAATTTTGATTTTCTCTTCGGTATCTATATTATTTAACAATACCAAGGTGTCAATTTTAACACCCCATATTTTGCAGTGCATTGACGACTTCGTAACAATCTTTCTCTGTGCCTCTCTGTCCTCCGCACTGTCCTCTTTGAGTTGGGTGTTCTTTGTATTGTTTATGATGATGATGACATTGGCAACTTTATAAAATCAAAACGGAACATGGGGAATTTAAAAGAAATACCAATCATAAATTTACCCCAGATATGGCCCATGATTTCTTAACAAAAGTAACAAATCAAAATAAAATTGTTCTATGCATTCGATTGCAGTCGTCGACTATACGAATAAATCAAAAGTGAAAAAAAAAAAAAAAAAAAAAACAATGGCAGAAAAATATAGGTCACGACATGCCAGCCATGGTTTGAAGGATTCGTGGCTACGTGATTCGATTCCCACCTCAGACTCAGAAAACAAAAAACAATCGACTGTAAAATCAATGACAGATTTTGGCAAATACTAATTTTTGTAAATATGACTTTCAAAATGGCGAGAGTATAAAAGTAACAACCCATTCTTAGATGTAAAATACCAGCATTAAAAAGGTATAGGTTTTTGATACACACTTAGGCTATAAACCATAGATACACACAAAGCAGTTTCGCAGATTTTTAAAATTACATAACGATACAGTGAAAAAAGGCATCCTTGATTCAAAATACACCATTATCATGCAGCAACCATCTTGATTTTCTGCAATTCAAACTAATGTAACCAAACCGAGGCTGGAAGTAGAAACAGCCTGGTTCCTTTTTGTACGATGAATATTATAACTCGTTACCTGTATTGGGACTTAGGGAACATGCCCGAGATGGTGGCATGCATGAATGGAATGGTCCATAGACAACGTGCGAACCCCGCGTGAATTAGTCTTCGCCCAAGACGTCAGTGATCGATAATGGAGAGTGTACTGTGCTCGGTTACAAATCGTTATAGCGCGCCCTCTTATGGCTTGAATTAACCAACTTGACTTGCTCTTAGTACTGACAAACTTGACTTGCTCTCACTGCCCTGAGAGCAAGTCAAGTTGGTTAATTCAAGCCGTAAGAGGGCACGCTATAACTGAGAGCAAGACAAGTTGGTAATTCAAGCCATAAGAGGGCGCGCTATAACGATTTGTAAATGAGCGCAGTACATCCACTATCGATCACTGACGTCTTGGGCCAAGACTATACGCGTGAATAGACCCTGAGTAGTAAAGACCGAGTTCAGCTCAGAAGAAGACATTTTAAGCACATCAGTTTTACATTAATTAGAAAAAAAAGAAGAGAGTATAAAGTTCAATGATTTAGAAATGACAATAATGTGATACTCCTATTGTGTTCATAAGCATATTTTTACTCTTACCAATAATATGTACACCATTTAAATACATTAGGCCTATAATAAAATTATCTGAACTTGATGTTGACTACATAACCTATATATATTAGCAATTAAAGTATTTAAAACATAATGTACACTCAGTTAGGCTGAATAAAACTATTTCAGATACGATCTTTTGCGCTTTTGCTAAAAAACATCGAAGCCATCTCTTTATAATGCCATTATTTGATTGGCTACCTGATTCATGTTTATTCATGACTTGCTTACATTCATGGCTCAGCTCAAAATACAAGTACACCCAGCAAGAGAGGGCAATGAAAATTCATTGAGCTAAATCTCACAACAAGATTATTCAAAAACAACACTTTGATAACGTTTTTACAAGCCAAATCTATTCTTATGATCACTTCTACCTAAAATCACTCATTAGGTCAGCTGTTTTAGATTTAACAGTTCTTTGAAATCAGATCGTCATAAGACTCAACAGATCTATTTTTCACACTTAAGTATCAAGAATTGAGTGAAATTTCCTTCCCACATTAATTGTTTAGATTGGTTTGTGTCTTTACCTGTAAGTACGGTCAAACATTGTCAGTACTTTACCCACTAGTCAACATTTAAGGGTACCTGTGAGGGAAGAGATTGTTGATATGAATGTTTAGCAACCTGGGCCCAATTTCATAAAGGCTGTAAGCACAAAACTTGCTCAGCACAGAAAAGTATTGCTTAGCAGAAACAGAGTACCAGCCACAATTACCAGCCACAGTTTGCATTGTTGTGACTGGTGTCCAACTCATTTTTTGTTTAGCAAAGACATTTGTCAAGCAGTATATTCTGCTTAACACTAACAGCTTTATGAAAGCCCAGTGCGCCAATTTGGTTTCCGGGGCCGAATATACTTCAAAGGTGCAGAGCTGGTTTCAGTAATGCTGAAGGCATGTACAATGAACGAGGGTTTGGCCTTAGTGTATAGACGCGCATAATAAATGCCTCTTTTTAATCAAAATGGTTACTAAATTCAACAAAGTCTCAAACAGTTTGATTTAAAATAATGTTAGAATTTGTTGTCCAAAGAATGTTGACAGTAATGACATATACTTTTTCACTCAACCTCATGTTTCGCAACGTTTTTGCAGAGTAGAAATTGTTCCTGTCTATAGTCCCCTGAACTTAGAAGCAACTCAGAATTATTAAAGGGTTTTTTTTTTTTTTTCTTATTTCAATGGGTTATCTTCCCTCTCTTTGTATTTTTATTTATTCAATAATTTTATTGTATTTTTATTTCATCTTTGAATTTTTTTTTATTATTAATTTATTTCCTTTGAACAAACAACCCATCCCCATTTTCAGAGGATTTTTTTTTTTAATTGATAGAATTCTGAATGCCCCCCCCCCCCCCCCTTTCAAAGTCTCGTGCGTGTTCGATCATCGGAACCCTTTTAAGTGTGTGAGTTTGTTCCTTCCAAAATGTTTGAATACGCGCGAGACTTGCACGGTCTATAGGCCAAGTTACCTTTGTTTACAAAAGAGTGACCTTGTACATTCCAGGGTCTTTCGGGCAGGCAAGAAACTACACTGGTTATGTGGGAAATTTTACATTTTGTGTCATAATCGCAACGAAATGAAAGAGTTGTAAAAGTAACAGCTGAACATGTTTTTAGATGCGCCCCCTTTTCTTCATATCAGAAGCTGGTAAAATTCATAGGCTACACGTTCAATCTCCATAAATATGGAATGTAATGTTTGAGCTATGTACAAATCATGCCTGCGGGAAGTCAATGCTTGGTGGCTCTTTTGTAAACATGTAATGTCACATGGTCTATACGAAACGTGTTTCTGAACGTAACTGGACAGCCTTAAATTGCATGGCTCTGCTTACCGCAGAATTCTGAGCTAACGGCGCCCCGTAAAGTGCATAATTCTATAGGATATGTGCAGAATTCCGCGGTGAGCAATTGCCACGAATATGCGCCCAGGACTCTCTACCCATAAATACTATAGAAAGAATTGGCAGCAGAAGCGGCAACAGCGATAACTAACACGTAGTAGATGATGAAGATGATGATGCCGATCACTTCCAGAATGATACCGGTCACAAGAGCGACGATACACCACTTCTTGGCCTCGCGTGAAGCGTGCTGTGCCCCGGCAAGATCACCCGTAGACATTCTCGACCGGACCTATATAACGGAATACACCGAAACGGAAATGCAAATAATGAATGTTTACGAATGCAACGTGGATAATATTTCCTGATTGCACAGATTGAATGTTCCGTGCAACGATTGAATTGAACTTTACATAGCCTGAACATGACGTCAGAAAACCGCCAGATACCTACCTAGTGCGACTGGCTGGATCCTGCCAAACGTACCTTTGACCTCGCATCCATTTCACCATGCAAACATTATGCACACGACCGAGGGACCAATCATAAGCATAATACAGATTACGTTACTGCACGTTTATCCAATGAAATCATTGGGCCTATAAGACCAGTGCCCGTCTTGTAGATAAAGACAGGGGACCAGTCTAACCTTTAAATAGCTTAGATTGACTCGCCCTGCATTTTGTTCAGTTCATTCATCCAAACTGCTCTGCTTTCCACAATAGGAGAGAAGCAATTGGCATAAATTCATTATGGAGGTATATCTTATTGACCCCATTCACCTGACGTCACCAACACAGTAAGTCTTGGTTGCGCCATTTTGGGAGTCGGTTCCCTTGTGCGTTATTTTAAAGTGCATGGCCCATCTAAGGCGATGCATATACGTGGTTTGACGTGCACCACTGTGTGCAATGTAACTCTTAAATTAATGGAAGACCATGGACAACAGACAGTACCGCGTGTGGCGTCAGTACAAGGGGGTCAATGTAGTTACAAAAAGGGAATCCCACTTACGTCGAGCGATTTGAGGATTGCGACGATGCCGATCGGACAACAGCAGAACAAGGTGACGAGAACGGAGAAAATGAGATAGTCATTGGGAGCCACGCCCTGCTGACGAACTATCACTGTCGGTGCAGGAGCCATCTATAATCCGGAGAAATCGAGAGTGGAAACAAAGTGATCAGAAATTACTTCAAAAGTTAATTAAGACCGTCAGACGTGCGAGTAATTAACGACGCATTTAGTAATGCACAACGTGGTATGCCTTGCTTTGACAAGAAACCAAATGCGGGAATGAGACGTTGTCAGAAAACCTTGTGCTCCTTGCTCGTGTGTTATTCTTGGCCTTTAAGCCCTTGAGTCTATGATGGCCGTAATTGCTTAAGGTACTTGAACTACGAGGGTTCAGTTATAGCCTCCTCGTCATCATGTTGCCCAACTTTAATTTGTTCCCCTAACCACTTTTGTAGCCAGTAGGATGATCTAACCATTTCAAAACCATCCATGCGCATGGGTTGTATGTTTTTGAACAACTGACCACGGAACTCTCCGTGTATTGTGTGGTATCGATGTTCCACATATTATATTGTAGGCCGGTGTGGCTGGAGATTCTGTACCCAGAAGAGATTCTGTGCCACCCCCCCCCCCCCCCCCGCCTTCCAATCTATACGGCGAATTGAGTAGACATTTCGTTTGATAGCGTCCTCCCAACTTATCATCTCATTTTAATATACCGCACGGGGTACACACACCCTTATGGCACTATTGTGCATTATTTAAAACTAGTGGGTGGTAAATGACATCTATTCAGGCTGGCCTAGTTTTATATCATTCAAAACTGCAGTGGACGATGGTCAGACATCAGTAAGAGTGTTGTATAGAAGACTTCATGTTAATTTTTTTTTTAAATGACACCAAGGAGAGAATATATGTTTAAAACAAATGTAATTGTTTTTGCAGAATACAGTTCCCTAATTATGGAATACATTTTTATTATTGTTGTCATGGTGTCAATTTTAACACCCCAGTTATTGTAGTGTATAATTTATGGCAGCCTGGCATTAATGCACCTATCATTAAATACTGCTTGTGTAGGGGACAGACAATTATTATAGCTTTATTACTTTTACAATATGAAAATCATGACGTCTATAATTACCGCAACTTGACCGCCCTGTTGAGGGTTGTACGTCGCTTGGGGAGGGTACCCGGGCTAAAATCATGGGTGGAAAAATAACGGGCATAATTTCAGTTGTTGGTATTAGTATAAATGGAAGCTAAAAATGCGTAAAATTGAAATTGGAGAGCTGTAGCTCACCCAGCATGTTACTATAAGACTAACACTCTTGACCATTCTGTTTTTTACATTCCTGCCCTTGTCCATGTAGAGCTCCAATAGACTGTGCAAGTCTCGTGCGTATCCGAACGAGAAAACACGTCAATCGAAGAACATTTTTATTTCTGAAAACAAATCTTTGTTTTAAATTATATCTCATGGCAAAATCTGAACAACAAAAATAAATTATTACAATTTTATGAAATTAGTTTTAGCTTTTGAGAAAAAAAATAAAACTCTGGGACAAGGACGCTTTTTTATGTTAACTTTTTAGTAACCCCTTACGCTGATTCGTGATGGCCAAACAGGTTTAAAATTGACCCGTTTCACAGTTAAAAGAGGATGCTGACGCCTCAACAACCATAGACTGCAATGAAAAGGGTTCGCTTTGTAATTACAGCATCTGGCGATTATAATCGCGCAACCAAAACAAGCATTTACATAAGTTTTATGATCGGAGGCGAGCACAAAATTCTTAATTTTTTGCAATAACCGGAAGCTGAGGTCAAGCTTAATTCTCGGGTTTTCTTCGTTATATTGTTGAATTGTTTACATTCCCAACAACATGTATACTTTTCTAAGTCATAAACTACGTTAAACTAAAATAATTGACGAAACAAAATCTCGCCCACGTAAAACTACATATGGTTGGGACCACTATGGTCCCGGAAGTTCGAATGCGCGCGAGACATGCACAGTCTATAGATAGTTCCCAGTAGACGCCATCTTTACGGGCAAATTGCATTTTGGCATGCAGGCGCGTCAAGCGCTCTAATTATTAACATTATGAACATGAAAATTAAATATGTTGTTGGGAATGTAGTACTAAGTGATAAAAAATATGAAAGTAAAATCAATTCAACAATGCAACGAAGAAAACCCAAGAATTAAACTTGACCTCTGCTTCCGGTTACTTGCAAAAAATTAAGAATTTGTGCCCACCTCCGATCACCAAATTTGTTTTGGTCGCGCGACGATAATCACAAGACGCTGTAATTGCCAGACGCTAAGCCTTTTCATTGCAGTCTACGGTTGTTGAGGCGTCAGCGTCCTCTTTAAACTGCGTCACACGTTAATTCGACGCCCGTGCGATCATCGCGCGTCTGCGTTTAAACCTGCTTTAGTGGTTGCACGTATTCAGGCATGGATTTACAAAAGGGTTTCCTAAAAAGTTCAGATCAAATAAGCATCCTTGTCCCAGAGGGTTGTTTTTGTTTCAACAAAAACTAACAAATAAATTGTGTGTTTATTATGAAAGCTAAAACTCATTTTATGCAAATTGTAATGAGTATTTTTGTTGGTCAGATTGTTTCATAGATCTAATTTAAAAACAATGATTTGATTTCAGAAAAAATATGTTCTTCACTTGACGTGTTTTCTCGCTCCGATACGCGCGAGACTTGCACAGCCTATTGGAGTACCCCGGTCTTTAGAATCCCCTGTATGGAGACCCTTGGTTTTCCCTTTTCTGTTTTGCTCTCGGTCTCCATATAAAGGTGTACAGCGAATAATAAAACACGTAACCTTGCATAATAAATGGCAGTTACGGTGTACTTTAATACACTGTTGTTCTATTATTCCCCTGTTTGAATGAATTCTATGTGAGCTACCACGAGAACAAAGAAAACCTTGTGGGGTAGAATAATTGTTCCAATGTTAAAAGATCCCCTGATTAGTTGGCTTGTGTGAGAGCAACTATATATGCAACTCCCCGAAAATGTGACGACAAAACACACACATAAAACTGAACAGACTCATTATACGCCGCTGCACATGTAAAACACAAACGATAAAGACATTGATGTTTATTTGCATAATGTTTCAAATAAATAATTACGCCCTAAACTGTCAGATCCGTGAGAGAGTTGAGGGGGGGCGGGCTGTCTTTTATTGACTGTCAGTTCCACCATAGATTACAGATCATGTGACTTGTGACATCACGCGTTTAAAAAAGAGCCACAGAACGACTGACTTCCTTCAGGGCACGATTGGTACACAGCTAGCTCAATGGATGGAAACATAAAAACTTAAATTGTTATTGAGATTGCACAGCTGTTACTCTTTGTGAAAGACCTTCTCTTGTTGATTGAGAGCGGTTGGTGGATGGTAGCGCCCTCTCGTGGGGAAAATTGTGACAAATCAACAAGAGAAGGTCTTTCGCAAAGACTAACAGCTGTCTGATTTGATTCAAAAAGTGGGTCACGTCGCAAAACCTGTTCTGAGCTGTTACTGTAGAAATTGTGTAAAATTTCCCAATATGACAGCGCAGTATCTTGCCTGCAAAATAGGCCCTGAAATGTACAAAGTCATTCTTTTGTAAGCAAAGGTTATGTTGTCTATTGTTCCATGGTTTCACTTCACCGTTCTGCCCTCGTCAGGTGCAACTCCACTGCAGTATTACTCATGCCTCAGAACCGTTGAACTATTGTTGCAATAAATAGTGCTTTAAAATATTGTCATAATGGTTTTTTGTCAACAGTATATTTTTTAAGTGGAAGCGTTTTTTGTTCCACAATGAAAATTGAAGATAAACAAAATAATTATATTTGTTCTGTCAATAATTATTGTCGTTTTATTTGTCTCTTTGTCAACCATGACATGTTTCATTGAAATTGATGGGAGCGGTTCCTGTTCCTAATGGTCAAGAACAAAGCGATTGGAAATAAATTAGTTTCTTGACATCCGTACCAATGAAAACGATACAAACGGACTGACATGTTTTTACTAATAATAATACCCTTTATAATTGTATTTATGGCTTCAAATCCACCTTTTAAAAGCGGACTGAGCCCAAGCCGACGTTTCGAAAACGGCCTCAGATCTATAAAATTAAAATTAAGAAATCTGTATACAGGTACCCGACTATTGTTCTCTCCTCCATGCCTCGATGTATACATGGCATTGTTTGTTAAAGGGAGTGTATATCTTTTGAGTTGCTTCAAAAAAGTAATGACCATAAAAACTTACTCGGTAAAGAGCACTGTAGAGCTGTTGATATTATAAAACATTGTTAGAAAAGACCCTCTCTGAAGTATTATAGTTTTAGAGAAAGAGGTAATTTTCACACACACAAATTTAATTATAGAGCATTCAGATCATGCGTGAAGCCTTTCTAATGACATCTGAAAACACACAAATTCTATGCAACAATAGAGGGTGTGGGTTTTTTTTCGATTTTGTTCTGCCCCTCTCTTTTTCATTACTTTCTTGCAACTTTCGATGACTAACTGTTCGCAGGTTTTATATTTTATGCATACGTCCGGGAATACAGTGAGGATACCGGTCTTTGACAATTATCAAAAGTATAGCCTGCCTTTAAATATAATAAAATAACAGTATGGCTGTCGACTATGAAAGGTTTTCTACCAACAGTCCATGCTTACCTGTTGTGGCTGTTGCCCATAGCCCGATTTGTCGTATCCTACAAGCAAAACATGCAAAAAATACTTTAGATTGGAAACCTCAAAACCGAAGTACAATCATACTTATATAGAGGGAAGCTTTTTTGTATTCAAAACCACTGTGTTCTCACATCAAGGTGAGATGTAAAGGGACTTGGTTTAAAGTTCTATATGACGTCACACTGTAAAACAGCGCCCTCACTGAGGCAAAGAGAGGCAGATCAGTGAACGATAGGTGTTCTGTGTGCGTAAAATGTGCGACCCTGTAACGTTTCGCGTTATGCAAGGGGTCTATTAGAACTGTAACTCATAGAATAATAATACTCTCACTATGCTCTATGCGCTCACTATAGTTACTACGTGTGGGGGCGCATGCGTGCAGTAAGTGGGTGAGAGGTCATAACTCCATGTAAGGCCTTCCTCCTATCAGCAGTGTTGATAAACAAACCCCGCTGGTTGGCATGGACAGCCGAATGTAAAACATTTATTCGTGTTGACAAAATTTTCTGCAAACTTTCAATGAAATAAAATACCTTCCATGATTGGTTGCTTTGTTTCCAACAAATTCAACCCTATTTTTAAATATTTGTGGCTGTTTGTTTTTGTTTTGCATTTATTGCTTTCCATTGGCCATACGCCAACCTCGGTTGGCAAACTCGGGCGGTGAGGTTGCCATAGAAAGATGTATAGAGGCCTGCTTTGATCATGACGACCCAGCCCCTTTTTACGGATGTATTTTCTGCTTCATCTTTTGGTTCTTCAGGTGGAGATGATCGGCTTCCCGTCATGACGTGTCTTCGACAATGGAACACACATAATGCATTCGACGGCAGTTCTATCATTGGTTCATAATTTTGGTTTATCATTGGAAGCATGTCCTTAACAATAAAAGGTTACACCCCGTCATGATTTGACACCCCTATGTTCCGACACCATGAACGTGTATTTTCAATTGAAATTTTGCAGAAATATTGAATTTTGCCCCAATATCTGTTTATCACAATTGAATGGTTTGTTAACAGTAAGCCGTCCAGGCCAACCAGCACGGTTTGTTTACCAACAAAATGAAAGCTCTTGCACAAGCTCGAACAGACTCGAGGCCTATTCCTGCGGTCAAAGACAGACCTATCATTGGCTAACTGCTGGTGTGCGTAATGCGTAATACGTGCCCGTTACCATTTAGCCTCCATGATGGCGGCTGAGGCAGGGGTATACACAACCAATCAAAAAGCAACACCTTGACAAAACACATTCAAACCAGGGCGGACAGAATGAACAATAATGTGTGTACGCGTACTGAGTTTGGCAAAAAGAAAATCAGCCGAATAATCATACAACAGAATGAAAAAATATGATACTGTTTATGAAACCTTGACATCTCTTTTAAAGGTGGCTTGTTATGATCGTAGTTGATTAGGTTCAGGGCCGTTCAGTAAAATATCAAGACATATAGAATATGGAATTGTGAATTATGACTTGTGAGCCCCCCCCCCCCCCCCCCCCGCGAACCAACAAAAATCCCAGTGGTAACAAAACTTAGGTTCGATGGGGCCCAGTAAATTTTAAAGACCCTTTGAATCTGGAATATGAATTAACTGCGACACAAACAAACAACAAACAAAACAAAAACAGCAGCAACACAAATACACATCATCAGAGCAGAGCCAGAACTGGTCTCTGTAGGCCCTCAAGTCGCCCCAATAGCAAAATTATCACCAAACCACTATAATAGCAAAACGGCAGAAAGGGGGGTGGGGGTGAAGAAAAAAAAACTGAACGGTGGTAGGCTTCTCTAACCGTTAGGATACTTGTGTAATACAATACACATTTTCCTGGTCATTTCTTTTAAGACATGACCATACACAGGAAAAGGTCTAATTGGTAACCAACGCCACAAGTAAAAATAGATGCGTCACCATAGCAGCGAGTCGCTGCAGGTTAATTTAGGACGCTATCCTTGACACACAAGCGTTACCATGGGGAACGCATGGGGAGGCAGATAAACAAAACCACACCTCTAGCTCTTTGTTCCCTTTATTATTGGAGATATCATCACAGTCTAAACATATATAGTTTCTTCTTCCACTGGAAAGCCTGATATTGTCATATATATCTTGAACTAAAAAGTCACAATTTGTCTCATCATGTGAAAGGTCTGTACAAAAAACGACAGTAAATTATTTAACATGTGTTGAATATTTCATCATCGTGATGAAAGAATTTCCGCCCAGAAAATTGTCTTATGAAATTCGCTGTTAAAATGTGATTCACCGTTCACATCAACAAGTATATTGTACTTAAAGCACAATGTGTCACATTGGTAATTGTCAAAGACAGTATCCACATGATGTGACACAACATGTATACAAATTATGAAATAACAAACCTGTGAAAGTTTATGCTCAATCGGTCATTGGAGTCACGAGAAAAAAAGTGGGGGAAACCTTAAATGTTTTAACTGTTTTTAAACCTTGAGTTTTAGACTAGCAAGATCATAAACCAATTGATTTACCCATTTCTCAAGGGGAGTTCACCACCATGACCATCTTGATACCATGTAGGCCTACGCTGTGTGAACATTTTTCTTTTTTATTTTCACCAATGTTATGCACAGAACATCCTGCATGTGACACTCTAGCTCGAACAGATCATAATGTGGCTTTTTTGAGATTAATTTGAATTTTGTAATTGTTTCGAGTTAAAAATAATGATTGATTAAGGGTTTGCATAACATTGGTAGGATGGAAAATATTAAAAAATTACATATTGCGTTCACATGAGATTTGCTCCTAAAAAACGTATGTTCATGTTGGAAAACTTCCCTTGAAATATTTGTACATAAAATACCAGGCCTACAGTTTTTGAGTACAACAATTAGTTTTGTTATCCGTCCAAAAATTGATGTTTGTGAATAGGGAAAAACTACTAAGTTTTGTGACTCAGATGACCGATTGAGCTTAAACTTTCACGGGTTTGAAATGGAGTTGTGGAGCGTGTGCCCAACTTCTAAAGCTGTTTAGCAGAAAATAATGCTTTAGCACTTTTCTTTTGCTAAGTAAGAATTGAGTGGGGCACCATTCGCAAGAGTGTAACCTTTATGGAATGTTGGCTGGTAACCTGTTTATGCTAAGCAATTTTTGTCTATGCTTAGCAAGTTGTTGTGCTTACAGGCTTTATGAAATTGGGCCCCGGTCTTTGAAATGTTTACCAAATGTTGTCTGCGTTCAATTTAATTTAAAAAGCAATTATGCAAATTGCTTAAGAAAGATAAAATTGCTTAGCAAAAACATGTTACCATGTAAAATACCATGTAATGACTATATACTTTTTGACTGATTCCCTGCTAATTGTTTTGGTAAGCAGAAAAGTAAACTAAGCACACGGTTTTGTGTCTGGATTAGAGGCTGCGGCTGTTGTCATAATGGTGATTCTGATAGCAGCCTATATATGGGTTTGTGCTTTTAAAATGTGGGGACGAGGAAAACAGGAATGAATTACGTTAAGGGATCCTATATTGGGCAGATGTTGGGTATTGACCCAAATTCATCTGACGTCATCGTTTCAATAATCTTGGGTGTGGCATTTCGGGAGTCAGTCCTTGTGTGTTCTGAATGCGAACTTATAGGCAACGCGGAGTTTACGTTCTAAGCAGACGATTACTGCTTACAGAATTTCTATTAAACACTGCTACCATTAGCAAAGCAAAAGGCACGTTAACTTGATGTGGGTTTCTGTATTTAAGCAGATGGGTGACACAACAATGATGCAAATCCATTGTGTACATTCGGGGTTTGTTGATGGAATGAATTCAAATCACACACGCTTATCAATTTATCATTATATGGGAAAAAACGCTGCAAACACGCACACGGTTTACAAAATCTTAGCTTTACGAATGATTTTCTGCATGATACTAGCACAAGAAAGTGCTATCGGTACATCTTTATGAAATTGGGCCTAGTTGTCGACCCCAAATGCAAATAAATAAATAAATAAATAAATAAGCCTAAAACAAACAAAGCACCAGACAAGCAAACGAACAGACGGTATTTAAACATATTTATCACAAGTTACCAGCGGCGGATACAGGGGGGGGCGTGGGGGGCGCACGCCCCCCCCCCCTTTTGCTTGAGAAAAAAAAAAAAAAAAAAAAGAGACACCATCAAGGAGAAAAGTGAGGGAGAAACACAATTAATGACTAAGGCCCTACCTAGTATTTTATTTCAAAAAAGCTACTTAAAAATCCGTACCTAGTACACTTTGTTTCATTTGTGGACCACTATTATTTCACTGTCAGACATTGTCTCACGTGAATCTTGTGTACGGTGTGGAAAGTGTGTTTTTCTCACACACTGAACATGCCTGGCGCGGGGATCCGGGGGCGTGAAGATCATTCACCCACATCGTGAGTCGACCATGCATGCCACCTGTGTGTGTGTACATTGTGCAAAGAAGTTTCTGGATGGAAAGTCAGTACTCGCGCGCGCTAAATACAATGTGACTTTTACAATACGAACTTCCGGAAACTAGTGAAGACATAGCCCCATGAATAGGGATAATCTACTTCGTATCCTTGGCCCAGTGCATCCTTTTTTTCTGTGGCCGATTTAATTTTTAATCCGGGTTATGAAACGTACCGATCGAATGCTACTCTACTTGTAGAAGGCCCTAATGCTGATTTTTTTTTTTAAACATCACAGATCTTTTGGGAAAATTGTTTGCTTTTCGAGTCGCGAGTGTGATTTTTCCCCCACTTATTAACTTGCGGGAAAACCATTGTCAGGTTCCCTCAACAATCCACAACAGTTAGACGATCAACTGCTGATATTTAATGGGGACCAGACTGATTTAGTCAGCGCGCCGAGCGCAATCAAGGTTTTGTGAAATACGTGTAATGCTGTGCGCATCTCACGCCCGTCTGGGAAAGATATAGACCTTTCTTTTGTTGAGGATAAACAAAGTGCGCCGGTTGGCATGGACGGCCGAATGTTGCCAAAACATTCATTCGTGTTAAAAAATGTTGTGACCAAATTCAACATTTTCTGTAAAGATTCATGAACGGAAATCCCTTCCATGATTGGTTGATTTGTTTCCAACAAATTCAACACTATTTTTGAATATTTTGTGTAAACACTGCTACAAACTGTGATGTGGCAATCTGTTTTTGATTTGCAGTTATGGCTTTCCATAGTTTTTCAACCTGGGTTGGCAAAAACTCGGGCTGTGACGTTGCAAAAGAAAGGTCTATAATATGCTCAGCGCGTTATGTAAATCAGTCTGGTCCCCATAGATAGTTAAAATGTTGTGAAATTGTTAAGGGAACCCAACTAGGTTCTCGCGCAAGTTGTTAATACGCGGTATCAAAAAATTCACTCTCGCGACTAGAAAGGCAATCAATTTTCCCCAAAAATCTGTGATGTTTAAAAAAAAAGTTTAGCATTTGGGCTTTCTACAAGTAGGCCTACAGTAGCATTCGATCGGTAAGTTTCATAACCCGGATTAAAAACTACATCGGGCACAAAATAGGATTGCAATGGTACTTAGGCCCAATTGGCAAGGATACGAACGAAGTGGATTGGCCCTATACCATGGGGCTAGTGAAGACATAGCATCGTATAATCATGGTGTCTCACTCTGTTTAGAAAATCACAGATTTTTTTCGTATTCAAGAAAGAGGGTAAATATCCGTTGTGTTTCTTTCAAACTAGTCATTATCAATTGTGCAGATAGTACAACGATGTAGGGCTGGGGGAGGGGGCTATAGGCCTCTAGTAGGCCTACCCTCACCTTGTCGTACATTAATGTTATTGTTGCTCGATCGCGCTGTCACTGAAGACAGGCACAGCTTGTTATTTTGTGTCACATTCTAATCCTCAAGTATGTGAAAACTAAATGACAAAGAGACCCTATTTGGTTATATTAAAAATTGCACTATCGTTTAACTCGCCAACAGTTTTCCCCCCTGAATAAGTATAAGTTGTAGCCTGCATTTTGATCTTATAACTCAGGATGGCCGATTCAAATCGATGACTCCCAACTCGAAAATAATGTTTTAATAATGATCTTGCAAAAACAAAATTGGTTTAAGTGGTCGGATATTGCATGAGATCGTACCACAGAGCATCTAAAATCCTGTTTCGTAGCATTGCGGGCCCCGGAACCGGCCCATGCCGTTAGGGGTTCGCATTATGCGCTCGTAGGCGCCACATATTGCATTCACCATTTGCTGCTTGGTAAATTTTCACGCCCCCCCGTTTGGAAAATCCTGGATCCGCCCCTGGTTACAATAGGTCTATGTCACTCAATAATAGAATGGAACAACAGTTATTTGTAACACGTTCAAAACAGTATTGAAAGCCGGCATTAGTATAAATGGACGTCGATTTATATAAGCGATGTCCTTGGGAACGACAGCGGGTGTTTTTCCGCAATGATTACACCACGATGCCGATCGCGTTGGGATTCATTAAAATATTTGAATTATAATTCCTGCGTTCCACTCGCCAGCATGCAAACGAACATTTAGTGGTGTTCGATTTATGGGGCATGTAACTATCCCCCGTCTATTGTGTCTTCAATGTGTGCTTGGAATCTCAGGAAATTTTTAGAGGATTTTAGGGGTATTATTTTGGCCTACTTCTGTATAAGTGGACAAATGCGTGTTGGTTATAGGTAGGACGTAAAGCATGTGAGAACATGGGTTCACCCTCTTCCCCCCATGTGCGGGCATGGTATTAGACAAACGAACTCCATCAGTCAATGTGTTTAAGAAGATCCTCAAAACATACCTTAATTGTTGTTTTGTTTATATAACGTTTAATGATTTGTTGATATATTGCTCATTACTATTGTAAACGCTGTGATAATAGTTATACTATGAATAGCGTATCTAAGTGCATAATAATAATAATAATAATTATTATTATTAAAACTCTAATTTCAAAAGTGGGTGGTGTAATTATTTCCCCCAGGGGAATCGGAATACAGTCCACCACATCAAGCAAACAGCGGTACTTTTGCAGAGGATTATGCATGAACGCATTGATTTTGTTATCCTTTGTTGTCCTATATCTTTCAAACGGAAATAGGCCAAGGACCACATGGCATATCTTTGTTAATTTCAATCTGAAAAGCATGCAAACACAGTCAAAACAGTTTGCTGCAGGCATGATAGGCCTACTTCATGATCAATTTGGCAAGAACTTACACAATGTGCTTGTGACTCATTTAGACTGTACACGCCTACTATTTGTTTAGCACATTTAAATTTCTGAGGATTACTTTTTTTCCTATAGATAGGTTGCAGTATGACGTAAGTCGGCCATCTTTACGGGCAATTTGGAACACACAGTCATGCGTTACGCGTGAGAACGGCGTGCAGCACGCACACATTTCACACCAAACTCATTGCATGATTGGTTAGTGAATGACGCGGCTGCGTTCATAATTTGAGCGCTTGACGCGCCTGCAAGCCAAAATGCGATTTGCCCGTAAAGATGGCGTCTACTGGGAACTATCTATAGGACATTCAGTAATATTGCTTGATTATGAAATAGTTTGCCCTGTGCTCTTGACACCTATTTGTTGCTGGTGACTCATACAACAAAACAATTATTGTATCCAGTTATTTATTTATTCGTTTCTATGAATGGAATATCGGTGTGTCCACTATTATTTCGCTAAACAACCGTGACCTTTTAAAAACAAGATTGACTATAACCATTCCTCCAAAGTATGCCTATTTGTAAAGAAATGAAAACACTTATAGATAGTTCCCAGTAGACGCCATCTTTACGGGCAAATCGCATTTTGGCTTGCAGGCGCGTCAAGCGCTCAAATTATTAACGCAGCCGCGTCTTACACTAACCAATCATGCAATGAGTTTGGTGAAATGTGCGCGTGCTGCACGCCGTTCTCACGCGTAACGCATGACTGTGTGTTCCAAATTGCCCGTAAAGATGGCCGACTTACGTCATACTGCAACCTATCTATTTGAAGGGAAACATCGTTGGTTTTGTTTTCTGGGGGGGAAAGGGTTTGTTTTTAAAGACTATAGTAAATACAATTGTATTTGATTCACTCGTGAAAGCCATTGCGGCAAATCTTCGACAAAATTTCAAACACAAATTTCTCTGAAGAATTTGACACTGAGATTAATTTTATAATCGGTGAGCTTTCATTCTGAGAAGTATTCAAAAGTTGTCGATCCTCACTTTGTCTTTAGGCCTACTCTTAAACATGTGTCCCTTCCAATTTTCTTCATCATGGCACAATATGACAATATGACAAAGCACATATAGGCCTCGGCCTGGAATCTTTGTGGGAGAAAACTGCAAGACTATTGTCTAAAGGGCGCTTCCAAATCTATTAAAAATCTAAAAAAATTCTTCGAGACACTTTAAAAGGAAGGGGCACAAACTAACGCCAAGACCAAGATAACAGAAGCCATTGTTTGGTGGCCCTGAAGGGATATCGCATGCGATGGCATGAAATCGTCCTTGAGTATGTGTGCATCTGTCAAATTATTGTATGCGCCCACGTTTTGCAATATGCGATGTCCCTTCTTGGCTACCATATCGTTGCCATGCACCCTGGCCCCCGCGTTAGTCCAGGCCTGCATAATACGAGGTCATTCTCATTTAGTTCCGCATCATCAAGTGAGACCTTATTTGAATTTCTGTGAGGAACAAAGAAAGATTTTTTATTTTCCTGCGAGCCATCCCTGGTCGCAAAAATAATTTTAGTGGGCGTAGTGTTGAAGACTCTGACTGTATCCCCCCCCCCCCCCCGGTACGGTTTGTCTTTTGTAAAGTGGTTAATGAAGAATAAATGAAGGCCTATGGTGTTTCTTTTTTTGAGAGAGCAAGGCCATTTTCTTTTTTGAAAGTCCATTTGAAGGGGCACCAAGGCCATAATGCGATGGCAATTAGAGGCCTCCGTGTAATTCCAGGCATGTATTCATTCGGACCTGTAACGTTTCCGATAGGCCTATACTGACAATGTATTTATGTATGTATTCCTGGTTGCTAGGATATAAAAACACTCAGCCTATTAGCCGATTTGGTCCTTTGGAATAAAAAGTATAAAAATATTTATAGCAAATTAGGGCTTGTTTGTAATTATGGTAGGCCTATGGGGTTTAATAGACTTTTCGGGCTATTTCATCACATATTCCGTGGTCCTGATGATTCCACAAAGAGTAATTGATCTAGTACTGTGTGTACCAATCTTTTTTTTAAAGACAATGTACAACATTGGTAATCGTCATAGACCTGTATCCACACTTGATTTGACCCAACATACATGAAATAACAAACCTGTGAACGTTTCAGCTAAATCGGTCATCGGAATCATGAGAAAACAGAAAGAAGAAAACAATTATAATGAACAGGTTCATTTTTAACAAAACATTTTCAAATTTCACTTTATTTTTTAAATATTTAGCATTTTTTATTGAAGTTGTTTTATTGAAGTTGTCTTTAAAATTTTAAAATCATGCTGTTTTTCTCTATAAAATTTTGCTGGAGAAACAAAGTTAGAATCTGGTGCACTTAAAAAGATATTTTTAACAGTTATTTGATGGATTCCCTTTTTGTTAGCAAAACAATTTGCCACATGTTGTACTAAAAACTATTATTGCATCATGACATCAAAGAAAAATACGCACACCTTTTATTTACAATGTAGGCCTATACTTCATTATTGGGAAAGCTGACAAAAATAAAAGTATTTTTGGTTCGAGTTGTTATAAATTAGGAAAGGGCCTGAATTGTCTATCCCTTGTTCCTCAAATCCAGCAGAAAGGGGGAGGGGATAGAATGTTCTATCCTTTGTTCCTCAAACCCAGCGGAAATGAGGAGTAGATAGGATTTTCTATTTCTTGTTCCTCAAATCCAGCCGAAATGAGGAGGGGACAGAATTTTCTATCCCTTGTTCCTCAAACCTATGTAGCCGAAAAGTGGAAGGGATAGAATTTATTATCCTTTGCTGCTCAAACCAATGCGAAAAAGAGGAGGGGATAGATTTGTTTATCCCTTGGACCTCAAACATGACAAAATGTGCGTTATATTGCTAACAAATAACTTGAATTTATCAACTTTTAAATTGTTAGCTTAGCAAAATTAGATTGATTTGTAAAATCTGGAGCATGTTTTTTACAATTTGGAGGAAAAAATGGTAAAGAAAAATTTGTTGCTTTAAAATCCTGTTTCGATTGCAGTTTTCGGACTAATGACAATTTTAAGCTTTAAATTTGAAAATTAACCAAATGTGAAAAAATGCAGTTAAATATGAACCTGTTAGCACTGTTTTCAAACATTTTATTTATCACCATTGATAAAGACTAATTGTTTTACTCATTGCCTAAAATCCTATTAGCATTTCAAACAAAACTATTTCAAGGGAACTTTCCACCACGACCATCTTACCATGTAAGTTATGTGCAATTCTGAGAACATTTTTATTTTCAATCTTACCAACTTTAAGCAAAGTGTGATGGCACAACACAAATCACTATATGGTAATACTGAAAACTCATCTTAAGATGAATCTTAGTGCTTTGTGAAATTGAGCCGTATTGACTCAAATTATTTGCCCATTTTTGTTTCTGGTTGGTTTATCGGTATCTAATTGCCACGGCGCCTTTCACATCTAAAAGGCTCGAAGTCGAATCTTGCCTTGGATATGATTCCTCGGTTAATTACTGGATGTTTCTACTGATTATCGTGGGTTTTCCTTACTTTTGTTTTGGGGTTTCCCTCTCACCTAAACCCAAGCAAGTAATTTTCTTTGTTTTCTTAATTTAACCTACCGTAGGACGTTACGGCCTGCTGGTGCTGGTAGTTTTTTTCACAAAAGATAGCTTTTTGGTAGCTTGTATATTGGTGGCGGCGTGTATAAATGAAGCAATTGGTTGTTTTCTTTCACGTCCGCATTTTTTGCGGAAGTTCCTCTACAACCTCGATCCGAAAGTTTATTAACACCAAAACTTGGATGCGATAACCGTATCTTGCCATTTCCAAGCCAGCTAATCAGCATTTAGGCCTACGTACTTTTTAAGTTTTTTTTATTGGGGGGGGGGGGGGGGGGGGGCCGGGGGTGCAGAAGTAGACAAGCTATGCTGTCGTGAGGTCGGGGATGATCGAGGGTTACGATTTGTTCTAACAACTTATATATATCACCAAAATTTTACCGACAAGTCAGTCAATGTCTTTGTCATCAGAATTAGAAAGGAGTGGCTTCAGTAGAAACTATTTAAAAAAACTATTTTTTGTGTCATGTTTTGAATCACCAATGCAATATTGAAAGTAGCGGTATGCAGTCTTACCTGGTGGCGGTGAGCTCATCGTGAATTTATGTCCGTGGGGTGGATGAAACACACAAAAAGCAGGCTCAACTTGGCGACAATTAAACTCAACCGTCAACGAAGTCAGTCTTGTCAGTATGAACAATCACTATGTGCGATGTGCGATGCGAGCCTGCTACCTTCACTCTGACGTTTATATGGATCGAAAAACAAATGTGGTACAATCGTTTTGTTTTATATGACGTACAAAGCACAGAGGAAGAGTCTTATAAGTTATATAGGCTAAACCCATGGGCAGCGCGCCGTTCGCTCGTTAGCTAGCTCTCTGCGTACGTCAGTGACCCCTGGAAGGGAAGTACTGAATGTCAACGCTGATTGGCTGAACAAAAAGTGACCGCTGTGCGCGTGTGCACGCTAAAAAACTTTCGACCGATTGTAGGGCGCTTGTCGGGCGCTTCGTAGGAGCGTCGTCACAAGAAAAGCGTAACTCTGCGGCTGTTCATTGCAATTTATTATTCAATTTGTATTTATTCTTTATTTTATTTTAATTTAAAAATATATATATAATGGGGGGGGGGGATTCGTTCAGACAACAGGCGAGATTTTTATTTGACATCTTTAAACAGGACTTTGGACAGACAAATTAAAAAATTCCAACGAAATAAATATAATTTATTATAACATCAGCTTTTAAAACACGGTCGTAACTATGATGTGTAGTCCCACACATTTATTTAAAACTAATGTCGACAAAAGTGTCAACCCCACCCTTTTCTTTTTATGCAAAACATGACAATTTTTTTAAAGAAAGTGACAATGTCAGTAAGCAAAAATAACATCAAACAGCGCTCTCTGACAAGTACATTCACATTTATTTCAATACGTTTTATAATAATGGGTGATAAAAAAGTGATGAAAATCCTAAATTCAGTTAAATCACAAATAAGATATCTGCTTATCTTTTTGTTCCCTTTTAGAGACATCACTTTAACAAAATATTATGATATAGACCCCTTACACTGACCTCACACAAGTCTACTTTCCACCAACGGTCTGCTGTTTTTGGGTGTCAACTTGTAAGTATAAGCCATAGCCCTTTCACACTGCATCTCTTGACCCCCATGGAATACAGCCCAGGAAGGCCCTGTTTTGTTTTTTTACCCTACGGTTACCCCGGCGCACTTTCACACTATCCCTGCCTAGGTCCCTATTCCACAAGGTTCCTGTTGCATGTTTCAAGAATACCCTGGGGTTTTTACCGCTTACCCCTACTCCTGAGCAATGTGGCTATTCCCCGGGGTATGCCCAGGCAGACAGGCGGCAAACAGGGGGCAGACAATCATTATTCCACGGGGTTGCCCACGGGAAATAGAGTAGTGTGAAAAGGGCTCATGTAACCCTTGTTTACAAAACATGACCCTGTACATTCCATGACCTTTCTGGCAGGCAAGCTACTATACACTGGTCAAAAGGGAAAATTTTGTGTCATCTTTTCCACATAAATTCTAGAGTTATGAATAGAACAGCTGAACAAGTTTTGAGATATGCCCCTTCTTTATATCAAAAGTTGATACAAATCAGAGGATGCAATCTCCATAAAATATTAAATGTCATGTTATCTTCGATTGAGATGTGTACACAACGTGTATGTTGCTCTGTGGCTCTTTTGTTAACTGTGATGTCACATGGTCTATTGAGTGTACATTTAAAGGGTGTGTGTAACATTGGTAAAAGTAAAAATATAAATGTTCACAGATTCACGCATAACTTAAATGATATAAAGATGGTCATGGTGGGAAACTTGCTTGAAATGCAGTAGTTTTAGAGAAATTAGTATTGATCTCGGGAGTCAAAAACTCACAGTTTGAAAACATTTGTTTTTAAATTCCCACTTCTTTCTTGTGACTCCAATGATCGATTGAGCTTAAACTTCTACAGGTTTCTGTTATTTCATATCAAGTGTGGATACTGGTCTTTGACAATTACCAATGTTACAAATGTGCACCACCCAGACATACAGATGATATCAGGTCAATTGAGTAAATACCAAAGAATACTGCATCCAAATCACAAAGAACAAAAACAACATTATTATTATTTAGAATTAATTAATGCAAGTGCCACATACAATGTCTGAAATTAATATACCCTTATGAAACTACTGAAAACCAGAAAGAATTACACAAAATAATTAGACCAAAGTTGTACCATACAAGGGACTGCAGCCATTGGCTCTCAGTCAATGGCAAACCAGAGACCCCCCTCACACTCAGAACTCTTGCCCCCCCATTCCCCACCCTAAAATGAGATCAAGCACAAATGAACAGATTGATAAATTACATAGTACCCCCCCAAAAAAAAAAATATAATAATAATAAATAAATAAAAAAGGGTTTTACCAGCTTACCTTCCCCCCCCCCCCAATAAAAATAATAAAAAATGTCTGGTTAAGCATTTTTTTTTTCGTAGGTCCATGAGGTGGGTCTAAAGGGTCTGCACCCCTCCCTCCTTATAGACCTTAACCCAAATGGTGGTCGGGGTACCTTCCCTCACACATAAAGATCCTTACAATTTGAGTGTTGCAATTTGCCCTTTGCATAAATCCGCCACGTGCGTGTGGAGCCTCCACTCCATGCTTCATTCGTGTTGTATTTATCTACCTGTTTGGATGAAAGTGTCATCGCATTACCGTGACAATACAGAGTTATATAATGCTTCGATTCACTGGGTTCATTCGAGAATGGTGGTCGGGGTACCTTCCCTCACACATAAAGATCCTTACAATTTGAGTGTTGCAATTTGCCCTTTGCATAAATCCGCCACGTGCGTGTGGAGCCTCCACTCCATGCTTCATTCGTGTTGTATTTATCTACCTGTTTGGATGAAAGTGTCATCGCATTACCGTGACAATACAGAGTTATATAATGCTTCGATTCACTGGGTTCATTCGAGGCTATAGACCCATTGCACAATGCGCAACGCACCTACATGCGCCCATTTTGGGAGTCAAAATGAGCACAAAGAAATTGAATTTAAAAAGGCGAAAATGGTAGACGCGCAATGTTCGGAGGTGCATTTCGCGTTGTGCACCGACCTTGCAAAGGGCAAATACCCATCCCTTAAATCGACCATATTACAGCTAGTACTGTGCTACCGTGCTTCAAAAGGGTACTATATAATTAATAAAATTGAACATGTAAAAAGTGCATGATCAGATTGTGAGAGGGTGAACTATGCACTGTTTTGATACATTTACCACATTAAATCATATTGCTGGCTGGCATAGTCATTCAAAACCACAGTGGACGATATTGAACGGTCAGACAGTAGGAGGGTTGACTGTGAACACATTTACCACATGATATCGTACTGCTGGCTGGCATAGTTCATCTACATGATAACCGCCCCCCCATACTTATTGTATGACCTGAAAATATCGACAACTTCCTCAGCGCAAATTCATGAAGCTGTTTAGCAGAAAAATGCTGCTGAGCAAAAATTTGCAGGGAGCCAGTCACAAATTATATACATTGCCTGATTGTTTGGCTGGTAAACGATTTCTGTTTATAAGCAAGATAATTTTGTACTAAGCAATTTTGTGTGTGCTGAGTAGCTTTATGAAATTGGGCCCTTGAGCCAATGTCATAAAGCCATTAAGCAGAATTTTGTTTTCTAAATAAAGCAAAAAGAGTGAAAGACACCAGTGGCAACACTGTTAACTGTATGGTGTTTTGACTGGCAGCCTGTTTTTGCTGAACAGAATCTGTGTTTAACAACTTAATGAAGTTGGGACCATGGCCAAATTTCATGGCTTACAATATTTGCTTACAAGGTTGATGTCTGGGCTAGTTTAGTATGCATGGATTCTTTGCATGAGTAAAGAATTTAAAAATTGAGCCCAAGCAAAAAAGATCTTTGCTAATCAGTGAAACAGATACGCATAAACAAATACTTGTAAGTGTTGATTGCAAAAAGTATGCAGCCATGAAATTGGGGTCTGCCCTAGCCTGGAATATCCTCTACATGTCGCCCCTATCACCTCCATGCAGCCTTAAGGGCTTTGTTCGCGGCTAGCTTACGGGTTAGCCAGGCTGCAAACACGAGCCCGACCAGCACTGCACCGATCAGTGTGTAGTCAAAATCTTCTTTCAAGACGTCAAACAGTTTGGAGGGCGTCACACGAGTGAAGTAGTAATCTGTAACGGTCAGAGAGATAATAATTGTCAAAGATTATTCCAAGAGTTTTTATATTATCCCTTTCCTTACCATGGCAGACTTTAATCGACAGCACTAGTACCACCTTTTCTTAACCATTGGCGACTTTTGTCAACCAAGCATACACACACACACACACACACAACTCTGTGTTGCAGTCACTCTGTGGACAATGCTTTGTTCTGTACACTTAAGGAAAATCCTATTCTTCAACAATGTAAAAACACTGTGTGGACGTGTGTTAGTCCACATAGTGCTTCCGGTCCATACACGGTGTGGACCTCTTTTGGTCTCAGGTCCACACTTCGTATGTAGCGTAAAAACACAAAAACACTCAAGCCCGAGCACAATGCCATTTGCTATAATGCTGTAGTTTAGTCAATGTTCACCCTCCATACCTCAGCTTACAATGGTTGGACAGAGAAAAGTCAGATCTTTCTAATGATGGTAAAATAAGAAAAGGTTCCTATAGACCTTATGCATATGACGTCATTTGAGTAGGGCGCCCTCGCCTAGAGGTCAAAAGGAAGCCGTTCATTGGCCAGTCCTGTGCGCCGCGCGTACAAATCAGCGCGTTTCCATTGTTTCATCATCAGTTTACCTCAATGCATGGAATCCTCTCACAAAGGAGTAAAATGATCCGATATGCCAAACACCTTTGGAGTGCCTCATGATTGTGTACAAAAAGTTAGAATTTAGATTTGGGACTTGGCTGAGAACCTGGCTGTTTGTTAAACTGATCTCTTTGGTGTTTGTATTTTATTAAAGGGAATTAAATGTGCCAGAAAGTGTTCATCATTTATTTAGCTCTAAAATGAAATATTCTGGGTGATAAAAGAGTTTGTGACCTCTGAACTTAGCGGAGCTGTTATGTAAGATAATGGGCTTTACGCTTAATTGTTCAAACAATTTTGTAAAAAAACCAAGAGCATGAACTAGTGACATGAATATAAATGTTTTTAAAAATAATTTCTTGACTCCTTGAAAAGAGTCTACAAAATAGTGTAGCATTAAACCAACCTAGACCGTATGCAAGCAGGAGACACGTAGACTCCAATCCAGCCGCTGTCGTGTGCAGACCCTCAATGCCAAGCACCTAGACAGTAAATAACAATCAAATGGATAGATATTGTACCTGCTTGTATTGAAGGCTAGAACAAAGCAAACCAATATGGTTCTCTCACAAACTACATCCTATTGATCACTCTGAAAAATTTACCAGGCTTTTGTTTGTATCATTTTTATTTTGAATTTAAGCAAGGTGGTAAAAATTTAAATTGATGATTGAAGCAAAATTTATGCTATCTGCAAACTGACAAGAATGCAAAGCTCACATAAATGATGTATACTTTAAATTGATGTATACTTTAAATTGATGATTGAAGCAAAATTTATGCCGTCTGCTAACTGACAAGAATGCAAAGCTCACATAAATGATGTATACCGAGAAGTAGAATCTTACCGTTTGATTATAATTGATGATGGATTGATAGGGGATGGGAAGCTCTGGCAAGTAGGGGATGAGACCTTCTTCCTTCTCTTCACTGGTCGGTGCTAGAGGGCGCCGTGGATCCAGAAAACGCTTTGGCAAAGCGAGGATGCCACCAGACTGAAGAGCAACTGCAAAAAATCAGACCTTCAAAATCAAAGCTACTTTTGCTCAAAAGATGCCAACAGTTTGAAAAAGCGTTACTTCCTCCCAGATACAAAGGTTTTTGTACGCATGCGATCGTGTCGAAACGTGAGATGTAGTTCTAAATAGTGAAGAGACTGCGCATGCGACTAATTTGCAATGTTTTCAAGCCTACTCAATAAACGTAACCAATAAATGTAAACCTGACTACGAAGGTTCTTTTTTCTGGTACGGTTTACCTGAGAGATTGTGTAATGAGCCCACCTTGACTTCTATGTACTGGCATTTACGGAGTCATTGATTTCTATCTGGCTATTTTTTGCTTTTGTTTTCTCTGCTTTTGTTCCTAGTGGTTTAGATTACTGTTGTTGCTTTATGTGGGATTTGTTCTTTCATGTTTTTTCCCCCTTGTTTTGTGTATTGCTTTTTCTACAGGGCCCCCAGGGAGAACAGTGTTTTCACACTGATGGGGCTACCCTGTATAAATAATACTTAATAAAATTAACTGCCGAGTTTCTTGTGATAGCAACTTGCCCTGTTTGAGGACAACCTGATGGCCATTGAAGAAATCTTAATTCAGAAAAATAAAAGATCACAATCTGTGAAATCTGTTGACTTACGGAGCAGATTACTGCTTGTGATGCCTTTCTCTGTGCGAGTGACAGCCATGGATTGCAGGGCTGACGGCAGGATGTAGGACTGCCTCAAGACCAGGGGGGCAAAGGGTGGGTCCACTGAAGAGAACATGGTACTGGGAAACAAGAAGAATCTATGTTGATAATTGAGCACTACAAATTCGAATATAATTCTTGTTGATCTTTTTAATCATGTTTCTTTTGTGTTTTTGGAGTGGTTTTTTGGGGGGGTGCAAACAAAAAAGCAGTTCTTGTTAGTGAAAAGTCGGAATAGCCTGGTTCCCAACATATAGTATTAAGCATAACATAATTACTAGCCACCAGTCAACAAATGGTCCTTGTGCGAAATTGGCCAACAAGTTAACTCTACATTTGTCATGTTCTATTTCTATGGTTAAGATAAGGTTTATACGAAAAAGTATCACCAAAATGAAATAGTGCCTCCCAACCATATCTCCAAAAGGCTAGTGGGGTATTGGAGGAAAGCAAAATTTAATAAAAATATCAATCTGCCTAACTAAAAAGTTTGTTGAGCTATTTATTACCAATAAGTACCTGTTTTTCTGGACTTTTCCCTCGTACAATTCCAAGACGGTCATTTCATGACGTCTGTGTCTTAAATTCCAATAATGATACTGCGAACAAAAAGAAACAACCAGAAATGAGCAAATCTTACAATATTTGGCATGATGATTGCTTTGTTAAAAAAAAATGAAAAATTCATAGTCTGACAATGGGAGACTTTTGAACGCTAGGTGGCAGCAGACTTACCAGGTAAATTTCCATTATTTATGTCGTTCTGAGCATGTGAACATTTCCACAAACTATGGATTTACCTGGTAAGTCTGCTGCCACCTAGAGTCCCCAAAAGCTTCCCAATGGAAGTTCAATCGAAAATACTAACCCTCCTACTCTAGTGGTAATAATTTCCAGTGAAAAGACCAAACATTTGAAACTCTTCAGCTTTACGGGCTGTTTATGGTGGCACAACTGTGCACAGAACTAAATGGACACATGAGTGTACTGTGTGGATGCATTCACCACATGATTTCATTTTGAAGGCAGGCATAGTTTATCTATGCTGGTATAATCTGTCTATGATGGCATAGTTTATCTATGGTTCAAAACCGTGTGGATGCTATTAAATGGTCAGACAGTAAGAAGGTTGACTGTACTTTGTAGATGCATTCACCATACTATGATATCATAATTGCAGGTATAGTTTATCGTTCAAAACCACAGCGGCTGACGTTGAATGGTCAGACAGTAGGAGGGTTGACTGTGTACTGTGTAGATGCATTCACCACATGGTAGCATATTGCAAGCTGGCTAAGTTTATCAATCATTCAAAACCACAATGGACGAGATGGAATGGTCAGACAGTAGGAGTGTTGCCTGTGCACTGTGTAATTGAATTCACCACATGAGATCATATTGCAAGCTAGTATAGTTTAGCTATCATGCTGTGGATGATTTTTAATGGTCAGTCAGTAGGTGGGTTAAAATCGTCAACAAATTGGTTAACAGAATATAGAAGACATAATAATTTCAATCATAACGGTTCAACAAATATTTTTTCCTTTTTTTTATTTTTTGTATACATACAAAAAATAGTTAATCATTTTAGTACAAAGACATAATTTAAAATTGTTTCTACATCGTCAAGACATTAAAGCTAGTAAAAGCAAAACTCACTACAATCCAGTTCTCAGCGTGAACGAGATGTACAGGTCCGGAGGTCTTCTTGTGGTCAGCGCTGAAGACTAAATGACCGGTCACTACATCTATGAGATACACACTTAGGTGACCTATTGAGGTAAACGTTTAAAATGGTTAAAAACAGTATTTAAAAAGAATTAAATAAAAAAATTGAGAAAGTCCTTGCAATTTTCTGAAAGTAAACAAATCCAAAAACACACTCCTTCTTTGCACTCCTTGGAAAGTGTAATCCTGCACCTTTAAAAACCACAGCTCACAATTCTTAACAATAAAATTCCTCCAAAGCTACCTACCTTTAGATGTTGCATCTTGGCCTTCAGTTACCACGGCAACCATGTTTGGGTTAAGATATTTATACAGGACGGAACGATCACCCAGAACACGTCCTTGGGAGTGAACATGCTCTGCGAAAAAAGAAAAAACAAACTATTTAAAAAAAAAATCTTTGTAATATCTCCTGTGTGCAATAGCCATCACAAACAGTGATTTCCTTTATCTCAAAAAGGGGCCAGACTACAGCCTCAGTTCAAATTTTTAAACTGATTGGAATAGACACCCCCCACATGGAAAACTAACATGGTTGGAGGTCAATTCAAAAGAGGGCGCTATCAGAAGAAGTTTGTACAGTTTGCCATATGGGTGGGGGGGGGGGGGTATTCATAAGCAAAGTCGTGTCTCAACAGAAATGACTTCTTTGAGCTTAGAAAGTTAGCCGCATTTACACTGCCTGACCTCAAGAGGGAACCATCCATAAAATAATAACAATAATTACAGAGCGCTTAATACGTACGTTTCCAAGCGCTATAACCAGACTATTCAGATTGACAAAACAGATTGGTTTTAAGTAATGATTTAAAAGTATCCAATGAAGGATACAGAAAAACTAAACTTGTACAGATTTTAGTTTTTTGTTATGAATTTGTTATCATTTTTATTTTATTTATTTTATTTAGTTATTTATTTATTTATTTTTGAGGGGGAGGGGGGGGGGGGCATTTTGACAAACCAACCTGTATCTTTCTTTCCTTCTAGTTTAATAATTCCTTTATCAGCAGCTGGTAACCGCACATTCCAGACAACGTCAGCCGTTATGGTACCCTGGCCATTGGACACCAGTCGGTACCCTTGGAATGAACTGGATGACTTGTTTGCGGTGAAGAGGTAAATAGAGGACAAGTACTCCGATAAACTGCTAACTGCCTCTTTTGGGTAAATATGGGCCTGAAAAATAAAGAAAGCCCCAAATATGATCAAAGGGAAGGTATATGTTTGGTAATCACTCTTAAAATTAATGGCAATAGAAAAGTATTAGTTAAAAGCCTACAGCAGCTTTCTATAGTTTTTTAGCACAGGTTACTCAGTCTGTATTCAGACCCACAACTCCTGCATTGCAAAGGCTACTCAGTCTGTATTTGAACCCACAACCCTTGCATTCCACAGGCTTCTCAGTCTGGATTCGAACCCACAACCCTTGCATTCCACAGGCTTCTCAGTCTGGATTCGAACCCACAACCCTTGCATTCCACAGGCTTCTCAGTCTGGATTCGAACCCACAACCCTCGCATTCCACAGGCTTCTCAGTCTGGATTCGAACCCACAACCCTCGCATTCCACAGGCTAATCAGTCTGGATTCTAACCCTAAACCCACTTTCCACAGGCTACTTAGTCAGGATCCAACTCCACAACTCCTGCTTTCCACACGATACTCAGTCTGGATTGTACCCATGACCCCCGCATTCTAGAGCAGATGTCTTAACCATCAAACCACCAAGCCTGCCTGGCAATGACAGGCATGATATTTGGTGCTTGGAAAAAAGTAGGGAAATAATGTTTGAGCACAAGGGCTGACCTACTTGTTCATATGGTGTATGGTTTCATATATTTTTCTGGCTATTTAATCACCATTTTTCTGAATTTTCCTAAGAGCAAACAAATCGGAAATCAGACTAAAGTAGGAAGAATATCATGCCTGCATTATATTTGATGATGAGAGTTCGTCAGGAAAATATTCACCTTGTTTTCCGAGTCAAGAAGAACCAGAACTTTGAGTTCTTGGTCATCTGTTAACATCAGCATACTTGCTTGTTGAACACGATATGGCAAGACATGGCCAGATTGCTCATCGCTGTCAGCGTCAAACGGGCTACCGGTTATCGGATTGAAGGAGTACATTACAGTGTTGCCGGAAACCTGGGAAGATTCAAGAAAACAAGATTAAAACTACCGATGCTTGTTGTCATTGACTACCTAGTTCAGATTAAGCGCTTGCCTTGCTGTTTATCTACTGCCGCAGAGTAGATTAGAACAAAAACCAGGAGACTACCTACACTGTAGCTCTAATAAGAACTTGTCTTGCTATTTACCTACTATCTAGGAGTAGAAAGGGAAAACTGGGGGACTTCTACTTTTGCTTAAATGGATCAGGGGATTCTCTCCTAATTCTCTTCACTTGTGGCGTGTCGTGGCCGAGCGGTCTAGTTCACCGGACCCAAGCTCTAGTGTAGTCAGCAGCAGAGTCAGAGTGTGGGTTCGATACACGGTCATGACACTTGTGCCCTTGAGCAAGGCACTTAACAATAATTGCTTTGTAAAAAGTTGGGAAGGTAGTGCATTCTGCTCTACCAGCCAGGCTCCTAGTGGATGATACCCATGCCTACATCCTTACGGACTGTGAAGGGGTAACCCTGTTTCAGCCCCAGGAGTAGGTGGCAACGTGCCCCTGGTGTCAATTGATTTGGGTCGATAGCCCAAATCAGTTATGTGTAGCCCTCACCTTGAAGTGGCCGTCCGTGGCCTTGTGATGTTAGGCGATATCTCATTTTTTTTAAATAAAAAAATACCATGAAGTGAGATAGATTGGTCTGTAATTTTTTGACTAGCCTGCTCTTGTCATTGACAGGAGACCGATGGACTAGGGAGTTACGGGGATAAAATATCACCCTTGCTCTCCTCCAAGCGCTGTTTCATACCTTATCCAGGGCAATGACAGTACACTGCGGTGGATGCGGGAAGTGTGCCGTCGTCCTCCTCACAAACAGGAGTACCTTACCCAGACCCTCTTCCTCAAAGCTTTTAAGATTGGGTAGAAACGATGACCACACTAGAGAACCATCCTCCGAGTCAAGCCCAAAGATCTATACGTTGCGGAAAGTTGAAAGAGAACAAGGACACAATTTCAGATTTGTAAATGTGTTAAACATCTTAAAACAGTTTTAAAACGTAACAATGCTAATATAACTGATATAATAAAAATAAACAAAAACACTACTGCTTAATGCTTACCACCAAAATGACCTGTGGTACAAATGCCAAAATTGTTTCGACACTTGCAGAGTCTTTTGATAAAGATCTTAGGCTTTGAGAAAGACACTGCTACGGGGTGAAATATGAGGCCATTACCACATTTTGCAATCTTAGGCCGTGTCCGAAATAGCGGCTGCAGCTTGATCGTCACATTTGTTGAAGCAGATGAGGTCCATTGGCAACACCCTTAGCAACAACTGCAGCCATAGCTGCAGCCGCCTATTCCGACACAGACTTATACAAATCGGAATCGCCGAACACCACGTACCTTGCCAGACCTACTGACCACTATGATCATCTTACGCTGGCTGAACTCATCCCTTGTAAGGGGGTCCCTGTCACTGGTCCCCCCAGCCTCCATGTGGATTGTCGCTCTGCCCTTCAGTGTTTCCTGAATGCTGATTGAATCCTGGAGGAAGGTGTGGCTGAACTGCCTCCTCAGATTGGTCAGATATGCCTGGATATGCAAATAATATGCAAATGTTTCATTCAGCTGAAGCCAAAAAATGCCTGGTGACATGTTTCAATTTCTACTTCACAACGAAAAGTAAAACACTTGAAAAACCCTGTAAGAATTGATCAACCAATATGGGCAAACAAAAGAACTATCTTAAAAGTTATAAATTCAAATTTTTAGTAGTTTTATTTACTCAAAAATTTAACAAACAATGATTCACTGTTATCTTACCTGAAGCTGTGCAAACTGTGTGCTGAGTCGTCGCAAAAACATTGCACCGATACTCTCTAGCATTATTAAAAATAATAAAACAGAATCACAGTAAAAGAAACAAAAGGGACAAGGAATATTATTTGTTTTTACCATAGACATTCATGTTTTAAGCACTGGCTGAGATTGGCTGGTAACTATAGGCCAGTTTGACACTAACGTTTGAAGCTGTCCAAGATTTGTTTACCTTGCTCTTTCCCACCGAATTCCTCTTCGAATTTTGCCTCGGTATCAGACACTGGAAGATCCACCATCTCAATGGCGGCTACTGAGGATAGGCCTTCCTCCCTCTGCCAAGCAACACGACCTGTTACAGGGAAGAAAAAGAAAGAGAAATCTTGAAAAAATGTCATGAGATGAATCCCCCTGGATATAAACAGGTCTGGAGTTACATGGAGGCCACGAGGGCCATGCTATTGCCCCTCTGGTCTTGGCCTTGGTGCCCCTTCAAAAGTTTCCCATACATTTTAAGAATTCCCAATGGAAGTGCCCTTTGCAAAATAAAAATGACCTTGCCCTCTCAAAGATAACATTCCAGGCCTGAGTAACGGATGTTACTTTTCAGAGGTTTACAGACTTTCTGCACCACCTCAGATAGTGTCTTAACAACTGACTTGATGAATATGTCTTTCTTGATAGTGGAGGCCACTTCACATCTTTCCAAGGGCAAAGAGAGATTGTGCAATTTATCCTGATCTGTGTAGTGAGAGTACTGGACTTAGTTTTGTCTTTTTGTGTAATTCCGGGCCATTTGCCCTTTCATTCTTTGGTATTATTTTTCATATGTGCATTTTGTCGTTTATTGCTTTTGTATTGTATTAATTAACTACCAATTTGTACATAAGACCATTATTCAGTATTTATACTGTGAATGTCTTTTACCCAGTAATGATGAAATAAATAAACCATTAATAATAAAATAAGGAAACAAATCCTGACAAATTAAAGACCTTCTCGAGACAATTGACCAAAACTAAGCAGGATACCAGTCACAATTAACATACATCACATGATAGTTTGGCTGGTAACATGTCTTTGCTCAGCAGGATATTTTGTGGCTATAAAGCAAATGGCTGTACCCACCTGGTTGATGGACGAGCGTTATTGCATGATCAGCCGTCTCCATCAACACTTTAATGGAGGGATTGGTGTCCTTCTTGTCTATTAACATTACTGTCAACTGCAAGAAAAATAACACAATTTTATAAAAACAGTTAAACCAGCCACGGTGGAATGACGTCACTTATGAGTGTGTCACTCTCGCAAATTCTGTTGGGTATCCCGTTGGCAAATTGTAACGTCAAATGCCCCGCCCATATTCTTTACAATTTGTCACTACTTCCTGCTCCAAAACTGGCATACGTTTGTTAGTATCGTGGCCCAAAAACCACTCATGTTATTGCTAACAGGCATTTCTTAAGACAGTTTTAATAAGACCCATGGGTCTTTGCAAAACATATGTAAACTTGTTTTTTTTCTTGCATAAATTCTCCAAGAAAAACTAGTGCATAGCATTTCCTACAGGCTTCCGCCAATCGTTGGAGCCAGTTAACATGACTTAGATGTGGATTTAAGTCAAACTTAACGACAAGGATTAATCACAATCAATGACCATGAATCAAAACAACTTACTAATAATCAACATCAAGTTCATTCATTAAAACAAAATAAAAAATTAAATAAAAGTATTTAAATAAAAAATCACAAGAGCTAAATTGAACGTGATAAAAGCATAAAGCTCTGATGAGTAACTACTTCATGTAGGTGTTATTCATGACAACTCTTCTGTTTACCTTAGATGGGTTACCATGGTTACTGGGCATAGCAACCGTCTGCATCATGGATGACACTTCCACTCCATCTTTAAAACAGCGGAGCACCATTTCCTTTAGGAAAAAAAACCACAACAACGTAGTAACAGTAATACAAGGCCTGGGTCCAGTTTCACGGCTAGGCTCTCCGTGGAATTCTGTGCTTGTGGCGCCACGTAAAAGTACTATCATTCTATGGGGCTATGAAATTTGGTCCTGCACGTTAAAGTATGCGGCCAGCATAGGTAAATTGTCCAAGACCAATTTCTGCACTTTATGTGAACCCCAAAATACATGAAACAACAAGCATAGACAAGTTTAAGCTCAATCGATCATCGGAGTCACAAGAAAAAAAATTTGGGGTGGGGGAATTCAATGTTTTCAAACATCAGGCTTTGGACTCTTTCGTTCAAAACTAATTGTTTTTATTCATTTCTCAGAAAATTATAGCATTTCAAGCAAAGATATTTCAAGGGAAGTTTTCCTCCATGACCACCTTTATACTATGTAAGTTATGAATAAATCTGTGAACAGTTATATTTTTAATCTTACATTATGCACACACCTTTAGGGTGTCCAGAGTCTTTTATTTCAAGTTTTATACTTCATTGTAATTAAAAATCACCAAGATCATTTAACTGACACGCACGAACGCATCATTGTTATGA
Source organism: Leptasterias polaris (assembly GCA_037783415.1). NCBI lineage: Eukaryota > Metazoa > Echinodermata > Asteroidea > Forcipulatida > Asteriidae > Leptasterias > Leptasterias polaris. The sequence continues at coordinate 3,060,629 of JAZGTN010000073.1, read as the reverse complement.
TAACACTTACCGAGGATGATGGGAGCCAGCTAATAGCAGTAACTATTGCAGTGCTATCCAGAGTGGAACCAGTTATCTGCCCTACCTGTAAAACATAGTTCAAAGGTACAGACAATTACTTGGCTGAACGCGAACGAGCAGTCACAAAGCTCGGAATTCGATTGACTACCTGAAGTCTACCAAAAGTTTAAACCACTTTGTAACAGACAGTTGAAGTCAATGACTATATCATGACTATACTAATCACAAACTACATGTACCATCCTCTGTAGACATTAGACTTAAAGTATGAGACCCTAAGTCGATTGACTTTAGTCAATTTAGCTTGAAATATCCCCTCCAGCATGTCCAGTCCACCAGTTTGAATATCTACTTGCCAAGTAGATTTTGTTCTTTGAGAACTTGTCTTGCTATTTATTCTACTGCCGCGGAGTAGATTAATAGGAATTCGGGAGATTTCGGGAGACTTCTCAAATCTGAAAAGAACTGTCCTGCTTATTAACTACTACCTGGGCGGGAGGTAGAAAATCGGCCGGGACTACTACTTTCACTTTATGGATCGAGGGGACTTCTTGTTATTAACTACACTGCTGCGGAGTGAGTTTCTAAATAAGTCTCAACATTTCGACTAGCTTGCTCTAGTCATCGTCTAAACTTTATGGACACTCTTCTGGACACTCTTCTATCTACCATCAGTAGTATTGTCAACGCATCCCTCAAATCTGGAGTAGTTCCATCTTGTCTTAAATCTGCAGTTATCACACCGTTGCTGAAGAAACCAAGTTTGGATCCCAATACTCTAAAGAACTTCCGCCCTGTCAGCAACCTGACCTATGTATCCAAAGTACTTGAACGAGTTGTCGCCAGACAGCTGACTAACTACATGAGTGATCACCATCTTCATGAGCCCATGCAGTCTGCATATAAGCGCTTTCATAGCACCGAAACAGCACTCCTTCGGGTTCATAACGACATCATGTGGACCATGGAAAAGCAAGGTATCACCATTTTAGTTCTGCTTGACCTCAGTGCCGCTTTTGACACGATCGACCACAATGTGTTACTAGCTCGGATGGAAGAACTGCTGGGAGTGCAGGATGTTCCACTGAAGTGGTTCACATCATACCTGTCTGGAAGAACGCAACGTCTCCATATCAACAACCAGTTCTCGCAACCTCGTGAGCTGCTGTCTGGTGTTCCACAAGGTTCAGTCCTTGGCCCCCTGTTGTTTTTGATATATACTCTTCCTCTTGGACAGATCATTCGTAAACATGGTTTGGAACTACACATGTACGCAGATGACACTCAGATTTACACATCTATCTGCCCTGTCAAGTCTTCTGAGGTCCTTCAAAATGTGTCAAAAGTCGAAGACTGCATAACTGAGGTACAGGCCTGGATGTCAACTAATTTTCTCAAACTCAACGCTGACAAGACCGAGGTAATAGCGATCGGTTTTAGAGCACAACTCGCCAAGCTTAATCTTCAATCAGTTAAAGTTGCAGGAGTTGATGTCTTAGTTGAAACCAAGCCAGTCAGAAATCTTGGAGTCATGTTTGACCCTGCAATGACCATGTCCGCGCAAGTTTCAAGCATCATCAAGACTGCCAATTTCTATCTCACTAACATCGGCAGGGCCCGCAGACTACTGACTGTCGACGCAACCAAGCTTGCAGTACATACTTTGGTCACTTCAAGACTCGACTACTGCAACAGTCTCCTGATTGGAGTCAGCCAAAAACTCAAAGGGAGGCTAAATAACGTGCAACGAACAGCTGCCAGACTCATCACAAAGAAGCACAAGTTCGATTCTATCACCCTGGAACTCATCAAACTACACTGGCTCCCAATCCCACAAAGGATCAACTTTAAGGTCATCGTTCTCATGTTCAAGGCCTTACATCAACAAGCCCCTCATTACATCATGGACATTCTGCAAGTTGGTACTGAACGGAGACTCCTTCGGTCAAACAGCTCACGTTCACCATACTTTGTAGTACCAAGAACAAGTCACATCACTTTTGCCGATAGAGCCTTCTCGGTATATGGACCCAAACTCTGGAATAAACTTCCCAATCACATCAGGGATACAACATCAATCAACACATTCAAGGCACTTCTGAAAGCCCATTTGTTTCAGGAGGCCTACCACCAATGACTTTTTATTTCTTCTGTGCCTCAGCGCCTTTGAGCAAACTTTTGATATAGGCGCTTTACAAATAACGTTTGATTGATTGATTGATATATAAACTTTCCATTTAGTGCTTGATATGGGGAATGGTGGTACCCCCCACCCCCTTTTTGTGTCTTCATTGTGTGCATGGAATCTCAGGAATTCTTTAGAGGAATTCAGGGGGGACTTCTGTACACGAGGAAAAGAGTATGGTCAAGTATGGGAACACATTGGGGGGGCGCAACCCTCTGCCCCCATATTGGGCAATTGTATACAACGTTGGCGTACAACAAGTTTAGTTACCCAAAACTTACGGATGGTAAATCTTTGATGATGACGACCTGACTGGCTGATATCTTCAACAAGACGTGATGAGTCTCGGTTAGTTTAAGAGCGAATTCAACTCTGCCTGACGATGGGGTGAAGACCTGTAGTAACTCTGGTTTGGAACCCTGGTCGTTCAACCCAATAGTCTAGAAATACAAAGTTTGGTTTGAAAACAAAAAAACAACTTGACTCTAAAATAAATAATAATAGTTATTATTTATTATGTGGGTTTTTTTCAAGCTAAGTATGCTTCTCACAGCACCTTAGACTGCTCACGCACGGTATTTGCCTTTTTTTGGGGGGGGGGGGAGGCAACCTAATAAAACGTTTTAAATAAAATATCTTGTGTGTGTTACTCTCAGAAATAGTTGAGGATAGGTCGGAGGGACAAGAGTAGGCAGTTTCACTCTCTTTTATGCAGGGATGTGATAGGCTGTTGAAAAAAAACCTGAACTCTGAGTGAAAAGCGTGAAAGCTTGCGAGCTCGAAAACTTGCGAGCACGAAGCCCACTAATAACATTTATCTTTGGTTTTAAAAGCCCTACTCTGCAATCTGCATTATATATGGTTTTATTTTCATTTTTTATGAATTTGGGGGGTGAGGGGGCCAAAAAAATGATTTATTTTTTCTTTAAAAAACCCACAGATTTCCGGTTAAAAACAGAGAAATCACATCCCTGTTTATGTCAACACTATATTTTTGGTGGGGATGGCTTGGGAAGTGGACGCCAACCTTGAGGGGGGTCGTTGCAAACACGTTAATATTCTCCAATGACGCAACCTGCAGGGAGTTGGTGAGCGTGTCCATACACACAAGCTGGTGGTTGGCTACCAGTATGCAGCTGGTATCCTGCAGACTCGCCCATGCTGCCTGGAGCGTAGCCTTTATGTAGATATAGAAATAAAGAATAATATAGGTTATGATACAGCAATTACTTTCTTACCAGATATTTCCCAAATATTCCAACATAAGGATTTACTGTTTACTTAAATTATTTGATGAGCAGATGTCAACTCACTTTCAAGGATTAAAAATCGAACACTGAAGCCCAATCTTTACAATTACAAAACAACAGTGGGCGTATACAAAGCAAAATGTATAACAACTTGTAGGGGATTGAAAATAATGAATTGCATTTGTAGGGGATCAAGATAAGAAACACTCCACCAACAAAAGGGATGTCAATCATTCTGCCTGGATAGTGTCTGGGGCTAACATATGAAAGAAATGGAAGGTCTGACTGTTTCTACTGTCTGTTTTGTTGAACTGTTAAGAAAATTTGGAAACAGATTCAGAAACCTATCTAGAATAAAAGAGATGTCAATCACTCTCCCTGGATAGTGTCTGGGGCTAACATATGAAAGAAATGGAAGGTCCGACTGTTTCTACTGTCCGTTTTGTTGAACTGTTAAGAAAATTTGGAAACAGATTCAGAAACCTATCTAGAATAAAAGAGATGTCAATCACTCTCCCTGGATAGTGTCTAGGGCTAACATTTGAAAGAAAAGGAGTTCGCATTTTTTCTACTGCCGAGTTTGTTGAACCATTGAGGAAATTTGGAAATATATTTGGTTTCGGCAATGGCTTTGGATAGACAAAAACCAATCATTCATCAGTTATTCATCAGGACTAACACTGATAAAAAACAAAGACTATAAAAACCACCGAGTGGCTAATCAGCACTGCCTTCTTGCCCTATCCACAGCCAAAGCCGCTGTTTTAGTCAGGTGCTAACCTTGTTTTGTAGGGCCCCATTTGCGGCCGAGTACTTGAGCAAGTTGAAGTGGGAGTTGGGTACTAGACCAAGAACGTACACAGAGCTACCATCCGAGTACAGCCACTTGTATGTTGTGCTAATAGGACATAAATGGAGAAAAGAAAAAGATCAAAGCTTACAAGTAACAAACATAATTTTTTTACTCTTAAAACCTATACTCGTGTTGTGACCACTCGAGCGGTCTAGTGCACCGGACTCAAGCTCTGATGTTCTGATCAGCAGAGTGTGGGTTCGGGTCTCGCTCTTGACACTTGTGTTCTTAGACAACTTCCTGACGGGGATTTTAGAAGAGTTGGGAGGGTTAGGGCTAAAGAATTTAAACTCCACTTTTAACTTACACTCTTCATGTTAGATTAATTACATTTTAATGAACAGTAGTTGATATATACAAAAAACAATTAATGAAACAAAACTTACGTGCTTGGAAGCTGTTGGTCCCACACTTGTTGTCCATCCTTAATTGAGTGAACGTAGATATTGTTACTGGCTAAAATGGCCATCAATGGGGTGTCTTCATTGTTGACAAAAATGGCAGAAGCATCACTACAAAAAGAACAAGCACATTTTCTTTTAAGGTTCTTCAAATTTCTCAGTGTTTGTCAAAGGTCATATAAATAATTCGTTTTAATTAATTACCACACCCAACTCCTGTCCCAGTTAACTTTCGTATACCATAACTTGTGGTTTGCTAACCATTTGGAACCAATCAACAGTTTGTGGTGCAACTATGCACAAAACCTTCTTCACCTTTTGTAAATGCATTCACCACATGATATCCTACTGCACACTGGCATCGTTTACCTATCACTCAATTTGTTTCTTGTATTTTATTTTATTGTGTTTTTTTCCCCCAAAAATAAGGCTGAAGGCCACTCTTAGTAATGGTCTACAAGAAGAACAACTTTGATAGTATGGAAATAAACCAGGTGAGCTGAAAGTAGGAATTAATTTTCCTCTTATTAAGACAGTCTAGATTGTAGAATAACAGTGGATAATACTGAATGGTCAAACAGTAGGAGGGGTGACTGTGCACTGTGTAGATGCATTCACCACATGACATCATACTGTAGGCTGAAGTAATTTTTCACTCAAAATCACAGTGGATGATATTGAATGGCCAGACAGTACATGTAGGCGGGGCGACTGTGAACTGTGCAGTATGCATTCACCACTACAAACTAGTCCGGCTTAGTGTATCTACATATATCATGATATTGGGCCTGATATTGAATGGTCAGACAGTAGGAGGGTCAAACTAGTGTTACCTCCGAGTGTCTTTGGCATTTATTGTCTCTGATGTGGTGACAGACTCCCAGCGCAAGAATCCCGACGAAGGCTCCCACGAACGGATCAAATGACCCCCACCTGATACACTGATTAGATCTGTGGAGAATTCAGGGTCAAATCAGGAAGAGTCATCAAGGGTCAAATCAGGTCACATACTCATTTAGAGTGCAAAAGACTCAAGCACCAAGAATAAAATCAAATGCACAGGAAGAAACTGTTTACTGGGGCTGATATAGGCCCATTGGACTGCTGGTCAGAGCCCAGTATTTTTAAGGGCTGTCAACTGTTTTTAACACTTTGACGATCATACAAAGAGTATAAAGGGGGAGGGGGGTCGGAGACCATGTTCGACTTAAAAAGGTGTGTAAAATGTTTGGTTTTGGGGGGGGGGGGTGGTCTTCAAAGGTAGTACTTTCTGTAAAACAACATGAACATTTTTGAAAATTGTGGGCATTCCCTTAGCACGTGGCCCATAACCCCACAACCAAACAAGTCCAACTCCAACACACACTTCAAAGATTTTCACATTTATGTGTTCTTAACCTTTTTAAAAACCAGACCTCCTCCTGAAAGTTCAGCAAATACAAAACGAAGAAGGAACTTTTTAACTCATGTCATTGTAACAATACTTTCTGGTCCAGTGAAAGTTCTGAGCTACAAGACCAGCCTGCAGTCCAGTGGAGATTTCCTTTATATTCAATTCCTACATGGAGTGATCAGCCTCGAGAGGGCGCTGGTTCTCTTACCTTCATTGTTGTAGAGCAGGGCGTCAATATGACCAGCGGGACTTCTCTGGAAGATCTGCCGCCAGGTGAGGTGACCGTTGCGGGTGCTAAGCGCTGCTACGACATTAGCTTCAGTGGCTACGAATACATTTCGTTTGCTCCCACCTTGTTCGAAATATAAAAACTTTGCCCTTCCCGTAAACTGCTGGCGCCTGGTGGACAGAAACAATAACTGATATGAACACACTTTTAGTTTTATGCAAGATGTACACTCTTAGAGATAAGTAATGTTTGTTTACATCTGTAGTGCGTTTCCATAGTGACGTAGTAATGAGGTCACCAATCATGGTTTTCATAAGTTTCAAGGAATAATAGTTTTGACTTTTGAAAATAAACAAAACAAGTGTTTTACTAAAAATATGTGATAGAATCATGGTTTGGAAAAAATTATGTTTCTGTCCAACGCATACTAAAGGTTTTTCTTTTATTGGTGTACGATTTTGTTCCACTTTTTTAAAATCCCTCTTGAGGAATTTTTTTCTAAATTGTTAATTAATATTGACCTTTAAAACTTGTTAAAATTTTGCATTCTTTGCTTTTTTTATAAATTGTTATATTTCAGATATTTTCACTCCAGTTGTTTTGCCTCATTATTTTCACTGTTGTCTTGTTTTGGGGATTTGCAGCCAGAGTTCGGCATGAGCATAGAGATAGAGCAACAACTGAATAAAGTAAGACAATTTTTTGCTTAGGTTACTAAAGTAATAGTAGGCTCGATCTATGCAATGCAACAATGAATCACATCCAATTGACATTGTGGCTTAGCTTGCCTCTTTACACTTACTCTAGTCTTAGTCTTAAAACAAAATAAAAGTCTTATTTATTAAATAGGCTTTGTTTTGGGTATTTATTAATATTATTGTCAACGTCAATTGAGGGCGCTACCCACCGTACCTCAGGGTGCACTACTCTAAATCGACCAAAAATTCATGCGCCAAGCTACTTATCATAATTTGTAAACCCACAACTTATTTTTAATTATAACGTTTTGGGGGTCATGCAACTAATAGAGTGTGTAATTATAAGAACTTATCACAACCTGGGGGTTCTGGGTTTCAAGTTTTGAGGAGATTTGATAAATTTGGGCTTTAAAGTTGGTCCTATTTAGCTTGGGAATTGGAGGAGTGCCTCATGAAAACTGGCGGCAAGTCGGTTTGGGAAAAAACACATTTTCGGGGGTGTTTTTTTCTTGGGTAATTAGCAAAAATTCCAAACGGCTGACCTGCCAAAAAATGAAAAGAAATCTGAAGTTTAGTGGTCTGAAAATATATTTGATTGGTTTTCAAGAGGCTGAGAGACTTTTAACTATTTTTTGAGAATTTTTGAATATTTAGCATTTATCATTGTTTGCTATGGGGGAGTCTATTTAGAGGGGTGAAACCCTCATTCCTGTTCTGTGTCATGGAGGTATGATGATTAAACAATTTAATTTTGCAAATCACTCACACCCACCACCGGCCACCGAGATAGAAAATAAATGCACTCACTAAAGACCAACTTACACGCGCGATTACTTACCAATCAAACTTCCCTACTTGATCCTCAAAAAGTGAACTCCCAGAACTGAACAGCCCCATCAACAAAACTGAATAAATAAGTAAATTCATAGCGAAAATCGTCTGCAGAGTTCGTTTCTTATGAGAATTGCAACCAGTCCATAGACAATCTCGTACCCCTCTCCTATTGATGCTTTATAAACAGCGGGTTTTTGCACATTGTGAGTACCAGACTAATTTGCACTTGTGACAACCTTTGTTGCAGTAATGTGCATTGTACTACACACACAAGTGGTTCCGAAAATCGAGTGAGAAAAAGGTTGTAAACACATGTTTTTATGTTATGCGAACCTTGAACTGTGTGCACCACCACAACCAGCGCTGTCGAGGAGATCGGACAGAGGAACTTTAGAAGTTAGAACTTGAATAGAACTTCGGGGGAGAGTGCACTCAGTTGCCGCTAGAGAAATTGCTCAGCCAAGAAGAGAAGGCAGAAAGTAATGGCAAATACAAATTACTGTCTACACGGTCTAGACTTATGCCATGGACGGAGGGAAGGAACTCTTTTCCTTCCTCCATCATGCTCATGTGCTAGACTACTGTAATCTGTATACAGTTCAGTATACACTATTTTAGTATTTTAAATTGTTTGTAACAACATGAATGATTGATTGATATGTTTTTGGGAAGCCACATTTTTAAGCAGTATTTATTTTATAATCATCATTATTCATAAAACATGTTTAATAATAATAATTGCCAGTGTCATACTCATATTATCCATGCTCCATGCTCATACATAGTCTATGTCATACTGAATAGCATCATAAGGAAATCTTTCCCCGGAGATTCTGTCCCCCGTATGAGAAATTATCGTGGGCTGAAGGATCGAAGGATGAATCAAAAGAGCGTGTATCAAAGAAGTTTGCGCACAGGTTGACGTACTCCTAGTTCCGTAGAACTACTCGTACTCGTAGTACTTCTAGGTAGGAGTACGATATGTATGGGGGGACAGAATCTCCTGCCATACCTGCACACCAGCACCGGCTAAGTTTCACTGTTAGTGTTAGTGTTATGCACATATCAATTGTAATCCCGGCCCTGGGGGACCCGGGACTAGCGGGGACTTGGCCGGGGATGTACAAATGGCTTGGCGTCACAGTCCCTGCCATGCCCCGCTACGTGCCCGGCCGGGCGGGGCACTTGTTTTTGTACATCCCCGCACGATCCCGGCCCCGGCATGCGGGGCATTTATAACAACCCCCGCACAATCCCGGCCCGACCGACATGCAGGGCATTTGTCACCCACAAAACGATCCGGTATTGTCCCGGTAGGGCGGGGAAACAAATGGTACAACCTCGGCAAAGACCCCGCTATTGTCCCGGTAGGGCGGGGAAACAAATTGTACAACCTCGGCAAAGACCCCGCTATTGTCCTGGCTAGCGGGGCACGGTTTTTGCACATCCCCGTCTATGTCCCGGCTACCTCTGCCAAAGTCCCGGGTCCCCCAGGGCCGGGACTACAATTGATACGTGCATTACTAATAAACTCAAATTTTTGATGCATTCACGAATAGCCGTAGTTGCGATAATCGTAACCCTCCAGGCTCCATCCACGATTATCGCAACTAGAATAGCCGGCATCTTGTCGATCTTGATCTTGATTAGATAATTGATAAGCTCCAACTGGAGCAACACTCAATGCGAGATTTATAGAGATTGAGATGGGGATTAGTCGTGTGTTTTGGGCGCAGCAGATATAAGGACTTCATGGAATTTAGCGGAGTCTGGGATACTGGTGGTCAACGAGTGTCATGACCAGAGCCCAAACCACATTGCCACACTTTGAAAACACCAGAACTTGAGTCTGGCACTGTTGACTGCTCGACCACGACACCCCCAAGATGTAATCTTTACAAGTATCTACATGTAAACAAGTTTTGTTTTTTTGTATTAGTTTGTAATTGTATTAATGTGTCGTTCTTCCATAGCTTTTTTTTTTCTTCTCCAGCATACGTAATCAAGAAATTTCAAGCAAAGTCAGAATCTCACACAATGGCTGAGACGGCAGAGTTAGAGGAACGTAATGCAGAGGACAGCCCTACCAGTGATGAGGATGATGAAGCCCCCGAGTCTGTTTCCTTCAATCAGGGTCGAGAAGAGGCCCTTCAGTCAAAAGCAAAGGCCCTGCAGGAACTTCAGAGGTTCGTGGGTACATATATTTACTTCTAGAAACTATAAGGCTCTCCTGTGAGCCTTATAGGTTTCTCCCATTTTGGGCCTCCGTAACGCTATACATTTTTTAAATGGTCATTGATAGTTTGACAATTCCAGGTTTCATTCAGCAATAACTTCAGTTTCCTTCGTACTGCTTATCTAAAACTTTCCCAACACACTATACATACATTCACAATACATGTGCATCTTTTTGCCCAATTACATGCAAAAACCTCTTCAAACAATGAAATTTCTTAATCAATACTCCCCCTGTTTTGCTGTAAAAGTGCACTCCACGCTTGAACCTGAATGGTCGGACCAACCATTCTTTGAAAGGAGTGTTACAAAATACCTTGCCTCATTTCATTGAGGCGCACAGGCACAGCTGTTCATGCATAACACACAAATAAAGACAACAAGGTGTGTTCCGGAAGCCTTGTAACACCCCTGTCACAGAATGGTTGGTCTCGGTAAGTTCTAACGCTCACGGGGAGCTGTAACCATTGATCCTCCCAGGACAGTCTTAGTTTTAAGGAAGTGACCAAAAGGAGGTTCGATTATTGCAACTGTGATAATTGTCACACTCTATCTTCCCAACTGTCACAAACTGGAGAGTTGCGACAAACAATTGATTACAATTTTGAAAATATTTGCTTCTTTTTTACATTTAAACTGTATCCGATACCACCTCATTATCACACACGTAGTCTTTCAGACTTTATTTGCAATAGAAGCCCTGTTTAAATACTAAAATATTCATACGCAATGGTTTATAGGAGTGTCGTGGCCGAGTGGTTAAGAGCACCGAACTCAAGCTCTGGTGTTTCTGATCAGCAGAGTGTGGGTTCGAATCCCAGTCGTGACACTTGTGTCCTTAAGCAAGACACTTAACCACATGCTTCGTCCTTCGGATGGGACGTAAAGCCGTTGGTCCCGTGCGTTGTGAATGCACGTAAAAGAACCCAGTGCACTTATCGAAAAGAGAAGGGGTTCGCCCCGGTGTTCCTGGTTGTGGCTGCTTAATGCGCCGTAGCACCTTGTAAACCTTTATAAGGTGCTAAATAATTGGGTCTCAGAATTCATCACTGCAATAACCTATCTTTCTGAAAGTATCAACCGCCGTGATCTAGATGGAATGGCGGTATATAAATACCTTGTTGTATGTATGTTTATAAAGTGAAGTTTTGTTCAGCGTGGTGCTTTTTATTTTTTTTATTTCAGGGCAAACTTGAAAGCCAAAGACAAGCGACGTGAGCGGGATCGACTTCTGAAAGAGCAGAAGCAGAGGAAGAAAGTCTCTTTGAATAATGCTCGTCTTCCTGAAGGGTTACTCACAAAACTCACCGAGCAACAAGAAATAACATCCAAGCCAAGGTACATCATCATCAAACTTGTTTTTGTTTAATACGAGAAATGTTTGATTCAAAACTGAAGCTTAAAGAACGACATATAAAGGAATAAACAAAAAATCATTTCAACTTTCCAATTAATTTAAAGAAGTGTGTTTCTGTTTCATCAACTTATCTTTTGATTCAACGACCAGAGTTTCCTTTAACTTTATTTTAGGACGATCCAGCGCTACATAGCACATAGTGTGTCGTTTCACCTGTGTGCCAGTGGTTGCAAAGTCATTAGCGTGTGGATTCGAAACCTGGTAGCAAATAAGTTAAATTTTATATGTGGGCAGTTGTTAAAAAGCTCAGGAATAAAGTTCAAGCAAATTCTCTTCTCAGGGAAGAGGAGGACACAGAAGCTGTCCCTGAAGACAAAGAGGACCTCGGTGATGACAAAGATGGAGACATGGATCATTCCGAGGAAGAAGAAGATGATGAAGAAGAACCAACCATAGAGGTCATCCAGAGGTCTAAGATAGTCCACCATGAACCTCATAAAGCAGCCCTTCAGTTCCTTCAAACCCAGCTGTATGGCTCAAGAATACCACGGGAATCTAGTGAGTGTTCTTTAAGACTTGAGTTCTCCAACCTCTTTGCTCTGTTCTTCTACTGGCCATTAGAAACTAGTTAGCTCCTTTATCATCTCACAAGTCTTGCTAGTATTTCCACTGATCCACATCGTCAAATCTTCTCCTTTTTGGTAACCGCCCCAAAAACTTGAGTTGTTGTCTTTTGTACATTTTCAAAGCCTTATTGAAACGATAAAGTAGCATGTCCTGGTCAAGCAATCAGGATGCGGGTTCGAATCCGGAAAGTTATACTTGAGAAAAAGTAAGGTTTCTCTTCACCCAGGCAGGGGTGAATGGGTACCTATTAGGGCAATGGTGGTTCTTGTTGTACAGACTACATACTGCCCAGGGAGCTGGGATGTTTTATTAAGATAGAAATTAACTTGCCCAGTGAGCTGATATGTTTTATGAAGGTAGAAATTAATTTGCCCGGTGACAGTGATTCAAGTCAGACTTGGATCTGAGTCAAACTTGGATCTGAGTCAGACTATGATCTGAATCAGTCTTGGATCTGAGTCTGGCTTGGATCTGAGTCAGCCTTGGATCTGAGTCAGGCTTTGATCTGAGTCAGTCTTGGATATGAGTCAGAGTCGGATGCGAGTCGGGCTTGAATCTGAGTCAGTCTTGGATCTGAGTCAGGCTTGGATGTGAGTCAGGCTTGAATCTGAGTCAGCCTTTGATCTCAGTCAGTCTTGGATATGAGTCAGAGTCGGATGCGAGTCAGGCTTGAATCTGAGTCAGTCTTGGATCTGAGTCAGGCTTGGATGTGAGTCAGGATTGAATCTGAGTCAGAGTTGGGTTCGGGTCAGCCTTTGATCTGAGTCAGTCTTGGATCTGAGTCAGGCTTGGATGTGAGTCAGGCTTGAATCTGAGTCAGGCTTGAATCTGAGTCAGCCTTTGATCTGAGTCAGTCTTGGATATGAGTCAGAGTCGGATGCGAGTCAGGCTTGAATCTGAGTCAGTCTTGGATCTGAGTCAGGCTTGGATGTGAGTCAGGCTTGAATCTGAGTCAGCCTTTGATCTGAGTCAGTCTTGGATATGAGTCAGAGTCGGATGCGAGTCAGGCTTGAATCTGAGTCAGTCTTGGATCTGAGTCAGGCTTGGATGTGAGTCAGGATTGAATCTGAGTCAGAGTTGGGTCTGAAACAACCTTGAGTCTGCATTGGATATAAGTTGGCCTTGGATCTGAGTAGCCTGGGATATGAATCAGAGGTCATTTTCAAGCAGAAATTAATGCTGATCCCAGGCAAAGACTCGTAGATTGTAAATCATTTAGTTTAAAATGTTTACCATCTTCTTCCTTTCTCCAGCGGCTTCACACATGTCCAGAAAGATGAAGAGATTAGGAAAGCCTGCCATGGTGTTCTGCAAAACACAATCGAAAGGTAAATAAAACTTGCAGTATTAGATGTCACAACACTGAGGTTACAGGTTGAATGGCATCTGACTGGCAGCCCCCAAAGATAGTGACAAAATAGGGAGATCGCAAACATAGGTAGCTCAGTTGGTAGAGCACCGGCATGTTAATCTGGTGATTGCAGGTTCAACTTCTGCTCTAGTACATTTTTCGTTATTCAACCCAAAATTATTACAAAAAAGTTTCAGTTGAAGTGTTTCTACATTAATGACGCTTCTCACCAGAGCCTGTTCAGCACCTAGATGAATGCAGTAACATCTCGTTGTTCCCCTCTCATTTTAGATGGAAAAAAGAAGAGGCACAAAAAAAGGAGAGTAGCATCCAGCGACACTTTGTGAATTAATCAACTTGGTGAACAGCTCTGATCTTGAGTCCAAGGAAACAAAGATGATTTCCTTCTAAAAGACGAAAGGAACTTTTCCCCGCTGAACTTATGAACTATGAGCGTCTCAGAGGATCTGCAGTGTTTTTCTCTATTTGGGCGAGGACACCGGTTGGAAACCTACCAGGCATTCTCTAGACTTGATTTAAAGTCTTAGATCATGGTGTTTTTTTTGTCTGCATCAGCTGCACATTAACATGCGATTTGTTTATACTAGCTACCACACCAAACTCAAGGATTAGAAATTTCACAAGCCACAAGAGGGCACTATTTCAGGCTTTACTGCTATCACTATCAGGCAGACAAAATAAACCATGATCTCAGACTTGGAACCAAGCCTAGGCATGCTCATGATGCTGCGCAAATACACACTGGTTCCACGGATGAACCTGCAGAGAATTTGCTGCTATTATAAATATTAATGTCTGTTGTCAAACACTGGGGGAAAAGTCTAGTGTTTCAAACCCCTTTTGAAAATATCTTATTTTCAAAAATTAATTGTCATAAATTTTGTACAAATCTTTATTAGCTGGAATGTCAGTTAAGGGAAATGTCAAAAATTATTTACAAATTGTTTCCAGTCAGTTACCCTTGTGGTTTATCACTTGATATTGGAATGAAAAGTTACATCCCCTTAAGGTGATCCTCAACTGCCGCTGAGCAGGTTGTATTGTAAACTTGGGTGTGATCCCTGGCTGTAAGGCAGTTACAGCTTGATTGCTTCTGACTCATCCAGTAGGAGGTTTTGCATTAATTTCATGATATCATACTGCAGATGTAGACTTGCATAGTTTATCATTCAAACCCAAAAAGTTGATTAATTTGAAACGGTCATACAGTTGGAGGGTATAGGCTGGCATTTTTTTTTTTTTTACTATAATTTAAAACCCCATTGGAACATTGACTGGTAAGACAATAGGTTTAATTAAGATAAAGGTATTCTTTGATACTGTCGGGGATAGCAAATACTTTTTGAAAATATTTACTGAATCTTGAAAATATTTTGAATTTTTCATGTGCATGCTCAAGAGTATCATTAACAACGATTGTTAAATTTTAATGGAATGCATTAAATTTTCATCTTACAATCAGATGACTACTATGGATTTTTATTTCAAAAAGTTATGTGTCTACTTTTGTCAACATTGGAATGATTTATTAACCACCGCCAATTGTTATCAGAGTTTTTTTAAAGGGTCTTAAGTTTTTAGGTTTTTTCCCCCTTGAATTTATCACTTAAAATTTGTTTTGGAGACGTTATTATTTCCGACATCATTAGTTGGGGTAAAACAAAATAAATGAAATTTCTTTTTTTATTGCACAACATATTTTTTGACTTAAGATTACCATTTGTTACCAATTGGTGGCGCTCTTTAAGTTCACCGTTAAATTCCGCGCGCCCACCACGTACGGTAGGGGGGTACGTCACACACGGCAATCGCTTATCAAATCGATTAATTTCGAATGACCCAAGTTCCGGTACAAAAACGACGAACATTTCGAGATCAATGTTTACCGAAAATACGTTAACCTGACAACCGTGCACAAACGATGATTCATACACGTGTGTCTTCGTGCTGCAAGAAAACATGTGAAGCGCGAAAATTCAACAATGTTACGTACTCAGAATGTTCACAAAATGAACCCGACATATGCGGTAAACACACATAAAACTCCCGTCACAAGTTTTCTTAAAATAATTCGGTTGTCGTGTTGCTTGTTGTTCCTTGTTGTCTTCAATTAATCGTCTTACCGATTCGAAAAACATGGAAGTTGTCCTCTGTGATTGATTTGGCATTTAGACCAGTGCTTCCCACTGTATTTATCTCGTCGTCATAAACCTGTTTTGCGTAGAGCATGACGAGTGAACAGTTTATTTTTGACGTCAATGTGGGCCAGAAAGCGAAGCAGGAAAAGGACCTGGGGCTAGCGGGGAATTGTGACGTCCAACCCCGTGGAGAATCTGAGCAAGAGGAACAGTGCTGCAACATGGGTCACCGTGGAAGTTTACAAGATGCCTTCATAAAATTCAAGAGAAAGAGACAGGTAGGTGTGGTGTTTCTTGAAATTCTGACATTCTTTTGTAAAATTGTATTTTGTTTTTTTGTCAAATTTCTTAGAAATTCAGTACCAATACCACTCAGCATCTAGCAGTTTTTGTCTTCCTAAAATCCTAAATTGTAAATAAAACTTTCAAAAACATATCTGTTGTTTATCTTTGTGTTGTTAATTATTTGGAATCTATGGTTATTCAAAAGATTTTTGTGAGGATGTTGTATCCACCCCGACCTACTTTATCTTTATGTAAATAAAGAAACTATCTTTATCTTAATTTAATTACAATTTTGTTGATCATAGTTAAGTTGGCGTAGGCGAAGCAGTTGGTGGCTGGATTTTGAATCTGCAAATAATTCAAATCGGTGTGAAATTTGAATAATTGTAGAATATTTTTGACTTGTGAGGTAATGTAGTTGCAATGGCTTTCATCTGTCTGCATTGGGATTAGATTGGGGTAAAATTCCGCAGGGTGCCACCACTATAGCGCCCTTAAATATCTGGCCAATTACACTAAATTTTAGTCTTCCCTGTCAAGAAGGGTAAACTGAATATTTACAGCAAAAAACAGGAAAATTGATGGCTGTGATATTTAGTATTTGTCACATTTTCCATTTGAAAAATTGCGTGATTTATAATATTTTATTTTGTACGTGTTTGTATTCAGTACCCAAGTTTTGTTCTGAAATTCTGCTGTTTTGTAGGCCTGGTACCACTCTGAACAAGGCGAGGCCATTTTTATTTTCGCAACTTGGGCACTTCCGTTCCATTGGAAAATCTTGAAGTCTATTAGAAAGTTTTGAATAGGAACAACTTTAAGGCCAAGACCAGGGCCATACCATGGAGGGCCTCCCCTGGTCATTGCCTTGGTGCCCCTTGATTTGTTTAAATATAAATTTACATCCTCTTAGACTTGGACTTGGAGGTTCCCCTTTACCAAGATGACAAAAACGCCTTGGTGTCTCTTGTCGTTTCAAAAAAACAAAGCACCAGGCCTGCAGGGCAACAGAGGCCATGGCCTCCTTGTTTTGTAAATAATAATAATATCGGTTCTTAAAGTTATAGGGCAATTCAAAAGAATGATCATTGCGCTTCACACATTATTATCCCTGGTCACTATGCCATTTATTTCATTCCTGAAACCATCTCAGCTCCCTGGGGAGTATACAGCCTGTGCTGCCAAAGCGCACTAAGCTAAATCCATCACAAGAACCATCTCTGCCCTCACAGGTACCCATTTTACCCCTGGGTGAAGAGAAGCAATTATAGAAAATTTAGGTGTCTTGCTCAAGGACACAAGTGTCATGACCGGGATTTGAACCCACACCCTGATGACTCAGCCACCAGAACTTGAGTCCGATGAAAAACGCTCGGCCCTGACACGTTGAGTTCTATCCACCTAGTTTTTTGGATGATACGGGACAATACGCAGTAAATTATTTCTGTCGTACAGCATAGCAAAATACTACACAAAATGCAGTTGCTATCCCAATTTGTTACTAAACATTTTCATTCAGTGTGCACAAAACATGTCCTGTCTAATTAATTTGCTATGCTGGACAACATCAAAGAGCTAAATTTTCCTTTACAGTGTTTGAGAGCCTTTCAACAAATGAAAACATCAGACATAACATTTTGAACCAACAATTCCTGAATTCTAGTGCAGATGTCTTAACCACTAGATCACAGTAATGAGAGGCCAGTTGAAATCTTTAAGATTATCAGAGAGTACAAAAACTATACAGTGTTTATGTACATAGTACACAAATATTTTACCATAGAACGGCTACCAAAAACAGTTACCACAACTTACAAGTCTGCTAGGCTTTAGGCCTATGCCAAGCTTGTTTTATTGTGCAGTTGTCTGTCAAATCAGACAAATTTGAATGATTACAAGTGGGAGGCACCAGGCTATAGTTGTGTCCTTCTCTTTTTACCCAGGGCCCAATTTCATATAGCGGATTAAAGTACAAAAGTAGCTAAGCAATAAGCTTACCAGTCAAACTACCATGTAACGTGTACAATTTGTGACCATGGTGACTGGTATCTTGTTCTCTTTTGCTTAGCAGAAAATTGTTAGGCAGTGTTTAATGGAATAATGGCTTATAAAAAGCCCTGTTTGTTGCACAGGAAGAATTCCCCATGGAGACAATCCACTATAGATAAACATCGCCCTCTTGTGACCAGTAAAGTTAAGTTTGGTCCAGAATGTTCATGTTCACACAGTGTACAATAATAATTGGCTTTAGTTTAACATTATGTCTTAACAATGACTGCAAACAATGATTACATACTCGAGAACACAGTTCTTGGAACAGCAAAATGCATTACAGTGTCTATAGATGCATACATAATGTGTACAGTATAGTATAAATTCAGAGTTTATGCATGAACGAATTCAAAAACTTGACCAGCAGCACGGTATATTTAGGTGGAAATTCTTGAGGTGTTGGAGGTTAAATAGCCGCTGTTGTGCTTTCCAAATGCAGTGCTCAACTTGAGAATCACAACTTAAATTATTTAATGGTTCTTCATTCATACAAATAATAATAAATTTCAATTAGTGTTATGAACCTGTGTTGAAACAGCTTCACTGGCTCCCAGTCTGTCAAAGAATTAAATTCAAAATCATTTTGCTTGCCTGGAAAGCTATGAATGATAGGGCTCCTCCCTATCTCAAAGAAATTCTCTCACCATATACGCCAACTCGCAATCTTCGCTCTACAAACCAACTTCTTTTAACTGTCCCTAATACAACCACTTCCAACGGCGTTCGCGCATTTTCTGTATCTGCACCCACTCTCTGGAACTCTCTTCCTTTACATATCCGAGCTACAAAGTCTCTGGACATTTTCAAAACATTGCTAAAAACTCACCTGTTCAATATTTCTTATGATTGACTATCTGTTTGTTATTTTTTCCACTTGTTTTTTCCGACACATTTATGTAAATCTGTTTTATTCAATGTGCTCTTATTTCTTTCTAAGCTACGTAATTTGTAATCTTTTTGGTTACTCTCTCTGTTTTTTGTTTTTGTTTGGTTTTTATGCGCCTCGGAATAAGTTTAGTCTTAGATAGATGGCGCTTTACAAGTTTTAATTATTATTATTATTTATTATTATTATGATGGGGGCATTGCCCATTTCCACTTTTTGCGGTAGCTAGTTGATTGGATTGGTAGAGTTTCAATCAGCAAATTTGTTGTTCTTTTCTTTAGTCACTTTTTAATAATGGCCTTAATGTTGGAGGGCATTTAGTGACCATGAAAAGAGTTTGAAGTTGGCGCAACAGTTTCCTGTCCTATTTAGAATGAGCCAGATAGCCAGAGCATGGTACCACCTGTTACTGGCTAATTTTTATGAATGAAAACGAAAGTATGCAATGGACTGTAAAAAGTAAAATGCACATTGTTTGAAAAACCCCATTGTTGCCATGGAACAATCCAGAGCGCAGACACCAGTGCACAGTGCAATGACTTCTTCTTGGTAGGACTCTTCCAATTTGGTGTCTGAGGGGGTGTTGAGCAAATAACTGGGGCAAGTTTCGGGAGCAAGTTTCGGGAGCTGATTGTTCTGTTGTGAACAACCCCTCAGTGAGGGAATGGATTAGTGCATCAAGATTAATTTGACAAGTTCTGCTTGAATGGGACTGGAAATGGAAAGAATAACTGAGCGTCATACCAGTTTATCAAGATCCAAATCACAAACAAAATGCATTGTGAGTCCCTGTTACAGCCAATGACGTCAGGGCATTCCGTGCATAGCTCTTTGCCATTACTCTGCTTTGTGCCAGTCTGGGGTTCCCATGCCCTGTACGCCCCCTCGGAATGCCTGGTATGCTTGCAGCCAATTGTGTTACACTTAACTGGTAGCCTTGTCACCCAGTTGGGTAGCACCCTGTGCGTGTTGGGGAACCCATCAAAGTAGTGGGGACCAGCTTTGCCATCACGTTGGTCTCATTGCACACGTCTACGCAGGTAGAGTTTAAAAGTTCAATTGGGTGTAGTTCAAGAGAAAAATGTGCCTAATTTTTTTCATTCAGTTCTTTTTGTTGAAGGAAATCTTTGGCATTCATTTCATTCTTCGAATTACAAGTGGGAAGACGTAATACGTGCAAGCATGAACTGATCTAATGACGGGTTTTTATTATGACATAATTTCATTGGAAGTTTCTAGATTTCTATAAAATGCTAGGCCTTAGACATTTCTGTGTGTTGTGGAGCACATGGGATGACGTAGCATAAACAGTACTAGTACAGTAGTACAGTAGGAAACTAGTGTCTGAGACTTGAGAAGATTCCACATATATCAGGCTGGTGTACAGGTACTTTGGTGGTGCCATTTACTCTTAAGTGTGATGAGAATGCAATCACACAAGGTAGACAGGTGGACATGTAAATAAAACATCGCGTTTAATGGGCCCACAGATTGAGGTATTTTTCCGTCCGCAGAAGTTGACTTTATTGATATATTGATATGGATGTATTGATATTTGTGATAGTTTATCACTATGCCGTCAGTAATGTTTTCTATTGTTTATAAATAACAATTTAAAGTACTTAAATCTTGGTAAACACACACTTTCGGGATCAAAATTTTGTTCAGTTGGTCAAAATCTGTTGAATATTACAAAGGAGTATAAAATAAAGTCCAGAAAGTAGGCCCAAGTTGTAAACTGGCTTTGATTCTGACATTTCTAAGGGGACAGACACTTCATTTGTGTATGTGCTAAGTATCACCATTATGCTATGACTTGCATTTTTTTCAAAAAACTTTTAAGGGAAATCTGAAACACTTGTTGAAAGATGATAATCAGATGATCAGAATAAAACTAAATTCCCAAAATAATGATGTGCTCTTTACTTGTAGAGTCATGGCTTGAGTAAAAAAAATAAAAATCCATTTGACCACAGCTCTTGTAAATGAACACTTTTAACAATGTACCTCAAATTATGTTACCTAAAATATTTTCAAAAACCCTCTTCAAAAACCAACTAGACCTCGGCCCAATTTCATAGAGCTGCTTTAAAGCACAAAAAGGAGCTAAGCACAACAAAATTATGCTTACCAGAATAAGGTTACCAGCCAAACTACCATTTTGAGTGTACAATTTGTGACTGGTATCCTGCCAATTTCTGTTCAGCAGAAATTCTTAAGTAGTATTTTCTGCTAAGCAGCTCTATGAAATTGGGCCCTGGACCTTTTCAAAACCTGGACCCAATTTCAAAGAGCTGCTTAAGCACCAAAAGATGCTTAGCACAGGAAAAGTTTGCTCACCAGAACTTGGTTACCGGCCAAACTACCATGTCACATGTACCATTTGTGACTGGTATCCTGCTCATTTCTGCTTAGCAGAAAATCGTTAAGCAATATTTTCTGCTTAAGCAGCTCTATGAAATTGGGCCCTGGACCCAATTTCATTGCTTAAAAGCAGAAAATATTGCTCAACGATTGTCTGCCAAGCAGAAATGAGCAGGATACCAGTCACAAATTGTACATTATGTATTGTGGTAAGTGAAATTTTGTTGTGCTTAGCTACTTTTTGTGCTTAAAGGCACTGGACGTTTGGTAATTACTCAAAATATATACTAGCATAAAAACTTACTTGGTAACGAGCAACGAAGAGTTGTTGGCAGTATAAAACTTGTGAGAAACGACTCCCTCTGAAGTAACGTAGTTTTTGAGAAAGAGGTAATTTCTCACTAAAATATTTGAATCTGAAAAAGACTTCAGGCCTGAAGCCTTTATCAGGCATCTGAAAGCACACAAATTTGTGCAACAAGGGTGTTTTTTCTTTCATTATTTTCTTGCAACTTCGATGACCAATTGAGCCCAAAATTTCACAGGTTTGTTATTTTATGCATATTTTGGGATACACCAAGTGAGAAAACTGGTCTTTGACAATTACCAAACGTGTCCAGTGCCTTTAAGCAGCTCTATGAAATTGGGCCCTGGAGGTATCCGTGTGGCAGAGACTGGTACCAGATGAAGTCAAAATTCTGAAACTTCATCCACCATCCAACTCATCAAACCGTCATGTCAATTGTCAAATTTTTATTATCTCTAACTGTTCAAACACACTTAGAAAACTGGGTGAATGAGTAGGCGTGAGACTTCAGACAGGCTGTTAATGATTAAAATATTGCTGGGAAAAGCAAACTATTTATTCCGCTTGAAAGACATTTCCCAAATGCAGCATTTTTGCAGCCATGGAAACATGGGGCCGTATTTTCCGAACCTTGGGTCAGGCTCTGGTTTGGGCTCAATCGTCAGTTTTGAGGCAGTGTCCATTTTCAGGGATGTGATTTCATGTTTTTAACCGGAAATCCCAGGGGGTTTTTTCATAAAAAAAAGAAATGGCCTCCCAAAATACAAACAAAGTATTCAAGTATTCTTCTTTTTTGTGTTTTGGGTTTTTTTTTTCAAGTTAAAATCAAATGCATAAAAAAAAATGAAGATAAAACAATATATAACGCCCCATATTGCAGAGTAAGGCTTTTAAAACCAGAGATCAATGTTATTAGTAGGCTTCGTGCTCGCAAGTTTTCGAGCTGCAAGCTTTCGCGCTTTACGCTCAGAGTTCAGTTGGTTTTTTTTCAACAGCCTATCACATCCCTGACTTTGCACTGTGCTTCAACCAACAACATGTAGCCTAGAGCCAGAGCCTACTAAGATCACAGTAAATTCTCAGTAAACCAACTGTCATGTTCGGGGGGGGGTGGGGAAGCCCATGGTACAGACCTGGAATTACCTTAAGACAATGGCCTCTGTTGCCCCTGGTCTTGGCCTTAGTGCCCCTTCAAAGGTTTCCCATAAACTTTAAGATTTTCCAGTGGAAGTGCTCTTTGCAAGATAAAAATGGCCTTTCCCTCTCAAAAAATAGCAAGTAAACTCCGAAACAGCAGTTAAAAAAATAGTGCATTCTCTCTAGCAATTTTCTCCAAACACATAGTTTTTACTACAGCTAAGATCTGTTTTGAAATAATTTTGTTGTACATTAGAAGTTGTTTGTTTGTAAATTCCATTTTGAAACACTCAACAAAAAATTCCCCCGCCAAAATTTTTTTTTTTTTTTAACTTCAAATTCATAAAAAGATGACCAAGAACACCCCAGATTGCAGAGTAGGGCTTCTAAAACAACAGAATGTACATGTATATTAGTGGGCTTCGCACTTGCAAGCTTTCGCGCTTTGTGCTCACAGTTCTTTTTTTTGTTCAACAGCCCATCACATCCCTGTAAAATTTAACTCACCGTTTTATTTAAATAATTTTATTATGTTCCACTAAAATTATGCATGATTTACAGCAAGCCTAACCACACAGCCTAGAATTAACCTAGTTTTCATTCCATATTTATGGATGATAACATAATTGAGCCCACACAGTAGTAGAGAACAGAAGCTTGAATTTACTGTGATGTGTAACTAATTTGTAATACATTTTAATGTATTACAAGGTCATGGTTACTTTGTATCAATTTCCAATGAAAAGGACACCTGTTACATTCTATTTGCTAATTTTCATTTTCTGCTATATTTATGTGCATATTATTTTTTAAATTGTCAGGCTGCCATTGAAAAATTCATTTTTAAGGCACTGATGATTATAATAAACCATGAAGGGGAGTGTACTTTTTTTTTTTTTCCTTTTTTTTCTTTTTTTTTAATAAGCAATGACATAATAGAAACCCTTGTCTGTAGTTTCATAATGTTGTTTTTTCCCCTGAGGTTTTGAAAGCTGTATATATATATGTAGTGCCCAGTCAGCGTTCTCCCCCTAACAGTGGTCCACTGGCTAGATACCAGTTAATAACAACCGAGGACCAGTCAAACTTTTCTCTAAAGTGGTCCGGCTGGCTAGTTCAGTGTTGGAAAGCATCGGTATTCAGGGCTCGAATTTTACACTGGACCACAGGCCCGAGGCCAGTAATTTTAGTGTTGGGCCAGTAAACTTATGACCTAACAAGTCCGATGGTCTTGTGTTTTTCAATTGAATAACAGAAACAAATTATGTTCAAGTGTTGACTTTGGGTCGAATAAATTATCTTTCAATTCTATGAGTAATCAAGTATACTCTTCTCTTACTTGTCTCAGTTCGGGTTCATATAAAAGCAGTCAAATGCATGTTAAACTGTGTCAGTAATTTTTTATTTTCACATTTTGAATCTGGTCTTGTAAAAAAATGTTTGGTCTAGTAAAGATTTTGAGCTACAAGCCCTGTAGTCTTGTGGATTTTCTCCCCAAATTCGAGCCCTGGTATTTAATATGAAATATGGACAAGTGAAAAGGCTGATGGACTAGTGAAATGAAAAAGCTAGCTGGTCCTGCTGGCCAGTCACTAAAAAAGTTAAGAGCAGACCCTGCCAGTACTTTTTGACAAATGTTTGAGAATATAACCTTGTCATATATAAAGATATATAACAAAGAATAGAAAACATTGCTTTGAGTCATTGACTGTTAAAATAAGTTGGCAACATGCTGGGGCCATGGCTTTTTTTTTTTTGCTCCAGTGGCCCAGTTTTGCAGATTTTCTTTACCTCTTGAACTTGTTGAAACTTGTAACTTCTAACATAAATTAGGGTAGGTCCCACTTCCCCCCCCCCCCCCACCCCTTTGCTTGGGTAAATAACATCGACAAACACTTTCATTCATGAGCATCCAACATTGAGCCAGACCCAACACATGCACAGTAGTTTAGGCATTTGAGATGTTCATACCTGTAAAAGTTGTTCACATGATCTGGTTTGCACATTGTCAGGTTTTTAGAAAACTTGGGGGGGGGGGGAATAATGTTAAGTTTAGTCAATCAGTCATAATTGAAAGTCCTTTTGTCAACTCATGGGAGACTTATGTATTTCTTGCCCTAAATAAATAATGACAGAGGCCAGACAAACATGATCTGGGCATTCAGGTAGGCGGACTCGTAGAGGTAGAGCAAACGTGAGCCCAATAATTAATAAAAGCAATCTCACCAATAAATAGACAGCCCGGAACAGTCCATTGTGTACTTCACACCCCCCTGGTGCCAAATGGAACCAGCCAGTCTAGTCACATGTATGAATAGAATTCACCCTTCGTTAATATTATTCTACACCCAGTTACCTTGACACCCAGCGGCGGGTGACTTTGAGTCAACCATGATATGGTTATGATTTTTTTTATTTTCTTTTTTCGGGGCGGGTTTGTATTGACAAAAGCACAGGACAAGCTGACAAGGGGAAAAAAATTGTAAGTATGACGTCAGTCAGCCGTCAGCTCTGCTCTACCTCCATGGCTCAACCCAGTGGATGGTGATTGAGTGAGGGGCGTGGTGTCGGTGTTGTGAGTCCATTCAGAAAGCTTGGGTCATGTGTGTGTGTGTAGTAGTAGCAAGCGTTGGTACGTAAATGAAGCACATGTTTTATTGGCTGATCAGTTGCATTTAAGTCATGGCAGTGACAGCACTGTGTTGAAACCTACTGCTAGCTCAGTGATGATTCAGCACAACCTGCGCCGAGTCCACAGCTAGAAATCAACGTTGGATGAAGGCCACATCATCAACTCTTAGGAGGATGGTTTTTGTTGATGCGACGGATCGCCTCCAGGTTGGGGGGCTCGCGGCTCTGCTGTGTCATGTGATCTTTTTAATTAAGTATTCATTAAATGCGTGGAGAACTAGGACGCGGACAATATGGTGGAGGCATCGGGCCGATGTAGCACGCTCCTTTGGCTTCCTGTTTTGTTTGTTGTTGTTGTTATTGTTGTTGTTAATTTTAATTCCTGATAATTTCCCGTTTTCAGATGGTCGTCATAAAGTGACTCATGTTTTTGGGGAAGACCGTGTTTGGTTTTGGGGTGTGTTTTTTTGCGGATGGTATAAAACTACCAGTGCCGTCCAAAATTTACTCATTTCATTTCATGTGCCACAGAAAAATATTATTCACTTTTGTATGAACCAATGTCGTATGCTTTAGAAGTTTGTATTTTGTGATGATGTGAAATTCAAATGCTACGAAAAAGTAATTTAGATGTAAGTTTTGTTAGTCCGTGGATTAAAAAGAAAAAAATTTAATGATCTGAAAAATTGCTCCAAAAAAACCAAGAATTAATATTGTTTGATTTTGAAATCCGGTTCCTCAATATGTTTTCAATATTTAGATAAGAGTAATCATATCCTGTTAAATTGTGGCGCAATGGAAATGTGATCCTGTATTTCACTTCCGATTCCGACTGGAAATTGTTTATTTTTCATGAACGCCGTATTTGTTGGGAAATAATAGTTTAAATCCTACATGGATGTTTGTTAAACTAATTGTTGTCTTGTGTTATCTATTCTAAGCTATGTTGGGTGCAGATTAAGTTTAATGATTTGGGCTTCTCCTCGTGGATATATGAGTGGAGTGGGTCTAGGAGTGGATCCACTACTACTAGCTGAAGTGGCATCAACAGGTGGATGAGCAGGCCGGAGAGGATGACCACCGCCGTGGGATGGACAAGGAAGGGTGTCGTCTGCTGGACTTGACTCCTGGTCTGTGAGTGGACGAACAGCAGTGATGTGATGTACAGTCAGGTAGAAATCAAAAACTCACCATCAAACATGAAATTGATTACTTGGATCAAATTGCTGAATTTTTTGTTTGAGCAAAATTTTAGCCTAACAAATTCTTATCGACTATTATTTTGTGGATGCCATCGTCCTTGCAAAAATAGACTGTCCTAAGTTTTAACACTAATGTCAGTATGCATGGCTTTAAAAAAACTTTTTAGAAAATGTTTCAAAAAAAAATTTTGATCAAATTTGAAATGATTAGTGACCTGTGTATATTGTGTCACTGTAGGTTTCCACAATATACAGGTTTGTTAAATTTAAAAAGAAAATTTTATATGTTTTTTTCAAAACAGACAAGTAAAAATTTCATGTTTTTTGGTGAGATGAATGTAAAGCGTTTGTACACTATGTCTACTACACATGATAACTGGAGTACTCATTGAATATCTAGGGTAATTTATCCAAGGTTAAATAAGTATGTTAATGGTAAAACCCCCCATGATGTGTATTAGCATTTGTATCTGCTTATAATCGCAAACATTAAAAACAGAATTTTGTCCTTCTCTGATTGGGTTTTTTCATCGAGGCAATTGAAGTTACATAAGGCCTATCCAATTTGTTTTTTTAACAAAGAAAATTTAAGCCAAACATGGTTCAGATTTTTTGTTGAAAACTTGAAGTTTTTTTCGGAGGTACTGTGGAGATTTTATGTTATCAAGGTTCATCTTGTTTGATAATCAAACAATTTTCAGATTGTTGTTTCAAAGAAATTTATGGGGTTTTTTTTATATATAAAAATTGCTTTGAAATCTTCTGCTTATCTGTCATGATTTTGTTTGAGGACATGGAAACGATAAACGTTTCCCAAGTGCAGTTTTGGTTTGTGAACTTGACATTTAAAAACATTTTAACAAAATGCAAATTGTGAACTAAATGTTGAAAAAGAACAGTAAGGAAAAAAGCTTGCTTTTTGCTTCTCTTCAATTTCAATGTAGTCGTGATGTTTTTAATTTATTTCCGTCGTGGGTGCCTTTTTTCATGAATGTACATTTTACCAAAAAATAATAATAAACATGGATTTGTACAAACTATAAAGGAATTCCATTTTCTGGATTTACCAAAAACGGAGATCAGAGTAGACTTTTTGAGGAAAACAGTTTATTCAATTATATTTTTATTTGTTTTCTGTTGGACTAGGATTGAAGCTTTGGTATCAATAGTGCTGGCAGTCTAGGATGTGTTTTTGCCGTTAAACAGTTGGCTGCACAGAAATTGAACCTGAAATTTGAACAATCCTTGACATCGTGCTTTTGAATGGGCTTTACGCTTGTTTGAATCTGAACGTAAAAAAATAATAATAATATATTGTATAGGCACTTGTTTAAAAATTCACTGCAGAATTTGTACCATACTATATAGACAATCCAACATTGATTTTGTACATGAAAACAAAATTGACAAACTTGTTGATGTATTTAAAAGGCAGTTTAAAATCAAAATGAAAGATCTGTTCAGAGTTATGTCCAGACATGAAATAGTCTAGACTTTTATAATACATGGTCATAAAATAGTTAATGATTGATTGTTCATTTCAAATGTGCTAGCATTTGAATCACACACATCATTGGTTCTTGTTCAAATATACACCACTTTGAGTGTTTTATTCTTCTCCCCTACTTTTAGTTTTATTTCTAGAAAATGAAAAAAAAATATAACAGAAATTGTGAGTTTTCCAAGAGAATTTATTTGTCACCAAACTAGGAAAGTGCATGTGTTGAAGTGTTCTATAGATTAACTGCTTCTAGAATAAAAGAGAATGTTATTTTTTTATTTTATTTTTTATCCTGACACTGAAACACTGTTAAGTACTTTCCGAGTCCTGCAGAACAAAAAAGTAAGAAGAAAAAATATCCACCGGCATCTTGTGTGGGATTTGATGCTCCAACCTCCACATTCTAGAGCAGATAGCTCGTTGGGCGAATCTGCTTGATTGCATTCCCATCTTGAGTCGAGACTGGCCCAACTTTTGTTGCTCTAAAAGTAGGACAGTGTGTTGTTAACTTTTTATTTTCTTTAAAAAAAAACACAGGGAAGCCTGGAATTACACAGAGCCAATGAAGGCCATGGCCTCTGTTTCCACTGGTCTTGGCCGTGTTGCCCCCTTCAAAAGTTTCCCAAAATTTTCCCAATGGAAGTGCCTTTTGCAAAATGATGGCTTTGCCCTTCCAAAAAAGATGAAACTCCAGGCCTATAC
This sequence comes from Leptasterias polaris, assembly GCA_037783415.1. Lineage (NCBI taxonomy): Eukaryota > Metazoa > Echinodermata > Asteroidea > Forcipulatida > Asteriidae > Leptasterias > Leptasterias polaris. Next base: position 3,031,969 of record JAZGTN010000073.1, on the reverse strand, counting down.
AGGTACCTGTATAAATTTATGAACCATTTTTTTTGCGAAGAAACTATAATAACTCACTGCTCGCACCTGGTAGTGCAAACATTAATAATGAAATTGTCTGCCAAAATTATTCATGTATCTAGTAAGTTTATCGTTTAAAAGGGAGAGGGGCTCAGCTCGGTGTTTCTGGCACGCCTGGCTGCAGATTGCACCACCATCACCTTGTAAAACCCTTACAAGGCGCTACATATAAATGGGTCCCATCACTCAAAATAACACTGTATACACATGTGCCTGTCGTAAAAAAAATATCACAAGTGAGACACCGGTAGGTAAAGTGCACGATAAATTGTGTGTGGTACTGTTAGGATTTTGTGAATATTCCAAATTCACATCAGGTGTGGAAGTAAACACAGGTATTTATTTATTTTTATATTTTTTTTTTATATCAAATATCGTCAATGTATTGAAGGTTTTATTGGACGCTCATCTGAATACTCGTAATACTTCCTGAGGGATTAGAATTTACTCCAAATTCTTAGCATTAATGGACAGAAATGACGAATTCATGGGGGAGAAATTGGCCTTTATTCAGTGGTGGAAAGAAAGACTGTCCCGGTCGTAAAACCTTGGTTCACTGCCCAAGGTGAAATCTGACTTGTCAAGATGATATTTTAATCTCTGTGCCTTGCGGACGATTTACTGCTCAATCGTAGGGATTGGCAAGTCGGCAATTATACTAGCCTTAGGCCCCCTATTAGTTGGACAACGTGGCTTACGCTTGTGTCAAACACCATGGCACACGTGTACGGCTCATGCTCCCTAGAAGTGACTGTTTTGTCAAGGAGTTGATGAAATTGGGCCGCTCTTTAGTTTGGCTTATGTTTTCGGGATTAGCTTGTGGTGAAATTCGCTGCCAGGTTAATATGAGATTTTTGATACACGTTGCTACGCGGGGTCATTGATAGGTTTGGATTATTTTTTATATTCTTTTAGAATTGAGGCCTACAGAAAGAAAGATTGGAAAGCAGAGCTGGCAACTGTTCATGATTCTGCAGAAAGTTTCCTGGAAATAAACCAATCTTTCCATGTTCTTATGGAATCTTTGTATGTTGGATGTAATTCTAAATGTCTCCCTGATTGTTGTACAAAATCTCCCTAATTATTTATGGAAACTGTTTCCCTATGATGTTGGATGTAATTCCGAATGTCTCCCTGATTGTTGTACAAAATTTCCCGGATTGCAGGATGCAAATGGTGGCAGCTCTGGAAAAGTTTAGAGGCCAATCAGAACATTTTCTTGTAATGTAATATATTATTAATTTTTGAGGGGAGGGCCTTAAAACCTGAATCAAGCCTGGTGATGAAATGACAGACCATTAACATCATTAACCTGATAACCCACATTCCAAAAGAGCTAAATGATTCATGGAAAAAAACATTCCATGATTAAAACGACCGATCACGTGATAATACTCAAATGTGGCAGTCCGTCGATGAGTCATGACCACTCTGGAAAAAACCCATCAAGAACCCCCTCCCCCACACCTAACAATTTATAAGATGGGTTTACTTGTTTTCTCTCTGACTGGTCTTTGTTTACTCTTGGGTGGGGGGGGGGGGGGGCACGATTGTATTGGGTTTTTGGTTTGGTGTTTAGTGTCAGGAGAAGTCAAATAGAGACTGGTGATAACTCTGAATTGTGATGTAGTAAATTCCCCTAATCTGCTTTTACATTGCTGTGCAAACATCTGATATCATTATGGTGTTTTGTGGGTTGGGTTTTTCTTTTTTTCCTCCTGACTGACTTGTTCGGGACGGGAAAATGTCACCTTGGAATCCTTCCTCTATAAGAATAGACACAGTAGAAAATTTATTCAGTAACCAATCCACTGAACTAATTTCGCGTTAAGAGGAAATAATTGCTTTATTTTTTAAAGTGCTTAATTATGACGGGGAAACACAATCAAGGGATACCACTTTGCGTTGGTCACGTTAGCAGTTTTTCCAATGATTGTAATTTGTTTGTAAGTACCTGAAACCACCTAAAAAGTGTTTATTAAAACATGTAAACGGACATGCAGGCTAGTATAGATTTAAGCAACATCTTTTGCAAGTAGCTGGATGAAATACATGTTGGACCTACTTTTATGATTGGTGTGGAGTGTCGTTGGTTTTGTTCTTACAGTGGAGAGATAGTTCAGACTTTCATCTGAATTTTTTTATTTTTTTATTTGTCAAGCTTGTGAAAAGAAGTAGCTGTCACTTCTTCAGATGTCTTGCTCTTTGTTTTCTACTTCTCTAGCGCTGAGAAGATTGTTCCTAAAAGCTTCTTGAAAACTAGGCCCTATATTAGGCCAAGTAAAAAAAAAAAACAGTTGATCGTCCCCGCCCGCATCCTTTTTTGAGGCCGCATCCTTTTTTTATTATTTTTTATTTTCGATTTTTCCTAAAAATATTTGTTTGTATTTTGAATCCACCCTTGACATAAATTTTTAAATTTTTTGATGTAAACGGCCTGTTTGAATTGAAATACTTGGCGGCCATCTTGGAAAAAAATAAAAAAATAAAAAGGCCCTCATCCTCCTCCTTTTTGGAAAAATCAGGACGATCAACTGGTATTTTTTTTATTTGGCCTTACTCCAGTGCCTGCAACAAGGTGGAAAGGAAGACCTTCATAAAATTTTGAATCCTAGTTTTGAACATTTTTGTTAGAAATAGCAGTGGTCTCGGTCTTTTATGGGGTTTGCCCTCAACTTTTTCAGTGACTGGCCAGCAAGACCAGGTAGCTTTTCATTTCACTGGTCAGTAATTTTTGTTCACTAGTCCATAATTCATGTTAGATAGGGATGCTTATCGACACTAAACTAGCAAGCTGTACCACTTGGTGTGTATTTTGACTGGTCCTCGGGTGTTTTCACTGGCATTTGGGCGGAGAACGCAGCTTTTGTGTTTTATTTGAAACACAGTCCAACTAAGCCTGTATTCTCTTTCATTTTCATGCATTTTTGTGCATATTTTTATTGCATGGCACTATGAAAGTGTGGGTCTGTTTTATGAATGCCAAGCAACGTTTACAAGTTGTGTGTGTTTTATTGCTGATTTGATGAGTGGGCGTAAGGGTATGTATACCCACTGACTCAATCCAGACAGTACGTGGGGGAGTCGTTTTTTTTTTACGAAGAATGCCCTTCACCAAGATAGGTGTGCGTGCCCCTGGTATGGACCAGTGTCAATCGACAGTTGAGGCTTATATTATTATTTTCACTTGATTAGAAGGGACTTTTTTTTAAACGCCTACACATCCACGACTCTTTGACATTATTTCTGTATGACCTTCTAATCTCGGTCCACCCAGTTTTTCTCTTGTCTATTCTAGAATCGTCTTTGTTGGTTAATTCGATACTGCCTTGATGGGCTTTTTACTGCCTTGATGGGCTTTTTACTGCCTTGATGGGCTTTTTACTGCCTGACAGGGGAGAATGAAATCCTACGAAATGGAGGACTGTCTTACAAGAACAAAATTTGACACAGGAAGCTTAAAATAAGTGTTTAAAAAAATAATAATAATAATCTGTGCTTTTTGATATTAACAGAAACGAGCAGACTAAAAAAACCTACTGTATATCAGAATGAAGATTACTCAACTTTACAATTAAATGTTATTGAAGACTTGAGCAAGAGCTAGTTTTTGTAGGACCACAAATCAAATTTGGGCTCGGCTAATCTCTACGATGCTGGAGTCAATTATCTAACACAGTCAATCATGCTCATGATGGTAATTTTATTATCAATGATGTTGGCAGGCTGGGACCTGGTTGGATGCTGCATGAGGACGGTCTACAAAAAATGTACTAGCTTTACTGTGTTTTTTGGGGGGCGGGGGTGTCTTTTTTTCCCCACAATAAATTTTCAACCTTCCCTTTGGATCCTGTCTGTTTTATCAGGAACAAACTGAAATTGAAACTTCTAGAATTTCAAGTTATTGTGTGAATGAATTCTTCTATGGTTCTGGGGAAGCTAAAATACTGGGCAATATCTGTTTATCAATTCAAAGAAATGGTGGGATAAACAATCATCCCATTGTGGTGGGAGGGTTGGGTGGTGCAGCAAGCATGGGAAAAGAAAATAATTTGGTGGCTATTTAATGTATCAAACCATTTCTTTGTGAATTTTTTAGAATACAATTTTTCGGCGGGCAAAAAGGGGGCAAGGGTTCTGCCTGGTTACGCCACTGCAAAGAACTTTTCTCTTTTGTTCTCTCTTTTTTTTCAGTCTAGGGTTGTTTTTTAGTTTTCTGCCTAGGGAAACATCCATTTTGTTTTGAATTTGGGCCATGTACATAAGATTTACTGAACCACAGGCTGGTGAAGTCAGAATTTTAGTATTCAGGTTGCACTTTAATGAAGTGTTGTTCATACTTCAGTTCTATCGGCACAAAGGATCGTCATTGCGTGTGAGCTCACATAAAATAATCTTTTGAAATGGATCGAAAGCTGTGTGTGTATAAAAGGTGTAGTTGATAAGGAAATGAATTGCATGTTGATTTGTTAACGTGGTGAACTAGTACTGGCAATCGACCACAGTGACTTGGCTTTTTCAATGAGCAACTACCAGATCAAGGTTTTAAGGAAACTTAATGAAATATCATTTGAAGGAAGTGAAACCTGAGAGATACATTGTACAGTGTGACATTACAGAACGAAAGAGACCAGAGCCAGGCCCAATTCATTAAGACTGTGAGCACAAAAAAACTTGCTTTGCAGAAGCAGGCTACCAGCCAACATTCCATGAAGTTTACATTGTTACGCCTGGTGCCCCTCTCAATTTTTGCTTTTAGCATAGAAACTTGCTGAGCAGTATTTCCTACATACTTCAACAGCATTATTAAATTGGGCCCTTTATAAATCACAACTGAAATTTTGTTTGTTTCGTTTGTGTATTCCCTCAAACTGTTTGTTGGGACTCATTGTCATGGAAACCATGAAGCACATTGTTCCTATACAAATAAAGAGTAACAGTTGACGTATGAATCCATTGCTCTCAGAAATGTGCGCAAACTCAGAAAATATATTAGCATGTTAAACGTCTGCTGCCACCTAGCGCCGCATAATCTCGAATTGTGGGTGAGTAAGGCCAGCACGAGGGAGGCATCAGCCGAAAGCTGTCGAGCACTACCGCCTTGCTTTTAAGAGGCTCATGATGCTATCATGGCATCATGATAGAGCATCCACTTTTATAAGCAAGGCGGATCTAGAACGGGTTATTTCGAACGGTTTCATGAGTGGTTTATAAGCGATTCGGTGATGCGGTATAGCCTTAGTTATAAGTGACGGTGGCTGGTCCAATCAGGTCGGGAAATATCAAGTTAAAAACTAGTAGAATTATTTTGAATTTCATGATGGAGCAAAAAGGGTTGTTTTTTATTGTGATTATTTATTTGTTACGGGGTAGCGAAGTTTATCAGCTTAGTAGATTTGAGAGACCACAGGCAGAGATTTTCATGAGATTCAAGCTCTGCTTAGTATTTTGTACAGCGATTAATTGAATCTGCGAAAAAATAAAATGGCTGAAATGCCATAAAATTCACAAAATATGTGATCAGTTGTACACTGTACATGTATGCAGTAGTGGCATAGTACACTATGCAATAAATACACCAGTACCACAGGGGGGGAAAAAAATGCACACTCTGTTCGCACACTTCAAAGAAGTAAAGAAATATTGTTGATTGGAAGTATATACATCGGTCTTGTGTACCCCATTCACTTTGCAGGAGTACATTGTGTTCGCTTCTCCACAAGGTCACATCCAAGTCAACGTTTTACAAAAGTAAATTCAGTTTGAATTTAATTTTTTTCTTTTTTACACTCATCAGCGCACTGGCTGTGCCGGATCCATTTGCACAATGAACACCATCCTAAAAAAGGAAAAAGGAAAAAAAGGGGGGAAAAATTGGAGGTGTGAAGCACAATAACTGTGGCTAGGAAACCAGATGAAAAGCAATTGCCAACTAGACTAGAAAGAGATCAAACCAAACCGCTGTGCACAGTTACTGGTAGGTGCACCAGTAGGTGGGTTACAGTAGACGTGTACTATAAAGAAACGCACAGGCTTTAAAGTATAGGGGCAGGCAGAATCAAATATGTCAAGCGAGGAGAAATTTTTCAATCGATGATATATATATATATTTTTTTTTACCACCGATGTACTGTCTGAGTTTGATTTGTACAGGCACTGGGAATGATTATATGCGTTGTACATGGATACACTAGACTATGAAATACCTGTTTTTGCTGAGAAACAAGGGCAGTGCAAATGAGGATTCTGGTCTTTGATATTTACCAAAATTACCCTGCCTTTAAATACTTCTTATTTTATGCCACCTTAGTATGTTGTTGTCTTTTGAACAGTACTTTGGTCGTTCTTGTAAAAGTCTTTATCTATAAGTTTATAATTATTGTTGTTACTCAGTTCTGCTTTTTGTCCAGATCTTTCCTTAAATCAGGATATTTTTTGTATAGATCTAATGTCACTTTTAAAATGTCTTGTAAGAGGTGAAGTGAATGACCAACCCTCTAGATTTCTATTTGTGGTGACGTAGAAAGTCTGCAACATCTCAAACATCCGATGTTCAGATAGCTTTATCTGCAGACCAAGAGAAAACTGCTAAGCACTTTTCATTGGTTTTTTTTTCTTTCGTCTTTTTCATACATCGCTGATTATTTTTCGTTTAGAGATTTAGCAGAGAAAATGTTCATGTACATGTACCATTTTTAAATGTGTCAGTGTACCAAGGTAAACGATAGTTAAGTTAGGCAAGGAATATTGGAAAAACAGTCGGGATGCTGTCAGCGAAAAAATTATTCAAATAAATATATACAATTAATACAGCAGTTGTGACGTTTATACAACAGAACTTTTTATAATGTGATGTTAATGGTTGTGTTTGGATAAACAAAAAATCCACCATTTGTCTTTTTTTAATTTTACTCATTTACCTCAAAAGAGCTATTTCCAAATTCCAATTAGCATTTTCCTGCACTGTTCACACATGTGGGTTGTTAGCCAACTCAGATGTTGTCTACGTGGCCAAAACCACCCCCACAAAAATAAACCCACACATGTATTTTAAACACAGTCCGTGAACTTCAACTGCCAGCCAGGTGGTCACTGTAAACTAGAGTCTGTGCCATCAAAGAATTAGCAGACTCAACATGCTGGTAGGATAGGTACACGTTTTCACTGTGTACGTTCACACAGGCTACGTTTAAATACATGTCTATGTATTGAAACAGCTCACTACGGAGCCTCCATATTGTGACAAAAGTTACGTTACTAGGTGTGGTAGCCGATACACTGTTGCCAAAACAAGATAGTGTTGGCGCGTTCAGAAGGTAAAATACATTGTTTAAAGGTTGTGCACGTGAAGTTAAACTGTTTGGTGCTTATATTTTCAGTTTCTGTGATACGTTGCTCAGGTATCTGTGATTTGATTTTGTTTTCGGTGTATGAGCAATGTGTACAGATCCTTCTCAGATTGATCGTCACTGATCTAGGAAATGTTTGATAGCACATTATGGCAAATTCAATCGAAAATGCTTATATTCTATTTTCCACTATTTAGTCATTCTTTCAGAGGGCCAGGCTGGGTACAAAAAAGGGACTAGTTAGCTTTCATGGATTTCTGGTGCATGAGTACGGGAAATAGAGTAAATTATTTTAAAATGTATGCAATAAATATTCAAGACGGAATTGTCCCGACCCCACTTTAACTGTTCTTTTCAGAACCACCACAACTCATGAAAAAGACTAGCCACATGGGCAAACCACACTGTCTAGATTTAGTAGTTTCGTTCAGTTCCAGTTGCCAGATATTTTGTCCGTGTCCGAGTCCTGATGGAAATGATAATGTACCCAACCTTGCAGGTAATACGTACAAGTGTAAATAATGAGCGCTGTATTAGGGTGGAGGACATGTGTTTTTGAATTGAAGATGACCGTGACATTGGCATGGAGACTGTATTATCTTACTAGGATGCGAACCTGATTATGAGTCACTCATTAAGGTTAATTTGTATCAGTGGTTAGCCGATTACAATTAAAGGGAATCTTCTCAATTTTTTATTTATTTTTTTCTGCAAGTGTGTAATTTCTCAAGGATATTTCCTGATAGTATAACAATTCATCTATAGTATGTTGGTGATTCGATACAATTAAATCATAAACTTTTGATCACAACACTGGAAATATTTCCGTTCTCTGTAACTTTCGACCGATACTACGGTCTTCATGAGCAGGATGACCCGAATGTAGCATCCGTGATCTTGCGAACATGTGATCAGGAGTCTATGACGCGGTGTTGGGATCACGTGTTCGCAAGGTCACGGATGCTACATTCGGGTGATCCTGCTGATGAAGACCGTAGTATCGGCCGAAGATTACAGGTATGGGAATATTTCCAGTGTTGTGATCAAAAGTTAAACATTTATTTGATATTTCCTGATGTCAGGATTTTCTCAAAATCTCCTTAAGCATTCAAATTTTCTTGAAAGGGGTGAAGCAGTCACCAAAGGGAGAAATTAGAGATTGTGTCCAAACCTGTAGTTTTGTAATTCCTGGCGATGCACAGAGTCTGTAAACTTCCTGAATTGTAACATCTGAGAGGTTCTGGGTTTAGAATAAGGGAGGACCCCAGGCCCGCAAGCCATTTTCAGGAACTTTGAAATTTGCCAAATCTCATCCCTGTTTTGGCAGGGTTTTTTTAAATTTGAAAATTTGTTTTAAGAGAAGGAGAGAGAGCCTCAGTTCTGGGTAAATATGGCAACAGAGAGTGTTTGTAATTTAATAATAGAATGGTTTAGGCCCTGTTTGAAAAATTGTCATATGCAGCCACAAGCTGAATTGCAACAATTATCAATAAAAAAGGTATAAATGTACCGAGATCAAGATTTTAGTTTAAAAACGAACCTAGAGGGTAGAAGTGTAAGGACCTCTTCCTAAAACCAACGATGGGCAATTTATATATGATCACTTTTGTAAACCCTAACCACCCTCAACCCATCAAAATCTAACTGCGATGTTTCAGTTGAATGTTGGACTGCCGACTTCACTAATAAGTTTCTACATATGGGATCAGGCATACCACCAACAGTTTCAAGGATTGAGTTACTGTTTGGGTTGGATTTTGTCTTAGTAAACCACTTAAGGGATTTGGGGTTAATTTAAGGGATTGTTAACATGAAGTGTGAAATTTGAGTTGCTTTCAATCTCCATAAATCAGGAAAAGTAGATAAAATAGAGGTCCAAGGTCTGGATAGGGTAAAAGGGAGAATGCAAAAAGAGTGTTTTATTTTGGGTCTTTGGTGTGTTTGTTACCATTGCTTGCTAGATCAAGCCAGATGGACCGTTTACTGTACATTTAGTCAACTCCCTCTTCCCTCACCCCTGAAAGTCCTGAATTACAAACAGACTTGACCGTAACCCTCGCTTTAATAAAAGACAACTTGAACTCCATGGAAGTCAACGATGGTGGGAAAATAACTGATTCTCATCCATTGTTAGTTTTTTTTTTTATTGGTGATAACTAGACATGTCTGGGACAGAAGAATATTGGTTCTCTTTGGCAATGATGTAGTGGTGTAGATTGCGTTCTAAAACATGCCCAGGGCATTATCAGCCAAAGCATATAGACAGTCTGCACACAACTGAGCAAACTTGCGGGCCCAGCCCTGTAGAAACTCCACGTAGTCTGTAAACACAACAGCAGTGGCATAGACAATCTCCCAGTATGACTGCCAACCGCAAGGGGCGGTGGCGTGGCCCAATGTGGGTCGTTTCTAGGGCTGACGGTGAAGTGTTTGTCACCCCAAGGGGGGAGTGAGTTGTGGGGCAGGTCCAGGCTAGTTATTTGGGGTGTTTGAATTGCGGTGGTGACCCGGTCGTTGTTGGAGGGAAACAATATGGCAGTGATTCAAAGTGATTGGTTGTTAGGGTGTAAAAATGTTGGGTCGTTTTGGCGGGAAATTAGAAAATAAAATATTTGTTTTGCTGTCAGTTGAGAAATAGAATCGTGTTGGTATATTTACGGATGCTCTGTTTGTTGAATACATAATCTGACTGATGGATAGCACTTTATTGACACTTGTGTGTTTTATTTATTATTTTCGACTTGGGGATAATTTGGCGGGAAATACAAATGTTCATATTTGTTCTGCAGTGGGCTGCTCTTGGTTGGACATTCTACACTTGTTAGGGGCCACTACTTCGGGTTTTTTAGTTGCTGTTTTTACAGTGATTTGGAAAGAATGGTGGGAAAGTAATGAATCATTTTGTAGAATTTTGTTTGGAAAATAGATCGTGGACGTGTCTTTTTTAGATTACCAGAGTATGAGAATGAATACGTGTATGTTTGCATGTACTCTTATTGGTGGAAGTATTGTGTTTTAATAAAGGACAAACATGCCCAGTGTACCCTGATAATTTTGAGGGAATTCTTTTTAGTAGAACTGAAGCTTGTGGAATAAGTTTCAGTACCATACAGTAATTCATTGATAATTTGGATTTGTTGCCTAGTGGAAACTTGTTTTTTCTCTCTCATTTGGAGACCCATAAAACATTGCTAAGCTATTAGACAAAATATCAGGGTTTTTTAAAAAGTTGATTAACGAAGTTGCTTATTTGGGGACTTTTTGTTACTATGTTATCATGTGTGTTAGACATAGGTGCACCATTCTGTCTGTATAGATCTTTCTCAAACTGTCAGCCATCTTTGTCTTGTTCCCTATGGCCAACAGTAGCCATAAATACTATTTCTCACTCTGCCAAAAAGGGACCAGGCTTTTTTGCTAGCCTCCCTTTGGTTGCGTTGAATTTAAAAATTGTTGGGGAAATTTTAAACAAGATGGCGACGGTATGACAAAGGCTTACAGTATCTACCTGCACTTACATTATATTCCGTTTGTCTGTCTGTCTGTCTTTCGTTCAACACGGACTTTGTAGTATCACAGTCCTCAGAGCACCTCCCTTCTTCATCGTCCATACTCAACGCACGACTCAATCCATCATCATGTTATACCGCCCTCGTTGGGGACGCTTTTTTGTTGGGTGCCAATGGCATCATACGGGACAGCATTAGACGTGGCGTAAGCGGGCTCTAATACTGTCTGGTAATGATGTTAATGGTGTTCAGTTGGCAGCAAGACACGTCCTGTTACGTTGCTATGGCAACTCAAGACTGCTGTATTGCCACCAGAGATGCGGGGGACGAGAACATTTCTTCTACTACTTTTCTCCACTTTAAATTTCAGTAAAATTTGTATTTAGTTTCTTTATAATAAATTAAAAATGTTAGTTCATCATCGATCTTTTGTTTTTTTACCAAAACCAAAGGTCATCATAAAGTTCATTCTGATCTTTATTTCTTCATCATTTTTTTCTTGTTTCTGTCATAAATTGTCATTTGAAATCATCATTGTAAAGAAGTTTTCGTTTGTAAAGGGTTTGCTGTTTAAGAAAGATCCGTCCACTTTTTGCGCTAAAATCAGATAAAACAGCCCTAGTTTAAGGGCCACCATTTTCAATTTGAAGAAGTTTTGAATTGTAACAGTGATCACTCTTTTGCATGACTTGTTAATGCAACTTGTCAGCATATTCTGCGCCATCACAAATTGAAGGCCAATACAAAGCCTTGCCACACCAGGCAGTTTTGTCTGTTTTGACAAAGTGCAGTTTCATGCCTGTACATGTATGTGTTGGAAATTTCAAATACAAGCAAACCTTGAAGTAATTTACCGTGAATGTATTTTGTACATGTGCAACAACAACTTGCACACAGGGGCCTAATTTCATAAAGCTTCTCAAGCACAAAAAGTAGCTAAGCATAACACATTTGTGCTTACCAGAATAAGGTAACCTGGTAACCAGCCAAAATGCCATGACAAATACCATCTGTGGCTGCTTTCCTGCTTAGTTTTTGTTGGCAGAAAATTGTAAAAGGAAAGTTTTTCTGCTGAAAAAAAACCAGCTCGTTGATTTGGTCCCTGGAGCTAAATAAATGTTACTTTATAATCATTTACCGGTGTAAAGGAACAGTACAACATTTGCAGGAATCCTCAAATGAGTATCCTAAATCCTGCCTGTGAAATTTTCTTTTTCTAAAGCAGTTGTCTTTTTTTAAACAAAAGTCATGTATAATTTGTATAATTAATGTACCCTTTGTGGTGGAAACTTGTGCTTTTTACATTCAAAGGACGCTAGTCCAGGAATTTCAAAAAGAATAATTTTTCAAAATAATTGTGAATTGCACTTGGATAAAAAGTGAGCTTTATAAAGTGAGCTTTGAAAAATTCTGAAAAGGCACGGATAAAATACTATTGCTACAAATGATGTGCTGCTCTTGTTAAATTAATTCTGCGGTAGAAAAGAATGCCATCTGGTCGGTAGTTTACCGGTTTAAATGCAATTACATATTCGTTGTGAAAAATAAGATTGATTGTTTGTGTCTGTGGTTTTAGATTATCATGTTTTATTCCAGAGAAATACTGAATTACTTAACCATGGTTGACACTCTGTTTCAATTCTTGTTACAATTATTTGATTTGCATAATTTAAATTATTGTCCCTCCTGCAGCATTCTCCCATTCGCAGTGGTCTGATGGCCAACTGCTAAATAATTTTGGGTTGAACAAAGACAAAATTGATGAGAGCGGGGCTCGAACCTGCGACCTCCAGATTAACTGAGCTATCTACCCCTTGAAGTTTATCACTGGATATTGCCAGATGCTAGTTAGTGGGCCTAAGTGAAGAATCTCTGTAAGTTGTCCTACCGATTAGTCTATGACTCCCTAAAGCTATATCAAAAAGTATTATGCAATATTTGCAAACAAAACTAACTGAATTACTGCAAAATACTGGACTACACAGATTTACACCCATTCTTGCATTTCGTTTTGAAGAAAAGTGAATATTTATATCATTTTCCACTGATTGTCGGCTGACAATGTCCAGAAATATTGCCTATGACTGACTCAATATATATTGCATTTTTCCACTTTATTTTGTTAGTGCATTATGTAAATTATACCTTTTTGTTATGCTCTTTTATAAATACATACACTGTACCGAGTATACTTTGTATTTGAAGTTGTTAATATTTTGTATTCTAAATTGTTTTCTCTCATTCTCTTTTACCAGTTTGACAAATTTGTGTGATTATTAATATGATTGTCATTATTAAAGGAGACCTAAAGATATGAAATAGTGTTCAATCTTGTGAAACAATGACTCCACTGGTCCCGTTGGCTCAGTCTCTGGGCAAGTTACAAAGAAACCCCCCTATCCCTGCTGTTGGGACGACTTTATTTACTGTTTTCAAACACAACAAATCCTCTTTATTTATTGAAAAAGAAATTATCTCCGGCTCCTGATTCGAGGAAACAAGCTCAGATAAACCAGTTCATTTATGATTTAAAAGCCCCAGACACTTTGAGGTTAAACAAGATTTCACCTTTAGGTTGTAAGTCTTTATCACTCAACACGTGCATCATTATCATGTTCCCAACCTTGATCAAGGGTATAAGGATTATCTGTGTAACAGACAAATAAATCAGCACCAGTCTAGCATTAAAGAGAAATGCACAGCTTTGTATCCCCCTTTTTTTCTTTTGGCAGGGAGTAAGTTGTAATTTTTATCCTCTTGTTTGTAACAAACACAACGTACAACCTACCCGTGATAATTTCATTAAATTTTGTGGTATCATTTTGTTGAAGACAAAGCAGTTTAAAAGGCCACTCTGCCTTTAAATCTCTCAAGCGTTCGCTGTTTTGAATTACTCCTTGTCCTTTTGTTAAGAGTTGTTCATGCACTAAAACACCCATGAAATTCATAATAATTTGTTTTGGAATTAAAAGGTGTTCATTTTTTGGCAACCATCAGTTTTTGTACTCTGTAGTCATGTTTCTTATTTGAGAATTTAGATTAAATGTTTTTAAAGTAATAAATGTATTTGTTTTTGTAAAAAGTGTGGACCGGTTTTTATGAGACAATTGAATAAAACACTATGACACATTCCAGCAATCAATTTTCAATCTGTCGTTTTGTCTGTTATTTTGTTATCAGTTGTTAGTTTGTTTAAGTTGTTCAAAAAAAAAAGGGGGGGATAAATTTACTAAACCTAAAACTTCCCCTCTCTTTCCCTGTTATCTTTCTCTTAACGGTGGTCTGCTGGTAAATTTACAAGGGTACAATTTTATACAGACTGTAAGCAGAAATTTTCTGCTTATGGAGGAGCCCAAAGCAAAGTTTCTTTTTCATAGTCACAGCGTACCAGAAGCAAAGCTTTTCCAGGATTTAGAACCTGTAAAGCCATTCAAACTGCTTTTTCCCCACTGACTGCATCTCTTTGGAACTCCTTGCCTGGTGCATGTTTCCGCCCATCGTACAATCTAGACTGTTTTAAGAGGAATATCAATTTCCACCTTCAGCTCCCCCGAGTTATTTTCATCTTAAATAGTTTCTTCTTGTAGCCGCTTACCAGGAGTGGCCTTACCTTGTTTCAGGCAAACTTACAAAAGCCAACTCAAAATAAACAAACAGATTCATTTGTAAGAAAAGGCAAGCGAACTTACTTTCGGTTCTGATAAAATTGATACATAATGCAACAATGCAAATCCATTGTGAACTCGCAATTGCTGAACAATCATGCACATGTGCCGTAAAATCTTTCCCACTAAATGCTTGCGCACAGAAAATAAATGATGCAGTCACCAAAGGGAGATAGAAATAGTTCACATTTTGTCCAAACCTGTAGCTTATTGTACTGCTGGTGATAAACAGAGGCTGTAAACCTATAGTCTTGGTGCAAGATGTTGTTTTTCATTATTACGCAACTTTCGCGATTTAGCACTCCGCGCCGCGCATATTACTTTTGAACAATGGTTCGTGGTTTTCAGAGAACGCCCTCAATCGGTGGAATAGTCGCAACGTGTGTAGTGTTGAGTGTATGTAGGTCCTATATGGTTTTATGGTTTTACTAACTCAACAAGAACGACTTGCATCAAGACTAGTAAACCTACTTAAGTCGTAACATCTGGGGAGATTTTGGAGTATAGAATTGGGGGGAACTAGGCCGCAAGCCATTTTCAGGAATTTTAACATTTTGGCAAATCTCATCCCTCCCTGATTCATAGATTCCAGCTGGCCAGTCCATCGCTTCCAATGTCCATTTTTTGAAAACAATTACCAGTACACATAATATTCTCATGCCTCGTACAGCTGATTGTAGAAAGATAACTTTAATAAGGTAAAAAAATAGTGTTAAAGCCAGTGGACTTAGTGCCGTGTAAACCAGCTGAAAAGCAAAAGATGAATCACAGGTTTTTTCAACGGTTGCCGCCTAAATTTACTGGGGATTGTCTACTCTGCTTCACCCCTGGACTGTTTTTTTAGGGCAGGGGTTTAAAGTGGGGCATTCTATATTGGTTGGCAACCCGTCTGTGTGTTTGTTGTTCCCATATAGAGTTAATTCAGACAGACTTCTTGTGCAAATAAGACATTGTTGATTGTCTGGTAGAAGTGCTTGGCAACTGGTGGCTACAACGGCGCCCTCGTTTGACAAAAGAATTATGGATGATGTTTCACTCGGCCCCACCGGTCCCATCCAAGACTTTTACGCTTGTTTAGGATGAAGTGATGCATGATGGGACTTTTATATACACACAATATGATAATGCATGGAGGCTCCATGGAAACGATCTTTTTAAACCAAACTTGCAAGAATAATGTTGCGTTCGAGCCGTGTTTTTAGTACAAGAATGATTGTCATTCTTTGCAATGGATTTACACAATAGAGCTACATTATTATTGATAGTCGAATCTTTGGTAAACAGGTGACCAGGGTTATTATGTCAGTGGAAATAGGAATGGGAATTCGCCCTTTGCATGGTCAGCCATTTTGCGTGTAGAGCCTGGGATTGGGGACAGCTGTGAACAGAAGCGTTATATTACTTTGTATTGTCACGGTAATGTAATGACACTTTCATCCAAACAGATACATTTATACAGTACAAATAAAGCATGAAGTCGAGGCTCTACACACGGATCCGTGCAAGTAAAAGCAAATAGATCACTAGAGGGCTAATGGGCAGCCTGTGCATTGGTCAGCCCATCCCAGCGCCTTTGGATGAGGCGCTGGGACTGAGCAAAGGATGATGTGCCTGTGGGAAAACACAGAGCACTATAAGCCTCAAGTCCTGAACAGTGTTTTATACCCCTTTGGGAAACATTAGGGAACTTAAATAAACACAACAAAATCATGCTTACGAGAATATTAAGGTAACCAGCCAAAATACCATTCCACTTGTACCATCTGTGACTGGTATCCTGCTTATTTTTGCTTAGCAGAAAACTGTGAAGCTTTATTTGCTATTTATGAGCAGCTCTATGATATTGGGCCCACGCAGGCAGCATCATACAAGCTGTACATAGATAATACTTAAGGTCCATGTGAATCTTGATTGATGTATGTAGTGTTCCCTCCGACTTTTCAAATTTAGGGCGGCCCACCACCAAATATTTTACTGTTGTTGATCTTGAATTTATGCCCCTTGTGGAAATGGGTTCCCCATGCACTTTTTCAGATATTTAAAAGAGTTTGTTGCATTCAAGCAGCATCCAGACTTTTCATGCACGCACTTACTTGTGACTGGCATAATGTAAAAATGTAATTGGATGCTATTATCGAAAACTTTAGTGAAATCTGTCTTTTCTATAAATGTTGATTGAATGTATCCCATTGAAAGTGAGACCTATCATTGTCACGTACCCCACGGGCATGTTAGTGATCACCGTGAAAATAGGTCATCTTGTAAAGGAGCCAGTCTATTGGTCTCATAATCCCCAAGTGTCAATGGTAGGCTTAAGACTTTTGCCCACGGCATTTAGTGCTGTGGGTGATCCTTGGTTTCACTGTGGTGTTCCGTGGTATGCTTTGTGATGTTCCAGTACAAATTAACACTTTCCTCTTTGCCACGGTCTGCAGAGCATACTGATCAAAACGTTGATTTGTTACACCACCATTTTTTTTTCTTCATAAAAGTTGATTAGAAATCAATAAAAGTATGCCAAAATACTTGAGTCTCCAAAGATCACCTTATGTGACTTTTTGAGATTCAAATTTTTGTGGTGTCCGTTTGTGAATACTGTGGCCAGAGATGCGGTTGATACCTGCCTTCCTTCACCTCGCTAAATGTGGATGGATTTCCCGGGTTCTTGATGAAAATACTTTGACAATTTGTTGCTGTTTTCTTAAACTAGCTGACACTTTCACATGTGACTTTTCTTGTATCTTTATTCATAATTTGATCTTTAAATTGGCTTACTTTGACAAATACCAATCTATAAACCAACTTTTGAGAGAAACATACATGTACATGTAGAAAAACTTTAATTGCAATTACCGAGCAAACTTTAGCACCAATTTCAACAATTAAAAAAAATGTTATATCTGAAAACTAAAGATGTATGTAGCCTTCTGACAGCTACAGTTGTCACCCACTCAGTTACAACACTTCTTGAAAATGTTACGATTCAACAGAAAATAAGCAAATGTTCTCAATGATTAAGGGACATGGAATTTGATGTATTGGCCAAATGCAGTGAATGCCGTTTGCCGATCCGCCCACATACATACCAAGACCTACCTCATCAAACCGTGATCAAACCATGGCTGTTAAGACTCTTGTATGACTTATAACAGGGAGCTTAGGCTCTCGGGACTTCTGAATCGTTCATTTTGGCAAAGCAGATTAAAGAATTTGGGAGGGTAAAGATTAAGGATCCATAAAAGATCTAACCCTAGGTTTTAATCCTAAAGGTTTTAATCATAACCTTTTACTACTGGTGAAAAAAAGATTGTTTATTGAAGAATTATGAGTCATTCGTAGTACACTATCCCTGCCAACCTTCATTATGATGATGTGTGCATTAATTTACATGGATCAGCCAGAATTGATTAAAAAAAAGGATGTCTAAATTAGCTATTGCAAGTTAGATTTGAATAATGGCTGTTCTAATGACTTGCTACATCACATGTAAGTCACAACTTCCCTGCTTACATTTTAATTCATTGGACTATATAGAGACAGTTGCTATGATTCTGTGCATGCTTTTGTATAGCAACCTCTAAATGAGCAAAGCCAAAATAATAAGAGACGTTTGATAATGGCGGGGTCCCATTCAACTGCCCTTTTCTATTGTTCTCAGCGATTGTTCTCGTCGCTGAGAACAATGGAAGAAAAATATCAGTGAGTTGGATGACTGCTATTGTCTCAAAAGTTTCCCATAGAATAGAGATGATGCCAAGATGCGTATTTGCATCCTAGTAATGGCGGGAAAACAAAGGGTTGATCTATGACATCCATCTGTGCCATCTATACATCTAGAAGGTTCCTAGGAATTCATCCTCTATGGGGTCCAGGGCCCAAATTCATGGCTCTGCTTTACCGCAAGCAAAGAATCGGTGCTTATGGAAGCAGGGAATTCCACCCTTACATTAAGCGTATTTCATGGGTTAGAAGGGAATTTTTGCTTGTGCGTGTGCGTACTCCATGTTACTAGGTATTCTTCACTTACACAGCTAGCGCAGAAAGCGGCCGAATGGTGATGGCAAGCGCAGAATTCGGTGGTAAGCAGAGCCATGAAATTGGGCCCGGTCCCTCCAGGTCTGCTGTGGTTCTTGATTTATGTTGATGTAGAGAGTCTGTATCCTCGATCCCTATGAATGTATGTAACAATCCCCATCCGGTAATTTGGAGGCTTTTTTTCAAAGGGCATACCGACATTGCCAAATTGTTTTTGGGGTTTTTTTTTCCTCATTGAAAGCTACAAGTTGTAGGCTTTTTGGATTTTAGATTGTTTTTCGCTGACCAGTTTTTGGCTCTGATGTATTGCAGGTATAAAGCTTTGCACTGGGACCCGTTTCCGTAGGTGTTCACCTTTTGTAAATGTACAAGAGGGTGTGCCAGTTTTAAGTTGACTGTTGCTAAGCAAATGTTAGCTTTCGTTTTCTGAAGTCTGAGTCACATGCGTGGTGGCCAACCGTCAAGGCAAACATTCATGACCCGATAGTTACAGAGGTGTGAATGTTCTCTCCTCTTGCCATTGGTTACAGTCATTAGAGGTGTACCAATTTCAAGGGGTGTCTACAGCATTTTATATCCCCATCAAGCTATCAAAATGGGTGACTATCCCATTTGAGGTATACCTTCATTTAATTTAAAAAACTCTTCTCTCAGTGAGGTTTAGTAATGTTCCCTTCTGGTTAACACTATGGTGACAATGACAGTATTCTATCCCAGTTGAAGTATACCTTCATTTAATTTGAACCCTCTTCTCTCATTTGGGATATTACGGGTCTCATTTGAGGTATCTTTATTTAATTTGAAACTCTCTTCTCTTTTTTTATCACTGTGGTGACATTACAACGACAGTAAACTCTCCCATTTGAGGTAGTATTTCATTTTCTATGAGCCTCCCCTTAATGAGGGTATTAATTTTCCCTCTGGTTAACACTATAGCAACAATGACAGTATACTCTGCCATTTGAGGTACACCTTCAAATAATTTAAATCCTTTTTCCCCCAATGGGGATATTGATGGTCCCCAATCAAGGGAGGTGGGACCCTTGGTCGCAATAACACCTCCTACTCTAGCACCTTTGGGTAGAGTGAAATTAGCGTGACAGGTAGGGCATAATGGAAGGGCGTATTATTGCGTGGGTGTTGACATATTGCCATGGCGATTGATCTGTTGCTATGAATCAGAGATTACATTCGCTCCACAAAGTAATTTCATGGAAATTGAGACGCTGATAGGAAGCATGAAATTCTGTTCTTATCTGGGTTTTATAAAGGATAAATCAAAACTACATTAATTTTGCATTGAAATTATTGTATGAGATGGTTCTCGCCAGTATACATGCACAATCCTTACGTATCTCTATTTTATATCTTGTCATTTATTTGATTTTATTTAATACAAGTTCGCACCAATACCAGTCTTGGTAAGGGCATGAAGGGGCTACAAGAAGAAAAAATTTAAGCTGAAAATAACTCGGGGTAGCTGAAGGTTTGAATTAATATTCCTCTTAAAACAGTCTAGATTTTAGCATGGAGGGAAATATGCAACGGGCAAGGAGTTCCAAAGAGATGCAATACGTGAAACAAAGCTGTTGGAAATACTCTGTGTTGTACGCCTTAGCAAAGCGAGAGTGTATGGGTGAGAACAAGCAAACAACCTGGTTTCACGCTCAAAACTTTAAGATTGTCCAATGGAAGTGCCCTTTGCAAAATGAAAACGGCCTTGAAAATAAAAATCCAGGCCTGATGCTAAGTAGACTTTTCAATATGTTTTTTTTTTTAAATCCTAATTCTATCATATTTTGCCCTTCCTAGTTTTGTGGTTTTCATGGCCCACCCCCTTTTTTCTCAAACAAAACCCCCCACCAAAAGTTCAGCTCACCTGTTGTACTTAGGCCATCTGGTCTGCAAAAGTGCACATGACATAATTGTAGAAGTGTCAACTTTACTGAGGTGACAAATAAATCATTAATGATAGATTGACTGGGTAAATAAAATAGGTGTGTATTTCCTTGTCGCTACCTAATAATAGGGAGCTTGTGCTGGGTACATGTAGAAACTTGCCCGTACCCCAAAAATGATAGACAAGTTAAGATATTATTTACTTTGGGAATCACAGAAAGAAAAGACAAACAATTAATTGTGTGAATTTATGCGAGAGATTGTTAAGTACAAGATTATATTTTAAAATAACAACATTTCTGGAAACTCCATTTTACCTGTAGTTTACCAGACGCTAAGTACAAGATTATATTAAAAAAATATAAGAGAAAGACTCTGCTAGGGACGAAACATCAGGCCACTGACTAATTTTTGCATTTAGATGTACCCCCCACAGGTCCTTTTGGTTGGTAAGCGGTTTGCAACAGCTAATTCTATTTTCTAAATAAATTTGAACTACACTTTTGGAAGCTCCATTTTTCTGCAGTTAACCAGACCCTAAGTACAAGATTATATTAAAAAAATACAAGAGAAAGACTCTGCTAGGGACGAAACATCAGGTCACTGACTAAATTTTGCATTTAGACGTACCCCCCACAGGTCCTTTTGGTTGGTAAGCGGTTTGCAACAGCTAATTCTATTTTCTAAATAAATTTGAACTACATTTTTGGAAGCTCCATTTTTCTGCAGTTAACCAGACCCTAAGTACAAGATTATATTTAAAAAATACAAGAGAAAGACTCTGCTAGGGACGAAACATCAGGTCACTGACTAAATTTTGCTTTTAGACGTACCCCCCACAGGTCCTTTTGGTTGGTAAGCGGTTTGCAACAGCTAATTCTATTTTCTAAATAAATTTGAACTACATAATTTTTGGAAGCTCCATTTTTCTGCAGTTAACCAGACCCTAAGTACAAGATTATATTTAAAAAATATTAACTTAATTTTTAGAAACTCCATTTCCCAGTAGTTTACCAGACCATTGGTACAAGATTATATTTGAAAAAAATAAAAATAATTGGGAGCTCCGCTTTCCTGTTGTTTACCAGATCCTCATATTTAGGTGCAAAGAGAGCTAATAAACTGCCCTCCTGTAATTATTGAGAAGAGCTCTTTGCACTCCTCAGATTAGAGTTATTTCTAAGTCTGTGATTGTGGTTTTTAGTCTACCTGATAGCCAATTAATTTTTGCCTGAAATAGCGCCCTCTTGTGGATTAACCTTCGTCTTTGATTGCGAGTAAGGGCCTGTGATAGCCAATCTGTACATGTAGGGGGCGTTTTGCACGACTGATAAAGAGATTTAAACTGTGATCTCAGACTTAAAATGTAGTCAATCCTCAGAACCAAACTCCACACATTTGGTCTCACAAGTGAAATGAAAATTTTTGACTAAATCTAACTGTTCACGATGTTTAATAATTTAAGATATGTACAGTAAGTACCTCTGTATAATAAGTCATGCATGCACTTTACCAAATTTTAGTTACATTGTATTGGCAGGTTTTTTTTTTTTTACATGATCAAAGGAAATAAATGCCACATCGGTAGTTCATTTCATGCTGTGAAAAAACAAACTTCTTCTTCCAAATCGTTTCAAACTGTAGTCTTGATCTGCAAAGCTAGTTTTTTGCATTTAGTCTTCAGTAGAGCGCAACATCCACAAGCTCGGAGAGACTGGTGGGTCGCAAGTTTCCAGATCTAATATTAGACGTTAGAGGGCATAACATTGACCGGCTCAAAGGGACTGAGCAAGTGTACAAATCCAGATGTTTGTTTGATACAGATACTTTTTCTCCAGTAGTTTGGGTTGCAACATTGTCGATCTCGCAGTAGCAAAACGAGCGTCGCCAAACCTTGATGGTTGTTTGGTACAGATATCTCTTCTCCAGTAATTCATGTTGCGATATTGTCGACGACATGTTAACAAAATAAACATCACCAATCAAGACTAGAAGGCTTGAAGCAGAAGAAATTGATCACAAACTTCTAAAAATAATTGGTAAAATTAGACACAAACTTTTTTTAAACATGATCCTGCGTGTTTGAAATAAAACAAACAGTAACAAAAACCCAGATACGCAAAGTAGATTTTCCAGTTGACTACATTTTTCACTCATTCATTGATCAATGCATTCATTCATGTTCATCATCATCCTGCGCATTTGATATTTAGACTTGAGCAGTGGCGGACTAAAGACAAATGAACTGGTCTAAAGACAAATGAACTGGGTTAAGCAAACCTTCCATGGACAGATGGCCACTGTTGCAGTATTGATCTTTACTCTAAGCTTTGTCTGCTGTGGAGGTTTCTCCTGTTCTAATTGACGAACCCCTCACTTAAAGTAAGTGTATTGTCAGTGAAATAATAGCTGTAGAAACAAGGATGATGTAAGTCTTGTATGCAAGGTAAACAACAAAAAGGTCATTGATTTTGCCCAAGAGGTACATGGATAAAGAATAAAGCAATGGATAGGTGTATGTGTAGTGTAGTGTTATGGAATTTCATAGAAAAATCCACTTGCACCTTTGTTTGGATTTTAACCCATAACCTTTTGAATTCTGGATGATTGGAATTTGAATCTACAACCCTAGGTATTAGGGATAGTTGGGATTCGAACCCACAACTTTAGCTCTGGATGGTTGGGATTCAAACTCACAACCTTAGGAATTATTGATGATTGGAATTTGAACCCACAATGTTAGGAATTCTAGATAATTGGAATTCAAACACACAACCTAGGTATTTGAGATAAATTGGATTCAACCCACAACCTTAGTTTTTGATGATTGAGATTCAAACTCACAGTCCTGGATGATTGGAATCGGAGTCCACAAGTTTAGGAGTTCTTGTTGATTGGAATTTTAACCTATAATGGTAGGAACTCTTGATGATTGCAACTGATGATTGAAGTTGGTTTATATAGTGGACTTTTTTCTAGCTATCCCCTTGTCTTCATAATCCCTGCTTACCCCCTGCCTTCTCTGAATGCTTTCTGCTTTTCTCCCTCCACTCTCTCTATTCATGTATTTCCACTTGACTACTCATGCAACTCTTGTCTGCTTGTATTGTGTGTTGTCATTTAGCCTTCGAGAAAGACTCTGCTAGGGTCGAAACGTCAGGCCACTAACTTATTTTTTGCATTTTTTCTAGTAAAGTAAACTTTTTTTCTAGTGAAGTAAACTTTTTTTCCATATGCAACAAAATTGAATTGTAAATTGTGGATTCATCTCCCTGCTCAAGAACTTTTTCCTTCAAACAAAAGGCTAGTCTAAATAAATGTGGTTCAATTCAACCAGTTGCACTTGCCAAAAAATGAGGAGGATTTGTTTCGAACATAAAATTGCAACAAGAATCACTGCTGTCTGTGTTCCATTAATTTATAAAAAAGACCAGAACATTTCACTGTAGTAAAGTCCACACAATGTCATTAAACATTAGGGCCCATAGCAAAGAGGGTTACCAACAAGTGCATGTCTTTTTCTTTGCATTTTTTTATTTTTTTTAATGTAACATAGATAAATTCCATGGTGCACACTTTATGGAAGTACCAGTATTTGAACAAGATGAAAATGTTAATTTGTCAAACTTGGGTTTAGTGCAGCAACACCTAAGCCTGGCAATCAGCCAGCTTCCATTATTGAAGCATTAGGCTTAAAGGTGAATGAAAGGGCTGTGTCTGACTTGGCGGCTGTGGCTGTTGCTATGGACTGCCTATGCTTCAATACAATGCTTCTAGCCAAAGACACTTGGGGGAGGGGAAATCAGGGGGGAACTCTTGGTAAGAAGTGAAGAAAAGTAATAATTTAGGTCAAAACATTTGTATTGAGTTACCGAAGAGTAGAGTGTTTTGAATTAGGTATGGGGAGGGTGTCATAGTCAAAGACGCTAGGGGGGTCGGGTTGTAGTCCAAAATAAAGGGATCCCTTAATTAAGAGGTGAAGAAAAATCACAATTATTCCAATAGTCAGTGTCAAAAATCTCTCATGAAGTTGGGGTGTGTAGCTCAGTTGGTAGAGCGCCAGCACGTTAATCCAGAGTTCGCACGTTTTTTAGAATTTAAATTTACTCAGTCAGTTTCCCTTGTGGTTACTGTTTCCTCGCACAACTTTATTCTCTCCCTCTTCCTACATGTACCACTCCCCTGGATTACCTCATCTTTCCCATATTGAACCAAAGTTATGCATATTCCTACACTTACCAAAAACTGTATTTTATCCTTTTTCTATTGCTTTGCCTTTTAGCGGGCTACAGAGTTTAACAGTGGACTGCGGGCCTGAGGCCAGTAATTTCAGCATCGGGCCAGCAGACCTGTAAAACTATACAAGTCCAACAGTCTAGTGTTTTTCAATTAAATAATAATGCCTCGCTATTTAATACCATCAATACTATAAACTGTATTCAAATGTTGCCTTTCAGTATTGTAAATACCTATCAACTCTGTTATTAGTATCAAAGTAAATTCACCCAAACAGTAAGTTGAAATCTTCTCTCAGTGCTTATTCAGTTTACTTGTTAAACTTTCAAGAAAGTTCTTTCTCGTTCAGGTTCTGGTCGTTTGAATTGAATTTTAGTCCGGTAAAGATTTTCAGCTACATGTACGAGCCCTGTGGTCTTGTGAAGTTTTACCCCAAATTTGAGCCCTGCTTTTGTAGCCTCGTTGACAGAAAGAATAGGCCGGTTTATTTTCAATACAAGACATAAAAACTGGAATTCTTTTTCAGGGTTTCTTTGAAGGCTTACTTCCTTGAGGAGCACACTTCTCAACTCACTCTAAACTCCCAATCATAAACCAAACTCATCAACAACATCTTCACTTTGTCGAGTTCGTAAACAACAAAAGTGACAGATTACCAAGGATTCCGTTCGTCATGTTTGTGGAGTGTGATCGAGTGGACCCTTTAATCTCGTAACGAACTTGTCAATCAAGCCGAGTTGAACTCATTATGAACAGTGAATGAGTCCCTCAAAACAACCACTTGACCTCAACGGAGAGGTTTCGGTTGGAAAAGGAAAAATTGGCGGACTTTTTGTTGTCTATATTTGAACAGTTTGTACTGAACTTTGTCTGCGACTTAAAGGTGTTCAGGGCCCAATTTCATAGAGCTGCTTAAGCAGAAAATATTGCTTAACAATTGTCTGCTAAGCAGAAATGAGCAGGATACCAGTCAACAATTGTACATGTGACATGGTAATTTGGCTGGTAACCTTATTCTGGTAAGCGAAATGTTGTTGTGCTTAGCTACTTTTTGTGCTTAAGCAGCTCTATGAAATTGGGCCCTGCAGGTGTTTTCAGGGCCAGAAATTACACTGTCTTGGGTCTTGTTGGTGCCCCTTCAAAAGTTTCCAAAGACCTTTTTTTCCCAGTGGAAGTGCCCTTTGTAAAATGAAAATGGCTTTGCCCTCTCAAAGATGAAATTCAAAGACCTGTGTCAGTAATGCTTAGTAAAAGAATCCAAATTGTGATAATTATTCATTCAAATTTACATTCTGTTCTGGGCCAAATTTTATAGAGCTGCTTATAAGCACAAAAACTTGCTAAGCACGACAAAATTATGCTTACCAACCAAAATAACATGTCATAATGTACAATATGTGACTGGTATTCTGTTTATTTTTGCTTAGCAAAAAGTTGTTAAATTATAAAATTGGGACCATGGTCTTTCCAATTTGCTTCTACTTCCCCCACCCCCACTGGAAAGAATAACAGATCACAAATAGATTGACGCAATAATTGCATCTGAGATAATTGCTATCCCAGATACAATTAATACGTCAATCAAATTGTTTGTTGTGTTCGCTGCTAATTGCAGGGTATGAAATGGCCTCTCATCACCGGATGCGTGTTTTTTTTTAGCGGTTAAGACAATTCTGACTTCAATAATAATAATAATAACCAGTTCTTATATAGCACATTTTACAATAACGTATCAGTGCGCTTTACATTAGTGTCCTGGTCATCATTGGGCCAATAACAATCCTTTAATCTTTCTCAGCTCCTGGGAAGTATACAGCCCCGAGCTACCATGGCGCTCAGAAGGCTTTTTCAAACACAATATCAACCTCTACCCTCGCAGGTACCCATTTATACCCCTGGGTGAAGAGAAGCAATTATAGCGAAGTGTCTTGCTCAAGGACACAAGCATCACGACCGGGACTCGAACCCACACCCCGATGACTAAACCACCAGAACTTGAATCCGATGATCTAAACCACTCGGCCATGACACCCTATAAGAATGCAAGGGTCTTGGGTTCAAATCCAAAACCTGATGTTTAAAAATGTGTAATGGATTTTTCCATTACTTTCTTGGCACTTCCATGACTGATTGAGCTTAAAACTTCACAGTTTGTTTATTTCATGTACATGTTGATTTACATGTGGATACTGGTCTCTGATAAATACCAAAGGTTGTCCAATTGCTTTGAACAGGTTCTTGAGCAAACACAAATTTTAACGGGAATGCTACTTAAACTTGTTTTATATATGATGTTTGTTTATCATTTAAAATGTAATTTAGATATTTTTACGCTTCTAAATTGTTAGTAATTATCAATATTAAAAAAAAGGATTTTGAAAAACAAATAACACTTCTGCCGTTTGTGGCGTATGTCAAAGTAACAATACTTTGACGTCATGTGGGAGTTTGCTTTATTATAACTCCATGCTGCAACAAAGCAGCTATTCAAAATGGAGCTCCCACATAATGACATTACATGAGTGATGACGAAACATGGCTTTTCGGAATCTTTCTAAAAAGCAAAGGAGAAGGATATTCAAAAAGATTTTTTTTAACACAATTAAATTCTGTTAAGCTTATGTGAACTAAATTTCCTTATTTGATTGAAAACAATTTTAAATGATTCAGCGAATATCACTTGATGCCGTTTGAGTTCAAGTAGGTCTTTAAAAACTAATCACTTATTTATTTATCTCCTTTTTTTTTTTTTTTACTTGTTTTTAATCACAGAAAGACATGAAACTTTTCAAGAACCTGAAGAAGAAGAACCTGGATCTGATAGACCCTGAGCAAATGTGGGAATTGAGAATGAAATTTCTTGAGAGGATCAAGCACTACTATGGAGTCCCCTATGGCAGGAAGTACCACGGCCCAGACAGTAAGTAACTGCTGAGCTGTGTATAGACCTTTCCATTGTTGATAAACAAAGTGCGCGCCGGTTGGCATGGACAGCCGAATATTAGCAAAACAATCAATCGTGTTAAAACAAAATTGTGACCAAATTCAACATTTTCTGTAAAGATTCATATGAACTGAAATACCTCCCATGATTGGTTGATTTGTTTCCAACAATTTCAACACTATTTTTGAATGTTTGTGTAACACTGCTACAAACTGTGGCAATCTGTTTTTGATTTGCAGTTATGGCTTTCCATACTTTTCCAACCTGGGTTGGCAAAAACTCGGGCTGTGACGTTGCAAAAGAAAGGTCTATTGAGAGAGTTTTCTTTGGTCACGTGGTTGCTGGGCGCCATTTTTTGGTCCAAATGCAGTACAACCCAATGGGCAGACTAGTCTGGCACCCTGTCATCGCCAATGCATTTTTTGGTGACATAAAATGGCTTCTAATCGCAAGTTGTGAGACTCTGACTGGGGATAACCTTAAAAGGTCAAATATATATATATTTTTTGTACAAGTTGTTTTTTGGGGGAGTAAAAACAAATTCTAGTAGATTATTTGTAGCTTTTGTTTCCTCAGTGTTGATTCAACTGTAATATTTTTTATATTTATTCATACACCTTTGTGTGTTGAGGCATTGTATATTCAGTGCTTTCCCACGTCCTGTAAAAAAAATCCACAGGCATACTACTCAGTTGGGATTTGAACCCTCAAACCTCTCATTCTGGAGCAGTGACGAGTGCCCAGTGAGCCAGTGCGAATCTCATAACTAGCAGAAATGTTAATTGCATCAGGGATAAAATTTGGTTTAACGTACACTGATGTGTGATAATCACTCTGGAGTAGCACTGTAGGAATATCAACATTGTTTTTAAACACCCTAGCTCTGAAGCTGGGTGAACACTTATGAGTCTTACCCCCCCCCCCCCCCCCATACTTTGTTTGACCATGACAATGTTGAAATTTCAGACAACCCCTTGACTAAGTTCAATAGAAAAAAACTTGTTAAAATTTCACTGTAACTCTTGTATCTGGCGATGACATTCATCCTTCCGTGGCCGAGCGGTTGAGTGCATTGGACTAAGTTCTGGTGGCTGAGTCATCAGTGTGTGGGTTTGAATCCCGGTCATGACACTTGTGTCCTTGAGCAAGACACTTAACTATAATTGCTTCTCTTCACCAAGTGGTAAAATGGGTACCTGTGAGGGCAGAGATGGTTCTTGTGAATGATTTTGCTTAGTTTGCTGAGATGGTTTCAGAAATGAAATAAATGGCCCAGTGACCAGGGGTAATAATTGCGCTATATTATAGATATTAATATTATTCATTCTCCGACCCCCCCCCCCCCTCCCCTACAGGTCCCGATTACAATGCTCCTTTGTACTTGGACTGCTGCGGTCTCGTCCGTCGAGCCCTTCTAGATCTAAAGGAAGACTTTGGCTTCAGAGTGGGACGATGGAACCAAGCTTACCAGTACGACACTCTGCCTATCACGATACACAGGGAGGAGGACATGAAACCTGGTGACCTCGTCTTCATATCTGCTGTCTTCTTCAACTCAAAAAGTAATGCAAGTCACCACTTAACTTTAGCGCTCATCCAGCACTTCCTGGTATATTTCACAATTCACACATAATAATAACAATAATAATGGACATGTGAGCGCCATGTCTGTCAGAAAGACACTCCTGGCGCATAGAAAAGGAACTCTGCTAATGACAGTACTTAAATCTAAGACTGAACAAGTGAGTTTTCAAGTTAGTTTTGAAGCTGGAGAGAGTGTATTCATTTGAAGGCTCGGTTCTTTATACCGCAAGCCACGACCCTACGCGGTTTTAAACATGCATTTTGGACCTCGCCACTTTTTTATTCCCTTAATAATAAAAATGTTAATTGGTATTGGAACTTTGCAGAGGGGTCCAAAGCAAGAGCACCGAGGCAAATGCTCTGGGTGCTGTTAGTTAATTGGAGACCTGCAAACAAAACCTTTCTGGCAAAAAAATTGTTTAAAAAGGAAATGAAATAGTTAATTTTGAACCTTTTAATAGTATTTTCTGTGACGTGTTTTGTTGCTGTTCCTTTTACTTTGAATCACAAGTCAGATTGATCACTGTCTTCCCTCTTTTCCCTTTTCAGGTAAAGCTCAGTTGCACAACTTGGTTCATGTTGAAGTATGGGCAGGCGAGGGCAGCAAATCAATCGGAGCACGGTGGCAGAAGGGACACGTTCAGCTCTTCGACTCCTACATGTTTGAAGCCAAGAGTTATCACAGTATGGTGTACCACTTTAAATCCATTGATACATGGCTACAGGGTGTATGTAAAAGGTATGTGAGTTTTTGTGACTCATTAAAACTCATTATGGGCTTCTCAGAGCTGAGTCGTTGTCACACACATAAAGTGTCTGTGACTCACCAAATGTTAGCACAGTATGGTGTACCACTTTAAATCCCTTGATACATGGCTACAGGGTGTATGTAAAAGGTATGTGAGTTTTTGTGACTCATTAAAACTCATTATGGGCTTCTCAGAGCTGAGTCGTTGTCACACACATAAAGTGTCTGTGACTCACCAAATGTTAGCACAGTATGGTGTACCACTTTAAATCCCTTGATACATGGCTACAGGGTGTATGTAAAAGGTATGTGAGTTTTTGTGACTCATTAAAACTCATTATGGGCTTCTCAGAGCTGAGTCGTTGTCACACACATAAAGTGTCTGTGACTCACCAAATGTTAGCATTTCCCTTGATACATGTACATGGCTAATATTTGTATTTCCTCTAAAATGCAGCCATTGCCCAGAGCATCCGTGGAGGGTGACAACTTACGAACCGAGACAGAAGTCCATCTTTTCCCTCCAGGATGAATCTGATAAGGGTCAGGCAGCTCAAGACACTTCGGACACAGAAGAAGATGATGATGGAGAAGATGATGACGTAAACAACAACACCGTTGAGAGTAACATAAATAAGATGAGCCAACCTGATTTAAATGCCCCAGAGACAGGTATCTCTCGAGAGGATTCCCAAACATGTCCACAAGATGAGGAGATGAAGACTGGCAGTGGAGACCTTCCTCAACGGTTTGAAGAAGGCAGCAGCGTTGAATCCTTAAGGCGTGAAACTGCCAATGGCTGCCGGGACGACGACAGTTGCCGTGACGACTCATCTGAACCTCAGGATGGGAATGAGGGAAAGAAGAAAGGCTCAACAGAAAAAGGTTTATAATGAAAACTTTTACCGTTGTCTGGCCATTTTGATATTTAGCCATCCACAGTGCAAGTTTGCCAACCTTGGTCGGCGAAAGTTCATGGTGCACCCCAGTAAATAGTTGCCGAACCAACTCGTCGAGCTTGGAGGCGACAGAAATATAGAGTCAATACCTTAAGGGATAGTTGAAAGAGGGTCCAATATAGATAGGTTGCAATATGACGTAAATCGGCCATCTTTACGGGTAATTTGGAACACACAGTCATGCGTTACGCGTGAGAACGGCGTGCAGTACGCGCACATTTCACAAAACTCATTGCGTGATTGGTTAGTGAATGACGCGGCTGCGTTAATAATTTGAGCGCTTGACGCGCCTGCAAGCCAAGATGCGATTTGCCCGTAAAGATGGCGTCTACTGGGAACTATCTATTGTGTGAGGGTTATTGACTCTCACTGTCTCAGTTTGGGGTGGTTTGGGTAAGCTAGGCCCTGAAAAATGTGTCAAATTGTTTCTCACAAGTTAAGGGCCCCTTTCAAAAGATGGTCGTTTTTCTGTAGCTCGAAAAAACCCTGACTCCTGGTAAAGAACAAAAGAGAAAGTTAAGATGTCATTTCACATTTCTATTTCAAAAAGACTGAGAGACTTCTAAATATTTGTGAGTGATTTTAAATATTTATCGTGGGCGTCAGATTCCCTGGGTGTTAATATTATGGGGGGTGCATTTTTATTTTTATTTTATTTTTTTTGAGTGGTGTAATCATTTCTGAGTTTAGGGAATCTGACAAGTAACTTGTTCACAATAACTTTTCCTTTCTGCATTTCCAAAAGCTTGATTTAAAACAAAAATTATGCTCTTTTTGTAGACAAAATACAAAAGAGGTCCAAATCTTCAGTTGACCAACCATCAGCGTCTTCGCAGAAAGGCTCCAGAGGTAAAAGCCATGATAAAGAAGAGACGCCCGACTCATCAGGACCTAAGAGTGGGACCACGCCAAGAGCTAGTAGTTCCAGAGAGACTGGGCCGGCTTTTTACATCGGAGGAGCGAATGGGGTAGCCCTGTAAGTTTGGACAGCTCTTTTAAAGATCTTACCATTCATTTTGATTTAGACTGAATGAGATATTTAATTGTTGTTAAGCAGGAATGTACCTTCATAACTGATCAACTGAATCGTTTTTTCCTGCTTTGTGTTTGAGTACTGGGCCCAATTTCAATGCTCTGCTTACCGCAGAATTCTGCGCTTACGGTCCATAGAACTATGTGTTTTACTGGGGGCCGTAAGCACAGAATTCTGCAGTAACCATGAAACTGGACCCTGGTCATGACACTTGTGTTCTTGAGCAAGAAACTTATTACCACAATGACTTCTCTTCACTCAGGTGTAAATGGGTACCTGTGAGGGCAGAGATAGTTCTTGCGATTGGTTTAGCTTGTTGCACTACATACTAGGCAGCACAGGCTGTATACTCCCCAAGGAGCTGAGATGGTTTAAGGAATGAAATAATGACCCAGTGGCTAGGAGTAATGAAGTATGCCATGAGCGTCAAAATTGGCAGCTACTGGTGCCATTGAAATGTCCGTTATTATTAATATTATCATTATTGTTATTAACATTTATTTTTATTATAAAATTAGTGTATTCTCACCTTGCTTCTGGCACGCAGATTTACTTTCTTCTTAAACTGTTTATTGACCACCTATTGGAATGTGATGTCTTCTACCAGATCATTCCTGGGGGTTTTTTTTCTCTAAGAACTGCATCGTAATTTATTTTAATTTGTTTGTTTATTTTGTAATACTTTTTTGTTTACTCATTTGCCAGTGTGGAGGAGCCACTTTTGGCAAAAGGTTGGCATCGAATCCACGACCGGACGAGTAACAACTTCAAGCTGAAATGGGTAGAACTGAAATCTCACATCCATTATAATTCATTTAAACCAGGTGAGTATTCTTAGATACAGAATGAGTAGCCCATAATGAGTTTTAATGAGTCACAAAAACTCACATACCTTTTACATACACCCTGTAGCCATGTATCAATGGATTTAAAGTGGTACACCATACTGTGATAACTCTTGGCTTCAAACATGTAGGAGTCGAAGAGCTGATCAACGTGTCCCTTCTGCCATCGTGCTCCGATTGATTTGCTGCCCTCGCCTGCCCATACTTCAACATGAACCAAGTTGTGCAACTGAGCTTTACCTGAAAAGGGAAAAGAGGGAAGACAGTGATCAATCTGACTTGTGATTCAAAGTAAAAGGAACAGCAACAAAAAACGTCACAGAAAATACTAATAAAAGGTTCAAAGCTAACAATTTCATTTCCTTTTTAAACAATTTTTTTGCCAGAAAGGTTTTGTTTGCAGGTCTCCAATACGGGTGACTCAGTTTGACCATGAGAGGCTGGTCTTAATAATATTATTGTTCTGATGTATTTCTGGTAATGAAACCAAGGATACCTCATAAATGAACTTAATCACTGTAGCTCTCAAGCCTGACAGAACCTGTTGACAAGGGTGCTTTTGCTATGTGAACCAGAAACGCCAGAGTTAACCCCTACTCTTCCACGATAAGTGTTCTGGGTTCGTGTACATGCACTCCTGGTACACATGACCTACAGTGCAATGTCCCATCGAAAGGACAAAGCCATTATGTTAAAGTATCTTGCTTAAGGATACAAATGCCAAGACCGGGTCTCAAACCCACACTCTGCTGATCAGAAACTCCAGAGCTTGAGTCCAGTGCTCTTATTCTCTCTGCCTCGGGCACACCACTTTGGCACACCACTTTGGCACACCACTTTGGCAGTGTGTTATGGGTCAAGCAATATTTTGACTAAACAGCTTTTTGAAATCTGTCTTTCATAAACAGTAAAGAAATATTCACAGACTAAAAGAGTAACAATGGATGATGTTTGACCTTCAACCTTAAGCTTTTCCTTGACCTTTGCAAGCCTAGCTCTTCAACTAATGACTCTGCTATTGTGTGCTCCCCCCCCCCCCCCATCCCCCAGGAGAGCAGCTTGTCAACCGCATTCCAAACACTGGTTCCTTAGCAACCAAGGTGGGTTTGCAAGAGACACTACGAGAGTACGAACGAGTCAGCGAGAGGATGCAGAGAGGCAAGAGCAGCCGCATCTTGAAGATGGAGAATTTCTTCCCCGAGTCTTTTGTTCTTGACAACAAAGCAGACAGGGAGGCCTTTTTTCAAACTCACAAAGGTATGGGGCTGAGGGGAGGGAATTTTTTTTTTTTTAGAAAGCTTATGGTTAAGTGTCTTGCTTAAGGACACAAGTGTCAAGACCAGAGACTTTCATAAAGCTGCTTATTGCTGAACAGATTTCTGCTAAGGGAAAAACTAAGCAGGATACCAGTCAAGGAGGAACATTTGAGATTGTATTTGGGCTGGTAACCTTATTCTGTTAAGCAGAAGCGTTTTGTGTTTAGCTACTTATTTTAAGTAAGCAGCTCTATGAAATTGGGCCCTGGACTTGAACCTACACTCCTCTGATCAGAAATGCCAGAGCTTGAGTCCAGTTTGTTTGACAGCTCAGCCACGAAACGACAACCCCAAATAGGGAAAACCAATCTAATCTGGTTGGGGCTGAAAAACCATTCCACACTCAAGGCTCAGTCAGAGGTGGGATTTAAACCTGGACCAACAGAAGTAAAAGGCAGGTGCAAAGCACCACAAAGCCAACCTGATCTCCCTGATATTTTCATTCCTCCACTATGATAGAGGCAATCCTTTATAACAATCTCTTACATGTATAAATCATTGATCAGAGGGGGACATATGGATCAGCAAGCCCAACAGCATGAACCAAGGCAAAGGTATCTATCTCGTGAAGGACATAACGGATATTCAGCAGAAATATCAACAGCAAGAGGAGAGCGGAACGACACCAGGTCTCCGCAAAGGCAGTCAGTCCAGACTCATCCAAAGGTAAACAATCTTGAAATTCTACTCACCAGTTTTACTGTGACTCTTTTCAGCTGTTATCAGTAAAGTAATTGAAATAATAATAAGAAGAAGGTCACATGATGCGTCCTCACATAAATGCGTTTTAACATTTTTCTGGTCAACCAGATACATACCAAATCCACTTCTTCTAGAGTGTAAGAAGTTTGATGTGCGAGCCTACTTACTCATTGCCTGCACCACACCCTATGTGGTCTTCTACCATCCTGGCTACCTGCGTCTGTCATGTGACTCCTACGATCCAATCAGTGACGACCTAAGCCTTCATTTAACCAATCAGGTAACTGTTAACACAACTTTATCAACTATCACTATTGGTGAGTCTTTATGCAATCTTGGTGGATTGTGGGACGTTGGTATTAATCCGCCACCATTTGTTTCAACTGTTATAATCTTTCTTTGACGTGATGTCATTTGGAAGTTTTCTGAAAAACATTTGCGTAAAATCATTGTTCACTTTGGAAGCACTCATTTTCCATTACATAGATTTTGCACATTAATTGCTTGTGCCCTTTCTCTGGTAACTTTTCGTTGAATTCTTCTTCCGGCACACGACCAACTATGCTTGAACCAAGCAATAATTAAACCTACGATAATTAACTGTGTCAGTCGTTTCACACAATGGGTGACTTGAAGACACTAGGTGGCGGCAGACTTACCAGGTAAATAAACATTAAACAATGACAATTTACGTGGTAAGTCTGCCGGCACCTACCTGACCTAGCTTCCAAAGTCTCCCGTTGTCATGCATCCCTGAAGGTCAAGCGTTGGAAAGAATGTTATGATTTTAAGTTCTAGCTTGAATTCTCTGTTTGTTGTTATTCCAGTATCAGCAGAAGAAGAACCCAGGGTATCAAGATATGAAGGAAGACACTGTATGGAGTATGGATAGGTTCAATGATCATGTTAACTCTCTGGCAAAGGAGAAAGGACTCCCGAGAGACTGGGTCCATAACCAGTTTACTGTAAGTCAGGGAGCCCACCACTCCCACCCCACCCAACCAAAACCCAACTAGACCCCCAACCAAAACCCAACTAGACCCCCAACCTAACCAACACACCCTTCCGCAACAAACCTACACCTCACAAGAACTCACACCCTAACCCCAACCAATAGCTCACACAAACAAACCAGAATCTCAGTTCACAACCAACACCTCAACCCCAGCACCACCTCAACCCCAACCCACACACAAACCCCAACTCGCACCCCACCCTAACTCACACTCAAACCCCAACCCACACCCAAACCCACACAACCCCGACCCAGACACCAAAACTTTTCAATAAATCTGATTGGATAATATTGAAAGATGTAGCTGTTGATTGGTCAATCTTGGTTTGTTTTCACCCATAGAAGAGAATGACGCAGATAATGACCCACTGCTTCAATGCCGTCAAGAACAAGCTGCAATGCAAGCTGGGATATTTTGACCTTCTCGGATTTGACTTTCTGCTGGATGAAAACATGAAGGTATTCTTCCCTTTCTTCTTCTGCTTCTTTTTCTTTTCTTTCTTTTTCTTTTCTTTTTTCCAACACACACATACACACAAATCATGACATTTAAGGCCAAGTAACAAAAAAAAACAGTTGATCGTCCCCGCCCGCATCCCTTTTTGAGGCTGCATCCTTTTTTGTTTCCTTTTTTTTTTATTTTAGATTTTTCCATTAAAAAAAATAAAAAAATTAATCATAATTGTTTGTATTTTTAATCCACCCTTGACATATATATTTTAATTTTTGATGTAAACTTACCTCATGCAACAAATAGATATAAAGAAAGTTAGCGGTGATTTCAAACTGAAGAATTGGTGGCCTGTTTGAATTGAAATACTTGGCGGCCATCTTGGAAAAAAAATAATAAATACAAAATAAAAAGGCCCTCATCCTCCTCTTTTTGGAAAAATCAGGACGATCAACTGGTATTTTTTTTTATTTGGCCTAATTAGATTTGAGACATTTAACCGTTAAAACGAAGAGGGGAAAAAAACCTAGTGAAATCCATTTTCTCCCCCCAAAAAGGACTTTCCTTTTCTGCTCGCCCCTAGAGAATCATTTCCCTGCGGTGTTTTGTAACAATCATCACATTTTTAATTTTGTAACAATGATAACAATATTTGTGAGTGACCATGAGTAAGAAGGTACAATTTTTTATATATATTTTTTGTGTGTTAACTGTCAGGTTGGTTGAAGATGATATTCATTCATTTATTTACTTTATTTATGACATTTCTTTACCTAGGATATGGCTAAACAGTTACAAAAGGATTCCATTGGGGCCTGGAATACATAACTGTATATTCATTTAGTGTATGCTATTTGTGTAATTGACTATACAAGATTTAACAATACTTTGTGTGTTTATTTTTATCTTTGTATATTTGTATAATTGTACATTTGTATATATTTGTATTTGATTGAATGCAACTGTTTCTTTTACCATAATTTTTGTATCAACTGTGCATTTTTGTTTTATGGTCTGAGCTACATAACTTTGAATTCCCAAAGAATTCATGCATTTTGTATGTCTTAATTATTTGTTGTGTATTTTAGATGTCTTCAGTTTTTAGATTTAAAGATTTAACTTACTTCTCCTGTTATGATTCGAATATCACAAGAAATGATTGTCAATTATATTTTAAAAGTGCAAAAGTTAATGTAGATTTTCTCGCTAATATTGCCTTATTAATGTTGTTAATGTCATCTTTTTAGGACTAAAAATTGAGGCCATCATCACATTTTGAATTTGTGATTTCATTTCTAGGTGTGGCTTCTTGAGGTGAATGTCAACCCTGCGTTGCACACAAACTGTGAGACCTTACGGAACCAGTTACCACCCCTAGTTCAAGAAGTTCTTGGTAAGATTTTCTTAAATTATTTCTTCTTTCACATTTATAGAGATCTCATTTATTTATTTTTTTGGTTGGGGGGGGTGTTTTTTGTTTTGTTTTGTGTTGGGGTGTTTTTTGTTTGTTTTTTTGTTTGTTGGGTTGTTGGGTTGTTTGTTTGTTTGTTTGTTGAGTTGTTTGTTTGTTTGTTTGTTTGTTTCCATTGGAGTGTCTGTAGTATTTTTGTAGTAAGTTTTGTAAGGAATTATGTTTTCGAGAATATAACCTAGAATATATATATATTTTTTTTTCATGAAATCTTTTTAAAAGCTTTGATTCTTAAATTTATTTTCCTACAGATGTTGTTCTTGAGATTTTTGACAAGTGCCGTCACAGTCGTCCCATCATGCCTCTGTTATCACAAAGAAGGCTTACTCTGCTCTACAACGAGGGCGCTTCAGCTCCTGTCACCCACCACATGTCGCATTCCACATCTCCGCCGCGCCAACCCGGCAGTCCAACACGCATTACGAGCCCAACCCGTGTAGGTAGATCACGCTCCACTTCCCCAGCGAAACGACGAACGACGACCATGACAGCGCTAAGAAAAAACGTTACCAAAATGAGTGTTAAAGATACTACTGATAGCCCTGGGAATGATAACACAGGCTGAGTTTCTTGTAAGACAAGAGAAGTGAGGTTGGCCTGGTAACAGATGGCCAGCTCAATTGTTCGTTCGTTCGTTCGTTCGTTCATTTGTTCGTTCGTTCGTTTGTTCGTTTGTTCGTTTGTTCGTTTGTTCGTTCGTTCTTTCATTGGTGTAGTCCCCATAAAATCGTCTAGACTGGCATGCTCAAGGACAGTCGGTTAATTATATCGTCATCAAGAGTTGTCCGGCCAGCGGCACTGTCTGGGGCTTCGAAGATTTTGCATTCCTGGATTATATGGTTCATGGTCTGGGTGGTTCCGCTCACACACAGACCAGCTTAAAAATGGTATACAGTACCATCTTGGAAGGCCAACAAAATATCCGTCCAGTGTAGACACCTTAACGTCTCACACGTCATGGTCTGCCATTTTTCTGTGCACACACACAGATCAGCTTTAAAATGGTCTACAGTACCATTGTTAAAGGCCAACAAAATATCCGTCCAGTGTAGACACCTCGACGTCACACTCGGCTTGGTCTGCCATTTTTGGAGTCAAATTGCATGTGAAGATTTGCCTAAAATGTGCACTGCTCAATAACACAATTTGACTCTGCAAAATGGCGCAACCAAGATTTATTGTGGGTGATAATGTCAGGTGTTTTCGGTCAATAAGTAAACTTTATGTTGTGCTGATTTAATTGTATATAAAAGAGAGATTGCTGGATAACTTTCTATTTTAGATTGGGGGAAAAGAAACACTTTTGCAGTATATGTTTTCTACTTGAAGTAATGAATAAGTATGCATTCCACTCATAAGTACTAATATATATATATTTGATTGTGTGCTGAAGTGAAGAATAATATTGTGTGATTTTAAGAGACATAAAGTATACCGCTCTGATTTAACCGATGGAGGTTTTGGTAACCTTGTCCCCATGGGCAACGTGATGTATCCATTCCTCTCGTGACTTTCCCCTGGAAGGGAAATACCGACAAACAATGCTGATTGGCTCCCAAAGCTACTGCTTTGCCTGCATGCTTGTTTTAAAAGCAATGGAGCACTACATGAATGGCTTGCAGGCGCGTCAAGCGCTCAAATTATTAACGCAGCCGCGTCATTCACTAACCAATCATGCAATGAGTTTGGTGAAATGTGCGCGTGCTGCACACCGTTCTCACGCGTAACGCATGACTGTGTGTTCCAAATTGCCTGTAAAGATGGCCGACTTACGTCATACTGCAACCTATCTATAGTGCTCTTGATGACATTTCAAACAGTGTACTCTTCTTGTCTTCTTGAGAATGCCTAAATTCAGAAGAGTACAGTGGTCTGCAGTGAACATTGGGACTAGTTTTCAATTCTGGTTCTTATTTATTAGTTTTTTATCTAACACATCCAACAGCACATTAACAGGATGAGTATGGAACCAGAAGAGATGTTCAGATTTAGATGTGGGAGGAAAAGTCCAAATGGGCTGAAAAACCCACGCAATCAGGGTCCAATTTCATAGAGCTGCTTAAGCACAAAAAGTAGCTAAGCATAACAAAATTTCGCTAACCAGAATAAGGTTACCAGCCAAACTACCATGTCTCATGTACAATTTGTGACTGGTATCCTGCTCATTTCTGCTTAGCAGACAACTGTTAAGCAACATTTTCTGCTTAAGCAGCTCTATGAAATTGGGCCCAGGTAGGGACTTGAAAACCCAATCCACATGCAAGGCTCTGGTCCGTGGTGGGATTCGAACTGGGGTTCACAGAGGTGAAAGGCAGGGCAAGGAATCACTCAGCCAACCTGATTCTCAGAACCTCCAGAGAGAGATTTTACCAACATGGACGTCACACGGAAACCATTTCTTTACACCATGCAAAGTGGCAAATCATATTTATTTTGTATAAAGTTTTACCTTTTCATAATAACATATTCAACCATTTTGATCTTGAGTGCCCTGATGCAACTGCAGTATTAATTGAAAATCTCATTTTCACCTTGATAACCTTTGTGAAATTTTTATTCCTGTACATATAAAGTGTGTGCATCAGCTTGTGTGTGTAGTTTTTACCGTGTATATTTTGAAAACAGTGATAAATTGACAGTGAAATAAACATTCCTGAAATGGTACTTTAATTTGAGTGCTGTTGGCTTTCTTTTCCTTCTGCCTGTTTTTAAAACTTGTTTTGCTGATTGAAAGGTGTGATAATTAGTGTTGAATCTCAGGAAGTCTTTAGAGGGTACTTCTGTACAAGAGGAAAATGGTCCATTAGAGTATGGGAACATTGGGGGTTCCCTCTGCCCCCCATATCGGGCGTGGTATAAAATTGAGATGGGGCGAGCAAAATGGCCTGGTCCCTTTCTGGTGTAATGCGATTGCAGGAGCATGCAAGGAACATGACATAGTGGTAGAGAGGAATAGCAAGCAAGAACCCTTTGCTTTGATGACGTC
Source organism: Leptasterias polaris (assembly GCA_037783415.1). Taxonomy (NCBI): domain Eukaryota; kingdom Metazoa; phylum Echinodermata; class Asteroidea; order Forcipulatida; family Asteriidae; genus Leptasterias; species Leptasterias polaris. The sequence goes on along the minus strand of JAZGTN010000073.1, from coordinate 2,991,162 downwards.
GCGGCAACTTTTCTATGTTCCGACACCCCAAGTTCCTATACACCCTATGTTTCAACACCCCCATGTTCCGACACCCCATCGTGATCTACACGCTAGGGAGGGTTGGGTTAAGGTTAGGGTTGGGATTAGGAAAACACATTAGGAGTGTCTGAACATAGGGGTGTTGAAACAAAAGGTGTAACTGACGCCGCACACACAGTTGTGGGGACTTCCTATTGTTCTATTATTCCCTTTTCTAAAGAATCACATTGTGGGGACCTAGTCTAACAAAGAAAAACGTTGTGGGGACCTTTGTTCCATTGTATAAAGTCCCCACAGATTCCCTCAGTCAAATTGCATGTAAAGATACAATGTGCATCTAACCTCACACACACATTGCCTAAAATACCAACTGCACAGTATTACACACATAAAGGAAAATCAGACTCCCCAAATAGGTGCAAGCAAGATTTATCCTGTGATGATGTCGGGTGAATTCGATCAAATCAAATTAGAGAGACAAAGTTTCCACACAAGATTTATTAAACATAATATTTTTATTCAGTCATGGACTCTTTCTGTTTCAGCGTTCAGGAGTTGACAATCTAATTCAGGTTTCCGGGAAACACTTCCAACACGTTTCCCCCAATAACTTACAAGGAGGCCTTTTAATATTTAAATCTAGTAATGACTTTTCACCCAACCACAGTTAGCCATTACATCATACAAGCTTACAAGTCATAAACTGCTCATTCTTTATTACAGGGGTGAGCAACATTGCTGACAAAAAGGTCTGCAACTAGAATCCAAATGTTATGGGGAAATTCGGGTATACATACGCACCTCCCTGTTGAGTTTTAGATATCAAGAAGCTTTCGGGAACAATGTCCTCAGCTCATAGAGAAGTCAATCAAAGATCATGATCTATAAAAAATAGCTATTACAAATTCAAATCTAAATGTTGGGGTTAAATCCGCCAAAAATTGGACCTAGCTGAGCATCTTTAACAGTAAATACCATAGGCTACCAAACATAATCGGGAGGTAAACTATAAAACTACACACAGGATGTTTTGTATCCGAGTACTAAATCCCACTATACCTGCGTGTCCTTCTACTTAATGAAAGAGCTGTGTACAAAATGATATGCAATGTGTTATGGCTCGTTGTGCAGGTTGTGTCACCCAAGGGTTCCCTGATTGGGGACCTATGATATCTTAATTGGGAGAAGAGGATTCTAATTGGGGTAGTATCTAAGTATGCCTAACAAAAGCTCTGTAAGTCACACTACATTTCCCCGATTGGAAATATCTGATAACTTTGGGAAAGCATCCCAATTGAAAGTTTGTTAGATGGTAACCAAGAATCCATTACTATAACCCAAATGTCCCCTGATCGGGTACCATCGATTATCCTCATGGGAAGAACAGGATTCCAATCTGGGTTAAAGTATATCCCAATTGGGAAACCTTGGGTGACAACAAACTCTTGTGAGCATAATGGACCTTCATCATGTTACATCTCGGTCTAGTTTCAAGTATACCAGCTTGACAGAACCCTTGCTCTAAGAACAAACATTGTCTGAAGTCATTAGAAAGGGACCAGACTACACACGATCAACTTCATTTCGAAAGACAAAACAATGGTATGTAAACAACAACACTCAACATCCCCCCTGCTGTATGGTTAGCAGGGAAACCTATTACTGGGAGACTTTTGAGGCGATAGCGGGCATCCCACTCACCAGTTTTTTGCTATTGTTATCGTCATTGAGAACAATGGATGGAAAAAAACTTTAAGTGGGACATCCGCAATTGTCTCAAAAGTCTCCCATCCCATATAAAAACAAGTTTTAGCACCAGCCTCATTTTTCCCTGGTAACTCTGAAGCCACAATATTAAGGTCAGACCAGATTCACATGAGAACCACTTGTAACTAACTGTCCACTAGAGGCTTATATTGCCTGGTGCACGAGTACTTAGTCTCGGCCGATAGTTGACAAATTGTCCTTATATGCAAACTTGGCCATACTAGCTGCATGGATACCAGGGAAACCCTATTCATTTCCTTTAAAATTTGAGCACCAGCCTTTTTTTCCTCCAAGTCCCACCAGTTACAATGGTGTACCCGACCTAGCCTTTGTGGTGACTGAGGAAACTCTTGAAAAACACAACTTTGAGCACCAGCCTAGTAACCATGACAACCTCATCCTAGTTCCAAGACTCGAGTACTTGAGGTGGATCAAGCCCCAGCCGTTAATTCGGAAACTGACCTAAGCTTAGTTCATACACTTTCATAAAGCCTCTAAGCACACAAATTTGCTTAGCCCGGAAAAACATTACTATTAGCAGAAACAGGTTAACCAGCCATGTGCCATGTCTTTCAACCTCAAAACTCTTTCAATTTATAAACAACAATGTTCCTTACAAAAATAACAAATTCAAAATGATATACAGAAAATATGATCATGCTATCCTTAAATGTATTCTCCATTACGTACAATCTTGAAAAATACTGCAATATACAACATGATATTAACACATATACATTTTTCAATGCTGGACTCGATGGCCAATTGACACTAGAGGAAAAAAATTATGTTAATAATTTGGTAAAATTTTTTTCTGGCAAATATGAAACCTACTCCCCATGCAGAACTTTTGAAAAAAAATTGAGCCATTATCCATGCGCAAAAGAGTAAAGAGTAAATTTGGAAATTGATTTTCCTAACATCTTCCAAGTCTGGCCCAAACATTTTGTGGGTTACTACATCAATTGCTTTAGCAAGTGAAGTAAACAAAACTGTGCACTGTAACAGTTCCCAACATTTGACACGCACAAGACTAGCACGGTCAATACATTTTAGGGATTAAGTAAGTAAGAAAGCAGTTTAGCGATTTAGGAAGTAAACCAACTTTTAGACACAAATGAAATTTGTTAATCAGCAAGTCCTTTTTAGAATGAATTTACTCCCCCAAAATGTTGCTAGGGGATGAAGTTTTGTCACTGCAATCTTACGAAAGAGTACGCTTTACATTGGCGGAGGCGATTTATATGTTTATTGGGAATTCAAGAGGAAATATTGAGAGAAAACAAACCAAGACCAACAAAATAAACACAAATTGCTATTTCAGAACAAAAAACTTCTAACATACTGTCATATATATTAATATTTTAAAATAATAGTTCTCTTTTTCATAGAGACATACAAATATTTTATGCATTCTCTTCTCTCCCGTGCAAAAATGTTCACAAAATAATTGATTACTTGTTAAACAGATTTGTAGCTTTACACTTAAGCAGATTTCATTCTGTAAAATTGATCACCGAAACTTTATCGGTGGAAAGCGAGTATAGTAGCCAGTATGGAAGCCTACTCTGTTTAGTATTGACCCTGATGTCATCTTCCCAATCTTGGTCGCGCCATTTTAGCAGTCAATGTCACTGTCGGTAATGCGAATTTTACACGCTAATACCATGTAAAAATTTGTATGTCCAATTTGGCAGAAAGTAGCCCAGTGTGGCATTGGTGCAATTCATTCTTTGCACGGATCTGCCATATGCTTGTAGAGCCTCGACTTCATGCTTTATTTGTATGGATGAAAGTGTCATTACATTACCGTGACAATACAGAGTTATATAATGCTTCTATTCACTGCTGTTTCCAATTCGATGCTCTACACGCAAAGCGTGAATAGGTCAAGTAACTTTCCCTTTTTCATTGACTTCCACAAGTCTGCTCATTATTTACTTGTGGAAGTCCTTACAGCTTGGTAGGTTGATCCATAGAAAACATCAAATGACAAGAGCCTCAATTACATAATGCCCATGAGCTCAGAAATTTGCTAAGTTCATGAAAATCTTGATGAGCAATAATAGGTAACCAGCCAGATTGATATACATATTCCATTACTGTGACTGGTGCCCTGCAATTTTTTATTTTTTTTTTTTTCGTTTGCTTTGCGAGAAATTCAATATTTTCTCCTTTTTGAAACTTGGCTAAAGAAGTGAATCCCGACAAGAGAAACTTCTTCAAACGTTTTGAAAAAAACAAAACTTTTCACACTTTTCAACAAACCGGAATCTGACACTACAAAGTGTTGGTGCCACATTGCAGTTATGCCACCCATTAGGTGCTTTCCTAAGGTACACATGGGAGGAGTGCCACGCCCGTTTGATAAACAAAATAAATGGCGTGCATTTTTGAGTAAAAGAAAGAAAACTCAAAACATTCTAGCTTTTCCATCCTGTATTAAATTTCTTTGAATATTTTTTACAGAGTTTTGCCGTTCAAATCTTCATAAATTCAAACTACAATTTAATACAATACATACATCCACGTACAATTGATTTCTTCTTATAAGTCTGCAATAATTTCTTTTTTACAAAATGTAATTAAAAATAAACTTTACTACAAAAAATACTGTTTATTTGGGGAGGGGGTTGGCTGACACAACATACAGATTAGAATGTATCCATTGCTTCAGACTAGAAAATATATATTAAAAACAAATATACAATTAACACAATTTCATTGAAATAAATTTTGTCAAGCCCAGCATAATTCTGATTAAATATGCATGTTATAAATTTTTGAGAAATATATATTCTTGAGAAGTAACAAAACAAACCCCCCAAAAGTTTCGCTTCATTATGTAAAACAGATATTTACTCTGAATTCATAAGTAACTTATTTTTCCTTTTCAAATTGTTTTTCCCCAATGTACAAATTCCTGTCTTGATAACACAAAAATTGATTAGAAAGTTACAAACGTTTTTCTTTCCTCAGTGTTATTTCTTTCCTCAATACCTGCAGCACTTTGGCAAAGGACATTTACGCTTACAAACACTAACAAAGAGCTGCTCACCACATAAACGTGCTTAGCACAGAAAAAAGAAACGAACACTGGGCCCTATTTCATAATGTAAGAAACAGGAACTGTCGTTTTCTTAATTTAAATTTAAATCTGAATTTGAAATCTGAAGTAGGAGAGTCAACTGCATATAAATTGTAAAAAAAATAATGACTACAGTGAAACCGTTCTGACTATGTATTATGACCGATGATGATGACTCGTTCAATCTTCCCTGCATCTACTCGGAAGTACACCTGGCCGCACTCTAAAAACCTTGGGTGATGTAGCTATTAAATATACCACAACTGGTGGGTTGGTTCGACGGGAGACACTTCTAAATAACTACTTTTTTGGCACTGGCGGATGCGAAAACTGCTTTTTGGGTCCAGCTGGGGGCGACTGTGAACAAAAGAGACAGTTTCACACATCGTTAATATCAATACTCTAATGTGTCTGAAGTTTCCGCTTCACACGGCGGGAATCACAATAAAGTGCGCCCTCTACAGTTTGCCCCGAAGAGGCCATTTCCTCACAAGCTGTCAACTAGAAACAATAGCACACGCAACTGAGCACCACACCAGCAGTTTGGGACCTTTAAATGGCTGACATCAATGTGAAAAACAATACACCAGCCTCATGAAAAATACCATTTTATGCTGTAAACGGAGAAAACTACAACCTGCTGCTTTGCAAGCCACAGACGAAGTTGAACAATCGGGTCATGCAGAAGGTCTAACAAGTTATTGCATTTTTCCATAATTCATTGAAAAATTTGTCTCTCCTGCACAAACTGTAGAGTGGGCACTGCGCTGTAAATTGCCTGTATTGCTATTGTACCTAATCAACATAAAGCAGAAAACGTAAAAAGACACAGACAAATCTTGTCAGAAGTTACATTTTCATATCTCACTTTTTCAACAAACTGTTAGGTTCTCATCAAGAACCGGTTCTCATCAAGAACCAACTGTTAAAGCAGAAAGTACTGCTTAAACAAAATTCTGCTAAGAACAAATTAGCAGGAAACCAGTCACAAATAGTATTGACATAGTACATTGGCTGGTAACCTTCTTTCTAGTAAGCATAATAGGATCACTCACCCTCATTGGTCCAACGTTCTCGTACAGTTTCTGCTCTTGCATGACCCTGTCCTTCGGGGGGGGGGCGGCTACATGTGATGGTATAGTGTGACCGCCAAGCGAGGGCGTCTGAAGCTCATAATGTGCCTTCTTTGTGTTGATGTACTCCCGTCCTGTCTTGAGTGTATTCTACCAGGAAAAGAAACAATAAAGAGTATTTCGTCGGCTGAGTGCTATAAGATCACTTATTGCACATTTCATATCGGTAATGATCAAAAAGGCGTTAAGTGTGAAATGCATAAAAAACTGGAATCAAAAATCTAAATACATTTAAAAAAATCTTAGAAAAGGCAATTGTTGCCAAATTACTTAATTTTTGGCAAATAAACTCTATTAGCCAGGAGCTCCTAAATATGCGAAAGGATGTTATGAAATCCATACAAATTGAATATTTTTGGATGCTAGGTGGCAGCAGACTTACAGGTAAATTTCCATTGTTTACATAGTTCTCAGCATGCGCAAAATTCTGAGAATAATGGATTTACCTGGTAAGTCTGCTGCCACCTAGTGTTCCCAAAAGTCTCCTATTGTACTAGTCTGCACTTATCCCAGGGCCAAAGACAACCATGTTAAGTGTCTTCACTTCATTTAGTGTCATGGTATAGTTTCAACACTAATATTATTTAACCTCAATTATTTTTCCTGATTTTTCATTGAAATAACTTTGTGAGGGTGGTACAGTAAAAGCTGAGAAAATGATATCATTTAAAAAATATTTTTAACTTAATCAATATACTAGGAAGGGAGCCTCAGTTTTTAAGATGAGGGAGGAAAACCCCAGAGAATTGTCCCAGAGACAACCCACGCAATTAGGTTGGGACTGAAAACTAATCCACATAGTGCCCCCGCAGGATTCGAACCGGGGTCATAGAGGTGGAAGCTGAGAGTGAGGAAAGATACCACTGCGCCAACCATAACCGGTTCCCTGCACATTTTGTTCCGATTGGTTACCTGTTCAGCTTTGACCCTGGTCGTCATGGTTTCAATGTACTGCTGCACGGCCTGGTACACAAACTTGTACTGCGCTTCTGTTTGAACCAACCCTGACCGCTGGCGTCTGACTTGCCGGATCGTATTGAAAATGTCAATTTCACAATCCAGACCTTCGAGAGATAAAACAAATATAAGTATTAGAAAGATTCATGAACTCTAACCCCCTAGTGTCTAGTGAGCCTCCCTTACCCCCCCCCCCAAATTAAATACTCCACTGTGTTGACTCAACATTTATATGTTTGGACAAGATTGGTATTGCCTGTTCTAATGATCATCAAATGCTATTTTGGCCTGAGGTGAGATCCCACAGAGTCAGACAACATCATGAATAGGTTTTTTGCTGATTTGGGATCAAAGGCTTTACGAGCATGCACATAAAATATCTTACAGATAAAGTTTGCTACAAGGTCATGATCCTGCATGAAATAGTCCTGACCTGCATGAATAGGTCATGACCCTCCATAAAAAGGTCATACATATATGTAGGTCTTGACCCTTCATGAATAACCCTGTATGAAACAGTCTTGACCCTGCATAGGTCATGACCCTTCATGAATAACCCTGTATGAAACAGTCTTGACCTTGCATAGGTCATGACCCTTCATGAATAACCCTGTATGAAACAGTCATGACCCTGCATGAATAGGTCATGAGCCTTCAAGAATAGGTTATGACCCTTCAGGAATAGGTCACAAGCCCATCTGACAATGTATGACATAAACCTATTCCTCTAGGCCCTACAACTATCTAAGCAATAACACTTGACACAGATAGAGTTTGAAGCAGAATTTATACACATTAGAGAATCCAGACTATAACTCAAATCGAATTCCGAACTGATCGGGTAAAAGGTCACAACTCACCGTGTTGATTTATGAGGTTAAGAATGATGTCGATTACGATGAAGGTGCCTGTCCGTCCAATACCAGCACTGCAATAGAAAAGAAGTAGGGTCCCAGTATGAGTGCATTATTATGTGAAGAGTATCCTCGATGGAAAAAAAACAAAAAACAAAGGATCGTTTTGGAGATTGTAACTGGCAGCCAGTTTGGATTCCAAGTTGCACCTGTATCACACCCGATGGGCGTATCAAAGTGCTTAGTGTTTTTTCCTGCTAGGTATGCAGAGCAATAAAGTTCCTTTGAGTTTGGTATTCTGATGGGTGATGTGAATGATATATTACCTGCAGTGAACGACGATTGGTCCAGCACCCGGTATCTCATCCTGTTTCATGTTGATGTCGTGGAGGAAGCTGAGCACCCGACTAGGCTCTGAGGGGACACCATGATCCGGCCAACTCTTAAAGTGGAAGTGGTAAACTGTTCTTATCTCGTCTGGCTGCAGGGATCGATAAACAAAATCGTGAAAGTTTCTCATTTTAAGTTCTGGAAAGGAAGTCAACATTTCCTTGAAATCTCTACTGAGCTTGACGAAACATGTGAAACTAGCAGGGAACCAGGCCACAATCAATATACATTACTTGGTATTCAGGCTGGTAACCTGCTCTTTGATGTTTCATTGGTAAACTACAGTCTCTTTGTGTGCAAATGGTAACACGCACATTTTATCTACTGAGCAAAAAATTAGCAGGAAACCAGTCACAATCAATATACATTACATGGTATTTGGCTGGTAACCTATATCTGCTAAGCAGGATTATTCTGTGATATTTTGTTGGTCACTTACATGCTCTTTGTGTGTGAGCGTAAACTCTCTCAGATCGTAATCCTCCTTTAGTTGCTCGCTGCTGTAAATAACGGTCAATTTCCCCCTCTCTATCTTCCTGTCGGGATCCGGCCAGTATCGGACGCATTTGTTCTGAAAAGGAGAAAACACAGAGAGATGCAATTAAACACCACAGATCTTCGACTCGCTCTTAACAAAATCAAGCACCATTCAGTAAACTCAACACCAAAACTGTTGGACTCTGATTATGGTGCTATGCCTGATCCCATGTAAAGCATAATCGGTTTACTAGTGCAGTCCTCAGCCCAACACCATTCAGTAACTCAACACAAACTGTTAAACTCTGATTATGGTGGTATGCCTGATCCCATGTATAATCAGTTTACTAGTGCAGTCCTCAGTCCAACTCCATTCAGTAACTCAACACCCAAACTGTTGGACTCTGTCTGATTATGGTGGTATGCCTGATGTTATGTAAAAAGAAGTTTACTGCTGCAGTTCTTGGTCCGACAGAATGAATCAGTTAGATCATGCAGGAGTAATTTCTTAGTAGAATAGCGCTGGAAAAAAAGGAGAGGGTCATTGGGCTTGAGTGGCATGCAATGTGAGCTATAACAGGGCTTTGTTTTTGTTCAGTGGATTGTGTGTGCATAAGCTTCGGAAATTGATTTTTCTAGGTAGAATAGATTTGTTTTTTATTCTCAAAGATGTGGCCTCAAATCTCCATCTTTCAGAGGCTCTGCCGATTGGACAACCCTCCTCCCTCACTTCTCACCTTTCCTCTTTCCACTTCTTTGGTCGTCATGACGATAACTCTGGAGTTTTCCTGCCAGACCATCCTCCAGAGGTCGACGATAGTGTCTTTGAGGCAGCCCTGCGTGGCGATGTAGCGTTTCTGTTTCTCGCAGCTATTATCCATCCGCTCCACATTCTCTCCAGCTTGAATTGCAAGTTGGTTCTGCTGTAAAGCTAAGGCCAACTACGTCAGACAGACAGGGGGAAACAAGATTAAAACAATGATCTCATGTATTCATCAAAAACTCAATCGTCAAGGGCATTCAGGTTGGCTTAGCGGTTTCTTCCCTCCCTTTCACCACTGTGGACCCCGGTTCGAATCCTGCATTTGACCAGAGCCTTTTAGGTGAATTAGGTTTTCAGTCCCTACCTGACTGCGTAAGTTTTCCCCTGCTGGGGTTTTCCCACCATATAAAAACTTATATATCTTCATCATCCTCTCTTCACAGATATCTTCTGGCCTTCGGGTTACAGTGCACTGATGTGATGTTTTAAGCATTCTATAGCAAAACACTTACATGTGAAGGACTAGATTAGGTGTCACTTCAAATCTCTTTTGTTTCATCTATTTAATGAGCAAATAAACCCAGTTTTGCATTTTGGAAAGAAGTGCCTGGTTTCAGCAAGGAGCAAATCTCGCCTAACTTCCAAGCATTGCAGTTTGCTAAGCAGGACGAGTTACCAGCCAATATGAGATGATCTATATATTGTCTGTGCCTGGTTCCCTTCAATATAATTTACACAACGAAATTGTTCTAATTAGCAGCTCTGTAAAATTGGACCATAGTGGAAAAAGAAAAAATTCTAAGCACCTTTTTTGGAGGGGCATATTCATTGCTACAGCTGAAAACTGTTATTTCTAGCAGCATTACAGTTTGAAAAAACGAAGACCACTCTGTCACTTCTTGCCCTTCCATCTTTGTAATCCCAGAGGAACTTTGCTATTCAAACACTCTACTGCATTTTTATGCAAAAGGTGAAGGACAAAACTGACAGATCAATAGTAAACTCAGTTTTTCTCCATTTTATAAACTAAAATATTTGAACTTTTAAAATTGGCTGAAACAAGCTTTCCCTTTGTCGTAATTATATGAAAACAAAATTAGTAAGGTATTGAGGGTCAACCAACTTTCATTAACTGTTAATAGCTACAAATACCCCCCCCCCCACCCCCCTCTTACAATACAAAAACCATATACTGCTATGGAGGGTTAGAGCTACATTGATTTGTTACCACAAGGCAGTGATAATAAAATCAGTCCACCGACCACCAGGGTATCCCATGAGCAAGCACAGCTGTTCTCAGACAAGCCCCTGCATCAGCCAAAACCCCACAAGCGCTGGTAAACTGCATGAGGGTACATGGTTTGGGTTTAAATACATTTAATGTTGGCAAAACTGCCGGTGTCCTTACTCTACGAATAAAAGTTACGGCAACAGTTTTGAATGTTGGCAAAACTATTTTAGTGTTTGGCTTACTCTTTGAGTCAAGATAAGGTACAACATTGGAATGCTGGCGAAACTTCTGCTACTTGTACGTTTGCTCTTTTTGAACCAAGACAAGGTACAATATTGGAATGCTGGCGAAACTTCTGCTATTTGTACGCTTACTCTTTTTGAACAAAGACAAGGTACAATATTGGAATGCTGGCGAAACTTCTGCTATTTGTACGCTTACTCTTTTTGAACAAAGACAAGGTACAATATTGGTAATGTTGGCTAAACTTTGGCAATTTGTACACTTACTCTTTTGAACCAAGATAGGGTACAACATTGGTAATGTTGGCTGAACTTCGGCAATTTGTACGCGTACTCTTTTGGAACCAAGATAAGGTACAGCATTGGTAATGTTGGCAAAACTGCTGCTCCTGGTATGCCCATTCATATAAACTTAATAATCCACCAAAGAAATTTCATAATTTGTTAGTAAATGTATGTAAATATGGGGCTGAGTATGTGCACGTGTGTATGGGTTTTGCAAGATTGACTTCATAAATAATGTAAAAGATGATGAATAAACATGAAAGATGCTCACACAATTAAGCAGATAGCTGATGAATATTCATCAAGCAGGATTGCATTATACACACACACAATGAAGATGCTCAACTTCATGAAAATTTGACATGAATCTGTTTTTCTTTATATTAACTGATCATATGCGAGACTTTTGAACAAATTGTAAATCTCTTGGGGGGGGGGCTATTACGTTTTGAACAGTATACTCTGATCGTCACTTTCGGACTGTGAAGGGGGGTAACCCTGTATCAGCCCCAGTTGTAGTGGCTCAAGAACCAGTGGTGTAACAACTCAATGTTTCGGTCAGTATTCCTTGATCGTCTTCAGGAGAAAGCTTTGGTTTTTGTTTAATCAGTTTGTTTATCTTGAGATGAATCTTAGCACTTATGAGAAGAAAGACAAAACAAAAACAAAATCTTGACAAAAACTGTTTCGTAGAGGACTAGGAAAGAAAAAACGCCACCGCAAAGCCAGGTACGATGCATTAGTGAATAATTGTTCGGATTTGTTTTCTTTCTAATTTTTTAAAATGGAAAGCTGAAGGATGGACTGAAAATGTTTTTTAATGAGAGAAAACATTGGCTTGATGGAAAGGGAGTGGGATACATACCGCAGCGTCGATTGGGTTCACTTCTTTAATCTAACAATTTAACAGAAATACTAAGTTGTCATGGCAACAAAATAAAAGAAACCATATACTCAAAAATTGCAATAATGATAGAGGCAAACAGAAGAATGAAAGTTTTTGTTATCTAAAAAGAAAGAAAAAACAGGTGAGGGAATATGAAAAACGGTAAATTGCGAAGTCCAAACTGAGGTTGTATAGGTGTCAAAGGGCTACCACACAGTGGTACCCGAGCCCAATTTCATAAAAGCTGTTTAGCAGAAAATACTGCTTGGAAAATCTCTTTGCTTAGCAAAAAAAATGAGTGGGACACCAGTCGCAACAATGTTAACTTTATGGAATGTTGGCTGGTAACCTGTTTCTGCTAAGCAAAGTTTGACTGTGCTTAGCAAGTTTCTGTGCTTACAGGCTTTATGAAATTGGGCCCTGCCTGTTTGTGACTTTCCGACCGTTCAAACCAACGCAAAACCAAACTGAGGTTTGGGAGGAAAGGTTGTGGCACCCTGTGCAATTGAAATTTGGAACTCGGCGCGTGTGTTTGTCCCAACAGCAAAGTTTTTACAGTAACTTAAAATAGATGTGGTACTCTGACCTTTTGTGAATTTTAACCCTTGTCCTCTCGAATCCTTCTATATCCACTTCGCCAAAATGAAGGATTCAGAAGGACTGAGAGCCTCAGGCCCAAATAGTAATTGCTTATCACAAGGCCAGGTATTCCAATCTTATCAAAGTCCAGACAATTTGGTGTGGAGTGACATAGGAGAGGTGGATCTTGGAGGATTGAGGTCGCCTGTTGACAAAAAGGCCCAGGGAGTACATACCAGTAAATTTTCATTTTAATCTCAAACCTTTAGATAATTCTTTCTTATCATAATCGTTTATTTTACTCTTCCTAACCGTTCAACTTTACTGTCAGTTTGCTTGATGTTATTTATTATTATTGTCTGTACTTTTCAAATCGAGCCTATTTTGAGTTTCCCAAGAGCGGGATTGTCCAAATTAGTGGCTGCGGCTACGGCTTGATCGTCATGTGAAAGAGCATTGAAGCAATGGCTACCCATAACAGCACACTAAGCAACAGCCGCAGCCAGAGCTATGGCTTGATCGTCATGTGAACGAGCATTTTAAGCAAAAGCTACCCATAACAGCACACTTAGAAACAGCCTACTTAGCAACAGCCGCAGCCAGAGCCGCAGTCACCAATTCAGACATGAAACAGAACTAGAGAGACGAAATAATTCACTAGTCAGGAGACTGAGCATGAATGCTTGTTATCTTTGCCTTTGTACTGCGCGGGGTACCAGACAGTCATACTTACATCGATATAATTAGCGTTGATGTAGTCTCCACCTTCGTTATCTTTTAATATAACTCTTGAGTCCTCAACTAAGCAAAACAAAAACAAGAAAGGAATTTTAAAAGTTTATGTTTGTCTAGGTAATTTAACAAGGAATTCTCCCACATCAAGCAAAAGCTTTAGGGATCGTTAGACACTAACAAGTATGGTATTTGGCCCTTGAAAAATAGTTGGAAATATTTGTTGACTACAAGGGCTGACGTTTTCGCAGTCATAACCAATAACTGTCTCGGTTGAACTTGCCATTGGTTAATCTTTGATTCAGGCTAAATTAGAACAATTTTGCTGATTTTTCTGAGGGCCTAAAAAAGTAGGAAGAATATTATGCCTGCAATAAGCTGTTTATGAGTTAGTTTTGAATAATGTCGGGTACATTGACTTGCTTAGTTACGCGTTTCACATTGTACCACTTAAATTTGAGTTCCTCAGACTAGAGACAGTTGCTACATCACATGGTTCAGGGCAAGCTTTTGTTAAGCAAGAGACGCAGGGATGACATTTTGCCCTTGAAATACGCACGAGACTGTGGCATGTCGTGGTCGAGTGGTCTAGTTCACCGGACCCAAGCTCTGGTGTTGTCAGCAGAAGAGTGTGAGTTTGATACCCAGTCATGACACTCGTGCCCTTGAGCAAGGCACTTAACCATAGTTGCTTCATAAAAAGTTGGGAGGGTAGTGCATTCTGCTCTACCAGCCAGGCTCCTAGTGGATGATACCCATGCCTACATCCTTACGGACTGTAAAGGGGGTAACCCTGTTTCAGCCCCAGGAGTAGGTGGCAACGTGCCCCTGGTGTCAGTTGATTTGGGTCGATAGCCCAAATCAGTTAATTGTAGCCCTAACCTTGAAGTAGCGGTCCGACCTTGTGATGTTAGGCAATATCTCAATAGAAAAAAACTCAACATATTTTTAAAAACAGTCTATTCGGACATGGCCTTATACTCACATGGTAGAATATTTCTATATCTGTTCTTGGCTTTATTCTCAGGTTCATCACCATGTCTCTTCAGTAAGTGCTTGGCGTCTAGTTGCTGTAATGCCTACAAAAGATTGAACAATTCAAATTCATTATTAGCTTAGTACTGTTGATTACATTTTCCAATGAGATGAATGACCCTTTGTTTGAAACCATTTAAATGCATGGGGTGTGAATGGTGGGACAACTATGCACTGTAGATGCATTTATCACATGATATCATATTGTAGGCTGGTCTAGTGTATCTATCATTCAAAACCACACTGTTTGTTTGATTTAAAATGGTCAGACAGCAGAAGGGTTGACAGTGTACTGTGTAGATGCATTCACCGAATAATATAAATTTTGCAGGCTGATACAGTGTATCTATCATTGAAAACTACAATGGATAATATTAAATGGTCAGACAGTAGGAGGGTTGACTTTGTCCTGTGTACAAATCAGAGATGTGATAGGCGGTTGAAAAAAAACCCTGAACTCTGAGCGCAAAGCGCGAAAGCATGCAAGCTCGAAAACTTGCGGGCATGAAGCCCAATAATAACATTTATCTCTGGTTTTTAAAGCCCTACTCTGCAATCTTTTTTATGGAGGGCAAAAAAACCGGAATTCCGGTTAAAAACGGAGAAATCACATCCCTGACAAATGTAGTATGCATTCACCACATGATATCATTTTGCAGGCTGGCACAGTTTATCTATCATACAAAACCACAGTGGATGGTATTGAATGGTCAGACAGTAGGAGGGTTGACAGTGTATTGTGTATGAATGTAGATGCGTCCACCACATAATAGCATATTACAAGCTGACATAGTTTACCTATCATACACAAATACAACGAATTATCATGAATGGTCAGAGAGTAGGAGGGTTGACTTTGTACTGTGCACAAATGTTGATGCATTCACCATATGATATCATACAACAGGCTGATACAGTGCATGTATTCTTTTAAAGCCATATGGATGATAGTAATGGTTATGCAGTAAGAAGTCCAATCTGTACATGTTCCTACATGTACCTGCTTCAATGCAATACAAATGAAAGGACAATAATCGTAATCATCAAAAACTCTGTTTAGTTGCTGCAATGCCTACAAAGGAAAAAACATCTTAATTTCCGTCTGACATGTTCCACCAAAGTGAAAGAGGAAGCCTTGTTTTTTTAAACCAACGCTTTCCTGTTTTTGAGTCCCAGAGGTCAACGGTATCCCGACCCCAGACTTACCTCAAACTCTTCTTCAAAGCCTGCCTTCTTGGAGTTTTGTCTAGAGCTCGTCTCCTTCTCAAGCACTTCAACTCTACTTCTGATTCCGGAGGCAGCAATTCTTGTTGCATTGAAGGGCTGTGAATGCAAAGATTTAGGAACAGACAACATTTATGTCATTTATGGTTTTTTACCCCCACTTACATTTGTACATTGATGTGCGATAAGCACTGTGTACTCAGGACTTTCGCTAGAACCTCGCATGGGATTTTAACTTGCAACCGGCCACATTCCATAACAGATTTCTAAATGGCTTGACAGCCACGCTCGCCTGGTGAAAAAGAGGCAAGAGACACATCATGTGTCTGAGTCTTCCTGGAGCACCAGACCAAAGATTGTCAGGCCAAGACATTCTGCATACGTGCAGCAAATGTAGCACCAGACCCCATGACTAGACCCTGTGAGCTGACCCAATGACCTAACCTTATGACCTGGCCCTAGACCTGACCCTATGGGCTTAGTGGGGCTACATATTATGGGGTGATTTTTAAGTACAGACAGTACTTGATTGTTTTTCCTACATTGTTGGATGAAGCCCACAATTATTTATAAAGAGCGATAAAAAAAGGATTTGGTAAACCAATGGCCTGCCCACAATGCCTCTCTGATAACAATGTCTAGCCTATGACCCGACCCTATGGCCCGACTCTATAACCTGACCCTATGGCCTTACCAATGACCTGACCTATGACCCGACCCAATGACCCGACCCAATGACCCGACCCACTGACCTGACCTATGGCCTTACCTGTTTAAGATGGACAACATAGCCGGTGGTCTCTACCATGGGGTTTTTCTTATAATGCTCCACCAAGTCTGCAAGTGTTATGAACTGTTCACCTCCTCCAACATCGTATTTTGTGTCCTGTCAAAAAGAACGATTTCAGAACACTTTAGAACTTCAAACTAGAAAGTACATGTAGAACTTTTTAACTCCACTATATCCAACATGCTCATAAAAACAAATTACCGATTGAAATACAACGTGAAACAAGAATCAGGATTGTTAGTTTTTTTATCATTATTATTTGTAAGTAGAAACACATCAGACTAACACTACTTGTTGGCAATATGAGGGAACATTGCGCCTTTTTGTATGGGGGCTGATGGTGGCGTGACGCATGATACACGTTTGTGCGTCTGCCTAATGTGCCTCTATGGCATGTGCCAACCAATAGTGTCTGTACGCATACGAGAATGTAGTTAGCATATGTCATGGGAAGGGCTAATTGTGACAGTCTCCTCATAGAATGGTACACAGCCGATTAAAGGTAGTGGACACTTTTGGTAATTACTCAAGACATACATTTCCATAAAAACTTACTTGGTTAGGAGCACCTGAGAGCTTCTGACAGTATAAAACATTGTGAGAAACAACTTCCTCTGAAGTAATGTAGTTTTTGAGAAGGAGGTAATTTCTCACTAAAATTTTGTAATCTGATAAAGGCTTCAGGCATGAAGTCTTTCACGGGCATTTGAAAGCACACAATATTATGCAACCTTTTTTTCCCCCTCGTTATTTTCTTGCAACCTTGATGACCAATTGAGCCCAAATATTCACAGGTTTGTTATTTTATGCATATATGTTGGGATGCACCAAGTGAGAATACTGGTCTTTGACAATTACAAAAAGTATACCCTGCTTTTAAGAGAAGAAAAAAAACCACCTTGAGCATACCCTCCTGAGATAGTCCTCAAGGCTAGACTTGAGTAATTGGTCCTTCATATCTCAGATGAATTCTCCCCAAAGATAAAAAACCTCATGGTCAAAAGCCCTTCCAAGTGGCCAACGTACTTGGATCTAATGGCTAATTTGATCTTCACAGCGTATCTCCCATTATTGCCACAAATAATTGTTATAAGCTTGTTATACATATGTATCCTTGGGGGGGGGGGGGGAATCTCCTATCAGTCCTGGGAAATTAAACTCAATAATTGTCCTTGTGGCCTGTGACATCACATGTTTACAAAAGAGCCACAGAGCCTGGACTTCCTGCAGGCACATTTGTACACAGCTCAATGGAAGAATACAACAAATCTTATGTTTTATGGAGATTGCACTGTCTGATTTTTCTCAACTTTTGATATGAAGAAAGGGGGGACATCTCAAAAGCTGTACAGCTGTTGCTTTTGTAAATATTGAATTTATGTGAAAATTATGACACAAAATGTACATTTTCCCATATAGCCTGTGTAGTATCTTGCCCGTCAGGAAATGCATTAGAATGTACAAGGTCACCACTCTGTAAACAAAGGTAACATGGTCTATACAGACAGTATGTATGTAAGCTTGTGCAATGGATGTGAATCATCATGATATTTTTATGTTCCTTTTTGATAATTGGCGCAAGCTAATTGAGCAATACTACCACAAATGGATACCTTGTTCTTAATATAAGGACACGGCTTTTTTCAGTAAGTGGAGCGTATGAGTTAACTGTTGGAACTGCTGGAACATTTCAAGGGGCACCGAGGCAATGACCAAGAGACATGAAGGCAGTTGCCTCCATTGCCTCTGTGAAGTTTCAGGCCTGTGTGAAACCTGAGCCATTCTTTTATTTCTCAAATTGTTCTTTCTACATTTATAAGGTACACAATATTTTATCAATTGTCACTGCTTTTCTGGCCACTCTTGATTGTTATTAGTTAAACTATAAATAAAATGGGGACCAAGATTTCAAGCGACGCAAACGAATAGGGCAAAGAAGACAGAACAAAACTTCAACATGCACAGTGACTTCAATTTATTCACAGGAACTACATGTATGTAGTTGGGCTTATACAAACTTTCTGATTTCCAATGAGAGTCCATCCAAAATTACTTTAAATTTGTTCTAGCTTTAAGTGTTTTACAAACTCAAATGATCTTCGTTTACAAGTTCTAAAATCGCTAAGTCATTTATTACTGTCCCGGCCTGGAATTTAATCGTTGAGAGGGCAAGGCCATTTTCATTTTGCAAAGGGCACTTCCCATTGGAATCCCTTAAAGTGTATGGGAAACTTTTGAAGGGGCACCAAGACTAAGACCAGGGCAACAGAGGCCATGATCCCCGTGGCCTCTGTAATTCCAGGCCTACTGTCTAAGTCTCACTATTATTTCAGCTCTCTTCATGTTTCAAAGTTCAGAGTGAAAAAGTAATTTCTTCTGGGAATCAGAAGTTTTGACTTCTACTATCAGTTTGAGTGACGATTGCTCCACGTCAACTCGCCCCCCACACACAACATCAAAATAGAAAATAAAAGCCACATCTAAGAACACAATTTGCAGTGAAAAGGGTTTTCTGAAGGTGGCTTCCCTGTCAGAGAAAAACCAGGACATACATGTAGTTCCCAAGTATTACAGAACATTAACAATCTTGTAAATGCGGAAACAAAATGTGCAACAGATGATACACATTTTTGGTTTCCTGTTTCTTTAGTAACCTGACATTTGACCTTGTGTTTCACATCGATGGTTTAGTCCATTGTAAAAAAAAAAAAAAAGAGGGATACCGTTGTAGAATATTTTTTTTTTAAGGGATACAAATTGCGAACTGGTCAGGTGGTAGACTTGGGGATTTCCCTTCAAATCCCAAACCATTTTGAGCAATCCACTGAATGTTCCCATTAACAAACTGGTCAAGTGACAGATGTGGGGGGGGGGTTTCTTTCAAGGGACTGTGTCGTCATGATCAAAGCATGACTGTGGTTGTACAGGGAATTATGAACTGTCACCAAGTTACAGCTCTAATGCGCACCCTCTACATAGCCATAGGTATGATAGGGAGGGAGAGGGTGTGCATGCAGTAACTGGGTGAGAGTTCTGTACAGCTAAGCACAACAAAATTATGCTTACCACTACCAGAATAAGGTTACCAGCCAAACTACCTTGTCACATGTACAATCTGTGACTGGTATCCTGCTTATTTTTGCTTGGCAGAAATGTTTTAAGCAATAGTTTCTGCTCCAAGCAGCTCTATGAAATTGAACCAAGAGCCCCAGACCCGGCCTGTTGTTATAGATTCAGAGTGTTTCCAGCCCCAAGGCTGAGGAGTGTGCACAATGGTCATGGATTACAATTTAATTCTTCATTTCCTTCTCCATTCTAACTGGACTTCCTGGTACAATGAATACAAAGTGTAGTCTCAGACACGGACCTTCAATCTTGAGTGGGCAGGTCAACCCTCCTACTGCCTGACCATAACATCCCCCACTGTAGTTTTCAAGGACAGATAAATTTTACCAGCCTGCAATATGATAATTACATGTAAACAGTGAATGCATCCAACACAGTACACACACATCCAAATGTACATGTACTTCTACGCGCAGTTGTACCACCATACACAACCCATGCAGTTGAATACCTAATGGAAAACAGGACCAAATGTAGGAGGGCTATAGTATTCATGAAAATGTATTGTTTCAAATCAATGCACAACTTGTGAGACAACAACAGTTCTTGCACTGCTGTTGGTTTGGGGTTGTTGTGTACACCTTTAGTAGCCACAGTATCTTAAAACAGTTAAGTAGCCTGCATAAAGTTTGGCAAACCCATGTGATTTTTGTGTAAAATTGTCATGTACAATGTAAAACAAACACAGTTTCAAACAGGCAGGCTGCAAAATGTTCAACTGAGAAAACAAGTTTGTACACAGAACTTTTCATGTTTGTGTGAACCCATGGCTGGTGGCTAAATTGAGCCCTGAGCAGTACAGTGTGGCAGCTATCAGTCACCCCGAAGAAGAAAGAAAATAGCAATACAAACTCACCTGACATCTGATCATAACGTGAGTGACTTTATCCTCCGTCCGTACTGACAGGACATAGTCCCCTGGCTTACTGTGACTCTCACGAACGAGGAAACTCCCATTCTTCCCCTTCTCCATCAGAGCCTTCTCTGCCTCCTTGCCCGTGATGTGACCGTGGAACCACCTGAGGATGAGGTTTTTAGAGAGTTTGAATTCTCTAGACTCTTCTTCTACATGTAGGAAGTGTTTCAGAGGTCTCCCATGAATTTATCAAAATTGTGGGGCATTCTTGACAATAAGGGTTCTCCCAAGCATTTGTGGGGAATTCTGTACAGTTCTCCCAAGAATTGGTCAAAACTGTGGGGCATTCTGTAGAGTTCTCCCGAGAATTGGTCAAAACTGTGGAGGGTTCTCTCGAGAATTGATCAAAACTGTGGAGCATTCTGTAGAGTTTTCCAGAGAATTGACCAAAACTGTGGGCATTCTGATGGGTTCTTCCCGAAAATTTCTCAAAACTGTGGGGCATTCTGAATCCAAATTTTGCAAGTCTAGGACGGGCATATTTAAAGTGCAATACTTTATGTCGTTTTTCTTGTTAACATTGCATCTTTTTACTATCTTTTTACAACTGACTGTGTTCGTCCAATGTTAACATTTTTTTTAAAATCTTAACGCTTTTGGTTCACTTTTGAATGTAACTTTTTATGAAGTCTGGCCACAAATCAGTTAATGGCTGCAATGAACGAACCACGAACAAATCAAGTCAAAGTTTGGGCGCAGGACAACAACTTGAAACAAGGTTCTTGGAATGATAATGTGTAAAAGCACTACCATGCAGTATGAAGCAAAAGACAACTTGTTATTGATTTGTTTTGTGGCTTAATAGGCAAGCTTGTGCATGGCGATAATGCTGGGTTTGTTTGAAACACTCAAGAGCCTAAAATGAGGTGGACTCAGAGTGAGGTGTGGTCAGTAGGCGGCAATGTGAAATGGTAAAAAAGAACTAGACCCCAAGAACCTACCACCTCTTTCTGACTGACGAAAATTTTATTGAAGCCTGAGTTAAAAATCCATTCTCGTAGGGACCAATTTATGATAAGCCTGTGAAGTGTTGTTTAAAAAAAAGTTTATTGTTGTTTAAATCTCACCTCTCTGTGGTTGGATCTGCACAGTTCAGCGGGTACTTGAGTTCGATTACAAGTCCATTCTTCTCCTTCAGTTGATTTCTTCCTTCCGTGTAATGTTGCACCAACTCCGCTAGCGTGGCAAACTTTTCCCCTCCGTACAAGTCAAAATAATCACCAGTGTTCTGAATCTTTATATGGGTAACTTCACCCGAACGTCTGAAAAGAGTTGAAAGAGAACAGTTATTTTCCAGAATTTGTTTGTCCTCACCTTCATTGCTCACTTCTAAACTTTCCACCGACTCCCGAATCGTCTAAGGACCTATCTGAGGCAATGTTAAAAAATCTTGTCTAATTTTTTTTAAACTTCAACTCACCGGACTGACAAGGTGAAATCACCAGGGTTGCTCTTGCTCGGCCGGCAGAGAAAGCTCCCATCGAAGCCCCCATCCATGAGGAATCGCTCGGCGTCGACACCCGCCAAGTTAGGATGAAACCATCTAGGAATGAACGGGAGAGTTGAATATTATAACAAATCAGCACCAACAAAGTGACTCTCACAGTTTACTCTAGCAGTTCCAGACAGCAGGAGTTTCACTGAAGAAAACTTACGAGTACTTAAGCAGCTTCCGCTGAACGATGTGAAGTGCCCCACGAAATGCTTCAGCACAAACTTAAATTTCACTCATAGAGATGCACTTGAGTAAACGACAGCCATGACATCACAGTAATAAAGTATCCGGCCCGCTAAATTTCTTGCCCCCAAAAATTGAGGACCGACTCGCATAATTTTTTAAGGAGCCATGGATTATTTGAGGTCCAAATAACTGAGCTGTACTACCATATCTCAGCCTGAAACAGATTTTGTTTAAGATTCATGCACCCAAGTGTTCTATTGGAACCTCGGACGTTAACTCAGCAATGAATAAATCCTGGTTTTGAGAAAGAAACTGACTTCACTGTAAATTTCTGGGAACATATTTAAGAGTTATTTCAGAATGGGAAACATTCAGCTAGACTGAAACCCAACGGTGTTACAATTGCAAAGGCAGACAGCGGTCAGAATTTATAGAGCCGAGTGCTAGGACTCTTAAGTCTTTCGTGAATAGCCATGCATAGAGTGAGTATGGGAGTTTAATGTATATATGTGCGCATTTAATTTATACTATTTACACACGTGTACACGTTGAACAAACACGTGTTTATGACAAATGCTCGCACGTGTCGCACGCTTTTGTTTTCCATTAAGGTGAATAAACAAATGAAATTAAAGTATATCAAACTAAATGGAATATAAATGCTTATTGTTTTTTCATCAAACTCTCTTCTGCTCATTGTGAAAACGGAAAACACTTTCAAAATTCACGTCCGAATTCACTGATCAACGGCTTGAATAATTCTACAGCTGGGGAAAACAGTCATCTCTATAAAAAGTGATGTTTTCAAGTTTGTAAAATTACTTTCAATATGTACGCAAATTGCTTCAAAGCATGTACAATGTAGTTGCTTCACAAGCTGATTCATCCGTTTCTTATCAAGAAATGAGCTAGATCACCTTCAACCACAAATTCCAATTTTCATGCAAAATGCGTTAATCAATGACAAACCAAAACTGTCAATTACTTTCCAAGAAATATCCCATTATTAATCCTTTTGAAATGTAGACAATAAAACTAACCTGTGAAAATATCATTTCAAAAGGTGGTCGCGTTTTTTAGATATCGCCGAAAATCAGAAGCAAATAATTTATGTCCATGCAGGAAAATAATTTGTAATTGGAATTCACAATCTGAGAAACGTACCTGACAGTAATGTTTCTCAAATTCCAATTTGGGGGGATAAAAACTACCATCTTTTTCCCTAACCACATTACTTCAAAGTGAAATGTTTCTAAAAATGCTCTTTACTATCGAAAGCTACTGTACTTATAAACGAAGTAAGTTTTTATAATAATAATAATAATAATGAAAACTTATGAAGCGCACAAATCCATCAAAGTGCTCATGGCGCTAAATACAAACAATAATACACATGTATGTACGATAACCAAAATTGAAACGTAAGCCTAAGCTAAGAAGAAATCCCGAACATGTGGTAGAGAAATACAATACAAATGCAATATCTAAGAAAATATCGAAGGGTAAAAATCAAACCATTTACTCAAATACTTGATTGAAAAGATGTGTCTTAAGGTTTTTTTTAAATTGGGTTAAAGAAACAGATGATTTTACTAGTGCTGGCAATTTGTTCCATACATGTAGGCGTGGGGCAGCATGTGAGAAAGATCGATCTCCCCATGAATGATTGGATATGGGCTCAATAAGGAGGCTAGAATTGTAAGACCGGAGTTTGCGAGGAGGATTGTAAGGTTTGAGAAGATCATCAATATATGCAGGGGCATTGTTGGTGAGTGATTTATACACAAAAAGCAGAAGTTTATACTTAATCCTACTGCTTACTGGTAACCAGTGTAATTCTTTCAAAATCGGCGTTATATGGCAGGACTTTTTAGTCAAGGTAATAACACGAGCAGCATAGTTCTGAATACGCTGAAGACGTTCAATTTGAGTACAAGGAAGACCATATATAGAAGTAAGTTACACATGTCAAGTCTGGAGAGTGATCGTATACCTTCCCTTTAATCAATCGCCAACCCATTCCATAAGGTTTATCGCGAATAGCAAAATACCAAGAGAGGGCGCTGTTTTGCCGCGCATGATAGTGTAGTGAAAGGGGGCAACCCGGGAACTCGCGCACGACGACCGACTGTAGCATTTGCCCCCTCTGCCCTCCCATGATCCATTGCGATTCTGAATCGCGATAAACCTTATTACATGCAAATAAGAAAATCTGGCCATGAAAATAGTTGAAGTTATTTATCCACAGAGGAACAATACACATGCCCTGGATGGCTTCGAGCCAAGTTCTACATTAATATTACTGAATATTATTGTTACTATTATTCATTTTGTATTCATGTATATGAGCAACACATACATCTTGTAATGTAGGTCACATACATGTCACAATGAAACTGAGGACTCTTCAGAATTGAATGGTTTGCCTACATAGTGTACATGTTCATGAAAATGTATTTTTGTGTGGATGCTGTCATTGTTGCTTAAATTTGTCTTTTTATCTGTTACAGTTTAGGTTGTTTGAGTTTTGTGTTTGTGAATGGGTGTGTCTAATGTCTGTTGAAACAGAGGACTATAACAGAAGGGATTCGGGCATTTTGACAGCTAGAGCCAGTGCGTCCTTCATTTGCGATTGGGGGAGTCGATGGGGTGGGGTGGGTTGGGGTGGAGTAGGTAACCACATTCAAACCGGGGACCTATAACAAAAGAGGACAATAGGTCCACGGTTGCTATCACAAAGGAAAGCATTGTGGTCCACGGTTGCTATCACAAAGAGTTGAACAAAGGAGGGTCCACGATTGCAGGCTGTTACACACTTGTGTGGGTGGGGGGGAGTTGATGGGGAAAGTCACAAAACAAAAATTAGGAAGAACAAAGAGAAGTCCTTGATTTTACAGGATCGTCAAACATGGTTCTGTGTGTGGGTGATTTTGTTTTAACGCTACACACAAAGTGTGGACCTGAGAACAAAAGAGGTCCACATTAAATGGAGGCACTTGAAACACTATGTGAACTTACACTCGTCCACACAGTGTTTTTTTACAGTGTTGAAGAATTTCCACAGAGTGACTGCAACACAGACACTGAGTGTGTTGTTTTTCTGTGTGTCTGTTTTGGGTTTGTTTGTTTTTATTATAGTTTGATTTTTTTATTATTTATGTAATTTGATATTATGTAGTTTGAATAATTTATTTATTTATTAATTTGTTTTTGGTTCTCTTTTTCTTTTTTAGGGGGGGGGGGGGGGCAGTTACCTAAAGGGTACAATTCGGTGACACTGATTGAGCAACTTGCTTGAAGCACAAATTAATGCAATCTTTGTGCAAACCCCACACCCACACATTGACCATCCACATTACACAAAACAGCAATTACATTCGGTATACAGTTTTAGCTTCCCTTAATCTCTGAAAGCAAACACTGGCACAATTCCAGGAAGTTGATTAATTAGCCAACCTGTTGCACTTGTGCTATCACTCAAATCTGAACTTCATTTGTAGCCAACATACTGTAACAAGTACCTCATGTACCCATGTGAACACATTATATACAGTACTACACAAACATGTACCATACACCAGCATCAGTATATTGATTTTTCTAACTTCAACATATACTAAATTATGTTTAAAACATACTAAATATTTTTAAAACATACTAAATATGTTTACAACATACTAAATATATTATGTAACAAGTACCTCATGTACCCATGTGAACACATTATATACAGTACTATACAAACATGTACCATACACCAGCATCAGTATATTGATTTTGTAACTTAAACATACTAAATATGTTTAAAACATACTAAATATATTCAACCTAAAAAATCATTAAAAAATTAACCAGTCAGTTTCCCTTGTGGTTTATTATTAAATATATTCATGTAACAAACTTGGTGAAATATATTGTATAATATTCTACACAATTTTACAAAGTGATTAGATTCTGTGACAATGCACAACCAATGATGCATAACTGATTAAATTTGTAAATTGCAAAATCAGCGTTCTCCCGGAACAGTTAAAGTACGCTAGCCAATTGCTACATGTAGTTCAAACACAGGACTTTTTCAGTGTTGAAAAGCATCCCTATTTTTAAATATATGAATTATGGACCAGTGAAAAGGCTGGGGGACCAATGAAATGACAAGCTAACTACATGTAGTCCTGCTGGCCAGTCACAAGAAGAATGATGCATATTAATAGGCACAATAAAATTAAAACATCTTTAACATCCCCGCTCTCTTCCTTTTGAGAGGCTGCCTCCTTTTTCTTTCTTTTTTACGAAAAAAAGGGATAAATTTTAACAATCTCTGAAGAAAAAAAAATAATTTTAAAAAGCACACCGAAAAAAAGCTGGCAACCATCTTGAAAAATAGCCTGGCCAGTTGTCTTGAAAAATAAGTCGGGCAGCCAAAAAACCTCCTCCTTTCTTTTAAAAAAAGGCAGGACGCTAAACATTATTATTATTTTTTTTTTGGCCTAATATTAAAGCTTTACAGTGATGACCTGAAGGCACGCCTGAAATTACAATAGACTTTAAGATTTTCCAATGAAAGTGCCCTCTCAGGGATGTGATAGGTGATAGGCTTTCCAATGAAAGTGCCCTCTCAGGGATGTGATAGGTGATAGGCTTTCCAATGAAAGTGCCCTCTCAGGGATGTGATAGGTGATTGGCTGTTGGGGAAAAAACAACTGAACTCTGACCGCAAAGCGCGAAAGCTTGCGAGCAAGAAGCCCACTAATAACAGTTATCTTTGGTTTTAAAAGCCCTACTCTGCAATCTGGGGCATTATATATTGTTTTATTTTCATTTTTTATGAATTTGATCTTAAAAGTAAAACAAAATAATAATAATATATATATTTTTGGGGGGCAAAAAAAAACTGATTTCCGGTTAAAAACAGAGAAATCACATCCCTGCCTCTACAAAATATAAAAATAGCCTTGCCCTCTCAAAGATGAAATTCCAGGCATAATGTGAAGGACCATCAAAGCAGCTCTTTTCAGAGAGAAGTTTCCATGGTGCCACAACAAAACCTTCTTAACAATGACATGCTAGATAGAGGGTTACGCATTCCGGTGTCTTTCCAGTATGTCTGGGTGTCGTAGCTAAGGTGTTCCAAGTGGGTCAGTGGATGCAGATCAAAGGAATGTGGTTGCCAAAAGTTTGTCCTTCTTTCACTTTGGATTAGCCACTTACAGTAAATGCATCAAGCACTGAAAATCCATGAATAAAGATTGCTTTGTGGCCTTGATTTCATCCAAGAACAAAAAGGGTAACTTGCCATAAAGGGTAAATAAAAGGTTCTTAAGCACAAAAATGGAATATTCCATTTCTGTCAGACCATACCATCATCTGTGGTTTTGAATGATAGATGCACTAAGGATGCCTGCAACTTAATTATAATATCAATTATCATATTGAATGCACATCATGCACATTACACAGTCAACCCTCTTACTGTCCGACCATTCAAAAACATCATCCTGCTTTGGTTTTGAATAATATGCTAATGCAAGCCTGCAATATGATTCTATGTGGTGAACACAGAGTACACAGTCAACCCTCCTACTCTCTGACCATGGTCTGACCATTAATGGTTTTGAATCATTGACAGCGTTTGCCCAAGTAACTTTTTCAGTGACAGCCTACTGGACCAGTAAGCTTGTCATTTTACCAGTCCACAATCCTTTTCACAAGGATCCATGCTTTTCAACCTTGAACTAGCCAGCCAAATTTGACTTCTCTGGTGTTTTAACTACTTAGCATGTGGCCAACATACCACTGTTAAGGGATAATGCTGATTGATGCACTATTCCAGCCTGCAATAATGTTGATGTGGTGAATGCGTGCCACAATGCACAGTTAATTCTGTGCACAGTTGTGCCACCCTACACAACCTGTGCAGTTGAATGGTTGGTCAACTTGCTCACAAATGTTACCAAGGGGCATTTTCCAAACGTACATGTAGGCTTACAGCTCCGGTTCTGGCTTGGGCTCCGTCATAAATTTTGGAGCAATGTACATTTTTGCCAAGTGCCTCAACATCAAAATGCATCCCAATTTGATGATCATCCCTAACACTATGAACACTAAACAGTCACGACCAATAATTTATTCTTTTATCAGGATTAGCCCTTTTTATAATTTCTATAAGTATTTATTTCCTCATTTGTACATTGTTTTTAGGTCAGCCTTTTTAACTCAAATGTGCACTTCCAAATATTCTTGCTGCATGTAAATAGGTTTTTCAAACATATTTATTTTGATCATCATATTTTTTATTTCCAAAGTTTCTCTTTACTATTTTATAAGTATTTGTTAAAGATTATATTCCCATTTTAAGATTGGATTGATAGGCTTTCGAGTCACAGTGGTTAGGTTCACTTTTATTAATCCTGGCCATCTTAGAATGGGCTTGTCCTGTCTGATTTTATAGTTGTCTTGCTTTGATTTATCAGTGTTCTGTTTCCATTTCATCATTGGATAACAATTGTTGGTGTCACATGTTTTTTAAGTTTACATTTGTTGTTTCTTGTACTGGTATATTTTTCGGTAATATTGTATCTTGTACTGTTTGTTGAAATCTTGGCCGAATAAATAATAATAAATAATAATAATAATAATCATCCCAACTACTGTTTAGATGCCAAACTGTACTTGGGCCAGCCAAACCACAGTTGGGCCAGTCAAACCACAATTTGGGTCAGCCAAACCACAGTTGGGCCAGCCAAACCACAGTTGGGCCACTCAAACCACAATTTGGGTCAGCCAAACCACAGTTGGCCCAGTCAAACCACAGTTGGAATACTTGCAACCCTTCCAAACTTGTGTACACCCATTTGGAACAGGGCAAAAGTCCAACCATTGATTGGTAATGGAAGGGGTTGATTTAATCTAGTGTGCTAAAAAACTTTCTTCTGCAAAGGATTACAAAAAGATAAAATTCCTCACTGTAGACTTTTTTCGAAGCACCCCCCCCCCCAAAAAAAATCTGAATGTTAACTTCGATTTTGATATTTTCAATTCTGATGAGTACAATAATACACAAATGTAAGAGAACTTTCTTCTGAGAAAATAGAATTAGCTGTTGCAAACTGCTTACCAACCAAAAGGACCTGTGGTATAAATGCAAAAAATAAGTTAGTGGCCTGACGTTTTGACCCTAGCAGAGTCTTTCTCGAAGGCTAAATGACAACACACAACACACATACAAGCAGACAAGAGTTGCAAGAGTAGTCAAGTGGAAATACATGAATAGAGAGAGTGGAGGGAGAAAAGCAGAAAGCATTCAGAGAAGGCAGGGGGTAGCAGGGATTATGAAGACAAAGGGGGGGTTATGAAGGGAAGGGGATAGCTTGACCACAAGACTTTCTTCTCCAAGAACTTGGTGGTTGTTTAAATAAAAACAGATGTTAAACTATCTTCTTCTTCTCATTCTGATTCTGGGCACCGATTTCACAAAGCACTAAGAATAAAAGATTCATCTTTCAAGATGAGTTGACAATATCACCATATTGATATGTATTGTGAAATCACACTTTGCTTAGCAATTAAGAATAAGATTGATGATAAACAGTTAAGATCAATGTTAGCTCTTTGTGAAATTGGCCCCAGCCTTTTAAAAAGACTTCTGGTGTTAAAGTAGATCTAAACATTTTGAGCTAGAAGCCCTGCGGTCTTGTAGATTTTTTCAAACAAGTTTGAGCCCTAACTCTACTAAGCAGCTAAAGCACAACAAAATTATGCTTGCAAGAATAACGTTACCAGCGAAACTACCATGCCAATGTACAATTTGTGACTGGTATCCTGCTCATTTCTGCAGAACAAAAATTGCTCAGCAAAAATTGTCAAGCAATATTTTCTGTTTAAGCAGCTTCGTGAATGAAATTGGGCCCACCCCTGCCTGGCAATGCAGTCAATTGTTTGAAGATTTAGTGAACATGATCGATGATGTTTGCACACAGTAAAAAGGTGAAGTAAGGCTAGATACTAGATAGGCTAAATTTATAATCATACAGCTGGTCTTCTCAAGAGCCAATGCTTGCGATCCAGTGGTGGACGGCTGGCCGATTTAGCTAGGTGAAGACTGAGACTAAGTAAAGTAAAGAGTAAGAGTGAGGGGTAAGGAGTAAAGACTAGTTGAGAGGGGCAATCTGCAGACTAAGTAATAGCGTGATATATAAGAATGCTGAAGGCTAAAAACCCCTCGAAAAGAAATGGGCAGCAAAATATGAAGATTGTCATTGTGCAGATACCTAAAAAGAATATGCCCTCAACAAATTTGTAATAAACAAAAAATGTTAAGACTAGTATAGTAAAATAATATGGTCATGGTGTGAATATAAATAGTATTAGTAATAATATTTTATTAAATAAAATTATAAAATGATGGATTCAGTAATTGTTCTGCAGTTCTGTTGTTCACAAACTATTTTATGAGGAAAAAGAAAATTCTCAATTGTAGGAAAATCCCTTTAAAAATCCCTGTCTGAAGTACATCTGATAAACTGTTTTGTTATTTACACATGTAGGAAACAAACTGTCTTATCTTAAAATTCTCTCTCGGTCGCGGCGGTGTGCGTTAAATTATGTGACATATCGGGACTGGTCAATACCACAGCCAAGCACAAATCAACATTACCTTCGCGATGCCATCTTGCTTGATGTCTAAATTCTCCCGTCAGAATCCAATCCGAGACCGATCTTCCTATCCAACGATCAAAGAACTCCAGATGAAAGGAATTGTGCAGATTTACCTGAACTAGCAAACTTTAAGAACACTCAACCATGTTTTGTTCCGTAGATCACCCTCCCTATTTCTATAGTGACTTCTTCTCGACCGACCAGGAAGTTAATCAGTCGTTGGATCGGATACTTGTGTGCAATTACACACTGGTACCCGGCTGTCAAAACAATGTAAACACAGTTTGGATGTGGAACCAGTGTTGAAAAGTTCGTCGCGTCGGTTTTGTTCAGTGATTAAAAAAACTAAAAATGTACGGTGGGTTCGAGAGAACATAAGATATTGTTTATGTTGGTCATTCAGTCGAACTTCGGAGTCTGACTAATTTTGAGTGGGCCGAATGAAGGTTGGCTTGTGCAGATGATTGCAAAGGAATGTATTTCTCATTAATTCTGGCTCTACTTCGATTTTGGTTTGTGCTGTCTTATTTCAGACTAGCTCAGTATATGTGTGTGTGAGAACATAAATTTTTCCAGGTCGAGTCCAGTCATGGAGGAAGAAACATCATGGTCCATCTGTAGCCAGAGGACGTCACTCACTGAGTGCGCTCAAGCAACCTTATGAAAATGGGCAAAGGGGATAGCCTACCTAACTTTAGATTAGAAATGATTCCCAGATCGTCTCGTTGGATTGATGCAAACTAGGCGCATAAACGAATCAAATTATGATTTATTAATACATATGGAACTTAAATATGTCTCAATTGAGGGCGATGTGAAACAATAACAACTTTGCACATACACTTTACAGAAATGTCTCTAAAGCAAATCACTTTCTATTAACATCGTCGAAAATTCCACACTTGAATTCTACCTTAGCCCATTTGGGGACCAAATTAAGTTATTGCACTTATTCTTGACCAATAAGTACTAGGCCTACTATAAGTAGCCACACCGATCGTCCATTTGTATCACCGTTTCACATATAAGCTGGTCGTAATTTATCACACACCAAAACGAAATAATATTATTATGAACAAGTTATTAAAATACAAAGGGAATTGGAAGAAGATCCTCGCAAATTATCCGTATAAGGAGCACAGCAAACTGTGTGATCCTCAAGTAAAGATAACTTTTAATAAGAACTCATTAAAATTATTAGGCCTATGTGAAATTATTATGTAAACATCCAAAATAGATGGGGTCAATTACCACTGACTCTCACTTGGATCAAAAATCATTTGGATCCAAATCATCTAGATCAAATTAGAAGTTTCTTAGCACCGCCCTTCAACATAAATATTCTCGAATGTACAACACTGAAATTATTTAATAAAACTATTAACAAATACAATATTCTTATTTGAATGTCAACATAAAAATAATATAATAAAACTAACTTTACAAATAGGCCTACAATATTCTTATTCGAATGTACAACACTGAATTGAAATGATCTAATAAAACTAACTTAAATTAATTGCAATTCAAATAATATTATAATCTTCACGAAAGGGAATTTAAAAACGATTTGGTCAGGAGGCGTTGGTCAACCGCCTCGTTGTCCATAATGTTTACCGCCTGATGACCGTCCGGCGTGTCACTGGTCTTGGAGGGGGAAGATGTGGGCCTCGATGAGGCACTGGAAGAAAATGGCCGGCCGAACTCCTCCCAAAAATTCAGCCCGTAAATACGGAAGATTTCCTCGAATGGTGCGGTTATCTTCCCGCTAGAGTTATTCAGATATCGGTGACTGTTGTTGTGTTCGAATTGTGTTGATGTATCAGAACTTTCGTCATTGCAATCCTCAGAAAGAGAGAACGAGAAGTCATCGGCAGCGGGTGAGTCGAACGACATGTACGCCGCATCGTCGGATTGTCTCACGGTACAGGGTCCACTACCTCGGTCATCATTTCCATCTTCACCGAAGTCCAAGTTGCCACAGTCGCCATCAGAGTAGGGTGGTATTTGCAGGAGAATTTTATCTTCTGTCGAACTGTTTATAGGATGTTTTTGTACAATATTATTCTAATTTGCTTCCAGAACAAGTGAATTCTGTGTACATTTTTATTTGTAATTTTTTGAGCCAGAGGAAATAATTTGCGTAAAAATCTGATTCAAAGGGGTGGGCCAAAACAGTTCTACGACTTGGACTAACGGTAACATAATCAAGTGTAACATTGTGTATTCGAAAAACCTCCAAGGTATTTTTTATTTATTTATTAATATCCAAAGCCGGTCAAGTTTCTTGAAGCTCAAACTCACTTTGGCCGTTTGAGGCCTCCTCCTTTCATTAAATCAACTGCATCTTCAAAATGGACCTCATTCACACAGTGGATAAGTTGCTGCTCTGCATCGCCAACCATACTGAAAAGATCAAAAGTTTACCAATTATTCAAGAATAACTCATGTCATATCTTTCTGGTAAAAAACCCCAGAAGAACCTCCAAAAAGCAAACGGGACTCTTAAAGGGGTGGATATAATCTTTTATGATGAGAAATGTCAGTTTTAATAGATGGAGGAAAAACCCCAAAACAGGGAAAACCCAAGCCAAAACCAGGTAGGGACTGAAAATCCAAATACACATTATTAAGCCTCCCATCATCCCAATCCCAGTGAATCGAACCAGGGTCCACAAAAGGGCAGTTAGTTGAGCATGTTCAGGGGAGAAGCAGACCTAATAGCTGGGGCACTGTACTCCTGTTTTAATTTTTCCTTTTGACATCTTCGATCATAGCGCTGAGTTCGACCGAAGATGTCAACATTTAACAGGAGTAGGCCTACGGCGCCCCAGTTATACTGGATATATAGGGGGAGCCACGAGCTATAACCTGATTGCCCATCAGGTTGGGGAAAGCCCCCCAAAGTTGATGTAACTCAAGTTAGTATACATTGGAATTCCAAGGAAACAGAACTTAGAGGAAACAGTTTGCAAAATATGCATATAGGCAATGCTCTCTGATACACGGAGTTGAGCAGGATCTTTCAGAGGCGGTGCGGAGGAGAACTTCCCACCAGAAAAAACCCAACAAAACCAGGTGAGGCCAAAAATTAGACCTACTTGAAATGGCCCGTTCTAGATTTCCTATTTTCCTGTACTAATTTAACTTACCCTGTTAATTTTCAGTCTGACAGGTGAATTTCCATCTTTTCCAAACATGCTTGGAACATTATCTGAAATGATATGGGATTGGAGATTCTTTGTTTTCTTCTAACAATGCGCTCATATCAGGCGCGCGCTCAGCGTCTTTATAATATCCCGCGCATGATGATGACGAACTCGAAAAAAAGAGTCCGCCGCAAAAATCATCTTTTACTAAAAGCACAAATCATTGCTCGTATAAAAACATTTATACCAGAGAAAACTCTCTCTGGACAGCACAATCTTCGTTTTGCAAAAATGTATTTTTTACACGTGTGTCATTCTTCCACGTTCCTCCAACCATGCTCCCACCCAAAGAAAAAGAAGAAAGAAGGGGAGGG
Organism: Leptasterias polaris; assembly: GCA_037783415.1. NCBI lineage: Eukaryota > Metazoa > Echinodermata > Asteroidea > Forcipulatida > Asteriidae > Leptasterias > Leptasterias polaris. The sequence continues at coordinate 2,956,804 of JAZGTN010000073.1, read as the reverse complement.
GGGGGGGGGGGGGGGGGGGGGGGGGGAGGTGGGAAATAATAATGAAATAAGTCAGCCAGTTGAGGGCGCTATATTACGATTACAAAACACGTGTGTATGGCCGAAGAGCTAGCTAAGTACAAGTACCGTTGTCGTCACGGACAGCAAGCATGTACTTCTGTCGTGAAATCATAACAAACTATGATTTTCATTTCGAAACTTTTCAGTGGCGCTTGCAGAGTTATAACATTAACGTCTGTGAACGCAGTCTATGTGCCTGACAAGTCATCGACGCTCGGGAAATTAGGTAACTAAGTTGAACAAATGTGATGAATGAGTATATCGGCATATGACACTGTTAGTGTTGGAAATGAATGTAATTTCCCTTAACCAGTTGCACTATGCAAAATATATGTATGTGGGTTTGGCCTCCTTAAAAATAGTTGTAGGATACTGGATAGGCTACTGTCTAATTATCCATTGCTCTATGCTAATACTATGTCTACTTTAGGCCCTTTTTGTAGTATGTGCTCTTCTCTAACTAAACTAAACTTATTGTAAAAATAACTTTGACTTTGAATGAAAGTTTTACTTGAGTTGAGGTTGGGTTGGGATCTCAAATCAATCATTGAGTGTCAGTGTCACAGTGTGGTGAGTTGTGACCTCACCCTTTGATTATATTTGGCCAATTTTTGCACAAAATTGAAACAAACGTAATTTAACGTTTACATTTTACTTAATTTTTTTCATCATGACCATCTTCACTAATAAAAATGTAAGTTATCTGTGAACATTTATTTATTGTGTATTTTCAGTTTTCTGAATTATAATATGAATTGAATGTTGTGCACAACTTTTGATTATCGTTATTGTTTTCTAACTAATGTTAAAGAGATTGTTATCACGGCCTGATCCTCAGAGAGAAATTTAATTGGGCGAGATGTATTATCTGATCTGGCTGCCACTTTGTTCACTTGTTTTGTTAAGAAATATTACCTTATTTGGGTCAATAAAAATCTTTGTCAGAATGAGTGAACAAGTATGTTGTGCAATCTTAGTGGTCAGATTTGATATCTTTTTTTAGAGATAATCGATTCAATGAAAATTCAGGCTTCAGGTTTGGGATTATCAATTCATATGATTCAAAATAATAGTGTATACATTTTATGACTGCTCATCTTTGTTCTTAAGGGATTTTCTTCTTGCGACAAAGATGTACTCTGTGTATGGTGGCCCAGAGAAGACATTACACAACGAGTATGATTCAACTAGGTAGAAACGTCAAGCATGTGGATCGTGCATCAACGTCACTATCGCAATTTAAGGGTCAAAGCTCGGGCAGAAAGTATGGTGAGATGTTACCTCTATCTTAAGGATTTAATTTTTAAGGGAAATAAAAGCCCAAACTTCATAAATGGTCTTATTCCCATCTCGTGACAATGAGTTCACAAGGACAATGTTGGCAGGGAACCAGATTAAACATTTATCACAGTAACATTTTTGAGTCCCCAAAACAGTCACTGTACATGTTCAGCAGAATTTTTTTAACTTGGCATTTGCTAAAAGATATCCAGTGTCAGGTTTGTATCCACTGCCATATTTATGCAATCATCAAAAATGATTTTTCTAAAATATAGTGTCAGATCCAGCGAGATGCAGTGCACCCCCTTGACCTTTACCCCCATCCTGGCTCTTCCCTCAGTCAGTACAATTAAAGCAGGAATAAATAACAGGAATAACTAAGGAGTTGTTAAAAAATGCTTTTTTTTCTTTTCATGTTTTTAAAAATATATTTGCAATGCAGCCACATCCCAAATTGCGCAGAGTTCCCATCAGAGGGACGCGCACCAGACTGAAAACCTGCAGCAAACTGAAGGAGAATGTCAGAAGTCCACCAGGAGAGTTCCTTTTGTGCCATCGGAACAGACTCACTCCAAACAGCCAGAGGCCTCGCATCAATCACCAAAAACAGTATCGGAAACCCTGCAAGGATCAGCCTCAGCAGAAAGAACAAATGAAAAAATGTCAGAACGGATATTTGACCCTGCGGAAAAGGCAAGCAATTCATCTGAACCAAGTAATTTATCAAATTCCAAATCGCTATGCCCTAAAGCGTCTGGTACTGGTAAGAGCAAATCTAAGAAAACTGCTTCACTCACGGATAAAACTATCACCAAGCCAAAAGAAAATAAGTTAGCAAAAGGGAAAACAAAGTCAACAAAGGCATCATTGAGTACATCAAGCAAGGGAAAGGTCCCAACAGGGAACCAGGGAATAAAGGATGGTAACCAGCCATGTCAACAGACTTCAAGCAGCACAGGAGACAACAGCAAAGTTCCAATAGGAAAGACGCAGCCTCGTGCGAGAAGTAAAGCAAAGTCTGTGAAGGGGAACCAGGGAAGTAAGACTGGTAATCAGACAGCTACTCATCACAGGGAGTCGGCCAGTAGCAAAGATGGTCAGCCTAGAGGTCAAAAGTCAACTGAAAACCCAAGTCCCACGCTGAATGAATCCGGGACGGAAAGATTAAACTCGTCTTCTAAAAAAATCAGTTCAACAAATTCCAGTGTAGACTTAGTGGAAAACAAATCAAGTGCAATAGCAGACAAAACTAGTGCAATCTCCAACAAACCAAAACTTGCATTAACGTTTGATAAACAAACATCGGCAGATTCATCAAAAATATTTACGGAAGCCGTTCAAAACATCGAAGCAGACAGTCGGCAGCCATCGTCTACGGATGAAATCATTTCTTCACCACCGACCGTAGAGTTATCAGTGAAAAAAGGTGCTACGCAATTGCCAGGGGTAGCAAAAAAGGCAGATGGGAAGGTCAAACCTGGGAAGGAGAGACGGAGGTGGACCAACGTCGACAGCCCCCAGGCCTACTTGCAGCCCTTCATGGACGTCAGCATATTCTGTGGCATGGTGAGATTTGTTTAAAAAAATGTAGAACAGAGAGAATGATGAGATTGGCTGCGCTCTGTACTGCTAGTGTATGCGGCGTACAGGGTTAAACACCTACATGTATGTTCCGACACCCCTGTGTTCCGACACCCCAACCCTTACTCTAGCGTGTAAATCATGAGGGGTTATGATCAGAACATAGGGGTGTCGGAACTTCAATTATTGTAATGATGATATCAGGTAAATTGGTTCAATGACAATAGATTGCATTGTAAAAAACCTACCTTTTATGCTACTTTGATTATTTATTTACACAACATATCAATTTCACATCTCTGTATAATTTGTTTGTCTCCTGCATAGACCGAAGAGGCTCAGAGGTTATTTGACTCGGCTAGACTTCACAATCAGGAATTAAACACTGGGCATTACAATACCATGCTACAAGCTTGGGCTAGAAAGGTAACTTCATTGAGTTTTGTGTTCTTAAAAAAAAAATAATGCTATTTTTAAAAGAAATTAACAAAACATTTAGTTTGATCTCGCAAGTCCAAAACTCAATGTTTTGTAAAAGTGAAAACTTAAATTTTCACGGGTTTGTTGTTTTATGTAATGTATGACAAATTAGGGAGACTAACGACATTAGGGCAAGATGGCTCACTAGGTAGAACCATGGAGTTGGTAGGAGTTCACCAGGAGTTGGTAAATTTTAATTCAATTTTGGGGTAAAAAAGAAAACTTGACTAGAAAAGAGTTATCTAGCCCTAATGTTGGCAGTCTCCCTAATTTGTCAATCATCTTTTTTACATATTGTACATAAAACAACAAACCTGTGAAAATTTAAGTTTTAATTTAAGTTTTCACTTTTACAAAACATGAGTTTTGGACTTGCGAGATCAAAACTAATTGTTTTACTAATTTCTTTAAAACTAGCATTTCAGCTAAACATAGTATTTCAAGGGAAGTTTTGCACCATGACCATCTTTATACCGCTTACATTATGTGTTAAACTGTAAACATTAATTTGTTAAATCTTACCAATGCTGTACAGTGTACACACCTTTTAATCACACTTGATTCTGAGTGAGATTCAGCGACCATTTACATCGCAATCAGATTTAGGCTAGAGTTGAAATTGTGCATTCATTTTGAATTTTTTTTTTTTTCATCCTCATTTTTTGTCGGTAGGGAAATATCAGTCAAGTGAGGATGCTGTTCTCACAATTGGCAGCCAGCAAGTTGAAGCCAGATCTTCAGTCATACGCTGCGGCACTGGAATGCATGGGAAGGTACAATTACAAACTGCTCACCACAACTGTTCTCCAAAATAGACTGTGCAAGTCTCGTGTTAAAGCAACGTGGGACCCAAAGTGGTCCTAAAAATATTTGAGTACTTGCAAGACTTTCATGGTCTTGCTTGATTTGTATATATTTGTCAAAACGAAAACCGTACGATTTATTTTTTGGTAGACTAATTCTTTAACCCTCAAACCAACCCCAATCCATCAAAGTTCAAGTTGATGTTTCGATAACTGATTCTGTCAGGTTTGTCAGTCAGGTCAGTCATTCAGGGAGGTCAGTCAGGTTAGGTCAGTCGGTCAGGTCAGTCGGTCAGGTCAGTCGGTCAGGTCAGTCGGTCGGGCCAGTCAGTCGGGCCAGTCAGTTGGTCAGGTCAGTTTGTCAGGTCAATCAGTGAGGTTGGTCCTGGTCAGTCAGGTTTGTCAGTCATGTCAGTCAGGTGAGGTCAGTCAGGTCAGTCAGGTGAGGTCAGTCGGTCAGGTCAGTCAGTCGGCCAGGTCAGTCAGTCGGCCAGGTCAGTCAGTCGGCCAGGTCAGTCAGTCGGTCAGTCATTCAGGTCAGTCAGTTGGTCAGGTCAGTTAGTCAGGTCAGTCGGTCGGTCAGTCAAGTCGGTCAGGTCAGTCAGTTGGTCAGGTCAGTCAGTGGGGTCAGTCAGTTGGTCGGGTCAGTCAGGTCAGTCAGTTGGTCAGGTCAGGTCAGTCAGGTCAGTCGGTCGGTCGGTCGGTCAGTCAAGTCGGTCAGGTCAGTCAGTTGGTCATGTCAGTCAGTTGGTCGGGTCAGTCAGTTGGTCGGGTCAGTCAGTCAGGTCTGTTGAGTTAGTCATTCGGTCAGTCAAGTCGTTCAGGTCAGTCAGTCAAGTCAGTTAGTCGGTCGGTCGGTCAAGTCGGTAAGGTCAGTCAGTGGATCAGTCAGTCAAGTCGGTCATTCAGGTTGGTCATTCAGGATGGTCAGTCAGGTCGACCTTTTTCTGATCCCACTCTATTATTTTATTTTGAACAAACCCACTTCAGGATAAAAGACATCAATCACAAAACCGTTACCAAGTGTCTACAACAGATGAAGGTCGATGAACTGACTGCTGAGGACATCTTCCAAAAGTGTACTTTCACCACCGACCAGAGAGAAGTCATCTTGAGACTTCTTGAAGATGTTCAGCCGGGGTTTAAGGCCCCGCCCCCGTTACAGCGCCCTCAATGTAACATCGGTATCGTAAAGGAGCTGTATGCGCAGGGGAGGTCACCACAGCTGGTATGAGTATAATCAAAACATTGGTAACAGTTTGGGTTTTCCCCTCATGCCAATGTGTGATAAGCACTGTAATCTCTCTGCTCTCCGAGTCCAATGGTTGTGGGTTTGAATCCCACCTGAGTTGCTAGTGGATTTTTTTTGAGACAAAGAATACACTGAATATACAGCGTTATTGCTCATCAGACAAAGGGTAGAAATCAAAATAATCAACTTCTTCTTCAATACCAGGGGCCTAATTTTGTAAGCAGAAAATGCTGCGTGGCAACATTTTTGGAACTCTCTCAAATATCTCTCAACGAGAACAACTTTTGTAATCCAGACATTAAGGCCATTCAAAGTCAAGTTTGCGTTTGCTGTACAACAGTAGAATTTGTCTTGTACCCACTTTCTTTTTCTACTTTCTTTCAGGGTAAAAAAAACCCATATCCAGAGATAATGAGTCAAGAAGAGATTCTGAAGAAGCTGGACGAGCAAATGAAGATGGAGAAGAGTGAAACGGTTTTGATTCCCTCGATTGAGAAGGAGATGTCAAACAATCACAGTAAGGTAAGACAATCATTCAATCCTTCACAAAGTCCACTGAAAACAAAAACAAATAAAGCTTTTTCAGATCTGTTAAGAAAATATTGGCACCTTACATGTTGTTTCTTTAACCACTTCACATCTGTATTAAAAAATACATTTCTGTACCCACCTACGTCTTTTTTCTTCCTGAACTTTTTGGAACTTTGTGATTAATTGTTTTCCTTTGAAGATATCATTGCTACAATGAAACCCTGACTTGACAAAGGAAAGATAGCAAAGATTCTTGTAATTAGTTCCGTTGTCATCTGAGAAATTTGAGTAGGCACAGCCGAAACACAGTTACCAGCCAAAAACACACTTCACATGTGCCATTTATGACTGGTCTTCTGCTTATTTCGGTTCTATGAAAATGGGCCTAGTATTTATAGATAAATCCTTAAGTTTTTAAAGATATTTGATTCTGAGAAGAAAAAAATGTGTCAAAAATACCACTATTTACGAAATATTTGCCTTATGATTTGTACGTCAGGGATGAGAGATTTCAGACTTATCTGAATTAAAAACTTTTTATGTCTGCTTGGTGAGAAAAATAGCTGTATTTTCTTCAGATAAAAAAGAAATCTGATCAGTTTCTCTAGTTGTTGGGAAACTGTTTCCCATGAGCTCCTTGAAACCCCAGGGGTTACCAAACAGTGGAAATACCATAATTTCAACATACCTCCTAAAATTTTACAGACCTTTGTGTCAACAATGATTCTGGTACTTTTTGTTTTTCGTTTTAGAAAGCTATTATGGAGAAGCATAAGCAAGCGTGGAGAAAGGCCTTGACAACGAGCTTCAAATATGAACTGAAAAAACTCAGCAAAGCAAATAATCTCAGACGTGAGTTTAAAACAAAATGCCCTTTTCAAATTGGAATCAAATTCCAAGGGGTACTGGAAATCTTGCTTGATATCTCCCAGGTATTATTGTGTAATCCCTGATTACAGACCTTTGTTCCCTTTGTTGTATGATCGAGGATTAAGAGAGATTGATAGGCTGCCACCATTTGTATTCGGCTTATGGGAGGTGAGTCTGAGATTCCAGCATACCATGGACGATTATCGGCTGTGGCTTATGGCAAAGAGCTGGCTGATTCATAGTTGAACACATCATATTATTTTTTTTTCAAAAGAGAACAACAAATCTTGGTTTATTTTGTGGAAAGGTTTGCTGTCTTTACTTGGTTTAGTCCTGGTTTCATTGTGACAGCGATATGCTCAAAAACAAATTATTCTGAAAATAAAAAAAAATTAGTCCTGTGCATGAGCACGGAAAGATTTTGGACACTTCGATGCAAAGTGGTTTAGGTCAAGGACAATATCAATATAATTTGTGATGATTTTTGATTTTGATTGTGGTAATTTGTTGATGACCTTCTTCCAGGAGCAACGGTGGGTAAGACAAACTTCTATCCGTTCTTCTCCATCATGGAGCCCCATGAGTACGTCAATCTCATGCTGGATTCCCTGCATGAGCTCGCAAACTCCACCGAGGGCAGCATGACCGTTATGCTGTCCAGAGAGATCGGCTACAGGGTCCAGCGCAAATATCTTATCCGCAGGAAAATCAAGATGGGTGTAGCTGATAAGGTAACTTTGATTGTGTGCGAATTGTACATTGCTGGAAAAAACCTTTCTAAGGTACATGTATGCTGAAGTAAACAAGAAAAAAGAAATGTGAATAATGTATGGCCCAAAAAAATAAAAAATTTGTTCTTTGACGTTTTATCTTAACTGTATTACAGGATTGGTAAGGATAAACCAAAAAGCATTGTTCAATTTGAAAGTCTGAAAGCTTACTGATTATGGAGCTCATACTAGAACTATTTTTTTCTGTAAAATATTTCCCTCTGAAATGAAGTCATATTTGAGAAAACTCTCTCTAAAAACCTTAAGAAGCGCAACAGCTGATTTTGGTTAATACAACCCAGTTTAAAGGCCCCTGTACACTATTGGTAAGATCGAAAAACACAAATGTTCACAGATTCACACATAACTTACATGATTTAAAGTAAGTAATGGTAGAAAGGGTTCCTTAAAATATTTCTGCCTAAAATGCTATCGTTTCTGAGAAATGAGTAAAACAATAGTTTTTATCGCGCGCGATAATAAACTCGATGTTTGAAAAACCGAAAACACATAAGGTCTCTTTTCACTATTTTCTCGTGACCTCGATGACCAATTGAGCTCAAATTTTCACAGGTTTGTTATTTCATGTATGTGGTTGATTACACAAAACATGAACACTGTCTGTGATTATTTTGTCAGCTCTGCCAATCCTGTATAATACCTTTAAGGACCATGTGTTTATATAATAATACGAGTAGCACATAATGCAGAAGCCTCTATGCGCAACACAAAACATAACACAATGAAATGAATATAAAAAGCAAGTTACACAAATAAAGATTCAAACAAATGAGTTTTTAAAAGTCCCTTGAAAATCTGAAGAGAGCCAGCTTGGCGAATATGAAGAGGTAAGTCATTCCATAACGAAGGTGCAATGAAGTTGAAGGCTCTTTGACCATAGAATTTAGTGGAAAATTATGCTGAAAATTGTGCATGGTTTTCACTATTTTCTCCTGACTCACACAAAGGTATGTTATTTCATGTATATGGTTGATCACACTCAAACATGACCACTGTCCTGCGATTATGTTGTCAGCACAACCAATCCTGTATGATATCTTTTATAAAAAGTGCTTTATATGTTTTTGTTTTCTTTTCAGGTTTTGAAATTATACAAAGAGTTTGTGAGTCGCAGTCTGAACGTGAAAGCGCTGAATCACCGCGAGTTATGGAAGAGTCTTGAAGACAGTATGCCAGAAGGACCATCATTAGTGAGTATGACTTAAGGATTCTTTGAAAGATGACACAGCTGTTCAGAGCATCATACTCTCCCTCAGTGTTTTGGGGCACCATTCCCATCCTTTGATTGGTCGTGACGTTAATGCCTGCGGGCGTACATGGACTATTAAAATATTTATTCCTTTAGGAATGTTCCCATAGTTTAGCACATTGTTGCGGTCCAGCAGAGCATTCTGGCGTTGTTTTGCGCCTAGATCGTTCCTGACTTTTGGGACACTCCCTAACAAGTGAAATGCCAACAGTATAAGAAGCCAAGATGTCAGATTTTTTTTTTAAAGAAATGTTTGCCAGGATTATGTTTTGTTTATTCTATTTTCCGGTCTTTTGTAAGTTCCTGAGATCATTTTCTTTTTAACCACAGGATGCTGATGTGGAAAACTGGCCGGCAAATATCACTCTTGGGGTAAGGTTTCTTTTGTAAATATGAACAAATATGAACAAAGTTTACATCCTCAGAAAAACATTGTGAATGAACACATCATTTTTCTTTTGACTTTGTGGAGTTTCTAATCAAACTCTACAAGCCAAGAAAGGTCTTTGGTTTTGCCAACATCTCAGAACTTTTTTGTTGTGTTTTGATTTTGATAGATTGGGAGTCGTCTGGCAGAAATGATGATCAGGGAAATCAAGATCAACGCAAATATGTTGTTTACCAATAAACCTGAGTAAGTTCTTATCACAGAGAGTTAAGCTGTAATCCAATTGATGGCTTTGGCAGTGGTAACCAGTCCAGGCAGAATAGTCTTCCTACTTTAGTCTGATTTCCGATTGTTTTGCCCTTGGAAAAATCAGATTTTTTTTTTATTAAGTAGCCTGAAATTTCTATTAAAAACCTACCCCGTGTGTACATGTAGGCCACTTGATAAAATATTCCTACTATTTTCCAAGGACAAAACACCACACCTGCCGGTCCCTAAATGAATGAGTGTCTTTTAATGAGGTGGCAAACTTTAAGCACCATTGCCTTCTACGATCTTGTAGTGATAATACAGTGAACGATTTCCCTTGTATAGCAGAGCAAATTGCTACAAAAAATGCATCAGTTGCTACTCAAAAATCAGGAGTTGCTACCCAATATTAGCATTCAGTGTGCACAAAACAAGTTCAGTCTAAATATTTTTCTATGCAAAATTGCTGGATGAAATCGTTCCCTGTAATATATTACATTTGATAATCAAGGTAATCGAAGCCCAGTATAAATTTAAGAGCACGTTTCTGAATTGACTCCAGTTTCTCAATCTGAGTTTTAAGTTAAATCCTGAATTCCAAGCTTGAGTGGCATTATTCTGTAAGTAGACGGATGAAACCTTTTGTATATTGTCAACAAGTCAGCAAGGGATAAATGAAAATTTTTCAAAAGGGTAAACCTAAACCTTTTACTACTGTTCTCACTTTAGATTTGATTTACATGTTTATCCCATATACCCGGGTTTCATTTCATGGCTCTGCCTACTGCGGAATTCTGCGCATATAGCGCCTTGTAAAGCACGTGACTCTATGACACGTAAGCACATGACACATAAACGCAGAATTCGGCAGTAAGCAGAGCCATGAAATTGGGCCCTGTGGTGTGGATGGTGGCTGGTGTATTTGCAGAAGTGATCATTATGGTTTTCCTTTTCCACCACAGGAAGATGATCCCAGCTCTATATCACATGTACACCTACAGAGGTTTCAAGCAAGTTGGCTACATAAAGGTCAGTACTAAGACCGAGGAAAGATCAAACACTTTCAATCATTCTGTGCTTGTGGTCATATACAAAATTTATATATATTTAAATTTAATATTTATTTTTTACGTCGTTATATATTGTTGACCTGTTATGGTTTTCTTAAAGGCACTGAACACGTTTTGTAATTGTCAAAGACCAGTATTCTCACTTGGTGTATCCCAACATATGCATAAAATAACAAGCCTGTGAAAATTTGGGCTCAATTGGTTATTGAAGTTGCAAGAAAATGATGAAAGAAAAAAACACCCTTGTTGTACAAATTAGTGTGCTTTCAGATAGGAATAAAAGGCTTCTGGCCAGAAGTCTTTTATTATTTGAGTGAGAAATTACCTCTTTCTCAAAAACTACGTTACTTCAGAGGGAGTGGTTTCTCACAATGTTTTATACTAAACAGCTCTCCGTTGCTGGTTACCAAGTAAGTCTTTATGCTAATATATATTTTGAGTAATTACCAAACGTGTTCAGTGCCTTTAACCCCTTGAGCACGGTATTGTTTTGAGAGTGAATGCTGGTCGGCCGGGATTCTGTGAACAATAGCGCGGATTACCGAAACAATAGCCCGGAGCCACATGTTGCAGTAGCTTTTCACTCGAAAATACCAATCTATTCAAACACAAACAAAAGGGCAATTTCTATGAATAGATCCATGATACAGGGCCAAGAAAGGTTCAGCAAACTCTTCCCTTTGCAGAGAGTTGGTCTTTCAATAATAACCGGCCAGCAACCTCAGAAACCACAGGTGCATAATGAATAGAAAGTATGCAACCAGTATGCGGCTATAGCCGACACCCTAACCTTCTATCAAGCCGCGGCCATAGCTGTCATCCGTCCGCAAGAGGTTAAATGATTAACTTATATAATAATGTTTTGTATGCTTTCTTATTTCTGATTTGATGATACCTGATAGTGGTGGTTAATCCCTGTTGGTTATTAATTTAAAAAAATGAATAAATAAATAAATAAAAGCAATAAATAAAATATGGGTCCAGGTGGCTGGCTACCAAAGGCCCCCTTGCATGCCTGCAACTCCAAGATGTTGTAGCCGTGTCATTTGCAATGCAGCTGCTCAGCAGCGAGTAAGGATGATGAGCCTCCCAAATTATTATTATTTGTATTATTATTATTAATATTTTGTTATATGTTATATGTGGAAAGCTCTCCCCAGACTGAATCCAGACAAATGAAAGTCCCAATAAACCAATATTTTTTGTAAAAGGATTCTTTTCTTGTATATTTGGTTTGCGGTAACACCATGTGTATATCTACTTGCTAGGTAGATTTTGTTCTTTGAGAACTTGTCTTGCTATTTACTCTACTGTCGCGAAGTAGATTATTTGGAATTCGAGAGACTTCGGAAGACTGCTCAGTTCTGAAAAGAACTGTCCTGCTTATTAACTACTACCTGGGCGGGAGGTAGGAAAGCGGACGGGACTACTACTTTCGCTTTGTGGATCGAGGGGACTTCTCGTTATTAACTACATTGCCGCAGAGTTTGATTCTTTTCTTTGTCCAATGATTGTTTCCGTTTCCCTCACAGCCTCATCCATCCCTTGTTGAGCTCCTGCAGCATGTGAAGGGTATTGAGATGCCGTTTGATAGTGACCTTCTCCCCATGGTCAGTCCGCCCATCCCGTGGTGCTCCATCAAGTTTGGAGCGTTCCCACTCAGCACAAGTGAGTAGGAACAAGATTGAGTATTAAAAACAAGTAAAGTCTGTCTCGAGCTAATATGGCTCATCAGGCCGGTGTTTATATCCGGTTTCATTGGCATTAAACGGCTGAGAATATTTCTACTCCCCCTGGACAGGATGCCAGTCCAGTCCATCGCAGGTTACTCCCCAACTCTCACAGGTACCCATTCGTACTTCTGGGTGGAGAGAAGTTATTACCATAAAGTGCCTTGCTCTATAGGGAGACTGCCAACATAGGGCTAGATAGCTCAGTTGGTAGAACAGCGGCACATTAATCCGGAGTTCGTTGGTTCAAATCCCGCTCTGTAATCAATGTTTCTTTGTTCAATCCAAAATTAAATAATATTTACGTAATGTTTTGTTAACAGCTAAAATCATGCGCTGCAAAGACGGCACGCCGCAACACCAGTCATTACTGCAGAAGACAAAGTCCGCTGAACTCTATCCAGTACTTGACTCACTCAACCAGCTAGCCTCTACACCATGGATCATCAATAAACCTGTAAATATAAAAAATTAACAAGTAAATCAGGGATGTGATTTCTCCGTTTTAACCGGAAATCCCCCCCCCCCCAAAGAAATCCAATGTTTTGTTTGCCCCTCCAAAAAATAAAAAATAAAAAAAACATTTTTTTTTTTTACTTAAGATCAATTTCATAAAAAATGAAGATAAAACCATATATAACGCCCCAGATTGCAGAGTAGGGCTTTTAAAACCAGAGATAAATGTTATTAGTAGGCTTTGTGCTCGCAAGTTTTCGAGCTCGCAAGCTTTCGCGCTTTGCGCTCAGAGTTCAGGTTTTTTTTCAACAGCCTATCACATCCCTGGTAAATAAATAAGTCCATAGAGACGAAATGGCTCCTGTAGACAAGCAGACTATACTCTTAGAGACTGAATCGGCTCTTTTCAGAGCCGACACTCCTCACAAAAGAGATTTACACAATGTTGGTTGTACCTGCAAGTTTGCTTTTTATAGTTACTTCTTACAAAATGGCTTGTTTTATTTTGTTTTGCTATGCAACTTCTTAAAGCCCAAGGAGTCATCACAGTGAGGCTTGATTAAATAAATTTGTAATTTTATGTGATGGCTTTTTAACGAAATGTGTTGCCAATCCTAAAAGGTAAAGTAATCCTGTTCCAATGAAACCACTCTCTTTGACATTTTGTGTTGTTGTCTTGTTCAGATTTTAGACGCTATCATCAATGTCTTCCGGAATGGTGGGAGTCCAGAGCTAGACATTGCTCAGCTGCCTTCTGTGGTTGAACCCATCCCCAAGCCAACTGGGTAATCTCATCATTATCAATTAACCAATTCGCTTCGGCTGACACAATAACGGGCAAATCTTTAGCGCAACACGCAGCGGCGGTCTTATAAACTGGCAATCGAGTTTCAAAATAATTTGTTGTTGAGAATATTGCTGTCACAGTGGAACCATGACTAAACTAAGTAAACACAACAATTGTAAAAAAAAAAGCAGCAGGATTTGTTGTTCTATTTCGAATGTGGAAAATGTGGAATGTTTTTACCCCGAATTGGCCAACTCTTGGCCGTAAGCCACTGCCGATAATTGGCCATGGTATGCTGGTATCTCAGACCTGCCTCCCATATTCCGATTACAATGATAAACAGAGGTGGCAGCCTGTCGATTTCTCATGATCCTCATTTGTACAACAAAAGTACGAAGGTCTGTAATCAAGATTACACACTAACCCCAGCATAAAGGGACATTTTGAGCACAAATATCAGTACCCTTTGACCCTTTGACAGAAACAAAGCATAGTACAGTGAGTACATGCCTGTGCGCATGACACAATGGAATGTCAGGGTTTGTTAACACGTCACTCAACTTGTTTTCACTTCACACCGTTCAGAGACACATTGTCACCCTGTGATGTACAGCAGGCCTGGTATTTCAACTGTGAGAGGGCAAGGCCATTTTTATTTCAAAAAGGGCACTTCCGTTGAAAAATCTTAAAGTCTATGGTAAACTTTTGAAGGGTCACCAAGGCCAAGACCAGGGGCAACAGAGGCCATGTCCTCCTTGTAATTCCCGGGCTGATACAGGATTCAGTACTTTTAACGACTGCTTCTATATTTTCTTTTAACAAAAAATGCATAAACAGGGAGATGACTAATATTGACCTCACAAAGATTCAAAAACAGAGGGCGATGTTGCGAAAGAAGCAAGCCGAGATGCACAGCCTGCGGATGGATGCGTTGTATAAGTTCTCTATCGCAAACAAGGTGAGTTTTTGATTAAAACTTCAAAACTAAACAAAGTGGGCCTCCCCCAAACTGCACACCTTCCACCCTGCACCCCGTGTGTGGGCATTCTATGCCTACTCATGCAGCGTGGTGTGAATTACTGGAACGGTCTTAATGAGTCCATTAAAAAGTCACCCTCGCAGTCAATATTTGTTGGTAAACTGAAAAAACAACTTCTTGATACACACGCTTAATTTCTGATTCTTCTCTTTATCATTTTTCGTATTACTATGTCTTAGCGACTGCATGATGCACACATGTCCTGTCCTGTCATGTCCCGTCCTGTTTCGCTGTCTGTCCCTAGGTTAGGGTACAAAAGCTTTTCTGCTTCACCCAAACCTTAATGTTGTCCCTTAAATAATTAAAATCAACTAAACTTAATGTATACATGTAATGGTGTAATTTAACCTCTTACAATCATTGTATATTATTTGTCTAAGGACAGCATTGAAATAAATGTACTAATTGAATTAGTGTAGACATTCGGCGCTTACCCTGTAAGCGTAGAATGGTGACTGTAAGCGCATAATTCCTAGCCTGATTTTTTAGCTCTTTAGCAGAAAATATTGCTTAACAGTTTGCTTCTCAGCAAAATTTAACAGGATACCAGTCACAGGTGGTACATATGACATGATGTTTTAGCTGGTAAGCATAACTGTTTTGTGCTTAGCTACTTTTTGTGCCTAAGCAGCTCTATGAATCTGGAGATTACCGATTTCACTTACCACTCTGCAGAATTGATAACAATTTTCAACTTTGTTGATGGTTTTCGTGTTTAGTATCGGAACGAGATCTTCTGGTTTCCGCACAACATGGACTTCCGTGGCCGGGTCTACCCATGTCCGCCACACTTCAATCACATGGGCAGTGATGTCACCAGGAGCATATTGATGTTTGCCGAGGGATTACCACTGGGTCCTGCTGGGCTTGATTGGCTGAAGATCCACCTGGTTAATCTGACTGGTCACAAGAAGAGGTAAGGGCTGCTTCTGTTTGTTTCCTCTTCATTTCTTGGCGTCTACTTGTGACCTGTAACAGTCCTGATGAAAGACTTCCCTCTGTTTCGTATTTGACAGAGTTTGTCACAAAAGACTGGGAAAAAAAAGTATGATTATCAGTGAATATTTGATCTTGTTCATCCCAGGTGCTCATTGCCCGAGAGATTAGCATATGCAAATGAGATATTGCCGGAGATCAAGGACTCGGCCAAAAAACCCCTGGAGGGAAACGGTTGGTGGAAGAGCGCCGAGGACAGGTGGCAAGCCTTAGCGTGTTGTATGGAGATCACCAATGCCCTGAAGCATCCAGACCCCAGCGGCTTCATCAGCCACCTGCCTATACATCAGGTAGGTAATAAACTGTGGCTTTGGCTAAGGCTCCGACTCGTTGACAATTTTGAAAGCGTAGACTTTCGGTTTAGGATTTCAAACAGGCGGAGGGTACCTAAGCCATTGCCGAAGTCGAAAATGGCCTAGGATCTATACAGGGCCCAATTACAAAGAGCTGCTTAAGCAGAAACATTTGCATAAGCATTTGCTGCTAAGCAACAATAAGCAGGATACCAGTCACAGATTGTACATGTGACATGGTATTTCGACTTGTAATCTTGTTCTGGTAAGCATGATTTTGTTGTGCTTAGCTACTTTTTGTGCTTAAGCAGCTCTATGAAATTGGGCCCAGATCATTATCATGCTGCCATTGTCTCGGTCATGTTCCCTGACTGCGATAGCAATAATGAGTTAGGGTTAGGGTTGCACCAAAAGGTGGCCAGACTAATTTTCTCTTGCAGCCTCGGTTTGGTTTCATTGATTTGAATGGAGAACAAGATGGTGGCATCATGACCAACTTGGGTCTGCTGATACAGAACAATAAAATAACGAGTTCAAATAAGCCATTTGAGAGATTCAGATTTAAATAATGCCTGGTCTTTTTTTTCCCAGGATGGGTCGTGTAACGGTCTTCAGCACTATGCGGCTTTGGGTAGGGATGTCATCGGCTCCCATCAAGTCAACCTCTGTCCCACGGATGTCCCACAGGACGTGTACAGCCGAGTCGCTCAAATGGTAAAAGTCTGATGTGATAATCAGGGTTCAATTTCATACAGCTGACAACTTTCTGCTAAGCAAAAATAAGCAGGATACCAGTCACAAATTGTACATGTTGTATGGTATTTTGGCTGGTAACCTTTTTCTAATAAGCCTAATTTTGTTGTGCTTAGCTACTCTTTGCGCTTAAGCAGCTCTACGAAATTGAGCTCAATAGAAATCATTATTCCCTACTGGTTACGAGGTCATCTCCCACTTGTACTCTTAGGTCAGAGAAACAAGGGTCTAGAAATAAAGCACAGTGTGCAAGCTCGTTCAGCAGCGCCCTCAATTGTTTCATAACAGTAATCTTGAGCAGCATTAAAATAAATAAATTGAAGTAAAAAATTGTGTACATGATTTTATGCCAACACTTATTCATGGTGGTGTTCGGTGTGTATTTATAGGTTGAAGAGATTTGCAAGAGGGATGCAGAGAATGGCATTCCACAAGCAAAGCTGTTAACCGGGCACATTCAACGCAAGGTATGTAATCCAAGAAGACTTGGACAACTCTTATGTATTGGACTTCTGGAGGGTTCACAAGTCTAATTTTCAATGTTATTTAAAAGCTAATACAAGACTAGCTATTCAGGGCCGTATGGTTTTCATTTAATAAAGGTAGGGTCATCGTTTGGGTTTTGTTATTAAAGGTAATGCTGATTTCTTGCAAAATTATCAAGAAAGATACTATAAGAGTCGCATGAATTGAATAGAGTGTCTGCTTGTTGAGAAAACAACAAAAAACTGTCATGGTATTTTCATCAAGAATGTCAAATCCATCCACCTTTTGCTCGAACAAAGCGGGCATCAACCCCATCTCTGCCCTTGCAGGCGATCTTTGGAGATACAAACTTGTTGACATACTTATTTTGTTGACTTCTAACGCGACGTTAGAGACGTCTAAAGTTAGAGACGTCTAAAGTTAGAGACGTCTAAAGTTAGAGACGTCTAAAGTTAGAGACGTCTAAAGTTAGAGACGTCTAAAGTTAGAGACGTCTAAAGTTAGAGACGTCTAAAGTTAGAGACGTCTAAAGTTAGAGACGTCTAAAGTTAGAGACGTCTAAAGTTAGAGACGTCTAAAGTTAGAGACGTCTAAAGTTAGAGACGTCTAAAGTTAGAGACGTCTAAAGTTAGAGACGTCTAAAGTTAGAGACGTCTAAAGTTAGAGACGTCTAAAGTTATCTCCCATATTCATAAGGACTCTATCGGAAAATGAGTAGATCACAAAACTGAGTTTGACCTTTGAGCCCCTCTTTAACATCTAACATTGACTGTTAACAGTGTTATTTTCTGTAGGTGGTGAAGCAGACGGTTATGACGGTGGTCTACGGCGTGACGATGTACGGCGGGAAGTGGCAGATCCACAAGCAGCTGAGTGAGGTACCATCAGAGGTCAGGCTGTATGCAGCTGGCTACCTGGCAAGGAATGTCTTCAAGAGCCTTCGGGAGATGTTCACGAAAACCAGAGAGATTCAGGTATCCCTAAATCGTCCAAAATTTAGAGTGTTGATATGTCATGTACAGGAGTTATCAGATGGTTTGGATAGTAAAATATCAGTAATGATAATATTGTCCCTCTTTTGTTGGTACTTTTTGGCAAGAGCTCCCATTGGTTGTGTACACACTTTCCAACAGGGGGCCTTCACCCAACAGGGGACCCTATTGTCCTCTTTTGTCATAGGTTCCAGTTTGAATGTGTATACCTACCCCCCACCCTATTCAGAGATGAGAGTCATCGCTGGCAAAAAAGTCTGAAACTACATGTTGGATCCAAATTTTTGGACGTAGGGCCTACATGTATGTTGAAATGATGGCGTTTCTATCTGTTGGTAACCCCTAGGGAGGGTATGGAATTCAAAGGGCTATTAGGAACAGTGTCCTAAGCACTAGTGAAGTAGATCAAAGGGGTATCTTTCTTTTATGTAGACAAATGAAAGGCTTTTTTTATTCACCAGGCTGACATAAAAAGTCTGAATTCAGACAAAAGTCTGAAAAGACTCGTCCCTGCCTATTACCACCATCACAGCTCCCCTAAACGTTATATTCCTTTTGCAGGATTGGTTGACTGATTGTGCGTGGTTGATCTCCAAGGCGGGCCAGACAGTGGAGTGGGTAACCCCCCTGGGCTTGCCGGTCATCCAGCCGTACCACAAGAAAAACATGAAGGTCATCAACCATGCTGACTACGTCATGTACCACACTGACCGCTCCAACACGGATGAGTAAGTGTTGTGACAAAATTAAACATTTTTGCCAACTTTCAATAATAGAAAAATACATTCCATGATTGGTTGCTTTGTTTCGAACAAATTCAACACTGTTTTTGAATATTTTGGTGTCTTTGTTACAAACTGTTGTATATATTTTTTTGCTTTGCATTTATGGCTTCCCATAGTTTTCCAACCTTGGTTGGCAAAAACCCAGGCTGTGACATTGCTTTATAGAGAGGTGTATTCACTCGCCAGCAGTTGTTTATGTAAAAAACAATATGGTAGCGAGAGGGTTAAACATTTCATCCATCTCATTTCTTTCAGGCTACCAGATACCATGAAGCAGAAGAATGCCTTCCCGCCAAACTTCATCCACTCCTTGGACTCGACACACATGATGCTAACGTCGCTCAACTGTCATCACGCGGGGATCGCCTACGCCTCTGTGCACGACTGTTTCTGGACACACGCTGCCTCCATCAATGTCATGAACAGAGTAAGTGGAAATGTGAATTCAGTAATTTTTTACGATTGAATTGGCCGATACTCTCTATTATACTGTTTACATTGTCCTCTTTGATAGCATTCCGCACTCATGACGTCACTTTTGCTCGAAATACCCAGCTGTCGGACAAACATTCCACCACTCCCAACAGCGAAACAAGTTTTGAGACGTGCCCCCTTTCTTCATATCAAAAGTTGATAACGAATCAAACAGACAATGAAGCATTTTTGTTTGGTAAAACCGATTTCTATTAATTCGTCGTGTTCATATCTATAAAAGGAAAATGTCTAAGAGTATGCCATCCTTTTTAATCCTCAAAAAAGAACTTAAGAACTACTACTCCGTGGAAAAATTCGTTTATATTTGTAATGATAATTTGGCTAATTTTTACCATAAGTGGGATTTCCTCTCCGTACTTTGCCAAGACTAATGCTACAGGTATTAACTCCTTGTAACAACTATGTTATTGATTATACCTTTCTCATCTAAGTGTTTTGATATTTTAATGTATGATTGTGAAATACAGACAATAAACTGCTATCCCCGGGATAATTATTATATTTTTTTAAAATCAAACAGTGCAATTTCCATAATATTTAAGATTCAATGTTTTCTTCCAGCGGGCCTGCAGGAAGTTCAGGCTCGGTGGCTCTTTCGTAAACATGTGACGTCACGGGTCACATGGTCTATATGAAAAGTAATTAAATGTAGGCCTACTGTAAATCGGTCTTCTAGGAAACAAAATACATGTATCGAGTTTGTTTACTGTACTGTAGTTTCACACTCTTGTGGAAAAAAAAGAGAAACGGCTGTTGCAAACTGCTTACCAACCGATATGACTAATGGTATAAAAGCAAAAACGCTAGTCAATGTGTAACACTTCAACCCTTATAGAGTCTTTCTCAACATGCTCAAATGCTGATATTCTTATTTACTCTTTTGTTCAGATATGCAGAGAGCAGTTTGTGAGATTGCACAGCGAACCAATCCTGAACAATCTAGCTGAATTCATGATGGAGAAATATGGCGACTTGTAAGTATTCTGTTTTCCTCAGACTTGTGGGGATGCATTTTACTGAAACTGGACTGAAAAAGAGAAAACCCATAGATTGATTGATTGATAGATACAACTTTTTTGTCCCACAAGGGGAAAATTCATGTAAAATAAGCATAAAATACATAGAACACTGTATGCAATAATAATTAAAACAGAAAAATTACTGTAAAACGTAATTTAGAAACCATAAAATCATATAGAGAACGCCAAAGTTTCATATCTTCCGTATTTTGTTTACCCGATATACAGAACCATCTCCCAAGGTGCCAAAGTACAGAAGGAAAACCCCGACCTCAAAGTCATTGGAGACTACGTCAAACAGGTTCCCGAGAAAGGAGACTTTGATCTCAATAATGTCTTGAAGTCGACCTTCTTCTTTAGCTGAAGTTGGAAAAACACCAAGAACAATTATTGTAGAATCTCGGACTGGTGAGGTCTGCATCAAGCAGGTTCCCGAGAAAGGAGACTTTGATCTCAATGTCTTGAAGTCGACCTTCTTCTTTACCCGAAGTTGGAGAAACACCAAGAACAATTGTAGAATCTCCAACTGGTGAGGTATGCATCAAACATGTTCCTGAGAACAAACACTGGGAACAATTATTGTAGAATCTCGGACTGGTGAGGACTACATCAAACAGGTTCCTGAGAAAGGAGTTTTTGATCTCAATGTCTTGGAGTCAGCGGAGTCAACCTTCTTCTTTAGATGAAGTTGGAGAAACTCGAAAAACAAAATTTTGAATCTCGGACTGGTGAAGTTTACAGAGAACAGGTACTTAAAAAGGAGACCCTGTTGTCAATATTGTCTACAAGTCTACGTTCTTTTTTTGATAGCTGATAATGGAAAACACCCCAAAATAATCTCAGACTGGTGAAGAATGCAGTTACCTAATAAGGCGACTCAGTTTTCAATAACGTCTTCAAGTTCACCTTCTCCTACAGCTGATGTTGGAAAAATATCTAGAAGCTAGGACAGTTCCCTAGACTGTAAAAAAGAGACCTTGCTCTCAATCACGTCTTAAGTCTACGTTTTCAACCTGATGATAGGTTAACACTAAAAAAAACAACCCAAAACTAGAAACTGGTTCCGGAGAAAGATGATATTGACTACAATTATGTCATGAAAATTTACTTGTAACAAAAATGTTATTTGCAGTGGGTAAATATAAATCTTTAACCAAATTACTTGACAAGGACGAAATAATTGACAAGGAGACAGTAAATTTCAAAGTTAAAGACAGCTTTTTTTTACACCAATCATTATACAGACCACTTCTACTCAAACAAACACGGGCTGTTCAAGCCCAAATTAAAAAATAAAGAAGTGCAACTTGGTAGAAAAATTGTTGGAGTCTGTCTTTTCCTTGCTCTACATCTTATAGT
The DNA here is from genome assembly GCA_037783415.1 of Leptasterias polaris. Classification (NCBI taxonomy): domain Eukaryota; kingdom Metazoa; phylum Echinodermata; class Asteroidea; order Forcipulatida; family Asteriidae; genus Leptasterias; species Leptasterias polaris. The sequence goes on along the minus strand of JAZGTN010000073.1, from coordinate 2,935,009 downwards.
ATCTTACACGTGCGCAGGAACAAAATAATTTTGTTAGTTTTTATTTACATAGAGGTTGCTTCTTTCTTATAAAGAAGGAATTTTGTATTTAACAATTATTATTACAATCAAGAAGACGGGTTTGGTTTGTCATATAATGTGAGATTTACTGTACAGTTAAAGATATATACACTATATTTGAATAGTAAAAATAAGATATTCTTTGAAGATAATATGCAACAAAAACGGTCACAGCTTTGCAATCAGCGAGGAGAGAGGCCCATGCAGGATACCAATTATGAGCAATGCAATTTAGAGTGTATTTGGGCTGGTGACCCATGGATCATTTCATAAAGCCTGTAAGAAAAAGTTTTCTGCTTACGAAGCGACAGTTTCTATTTCATAAACACAGCTTACTGTAAGCAAAAGGCACACTAGCCGGCGGTTCTTCACAGGGTTAGCAAGAAAAAGAGGCAGCCAGCTTGCAAATTCACCATGGATTTGCATTGTTACATCATTAGTTTAGCACGAATTTTACTATATTTGTAAACAAGTTTCTCTGTAGAGCAAAAGACTCAACAGGGAACCAGTCACTCACAGTTTACATCACTTTGCCTCTTGGCCGGTAACCTGAATCTGCATCTGCTAAGCAAAACTTTTTACTGTCGAGCATTATAAGGTGCTATGTGAAATCTGGTCCAGTCCATAACCAATCACTGTCATGCGCTTTACTTAACATTTTCTGCTTACACAGCTAGAGCCGAAGTTCGGTGCTAATCCTTAGTTGAGACTGGTAAACTGTAACCAAGGACTTTTTCGGTAAGCAAAGGCATGAAACTTGGTCTCTGCTCTCCCAGTTCATTACTTGCCATAAGTGGAGCTCAATATTGACTTCAACACCAATTTGTCACATAAAACAAAATCTGTAAAGGAAGAAATATTTTGCGTGATATTCTGGCCTCGGTGAATGTGATTTAGTTCAAATTTCCGCCAGGTATGCAATGTTTACGGGTCGGTAGTTTGTAATTACCGAATTAAAAGTAAAGACCACTTCAGTAGAATGAAGATCTTAAACCGTGAAAGATACCTCAGTAATAGCATAGCAGTACAATCGTGGCATCATTTGAAATGGAACCAGAACCCAAGAGGCTTATTCACAAAAGCCGATAATTTTTTGAAAACTTAACACACATACTGTGTGAGCTTCCATAGAACTAAGAAACTCATGTTCAATGGTAGATGGTAACTCAGAGACAGGTGTAGCATTTGTAGCAGTTAAAATGGAAGGAAATGTTTACCTGAACGTCATATAAATCTAATCACTGCAAACGAATCATATTCTTCTACCCGGCCTAGAATTCTGTTTTTGAGAGGGCAAGGCCATTTTCATTTTGCAATGGACACTTCAATTGGTGAATCTTTAAGTCTATAGGAAACTCTTAAAGAAGGGCCAAAAACAGACATCTACTTGTTGGACTACATAGATTTTTCTTTTCTTTTCCACTCTAAGTTAACTCCCCAAACCAGGGGCCCAATGTTGGCCACCTTTCGCTCGGAGAGGGGTGCCTCTCATTGCCGAAAAAGCAGCCTATATTAGATTTTCAAAAAGATATGTCAACAATCATGATTCAACACACAATCTCTTTATTTTAAAAAGGACACCTTAGTTTTACATAATAAAATGCATGCCTCGGTGCCATTATGTCAAGTGTGGCCGTCATAAACAAGCAGTCAATCATACACTCTGGTATAAATCTTATTGCTGTCCCTTGTGATTTGGCGTTTCAATTAAAGTGAAGGTGCCCCGTGCCACTAAATGGCCGTTTGCTCACACCGTGATGATTTGTATTGTGACTACACATCTCAATTCAGGCATGATTTTGCAGCACACTCGCATTAAAACTACTTTACAGATTTGGGGCGACTCCCCGATAACAACTTGATAACCGTGTATTCCTTTTGTCAAAAAATAAACACTTGGGATCTTGCCAGACAGTGCTGTCAAGACATTCTCAGCGTACTTTTTATATTAAACAATCTATGTATGGCACAAATAAAAAGTTATTGTTTTTTTATTTTAAACTCTGTGAAAGATAAACTTCTACAACTTCACAGCCAAATGGAAATCTGAAATATTTACTGTGGAATGCTTTCCTACAGCAGAGCTGCCAACATTTGCATATTGCAATTAGGGATTACATTCAACATAAAGGAGCTCTGCTACAGTATACGAACCATAATTCAACACTGAAATTTTTCAGGTTTCTCACAACTGTAAAAAGGAAACGTTAAAGGAAAAAGCTGTATTTTCCATTAAAATACTGAGGTTGGGAGAGGATGGAGAGAGTGTTATGGAACTTTGATTGTACCGCTGCTCCTTTAAATTAGATAAGTCTATCAAACTGAACACACACACAAATCCTATGTACAACGGACTGATAAACCAATCCATAATAATTAACAGCCAACCTTCCCCAGCCAGTGGCTTACCGCTAGAATATTGATATGGATGTCGAGGAACAGCTGTAACAGCACTAGACATCACACCATTAGCTCTGGCTTCTGCTAAACCCACCATTTGGCTACGGCTAAAGGTTTACAGCACAGCCATAGCTCAAGTCGTCCAATTCCAATGCTGTGGTTTTGAAATGACCAAAAGTGTGTCTGATCGAGAGCAACAGACCTTTATCACACTGCAGCCATCTATGTCTGATTCCCTGTGTACACAATGACACTAATAGTGTCAACTCTCAATTTATAAAAAGGGGTTCAGACTATTTTCCCTTCCAGCCTCATTTTGGTTACAATGGTTGGAATGGAAGAAAAAACAAGATGGCTGCACCATGATCAAAATCTATAGCCAGTTTCAAAACCACGGCTTCGTTACCCTGTTTGATGCACGTTTTCAAAATAAACGAGGGAGGTGAAGTCGTGGTATCGAAAAAGTGCCACTATTCAAGCGATAACCAAACTGAGATTGACCAGCCTTTGACCCCTCCTGCTGACCTCATACTATACTATCCCAGTCGAACGTGTCCTCCTCGACGTCATTGGGAAAGCTGGGGACTGTCTGTACATGAACTGTCGGGACCTGGTGTTGCCTGGGTGGCTGCATCGTCGTCTGATGGCGGGGGCTGACGGACATGTTGTGATGAGGGGACAGACCAAGTGAGGCGGAGCTACTGTTGGGGCTGAGGAGGTTTGGAGAGCCCATGATAGATGAATGACCTGTTGTGGAGTTGGAGTAATTGCTGTGTTGACTGCTGTTAAAACCACTCCCTGGAAATCAAAACCAAAAAAAAAATTTGAAGAAATTCTTGACTGAGTATTCCTGCTCTTTTATCAGATACTTCAATTTGTTCTAAACTTAACCCAGGCACTTGAACATGAACTGCTTCTCTGTCATTTGATTGTGGCTGTGCGGACTGGTATGCCGGATTCAAGCTCTCGTGGCTTATTCATTGCAGTGTGGGTTCGAATCCCGGTCATGACACTTGTGTCCTTGAGCAAGACACTGAAGTATAATTGCTTCTCCTCATCCAGGAGTAAATGGGTACCTGTGAGGGCAGAGATGGTTCTTGTGATTGATTTAGCTAGGTGCGCTACATACTTGGCAGCACAGGCTGTATACTCCCCAAGGAGCTGAGATAATTGGAGGAATTAACGAGGTAAACATTTTCATTCCCCATGAGTGTCATAATTGGCTGATACCAGCGCTCCATTATTACTATTCATCTGGGTGTACAACTGGCAACCTGCAATAGCTGAGATGGTATTGTGCTCATTAGCATCTTGAGGTTGTACTCTCCAAAAAGGAATTATGAAAGTGTTGGAAATGGCTCAGGACTCGATATCAAGCCTCCTACTCTTGTTTAACATTTTCCAGTGAATTGACCGACCATTCAAAACCACTCAACTACACAGGTTGTGTAGGGTGGCACAACTGTGCATAGAACTAACTGTGCACTGTGTGGATGCATTCACCACATGATATCACATAACGGGCTGGCACAGTTTACAATCATTCAAAACCACAGTGGATGATATGGAATGGTCAGACAGTAGGAGGGTTAACTTCCTGAAAGCGTGATTATCATTGTTGGTGTCTCACCTGACGCAGACGTAGCAGAGGTCCCACCCAGACTCAACCCAAGCAGGTTGGTGCTGTTGGACAGCATACCCGTCTGCTGGAAGAACTGATTGAGAGATGCAGCGAGGTCGGCAAACTGGGCAGGCTCCAGGGACCAGTTCTTCATGTCCGCTTGCTTCATACTCTCCATCAAACCTAGTTACAGGAAAGAAATTAAAAAAAAATTAAAATAAATCAGGGGAGTGCTCTGGCAACCCTGATCAAGTTTCTGACGTTGAATTCACTGACTGAAACAATTTCCAAGAGCTATGCGAAAACTGCTTAGTAATCTGCTTAGTGAAAAACTGCAGGAAACCACTCACCAAGCACTGTACACTGTATGGTCTGGTAGTAACCTACTTTTGTTAAGCACAATTTTTCTTTGCTAGGCTAAATTATGGGGTTATTTTTTCCAGCTCATCAAATATTTAACCACATCTCTGAGTGAAATTTTTACCTTGGAATTGTGAGACGTCCACATCAGACCAGTTGGTCATTCTGACACTCTCCTTCAACAGGTCGAGATTCTGTAGCCAGTCTAGGTTGGAGCTACTCAAACTCGATTGACCTGTCAAGAGAATAGTAAGTGTACAATACAATATCTAGTCAGGCCTTGAATCACACGGAGCCCAAGGCCTCTGTTGCCATCGTCTTGGTCTTGGCGCCACTTCAAAAAGCTTCCTATAGACTTTCAAGATTTTGCAATGGAAATGCCCCTTGCAAAACAAAAGCACCCTTGCCCTCTCAAAGATGAAATTCTACGCCTGTCGTGGTGGATCGTCCTTGAAGAAGACACTTAACCATAATTTGCTTCTCTTCATCTGGGTGTCTAATTGGAGGCCGGCAACAGCTTGCACTCTCCATTGACACAGCTAGCTCAGAAGTTTTGCGCTTACCCTGTAAACGAGAAGTATAGTAACCTGATGCAGAGCGGTGAAGTTAGGCCCTGGTTTTAGTTGGCTTTTGATGGATTCATTCCAATCGTACTTCACATGGGCAAAGCAGGCCTTGCACGCACCATCAGGTTTGAGATGCTGGGTTCTGATGAACCATTAAATTTGATAGGGCAGCTTATGACTCGCCTGTGGGGAGCTGTTTAAAGGTGCTGTATACGTTTGGTAAATGGAGCCTACTGATTGTGTTAATCCTATATAAATGTAGGTATATACAATAAAACTAACCTGTGAAAATTTCACTTCAAAATGTGGTCGCGTTTTTGAGATATCACCGAAAAACCGGAGCGAATATTTCCACGCAGGAAGAATATTCCCTATAGGAATACACAACCTGAGAAGCGTTACGGCCGTAACGCTTCTCAGATTCACATTTTTATGGGATAAAAAGTTATATAATTTTCAATAACCCTTGTACTTCAAAGTGAAAAGATTATACTATCCAAAGCTGCTGTACTTCTTACCATGTAAGTTTTTATTGCCATTAATCTTCAGAGTCAATACCAAACGAATACAGACACTTTAAGTACTCACCTAGATACTGCTGTGATTGCTGGAGCTGGTTTCCGTTGGGAGATCCGATCAGGGACTGCTGGGGGGAGACGCTTGCACTGTCCACCTGGTGGAACTGGGCCAAGGGGCCATCTACAAATACACGAGGTGAACAAAGACTTGAATTTCAAGACAAACTCTTCCAGACAACGGGGCTCAAGACAGAATTCTGCGATAGAATTCTGTGCTAAGTGCAGAATTCTGCGGTAAATCAGCAGCATGAAGATGGGCTGAGGTCTTGTATCTTCGGAAACTCGACTGGACCGTAAAGTATTTGTTACAAGACAAAATAACTTCCTTCATGTTAAAATTGCTGAGCTTTTAGAAGGAAGTTTTGACATGAAAAGTTCAAGTAAGCATCACTAGATCTTAAAAATTATGTGTTTGGAAAAAACACTAGACTGCTGGACTTGTTTGGTTGTGAGGTTACTACTGGCCAATTTGCTTTAACAACTAGACCCTGGCCAGTGGTCCAGTGAGTGTTTCGCACACTGGAGACATGCTGGCCCTATTTATCATAGGTTTGTACTGGTTACAACAAATCACCTGACCTAAACACAAACTTTACGAAAGTTCAAACTGTGACCAAAATAATGTTTTGGGAAGTCGGCTTTTAACATGTGTGTGCCATGACTGCAGTCTGGTTTCTGGAAGTTTGATTTGCAATTCGTCAGAAAAGTGGTATTTTAAAGCTTACATGGCGTAATAAATGTTTAATATAAAGCACGGGTTACATAGGTCCTTTGGGTTGGTAAGCAGTTTTCAACAGCTTAATTTCATACATAAAATTCAACACAAACTTGTTCTTTTTTTCCTTTTCTGGAGGGATACTTACTCATGGAATTTTCAAATACTGATTTGTACAAGCTCCTGAAGGAGGCGCTGAGGTCCTCAATGTTAGGGTTAGACTCAAACAGCTTCGTTCCGATGTCTTGCCCTGCTGCCTGCTGCTGCTGCTGCTGCAAAAGTTGAAGCTGTGTAAACACAGACACAAATTCAATCAAGTTATTAATAATAATAATAAAAGTGTGCGTCATGTCTTTATGTATATATGACAATCTAGATGCAGAGTTATCAAGTCAGGTGGAGATAAGTCGAGAATGATTTTTACAATACAATACCTTAAAAGGGTTAACAAGATGAGGTTGTGCATATTGCCAACAAATCCGAGTCAAAAACATTTGGGCAAGCTCCTCCTCCTTACGAGAAATGTACCTGGGTTCTTTTCAAGGTATTAAACAACACACCGAAGGACGTAGCAATCATGGTTATTATTACCCTTTAGAGACCATAGCGGCCACAAGCGGCTTGTACCAAAATGCCCATAGCGGCCGCAAGGTTCGACCTACTTCCATTCACATAAAGAGGTCATAGTAAAGGTCATGTCTAGATATGAAATTTTCCAAAGTAGTCTGTTAACATAGTATCCCAATTTGTAAAATTTTCAGTTTCATGCTATTTCTGTTGAAATTTTTACTGACAAAATTTGATAAAGAAATGAACAATATTAGCAGTGTCTGGGCGTTTGGTGATGATTATACAGAAATGAATGGTCTCTAAAGGGTTAAGTGTCTTGCTCAGTGACACAAGTGCCGCTAACTGGACCAGAACCGACACTCCGAACAATACCAAACATGACAGAACTAGAGTCCAGCAAACTCACTTGAGTGAGATTACAAGTAGACACCAGAAAACACCGGTGAAAAAACAAAAAAACAAACAAAGATATTGACAAAATAGGGAGACCACCAACATAGGGCTAGATAGCTCAATTAGTAGAGCGCCGGCACGTTAATCCGGACGTCGTTGGTTCAAATCCCACTCTAGTCAATTTTTTGTTGTTCAATCCAAAATCCAAAATCAAGATTAGAAGAAAAACTTGCTAAACACTGGAAAGTGTCGCTTAGCAGAAATGGGTTACCGGCCAAAATACAGTGTAATGTAATGACTGGTTCCCTGCTATTTTTTGTCTATTAAAGAAGAAAAACATTTTCTGCCTGGGCTCTGGTTACAATAAATTTGACTTTGAAATTACCGACTGCCAACTACTGCCTAATTACCACTCCCTCCCATCCTTGCCCTCACTCCATGCCCATGTCCTCACTTACTGAGCTTTCCCCACCACTTACCTGTTGCTGGAGAATGGCAGCCTGGGGGATAATGTTAACTTGCGCTAGTGTAGGTGATACCATTCCAGTTAGGCTTGCTCCTGAGCTATGCAAACTGTCATCTGGACTGTATGGCGAGGACTGAAGGAGAGAAAAAAACAAAACAAAAACAGGTGCCGTTTTAGCTTTGGTTTCGTACTAAATAAAGATTGAGTCAAATACAGGAGGAGTAGGGGATTCCATCATTATCAACATTTAGAGACTGCCAACATAGGGCTAGATACATGTAGCTCAGTTGGTAGAGTGCCGGCATGTTAATCCGGAGGTCACAAGTTCAAATCTCACTCCATTCAATTTTTCTTTGTTCAACCAAAAATTAGTTAAAATTTTCTATTTAACTGTGTCACAAGGAAATGGTATTTATCAATTCCACTGTCTGGGCAAAGACCCTGAACAGTCGGTCGAAATCTGTGGATTAAGTTGTGTAATTGAGTTGGACATGTTAAAGGAGCCTGGTTTGCTTCACCATAAAGTGACTAATTACAACATGCACATGTGTAAATGAACATGACATTTGACCCTCACAGCTCAAAGTGTCTTTCATATAACGTTACTGACCACTCGACCCTGACCGGACCATTAACAAAAAAACACCCAGTAAAAGTACACAGAAGTTATTATACCGACTCACATCTGTGTTTGTACTGAAAGCAAAAGCTGGTGTGGAATTTCCCAGTTATACAATGAATTGTAATAAAGTACTGCAGTTCTGAAATTTTCCCCATAGGGTTTCCCTTCCCATGTGATGTAATGCCAGCACTAACAGCCGACAGAGTCAAACACACTACAATGACATTGGAAATATGAATTCACAAATAGATTTATAGTTTCTATTTCATCATTCATATCCTCTTTCGCGGACAACGACCGACGAGGCGTATCCCCTCGATTTAACTTTAGAGTAGGAAAACGCATGTTTCACAATAATAAAATTGTTGACCTGGCAATGAGCCAATACAGGCACAGTTCTCTTTTAAAGTGTCACTGACTGACATTGTGAAGATTGACAACCTTTTTAACAGTGTCAAAACGGTGAAAATTTGAGCTTGATCCGTTGTGTGAGTCAGGAGAAAATAGTGAAAAACCATGCACTATTTTCAGCATGTAAACACATCAACCTTAGTTTTGGTTGTAACAACCAAAATCAGCTGATTTTTCAGATGGAAACATTTCACAGAAAAAATTGTTCTAGTCTGTACCTCATTATCAGTATTCCCATTGAAACTTCCACAACTCATAAAAGAACCAATCATGTAAAACTGTTGCAGGAAGTGCACTGAATCTATTATGCTACTTAATATTAATATGTACAGTGCACTTAATATACTACAGCTACATGTAGCGACGTCTGGTACCACTTCACCTACACTGACAAAGACAAACACACAATATCAGCATTGTGCATGGAGAGAGCCAGACTATTGACATGCACGATGTACCCCCACAGCCTCCCTTTCAATAACAAGAAGGAAATTATCAACAAGGACGAAATTCTAAAAGTTTTGCTCAACATTTTTTCTGCTAAGCAAAAATATGTCAGATACCAGTCACAGATGTTACACGTGACATGGTATTTTGACTGGTAACTTTATTCTGGTGAGCATTATTTTGTTGTGCTTGGCAATTTTGTTGTTCTTAAGCAGCTCGTATGAGCCCAGGTTGTACACGGATCAAATCTACATTTTGATAAACTCAACCCAATTCGTTCCTCAACTCCATGAGGTAAATCTGTCTACCATGGATTTCGGTGGCAAACCTGGTGGGGAACAGTTTAACAGGTCATTGAACTCCGGTGTTGTGCCAAAAATCAATCCATGAACATGTAACATACGTGTACAACAGTCAACTCTCGTTATGAAGAGGTTCTGTTTACAAAGAACATTCTGAAGTCCGGAATCTCATTTCTGCTTTGTGATCCTTTGTGGACCATTTTTACTGACCATTCCAAAACCTGTTGACCATAACGTTTTTATCAATAATACAAGTTTTTTGTTTGTTTTATTTTAAAGTATTTGATCAGGTCTGATTGTGCAGTTTACTGTTGTAAGGGTGCTTTCATATCATATCACATCCTGCGAAATACATCAAGTAAATGACAAAACAATTGCAGGCACGCCAATTTCTTCTCGGTCAATGAAACTTTACTTTTGGTGACCACATGAAAAATGTTTTTCCTAAAATAAAAATTACTTTCCTACTACCTACCGATCCTTTTTACCCCAGCATGTTAAAGAAAACAAAATTGCTTTTTGGTTGTTAAGGCCTAATACTGCTACATGTATGCAGTTAACCACACTTCCTTGTCCCCAATTTGGACGTCAGTATTTCAGGCTGCAAACGGTTATAAAGCTAAGAATATGATATACCTAATTGTTCCCAGTAAGAGATGGGATAACATCTTCATGAAAGACACCGACATTATAGCCCTGCCAAACAGGAAACTTAACACCAGTTACGTCTGATACTGCGGAAAGAATCTTATATTATAGAATCCATATTATTATTATTATTATTACTTGAACCATTCAAGCAGCTTTCAATGCTCTTTACTAGGAAAAGGTGCACTGTTTTTCTTTACTGAAAACCCCCCTAATTGGTGACAATTTTCAGCCAGTTGATCAACTGTGTGGAGACACAACTGTGCACAGAGCTATTGTGTCTGTGTGTGCGCTGCATTCACAACATGGTATCATCTTTCCTCCATTGTATCATATTGCAGCCTGGCTGGCATGTAGTTTATCTTTTTATCTTCAAGCAGGCCTGAATATCCGATTCTGATTGGTCGATCCATAGCAACAAGGAGTGTGATAAAAAACTTATATTGCACGGCCCATATCACACCCTGCATATTGTGTGTTCTAACTGCGCATCAAGTTTGCTTGAAGATAAATACGTTACACGCGCGCTCGTGGAATACGGAAAAATAAAGCACGTCTGCCTTCGGCCGCGTTGGATATGGGACGCAGAAGCACTATATTTTTCTGTATACCACTCGCGCTTGTGTGATAACTTATACATAGTATCCAAACCACTGTGAATGATACATTAAGTGGTCAGACAGTAGGAGGGTTGACTGTGTATTGAGTCGGTGCATTCTCCATGATATCATATTTACAGGTTGGCATAGTTCATCTTCATGTATCATTTTAAAAACCACAGTGGATGATATTGAATGGTCAGACAGTAGGTGGGTTGACAGTGTACTGTGTTGATGCGTTCACCACATGATACTATAACCCTATTGCAGGCAGGCATGTATTATACACCATGTACATCAGTTTATCTATCACTAAAAACCACAGTGAATGCTGTATAAAAGGTCAGACAGTAGGAGGATTAATTGTGTACTGTGAAGATGCATTCATACATGAGACAAGCAAATTAATTTTAAAAATTAGACTGATGAGACAAGTGTCTCATTGGTATAATTTTTTTTAAACTATTTTTAGTCTGCAGAAATTAGCCAGGGTAGTACTAATGGTAGATCATTTGTGGACATGAAAAGATATACAATTATTCCGAAGTATCCAGTGAAATTGTTTTGCCAGGTGTTATTTCATTTTAAAGAAAAATGCAATTTTGAATAATTTTGAAGCGAAAGTCAGCCGACCATTGTGTGAACGTGTGACTTAATGTACGTAGGTCCGTCTGACAGCTTAAACCTGTCACCATTTTCTCTTATTTTCTCGGCAGTCACGAACGCACAAAATGTAAATGGGTCATTGGAACGATAAATCATATCCAACCCTACCCCACATATCCACATTTTCTTAAAAAAACAACAACCCCACAACAATTACCAGCGACGCAATTGCCATGTTGAGTTCGCACAACACAAAATGAGTTTTCAGATCAGAACCACTTTGCATGTGTTTATTTTGTACACTTCCTTCCAATATTAATTCAGCAAGGGATACCCTTGAAGTGTTGAGGTCACAAAAAGGTTACGGTTTTCAAGTGCCATATGGCATCAACCATTGTGTTCATTCCTGCATATACAGGCAATTTTTTTATTTTTTTTATTTTTTTTATTTCGTGTTAAGCGCCTTGAGGCCTGGCATAAGGCGCTATATAAATACTCTTTTATTTAATTTATTATTATTATTTTATTTTATATACACGCAGCACACATGTTATGTGGCCATAAAATTATGAATACTATAAATTTACACAAATACATGTATGCATAATTTTAAATGAGAGTCTGTGAGCAGAGTGACAATAATTTATTAATTTTTTTAAAAGTAGACGATTGGTACATGTAGGCTACATGTATGTGTGTTGTAATTTTTGAATAGATAGTTCCCAGTAGACGCCATCTTTACGGGCAAATCGCATTTTGGCTTGCAGGCGCGTCAAGCGCTCAAATTATTAACGCAGCCGCGTCATTCACTAACCAATCATGCAATGAGTTTGGTGAAATGTGCGCGTGCTGCACGCCGTTCTCACGCATAACGCATGACTGTGTGTTCCAAATTGCACGTAAAGATGGCCGACTTACGTCATACTGCAACCTATCTATAGTTCCAACCTTAAAAAGCTCATTGATTACAAACTTTATACCAATAACACCAATCTGAAATACTGTCAAAAACAAGAAAATTGCATTTTAATGAAGAACCCCCAAATCTTCATTGCTTACTTTTGATTATGACAATCAAAATTACCAAATGTACACAGAGTTTGCCCGTAGCTTTTTAAATGGCTGGCCGGCAGGACCAGTTAGCTTGTTATTTTACTTGACCGTTGGCTTTTTCACTAATAAATCTTTCAAATGAAATAGGAATGCTTTTCAACACTGAACTAGTCAGCCGGAACACTTGGAGAGAATTCTGACTGATCCTCATGTGTTTTAACTGGCATTTGGCCAGTGGACCAACTGTTAAGGAAAAATGCTGGTACATGTGCATAAAATACATTTACGTGTACATGTACATGGCGCAAAAACTCTGTCAAAATGTCAACCATTTCTGACTGTTTTGTTGTTGCTGTAACAATCAAGTTTGATGAATTTAAGTTAATAGAAGGCATGTTCATTGAAAAACTAAAAATCAGGAATGAAGTTCCTCTTCAAAAAACAAATAATGTACCCATGTCATAAATATAAAATAGACAGGAAAAAGGGTTCAAATATTTTACACAGCATAGAATGTTTCGAAATGTTTGGGCAATTTCTGTACACTAAAGCGTCTGAGCCAAGCTTGCTGCACTTGCTTCTTGGGCCTAGATCCCAAATCCATTAGAAACCTGCGCAGTTAACAATCACATCTTTGGGCATGTGGACTGGCACGCTTGCCCCACTTGCCAACTTTGGCTGGCTTGAGTGCGAAAAACTGAATTAACTTTGGCAAGTTTCCAGGGGGAAGGATTAGTAAAAAAATTGTATTTATTTTATTTTGGGAGGGGGGGGGGATTTAGGTTGAAACAAGAAATCTATGTTGAACTAAATAGTTACTAAATAAGAAAAACAATATTATTCATATAGAAGTAGTGCCTTACACCTTCAGGATAATTTCATCTGCAAGCTGGTAAGCGCTCAGAAGCACAGAAGAGAAAAACTACCATTTGACTAGATTAGAAATCCTCTTAGAAGAATCTTGCACTGTATAATGGTAGAAGAGGGAGATTGTTCCACAAACGAGGTAAACCAAAATGAAAACTACATTCACCAAATTTGTTGTCATATAATCCGTGGCAACAGTTGGAATGATTAGGACGGACTTTGCTGCTTGGAGAAACCGAGGTTTCTTGCAGGCATGTATCATGCACCTAAACGGGACCAATTTCATGACAGGACCAATTTGAGGAGGAGTTAATCTTGACTTACTCGATCACTGTTTCTCCTTTTCCTTAGCTTCTGCCTCGTAGGGAGAGGATCCTCTTGAGGATTCTGGTCTATTGCCCAGTAGGAACCCTGTCAGAGTGAACAAGAACTCAGGATTAACAAAACAACTATTAAAACCTAATGTATTGTAATTATCAAGTACATATCTGGGATGAGATTTGACATGTGAACATTCCTGAAAAATTGTCGCTGGGCCTGGATTTTCCCTTACTCTAGATCTGGAGCATCACAAATAATACCATTCAGGAGGTTTAAGGACTGTGTGCTTACATACAACTCAGGGAGGTTACAGACTCTACAACATGGAGTTCTTCTTTTTTTCCCTTTGGTGACTGCTTTACTTCTTTCAAGAAAATTTGAAGGCTCAAGGAGATTTTGAGAAAATCCTGAAAGCAGGAAAAATCCTGAGAAATCACACGCCTGACATGTTTCAGTCTTCTATTTTTTCAACTTTTGTGACAAGCGTTTTTTTATTTATATTTTCACAATATTCAGAACTTCTTGTTTACTACAACAAGGCAAACAGCTTCAGCGTTCTCCTTTAACAGTGGTCCGCTTGCCAAATGCCAGAAACATCAAATGACCAGTCAAAACGCTGTATACTATCAAAAGCTGCTGTACTTCTTTACAAGGTAAGCTTTTATTGCTATTAATTTTCAAAGTCATTACCAAACGTATACAGACCCTTTAAACTTTTTGTAAGACTTGTTTGTCACTGGCAATTTTTCTGTTGGAAAAATGACTATGTCACTCAATGATCAGGGTGGTACGAGGAAAACCTGGCTCACAGGAATTAACACTTCCCTGCCAGTACTATCAGTGTAGACGCTTCCTATAATTACATCATTTACAATGACCTTCAAGCAGATAGACCATCCCAAACATATCTTGGCAATATACAGTGGCTAGGTCAGCTGGCCATGGCTCCCTTCTCTAGGGAAATTGATCTGTATTTGGATCACACCACTGGTTGGCGTGGTGCCAGACTCGATATTTTGTTTGGTTTTATTTCCTTCCAAGAGGCAATTTCTCAAGTTATTATTTTTTGGTCAAACCATTTTTTAAGCCTTGATGCTAATGGGTCAACAGAGTCAAGGTGTAATATTGAACATTCCAGAGAGCATTATAGCAAAAACCAAGGCAACAGAAGAGTCTGAAAAATAAAGGACTTTCATTCATTGTTCTTTTAACGCCTGGGCCTAATTTTGTAGAGCGGCTTAATTTTATAGAACTGCCTAAGCACAAAAAGAAGCTAAGCAAACCAAAATTATGCTTACCAGTCTAAGGTTTCAAGCCAAATTACCATGTCACACATACCAGTCAAATATTGTGTGACATGGTAGTTCGGCTGGTAACCTTTTTCTGGTAAGGATAATTTTGTTGTGCTTAGCTACTTTTGGTGCTTAAGCAGCTCTATGAAATATCCTCTTAGCCGAAGTGCAGGAATTAGGAGGACTTGGGCTGGGCTATCAGGGCATTGCAGTAAAGGAAGACCCAGAAGGATTTGGGCCATAACAGAATTCGTCTGTGAGAGAATTAATCTGTGAGAAAATTAAGAAAGAATTGGGCAATATGGTTATTTTTGACACAAGAGGAAATAGAAAGATTTTGGTTACAGTACGCAGCTTGACCAAAATGGGGATTTTAAGGAAATGGGCTGTTGGGGGGATGGGAATGTGATGATGAAGCCTGTCACAGGAGGATTTTGAAGGGTCATATTGAGGAAAATCAGTAGATTTTAGAAGTGTTTTAGGCCCTTTCAGTTTTTAACTCTCTGCTTCTGAATGATCATGTAGTGGATTTGGACTAATTAAGTGTGAGAGGGTATAGCTGTTTCTCCCAGCTGCTTTATTCACGTATGTTTGGTCTTAAACTTTGTTCAAAGTAACATTTAAAAGGGTGTTAAAAAGTCTTAAATTCGAGTTTTTGAAGAGTGAAGATACCCTGTTCCTGTACAGTACTTCACCATGTACTCAAACCTGGTACCTTGTTTTCTAAAAGGGCATGGTAGTTAATCCTTGGTCCTATTACAGACTAGGCCCGTTTGCCATTATTTTTTTACACGCAGCATTATTCGGTTCACTCTACCATCATTCTTCATCCATTTTTTAAGACCTCATATAACTTAATTTAATACTTTTAAATGCTTCTTAAGGCTTAACATTTTGATAGTTCAATTTAAGAATGCTTAATACTTTTTTAGGCTCCACAGGAAACCCAGATGAAGAAAAACATGTTTGCTTTCTGTAACATTATCTTGGTCAACCTAAAAAAAGGTGGTGTATATTACTTACTTTTCCCGGATCATCTTTCGATCTGGCAACCTTCATGAAACACTTGTTTAGCGACAGGTTATGTCTGATTGAGTTCTGGAGAAAAAAAAAACACTTACAATGTTATTAATTCTTTTCAAAATATTGGGGCTTGTTCTCTGCTTCTGATTATAAAAATACACAAACCAGACTAATCATAATCCTAAGGCAAAAAATTATCAAAAACTGCATCGGTACAAACTGAAACACAATAATCTTAATATTCTTATTTGGAAAAATAATTTAAGATTAATTTGGGGTCAGAGTCATGTCAGAGAAAAGCAGCAAGCTTGCAAGCCAGCAGTAAGATTCAGCATCTGATGCTTTATTTATTCAGACCATTTCATATTTGATTTAAATTTCTTTCAATTTTTTTCTGAAAAACTACTACGTAGAAATAATTAAAACTGTTGAAAATAAATTGCTCAAGCACCAAACTTCATTTGTTTGGCAAACACAAGGGTGCGACAACCCGCATTTGAAATGAATTCTCAGAGTCAAACAAACCTACTTGAAATAACGCGCGCGTTGACGCATGGCGGCGCAACATGTTCTATCCAGTCAATTCTATAAAATAGAGATAAATGGGTAAATTATTAATTAACACTAGCCGAAATCAATGTCAGCAGCGCCCTCTATGTTCCTGTGTTGGATTTTTTTTACTGCCTGATCTCCTACTAATACTTAGCCCCACTTGTGTGGCCAAGGCTAGCTGAATCCTTGGCCACACGTCCCGACCATTTCTTTTTAAGCTAAGAAATAACCATTTAAATGGCGCATTATGGCGCATTCCCTACAAGCCAGGCGGCGGTTTAAACCAGCTGAATGTGTTCACCTGGCTCTTAGCTTGCCTTGGGTGTTTTGAATAATCAAACAAATAAAATGTTAACAAGAAATTTTAAACTATTATTGTGCGACTTAATCCGAATTAATTTCCGCGATGTGTACCAAGAGCCGCCATTTTAGAATGACCCCAACAATCATGCGAATCGAATGCGACGTCATCGGCCGGCTGGGCTGTGGGCGGAGCAGTCACAAAGCAACCAATGAAATGTTCCCACTGTACCTCGCTCCGCCCACAGCCCAGCCGGCCAATGACGTCGCATTCGATTCGCATGATTGTTGGGGTCATTCTAAAATGGCGGCTCTTGGTACACATCGCGGAAATTAATTCGGAGTAAGTCGCACAATAATCGTTTAAAATTTCTTGTTAACATTTTATTTGTTTGATTATTCAAAACACCCAAGGCAAGCTAAGACATAAGAGCCAGGTGAACACATTCAGCTGGTTTAAACCGCCGCCTGGCCCGTAGGGAATAATGCGCCATTTAAATGGTTATTTCTTAGCTTAACAAGAAATGGTCGGGACGTGTGGCCAAGGATTCAGCTAGCCTTGGCCACACAAGTAAGTGGGGCTAACTATGCTGCACAATTTTAAGTTACACTTTTTAAGTTTTAATTTAACTGAACTTCCTGAAGAAAATGCTCTTTATTATGATTATGTTTACAATGTCATGATGCCAAAATATAACGCATACCTTCCAACCACTTCCAGCATCTCTGTAGTAGGGGAAATTATCACATATCCACTGATAAATTTCACTTAAAGTCATTCTCTTTTTGGGGGCACTGTTGATTGCAAACGTAATGAGGTTAGCGTAACTGTACGGTGGTTTTCCGTCCTTCGTCGCTTGCTGGGAATCGTCCCACGTCGCGCTCGTATCGTGTGGCGAACTGGGAGATTTTCTCATGGGTATAGTTCCTTTACTCTGATCCACAAGAGAGTTCCTTTCTTGCTGGTTCTTTCCATGTATCCCACCACCGTTGAGAGCCCCTCCGACACTCAATCGGGGCAGCCAGTCCATCGCAGTTAAACTGCTTTCCAAACTCAATTCCGTCTCGGCCGCCATCTTGGTTGTTTCTACTCTTTGGAAAAAAACCCAATCACTTCAGCGCATAGATACAGATTTGCGTGACCCACAACCTTTAAACTTCCGTTTCTGGAAAGTTTAGGCTAAAATTAGCTGCATAAGTCACTTCGAAGGATTGCAATCGACTATAATTTTAAATGTCAATTTCTCGGCCAGCTGGTAAATCTACGCCAAGGAATTATTGATAAGCACTAGGTTCAACTGCAGCGGAAGCTGCGCCGCACTACAATTTCTGGGCATCATACCCCCCGCGAAGACTGCCATGGTAGCCGCTTCCTTCTTTCTTACGTCATCGGTGAAGGGCTCGTCGTCGTACGCATATTTTTTTTCTTTTTACACCTTAGCGAGGGGTTTTGTACTGTAATACTGCCAATTCCTGTCTTGAGATGAGACTACAATCATTTATGCCCATAGGGGATTATTAGGGTCAGAGTTGGGGTAAGGGTTAGGGTCAGGGTTAGGGTTTATAGGGTGAGGGTTGGGTTAGGGTTAGGGTAGGGTTTAGGGTAAACCTTAGTCTCCTATCTCAAGACGGAATTGACAGTGTTACAGTACAAAACCCCTCGCTGCGGTGTAAAAAAAAAAATACGCGGCCCGTACCGCGATGTCAAAAACGGGGACGTTTCTCCGCGGCCACACGTTGAAGGTTGATGTGGGTACGACGAACAACATCTAGCTCAGAGGATGGGTACGAGGCATCCGTACCGCGGGCCACCCGCTGACTACGTGAAATACGTGCAGTCTGAGAATCGGATTAGCACAGTACCCGGTACCCGACCCTGTCAATTTGGAACTTTAATCCTATAATAGCAATTCAAAGGGATAATTCAACTGGGTCAGTTGACAACATCGTAAACCTGGTGGCCAACGGGCGTAATATTAAAGTCTTGTAACTTAATTTTGTTTTAATCGAAATTAAAACAAGATGACTGATGTTATAATTGCAAATAATTATAATGTTCTCAAGTAAAGTTTCATTTTACATTTAATACTCATTCATAAGCACACGTATAGTTTACAGCTTTTCCTCACATAGATAGAGGTGGAAGACTCGGAAAATTAACTTGCAAATTTTTTGAAACAAATTGTTTATAGAACAAAATAAGTTGTTCAAAAATTCGACCATTCGACCAAGCTTCCGATATTTATTAATTAGACCATGGAGGAAGGAAAAGATTTAGACCATACAGCAAGGATTAGACATCTGTAACTTTTGAGTATAAATACAGAAATTGTGTTTGAATCTGACAATTTTTAAACCACATATTCGGGGTATATTAATTAAACTCAAATTAAATCTTCACTTGAAAAAATAAAGAAATAAACAGTTTAAAAACCAGTTAGACATTTGACTTCCCCACCCCCCATACCCGGCCCCACCCACAACGTTCGTTTTTAATACATGGCCAGCACAGGCCACCGTAGTTGTTTTTCCTTGGTGCAATGGTAAACCAAAAGGAAAATGGCTGCGCCCATGGACTAGTCGTTTTTGTGGGTTTGTATTCAATTCAAAGCTGTATTTTTTTATCATACGGACTGTTTTGAACCATCAATCATGAGGGTGTTCTTATCATAGCGGAGGTGAATAGTTAAATATTTTGTAGTATGGTGTAGTGGTGTGAGTGTGACAGGAAACAGTTTTGGTTTTTCCGTTTTAACTTTTTGAAAAGAAATGGAAAAAAGTGTGTGACTGAATCATGAATGGTTCCAGGTTTTGCTTGCACTTGCACTGCAGTGAGCATGGAATGTAATTGTATGTAACTTGTGTAAGTAAAAAAAAAACTAACTAGAGATTGAGAAAGGACAAATGGACTGACGCCTGCAGAATTTTACCCGATAAAAATATTGATATTGATAACAAAGATGATTGAAAATGGGGGGATTGAAGGGTGTCGAGTCCAGTCTACGTATGCTCGATCGTTGTTGTCCAAAATATTAATTATTATATTTTGAGAATTAAGTTTTTACTTGGGTGTTGAGGGAACGAAACAAAACAATATTTCATGGGAATCAATTATAAATTATTTTTGGCGAATAAAATAATATTTATATTTTGAGGGAACAAAATATTACTAATATTTTGACTTTGAGGGAACAAAATAATGTTTCAGGGGGAAAAAAGAGACAAAAACCACAAAAACACCTTCCCATTGTCTCTTTACAAATTACACTCTAGCTCCCAAACATACAGAATTGAGCAGTACAGTATTTAATAACCTGATAAGTAATGTATTTTTTTTAGTATAATACATGTATTTATTTGTGCTACAATGTCTTTCAATCAGGTGCACCTTGCAGTGCTCTAGTCCAGGTGAACATAAATCATGGATGATTGCAAAGGTGTTGGTGCTTCATCTGCCGATGATGATGTCAATCAAGTCCAAGATGAGTCCGGGTATCAGAAGGTCCCAACTAGCCCCATAGATGGACCCCTCCATCCCGCAAGCAACAATGACAACTTGGCACCTGTGGCTGGTGATACCAGTAACATTAATGAAACTAGTTCAAGAGTTCAGAAAAAGAGCCAACCAGACTCTGATATCGACAATGAACCGATTTTAGATGCGAACTCAAACTCTAAACCGAAACGCCGCAATCCGTTCAATAAAAACTTTACTCCTAGTGAAGATGCATCCAATTTCAGAAAGGAGACGGGGCCAGACACCTCTTCGAGTATTCAGACGGAGTTATCGGACACTCTTGATGGGCAGCAGACTGAGCAGAGTACAGTAGCTGATAAGATACTGAAGAAACCTTTGAATGAGATTCTAAATGATGCGGGACAGTTCTCTTTTGTGGCGCTCTGCAGCGTCAAGTTAGCAATGCTCTTTGAAGATGAGTGGAACAAGTGAGTAATTGACCCCTTGCAGATGTGAAGTGCACCTCCACAAAATACATGTCATCTACCATTTCCAAGTGTCGTGGCCGAGCGGATAAGAGCACCGGACTTAAGCTCTGGTGTTTCCAGTGTTCAGCAGAGTGTGGGTTCGAGTCCCGGTCGTGACACTTGTGTCCTTATTAAGCAAGACACTTAACCATTATTGCTTCGTCCTTCGGATGGGACGTAAAGCCGTTGGTCCCGTGTGTTGTGTAATGCACGTAAAAGAACCCAGTGCACTTATCGTAAAGAGAAGGGGTTTGCCCCGGTGTTCCTGGTTTGATTGGCTGCATATTGCGCCACAGCACCTTGTAAACCATTACATGGTGCTATGTAAAGAAATGGGTCTCATACTTCAAAAAGTAGCTCCACACCTTGCAGGAAAATACTGACTGTTGAAGCGCCTTGAGCGTCACTGAGTGACGGATATGAGCGCTATATAAGAAGCCACTATTATTATTATTATTATTAAGAACAAAATCCACCTAGCTAGTAGATATACACGGTGTTACCGCAAACCAAAATACTTTCTTTTGTTCTTTTGGGTCAATTTCTTTGTGTACATTTGGACACCCAAAATTCGGGACATGATTAGACGCTTTGAAATTTTGCCAAGAGTGTGAAGTTTTGTAGCCATTTTCACTTTTTTTCAGCAGTGACTCGCCTTTTCAAGAAATGTTTACGAATCATTTTGAATCATTTATTTACAGAGACTGGAAGACCAAGACTGTCCGGAGCCTCGTGAAACACATGAAGCTTCCCAAGAAAACTGAGGAGACGATGCTGATGTTCATGTCCACCCACCAAGATGAACAGAGTGTCACCATCTTTGCCGATAGCTTAGTCAGTGACCCTTGCCTTGTAAAACCGCAGTACATTCCACAGGTTTGAAAAAGCAGTTTTTTGTTCATCTCTGTTTATTTTTCTGAAAGGAAAAATCCATACATTCTGTTGGTCAGACACTGTCTCCGTGATGTAGATGTGATGAATTTAATTTTCAGTACACTTGCCATGCAAAAATGGCAACACATTCGACGGGTTTAAAAAAGTGAAGAAATCCATAATTTTGTCGGACTCAATAATTTATTTGATGTCACAAACAAAAAGTAAATATATAAAGGTGATGAGTGTAATTTTTACAGTTAAATCTCCTGAAGATGACAACAACAGCGAGCTTGTTGAAATGTTGAGACGAGTAATTATATCTTACTCCATGACAGTAAAGATAATTAAAAAAAGTCCCCCCCCCCCAATCGACGTAGCGAAACTCTTTCTAATGTACCACAGTAGTAAATAAACAGCAAGTTCTTATTTGAACTTGGTAGTCTCCCAATTCCCAATCTACTCCACGGCAGTAGATAAACAGCAGGATAAGTGCTTATACAAACTCGATAGTCTACCTTTTCCCAATCTACTCTGCAGCTGTAGGTAAATAGCTGGACACTTTACGAGAACAATCTGAAAAGGTAACTTTTTAAATTCTCATTTTGGCAGGATCTGATTGGTTTTGCCTTATCAGGAGGGCAGTATGATGCTCGCACACGGGTATTGGCCCTCCATGTCGCTCGCTCGGTAGGGGTACAGGAGGTCGAAGTTCAAGACTTTGAAGGAACCATCGTGAGCTCGTTCATTCAGGAAGAGGTATTGCTCTCAGAGTAAGTCTTAAGAGGATTTAGAGGAGGTCTTAAAATTGACTAGAGCGAGACTTGAACCTGCGACCTCCGGATTAACGTGCCGGCGCTCTACAAACTGAGCTATCTAGCCCTATTGTCGGCGATCTCCCTATTTTGTCAAAATCTTTGTTCTTTGTTGCCAGTCTAAAGCTCTACAAACTGAGCCATCTAGCCCTATTGTTGGCGGTCTCCCTATTTTGTCAAAATCTTTGTTCTTTGTTGCCAGTCTAAAGCTCTACAAACTGAGCCATCTAGCCCTATTGTTGGCGGTCTCCCTATTTTGTCAAAATCTTTGTTCTTTGTTGCCAGTCTAAAGCCATTCAACCTGTTACTGCCGTGTAGCCAGGGATCACATCCAAGTTTACAATACAACCTGGGAAGCAGCAGCAGAGGGATCACCTCAAGGGGATGCAACTTTGTATTTCAAACATCAAGTAATAACCCACAAAGGAAACTAACCGATATTTGGGTGAACAAAGAAAAACTAACCACGACAGGTTTGAAACTGAGACTTCTTGATTAGTATGCCGGTGCTCTACCAATTGAGATATCCTTGGTTTCAGAAAGTGCAGGGCCGTCAACTCATTGTTTGTTTCCTTTCAATGGCCGGACAAGTGAAGAAAATAAATAAAATTTACCCAGTCAGTTTCCCGTGTGGTTTATTATTTGATATCTGATATAAAAAGTCGCATCCCCTTAAGGTGATACCCTTGTGGCTGCCGCTTCCCAGGTTGTATTGTATACTTGGGTGTGATCCCTGGCTACACGACAGTTTACGGTTGAATGGCTTCTGACTGGCACCCCCTGAACAAAGATATTGACAAAATAGGGAGAGCGCCGGCACGTTTCCGGAGGTCGTTGGTTCAAATCCCGCTCTAGTCACTTTTTACTTGTTCAACACAAAAATCATTTAAAATTTACCCAGTCAGTTCCCCTTGTGGTTTATTATTTGAAAATAAATTAACCTTGAATCTTGAACCTTGTGTGTGGATTGGTGTGCTAGGTTACTTGATGGTCGATTTAATTTCCTTGTTTTATTCCAATCAGAGAAGAGAAGAAAGAGAATCAAAAACGAGCCAAGGTGAAGAAGGTAAAACGCTTTGCAATGATCGGTGCAGCTGCTTTGGGAGGAGGTGCTCTCATAGGTGAGATAAAGACATGTGTTTGCACCTTCTATCTTTGTCAAGTACCCTGCGTGCAGTATGAATAATTCATACCATTTCAAATTTACACCAAAAATGGACCAGACTATTTTGCCTTTGCAGCCTCGGTTTGGTTTGCACTGATTTAAATGGGAGAAATGCAAGATGGCTGCTCCTTGATAAATTAGGTCTATACTAACCATGCAAGTCTTGCATAAAATAGTGCGAGAAATTCCACAATAGCATGCGCCCTCTACAGTTCACCCAGGAGAGGCCATTTTTTCGGTGCTTATTCCGGTGCTGCCTTGAAGACCTGATGGCAGCAAACGAGAAGGCTGTGAGATGTGCCCAATCTCAGCCACACATTTGAAGAGTAGATGATGGAAAGTCTCTGCTATGTTTGCATACAATTACGTTAACAATATTTCCAGTCCAGTGACATTTCTGAGCAACAAGGCGGTTGTTCCGTTACAGCTGGCGCGCCTCGATCAAGGCTAGTGGTCTAGTGGAGTTTCTCTTGAAAATCAAGCCATGCCGTACCACACAGCAAGGGTCATACAGATCATTTTTTGGTTTTTTTGCTGAGCAAATTTCACTGGCGGTTTTGACTAGCAGCACCATTCCGCTGCTAGACTTGTCACCAGAACTCGCACTTGGGAATCCATAACACCCATTCTAAAGGATTTACAATGGCTACCAATACGAGCTAGAATAGATTTTAAAATTTTGGTTCTGACTTATCAGTGTATCCATGGCATTGCCCCTGTTTATTTTCAAAGTTTAGTTCAGGAGTATAAACCAGCTAGAAGTCTGCGATCTTCACATAAGTCCCTTCTGACTCCCCCAGTTTCAAAACCAAGTCGTATGGTTCCCGCTCTTTCCAATATGCAGCAGTTCAGTTATGGAACAGTCTTCCAGAGGTTGTTAAACAGGCCAAGACTTCAGAACAATTCAAAACACGTGTGAAAACATATCTGTTTAATTTGTACAATTGTTAATTTCCTTTTACAGCGCATAGGGACCTCACGGTGATATGTGCTATATAAAAATGGTGTATTATTATTATTATTATTATTATTATTATGTCGTACTACAACAGCAAGTGTCATACTGTTCCTTTTTTAATCTTCACTAACCAGGTTTGACTGGCGGTTTAGCAGCACCGTTGATCGCTTCAGCCGGTGTAGCTCTCCTTGGGGGAAGTGTTGGATTCATCGGTACGGCTGCTGGTGTGGCAGTCTTGGCATCAGTCTTTGGAGCAGCAGGAGCTGGCCTGACAGGTATGATGGTAATTTGGGGTTGAACAAAGAAAAGAATGACTGAAAAATAAAATAAAAATCCCTAGCCTCACATTAAAACGGTGTAATATGCCATTGCATTTGATACCCTTCCAGCGAAAATTTTTTCAACAGCCTCAAAGATCCAATGATGTCATATTTCAAAAATATGGTCTGCACATTTTTGTAAAGGAAATTTATCAGATTATTGTTGAATATTGATGATCTTCCGTCAAAAGTGCATTCATTTTGACCTTGTGACAGGCGCAAAAATTTCTCTACGATTGTACAGACCCGTTTGTTGTTAATATCCCATGACGACATGTTTCAAAGTTTGCTCTAAAAGCGTATCAATTAATATGACAGCTTACACCAATTTAACTTGAGGTTAGAGACTTGCAATTTTTTCCCCTACTTTCATAAGGACTCTATCTCTTAGAAAATGAGTGGATCACAAAACTGAACTTTGACCTTGGAGCCCCTCCTAAAGGTTTTGTCAGAGTTATCAGTTTCTGTCATAAGAAATGCATTTATAAACAACAATATCTCTCTATGAGTTGTTGTGGGTCTAAAAAGGGCCGGTGGTGTAACAACTTCATGCTTTGAGAATTATGCCAAGGGCGATTTCATAGCGCTGCTGAACGGTAAGCAAATTTGTGTGCTTACTATAGCGTATTTCACAGGTTAGCTAGAAAATTAGCCGGCCAGCTTGCGCATTCACCATGGATTTTGTATTGTTTCCATCATTCACTTTCATACAGTAAGCAGCGGAAGGTTAGCAAGTGTGCTTACAGTTAGCAGGGCTGTGAAATAGCGTCAAGCAGCTCTATGAAATTGAGCCCTAATCGTCTTCAGGAGGAAGCTATAAGACAGTTATCTGCAAGTACATTTTTATTCTCTTTATAGGTTACAAGATGAAGAAGCGAGTTGGGGAGATTGAAGAATTTGAGTTTGACTCCGTATCGGATGAGAAGGACCTCCATATCACCATCGCCATCTCTGGATGGTTAACCAAGGATACACTGAGTAAGAATATAACAGTGGCCTGACCTCCTTAGGGAGTATACAGCCTGTGCTGTCAAAGCGCACTAAGCTATAAAATCATTCACAAGAACCATCTCTGCCCTCACAGGTACCAAATTTACCCCTGGGTGAAGAGAAGCAATTATAGTTAAGTGCCTTGCTCAAGGACACAAGTGTCATGACCGGGATTCGAACCCACACACTGATGACTCAGTCACCAGAACTTGAGTCTGGTGCACTTAACCGCTCGGCCACGACACGCCACAAAGAGGTCATCACAAGATAACCCTTGGCTCAAAAAGGTCCAACCCCAAAATTGACATAGGATGTCTTGGCCTTCTTGATGCAAAATGTCATAACAAAATGTGTTACCTTGGCTCTAAAAGGTCGTACCACAAATGACCTATGATAACCTTATCTGCCAGATGCACTGATCCTGTTGATTCCATTTTCAGCAGCATTTAAAGGGTGTGTACAACATTGGTAAGATTGAAATATAACTGTTCACAGATTTGCACATAACTTACGTGGTATAAAGTTGGTCAAGGTGGAAAACTTCCCTTGAAATAGTTTTGCTTGAAATCCTTTAATTTTCAGGATGATTAAAAAAATTGTCTTTATCACTAGTGATAAAATCCAATGTTTGAAAACAGTGAAAGTATATAATTGTGTTTTTCACTGTTTTCTCATGACTCCGAAGACCGATTTAGTTTAAACTTTCACAGGTTTGTTATTTCATGTATATGTTGGGTCACATCAAGTGTGGATGCTGGTCTTTGACAATTACCAATGTTGTACATTTGCTTTAAAATGAAACGCTTCTACCCCGTGCTCGCAATTTCATTCAATTTTGCTTCCTCTTTGCTTGAATTTATCCTAACCTTTCCTTTCAAAATATTTTTTCTTTATTTTCAAATCTGCAAGGCATACATCTGTTTGCTTAGGCCGTGTC
Organism: Leptasterias polaris; assembly: GCA_037783415.1. Taxonomy (NCBI): domain Eukaryota; kingdom Metazoa; phylum Echinodermata; class Asteroidea; order Forcipulatida; family Asteriidae; genus Leptasterias; species Leptasterias polaris. The sequence goes on along the minus strand of JAZGTN010000073.1, from coordinate 2,908,195 downwards.
TGAATTGGCGGCTACGGCTACCGCTGTGGCTGTTGCTAAGGGTGTTGCTATGGGCATCCTATGCTTCAACACATGTTCACTTGACGATCAAGCCACAGCCGTATCTGCCAATTTGGACATGGCCTATGTTCCTATGCTCTACAGGAAAAGACCTTTGACCTTCTAAGGGTCAAAGGTTGGGACCTGTCACGGCCATCTCCTAAAAGTGATGGTGCTGGTGACATTTGCGACCATTTCTTCAAAAACTGACCTTTGAGTAATCATAAATTTCTTTCACTTCATTCATCTATTTCTGCTTCTTCTTGCCATCCAGCCTACCAGGATGAGGTATATGGTGAGTAATAACGTGACTTAACCGTCCTACGCTTTCTCTGTGGTCTTGTGACGACTGTCGTGTACATTTACATCTACTAACCCATCTTACTGAGGCACTGAGAAAAAAAATGTGTTTCTAACCTTTTTTTCACAAACCCGTCACTTTTCTTTTTACCCAGAAGCAGAAAAACTTAGTTCATATTTCGCAAGAATTCCAAAAACAAAGTAAAGACCGGAAGACGGCGCGTACCGATTGTTTGCGTCATGAGAGTATGCTGTACATTTGCTTTGGCACTTTAGTTAAAAAAGTTTAGTGTGTTTTAACACAGTATCAGTATAGTTCCAGTTCTACAAACTTCTGCCTTGGAGGTTTTCAAAAAGGTTTCTTGTGTGTGGTGTCTTCGTCAAGCTAACACTTTACTTACTCGTACAATGAATTAACCTTTAAAAAAAGAGTGACCCTGTACATTCACAGGGCATTTCCTGGCAGGCGAAATACTGCATTGGTCACAATCATATGGGAAATTTTACATTTTGTATCATAATCACTTGCCTGCCAACTGGGTTTTTTTTGTACATTGTTTTAAATACATTACATCATTTTATTTGTCCACATGTAATAAGCTTTACTCGCGCAACTTCTTGCATCGTTATCTGTGGAATCGTAAAACTGGTGTTCCTATTTCTGAGGTTTCAATGTTGGCAGGTATGTAATCGCCACATAAGTTGAGGAGTTATCAACTTAAGGTTTGAGATGTGCCCCTTTTTTCCATATCACAAAAAACAGACAGTGCAATCACTATAAAATGTAAGATTTTATATTTTCTTCCATTGAGCTGTTTTCAAATTGTGCCTGCAGGAAGTCCAGGCTCTATGTTTGTAAACATGTGATGTCACAGGTTTAGGTGGTCTGTACCTCCAAATCTCACCCTCACTATCTTCTGCTTCCCCGATAGATAATTTTTCTCTGCCGTGGATGACCTTGGCGAACTCCAAAGAGGTGTACTGTCTCCGCTGGGAATCCAAGTTCCTCTTGGAGCTGGGGGAGGCGCTGTCGATGATTATTAACAAGATGATGACGATGGCAGCCAAGGAAGCCCTTAAAATGACCGTCCTCGCAGGTTAGTAAATTACCTTTGTGTTTTTTTAAATAATGAGTTAACTTTTGCAGGTATTGTGACCTGTAAGTGTGGCTATTATAAAGAACCAGTCAGGCATGACTGCGGCCAGGCCGCCTGGTTTTTTCATCATTTAGTAGTAGCATTTTCATTAAAAATTTTTAATTTAATATTTTGTTGATTTATATTATGATTTATATTATTTTGGTTGTCTCTCGATGATTTAGCTTATAATATTGGCTTCTTACGGGTCCCCCCTATAAAAAGACATTGAGAGACCGCCATCATAGGGCTAACAGACCTGCCAACCAGTACGATTTTGTCATATTTAGTACGATTTTCAATGAAAATACGACAGTACGATTTTTCTCTATAAAGTACGATTTTCCAAAAATCTAATTATAATAATAATAATAATAATAATAAAGACGTTTGATAATTATCCAATTCTGATTAACGGTTATCGTCATTTTCTTTCCTTGTCTCTTTTTCGTGCGTGAATAATGTGCGTTTTTACACGATCCGACAGATATATAATGCACACAGGCTGCAACTTATATATCCCCTGAGGAGTTTGTTGCAGTATTCGACAGATACAGATATAAACGTAAACAAAAACAGAAGGCGCCGCGAAACGCTGACCGCATCATGCCACACAAAATACAACGCATGATCACACAGTACTGTACACAACGCACGCACACACTACACACACAGACGTCGTTTTCAGGCCTGTAGTCTTTGTCACTTTGCGTGCGACAAAAATGCAAGAAACATTGAGCGCTAGAGGGCGTTTCGGAACAATGCGATAGCGCGAGATTAAACGCCCTCTATTGGTGAAATTACGCGAACCGGTTCTTCCCCCAAAATTGCACCGCTGGTGCGCGAGCTAATTTATACATTGTACAGCATTGTCGTCGCTGGTGAGTTAATCTGTAGATCAGTCCGTGTGTTTTTAAAAAAATACAATTTTTGTCAGTAAAATACGACTTTTGGGAATAAAGAATACAGTTTTTGAACTCCAGAGGTTGGCAGGTCTGGGCTAGATAGCTGAGTTTGTTATGGACTAGATAGCTTAGTTAGTTTGGACTAGATAGCTCATAATGTAGATAGGACTAGATAGCTCAGTAAGTAAGGACTAGATAGCTCAGTTAGTAAGGACTAGATAGCTCAGTAAGTAAGGACTAGATAGCTCAGTAAGTAAGGACTAGATAGCTCAGTTAGTAAGGACTAGATAGCTCAGTTAGTAAGGACTAGATAGCTCAGTTAGTAAGGACTAGATAGCTCAGTTAGTAAGGACTAGATAGCACATTTAGTAGAGCAACAGCCTGTAAGTCTGGAGGTTGCAGGTTCAAATCCTGTTCTGGTTCATATTTTTTGTTCACCCAAATTGTATACATGGTATACTTGTGATCTTTTTTAGTATTGTAAATTCAAAATGCAACTTGGTCAGTAGATGGCAAATTTGTGAATGTCGTTAAATAAACTGTAAACCGTGTCATTGTCTCCTGTAGGTTTAGTCGTCGCCTTTGCTCTGCCCGCTACCGCCTACACCTCATTGGTTGCTATTGACAACCCGTGGAGCGTTGTGACCAATCGCGCTGCACAGGCCGGGAAACAGTTAGCCGAAGTGCTGCTATCAAGGCATCAGGTCAGAATAAGGAGACTAGTATTATTAAAACAAGAAAGCTGTCAAAAATTCATGTTCACTCAACTTTGACAGAAGGATGTTTTTGTGAGTTAGAATGCATCTTTGGAGTTTCCTTTGTACATGAAAATGTTCAGAGTAATTGACCTGTGATCTTGATTATTTTCCACTGAAACTAGACTGGAAAATGTTTTTATGTTTGTCTTCAAAAATGCTGCGGTTAAACGCCTTCTTTTTCTGTTCATAACATTTTCACTGAAACTAGATGGGATGTTGTTTTCCTGATTCGGAATGCATCTTTCAAGTTTTTCTTGAACTTTTTTTATAGGGTAAACGACCTGTGACCCTGATAGGATTCAGTATGGGAGCCCGCGTGATCTTCTTCTGTCTTAAGGAACTAGCAAGCAGAAAAGGTAATGGAATATCTTGCTGAGTCAAAATGAACACTGGTTAATAAACAGTGTAATGTGTAGTAGATGGCGGAGAAATAAATTGGCGTCGATCTGGAGCTTCTCACCTGTGCGCACTGCCATCCCTGGCAGTTTGGCTTCTGACTGGCAACCCCCCCCCCCTCTTCCTCCCCGAACAGAGATATTGACAAACTAGGGAGACTGCCAACATAGGGCTGGATAGCTTAGTGGGTAAAGCACCAGCGCGTGAATCTGAAAGGTAGCAGTTCAAATCCCACTCTTCTCTTTTGTTCACCCAAAATTGTCAGTTAGTTTTCCTTGTTGTTTATTAGTTGAAGAACAATTGTACGAGAATTTTTTTTTTTTTTTAAAATTCAGGTTGTGAGGGGATTGTGCAGGATGCCGTGTTGCTTGGTGCACCTGTACCTTCCACATTGAAGTACTGGAAGCCGTTCGCTCGAGTGGTGGCTGGTAGAATCATCAATGGCTACTGTAGGTAAGGTACTTGGGGGGATAGACATTGATTATGCAACAAAACGTGTTTCCACGGGGTCTTAGAAACTTTTTTTCTTCTTTTATTTTTACATATCTGTAATGTTTTTGTTCTGTATTTTACCCTTGGATCAATTTAATAGTATTTTTTACTCTTCAGTAATTACTTTTATCCTCTTATTACTAAAGAATTAATGTCAATTTGAATTTTGTACTTCCTACTTGTTATAATTCAGTTATCTTCATTTATATTAGTAGTCAAAATTCAAAACTAGTTTTCTCGAAAATAAATACCTTCCACATCATGCCAAGATTTAAATCTCGTTTGTTTCTCTTAAAAACAAATGTTGGTATGCAGGTGATAATCGGCTGGATAATCACATCTTAAAACTGACATTTTCAATCAGGCTTATAATTAATTTTCCCGAGGTCTTAGCGCAGTGAATAGTTTTCAAGATACCAGCATTGTTATTGTTATCATTATTATATTTGGGGGTCAGGTTGGCTGAGCGGTTTCTTTCCCTGCCTTTCACCTCTGTGGACCTCGGTTCAAATCCCACCTCAGACCGGAGCCTTGCATGTGGATTGGGTTTCCAGTCCCTACCTGATTGCGTGGATTTTCCCCATTTGGGGTTTTTCCTCCCACATCTAAAACTGAACATTTCTTCTTGTTTCCTATCCATCCTGTTATTGGCGCAAATAGTGCTGTTGGATGTGTTATAAAATAAATAGACATACATGTACAGGAAGTTTACTGCATTTTCTGCACAGTGTATCTTTCGGATCTTCTATATTTCATAATTTGTTTTTGCTCTAATGCTGTTGATATGTTTTCAATGTAGAGGGGACTGGTTGCTACAGTTTGTGTATCGAGCAGCGTCAGTGCAGATGATTGATATCGCTGGATTAGAACCGGTTCAGTGGAAGGACAGACGGATGGTCAATGTGGACTTGACTGAAATAGTAAGTCCTGAAGTAAATAATAAGAATAACAATAACAGAGTCTTATACACCTTTCAATTGTAATCCAACACGAGGCAATAGGTGCAGTGCCACCAATACAACGATCCAGTAAGCCCCGCCTCATTCGTCTTTGACAGCTGGGAATTATGTGATCACCATTTAATGCTGCGATGCTAGCCTTGTTTTGGATTACAATGATGATGTCATGAATCAATTTAAAGGCATATAAAGCTTACAAATCAATGAACAAGGTGGTCAGGACGCTAAGACAGTATAAGTAAGAGAAAAAGAATATTTAAAAAAGTTAAGAAAATGCTTTTTACATGAGGTGTGTTTTTATAGATTTTTTCAATTGGGTGAATGGTTGGTGAGGCTTTGGGCCCAATTTCATAGCTCTGCTTACTGTAAGCAAAGAATCGGGGCTTACAGAAGTGGGAAATTCTGCGCTTACGTCAAGCGTATTTCACTGGTTAGCAGGGAATTTTTGCTTGTGCGCTTGCGCAGTCCATGTTACTAGGCATTCTATGCTTACACAGCTAGCGCAGAAATTCAGTGCTTGCTCGGTAAGCGGAGAATGGTGATCGCAAGCGCAGAATTCAGCGGTAAGCAGAGCCATAAAATTGGGCCTTGATGAAGGGCGCATGCTTAATGAACACGGTGCGTGCCTGAAGCTTCGTTTTTGAAAGGGCCGCAAGAGCACCAAGGCATTTTCTCCTTTGTAAAGGGCACCTCTAACTCTAAATTTCTATTGAAACATTTCAAGGAGCACCAAGGCAATGACCAGGGGCAATTGGCTACTGCTGTTTTGGTCGGGAAGAGAACAAATATTTTCTTTTAAAGACACTCGGAGCATTCTGGTCGAAACATTGACTTGTTAAACCACCATTTACTTTGCTGAACCACTACAGATATTACATAAGAAAGATACTACACAGTGTTACCGTACTTAGTTTCTGAAATGTATTGAGCACCTAACAAAACAAAACTTGTCTCATCTAAATTCAACTGCTACTTTATAGGTAAATGGACATTTTGACTATGCTGAGAAGATGGATGAAATTCTCAAGATTATTGGTCTCAGGACGAGGGCTTCACGTGTCTCATCAAAGCTGGCAAAGTTAACCCGCGGGGCCAAAGGTCAAGCTGCAAGTGACCTCAGCAGTGATGACAGTGAAGATGAAGTTGAAATTGCTGTTATAGACGCAGCTGATCTGATTCTTCCAGTGTCATCAGATCCATCCACCACAAAAACAAGCATTTCTCTGAGCGCTTCAGAACCGGATTGCACCGGTCGAAACCAGCCAGAACTGGATCAGGCAAGTTCTTGCTTGGGGGGTATGAGCTTGGATGATTCATCAGTTTCTGCACACCGAGTAAAGTCACATTCAACTGGCCAATTAGGCGCAGAGTTAAAACTTCCTGATGAGGCGATTGGTCAAAAGGACAGTGCTGAAAAAGACTATTCCATTAACACTGAAGGGGTTTCATCAGATGTTGAAGTTGGAGAGGAACCTGTGGGCTGATTTGTTTTCTTACTAAAGACAAAGAGGCCTTGAGATCAAATCTAAATTAAAGAAAGATGCAAAGGTCTATTCCATTAACAGTGAAAGGGCCTCATCAGATGTAGAAGCTGGAGAGGATCCCTTGGGCTGATTTGTTTTCTTTTTAAAAACAGAGAGCCCTCCAGATGCACAGACTATTCCATTTACAGTGAAGGGGTGTCATCAGATGTCAAAGTTGGAGAGGATACCTTGGGTTGAATTTTCTTTTGTACTGAAAACAGAGAAGTCTTAAAATCAAGTCTTAGTTAAAGAAAGACGTCAGCAAGCCGCCTTATTTTTATAAATCCATAAGAGCAAATCAAGTAATTTCTTTTTTAGAAATTAAGTACTGAAACAGTGTCTGTATATTCTTTAAGCTCCACACTTTATTTAGATTTTATAGTTGGAAAAAGTATTTCTTTGATTGTGACTCAAAACAAATTTGTAAAGTTTTACCTGATTCATTTAACAAATTGACAATTATTTTAGTTCTGTTAAAAATATAGATATATTCTGCCATTGAAAAATTGCCTTGTTAAAACTAAAAAACAATTCTGTCGTGTGTAAATATGCTAGTTAAATTTAATCAATAGATGTTAAATTTTCATGGGATGGGAATATTATTTGTGTTTATACCCACACAATGGTGTGTGTTAATTTGTTAAACACTGTGTACGCAGGACTTTCCATAGTCCCTTGGAAAAGATCCACAGGCATATTAATTGGGTGGGATCGAACCCACGACCTTCGTTATTCTAGAGCGAATGTCGTATGTAGACCGCCAGGTTATCTAGAGACAAGTTTTATTCCCATGCCTGTCGATTTTGTGTACAGGATTCGGGAAAGTACTGAGTATCAGACATGCGCCATGAGCGCCGCTTGCGGCGGATACCAGCGCTTTATAAGTTTTCATTATTATTATTATGATATTCTTCCTACTTAAGTCTGTTTTCCGATTTTTTTTCCTCTCAGAAAAATCAGTAAAACTGTTATTTATAAGGCTTGAAAAGTCTATTGGAGCCCACACCATGTGTAAGTGTAGGTCAGTCCTTGTACTGATATTCCTACTTTTTTCTAAGGACAAAATATCATGCCTGGAGTATACAGAGCTTACCACACAACTGGGTAGGGGTTAAACACTAATAACACATCTATTAAAACAGTAAACCATTTAAGCTAGTTTATAAAGCCAATCATGTTTGTGTAAAAAAACAAAAAAACTAAACCGTAACAGTAATTATTTTGTTAATGTTGACGCTTTCAAATGACCATTAATCTTAATTTAATATCAGTACTATAAACTATTTTCAGCTGAAATGTGACTTGTTATTTCACCTTAAATACTAAAGAATATATCAATTTAATGTTATTTTCTATTATTTGTAATAGCTACAGTGATGCAAATAAAGTTATCGTAATATCAAGAATAGACCCTAATTGCTTATGACACGCCAAACAAGCTCAAACAGCGCCCTCACTGAGATCAAAGGAAGCCCAATCATTGGCCGAGAGTTGTGCGTGGCGCGTACAGGCGTTCACGTTTCCATTGTTTGACCTCAGTTTGGGTGGCTGCCTGTGTTTTAGTTATATTGCTATATTGATTGCTGCACGATTAAATAGAATAAATTTGTCCGAAAGAAAAGAAATACATAAAAAAAGCACTGAATGGACTTAGACTTTAGACGTCTGTCTGGAAATTGACGCTCGGGCTGCCGTTGCGAGACGCTCCTCGTTCGCCGGGCCATCATCAGCAGCCGAGTGGTGCGCTCGGAGCAGATTCATGGCAGTCTCATACACGTTTTCACCGTTGAAATACCGCTGAGGCACGTCTTGTTCCCCGCACGCCCCTCCCGAAGACAGCTCGCTCCCGCCACCAAGGTCACCTGGTGCCGACGTGAGACGAGTGGCCGCCACTGTACCCGATGCTCCTGCTGATTTCTCCCGTAGTCTTCTCATAATGAAAACAATGATGACGATCGCCGTGATGAAGTTGAGTAGAGAGAGAATAGCGATGACAATGGTTCCCCCTGTTGAGAACCCTGTAAACCACAATGTCAAGGTCAGGCAGTTGTTAACGCAAAACTTTTTTAAACCATCGCTTGTCCTTGAATGTCCGTGGATTTGAGGTAGAACAAGCTTTAGTTTCTCAACAAGTGTCGTTGTGTGTTTTGGGGTTTTTTTTCCAACATACTTTTGACACATTTTTATACGAATAATTATGGCTCTGCCCGCCTCAACCACTTTCCCTTTTTCGTTGGCCTTCTGAGATGTTGACACAAAACTTTCTTACCTGTGTGCGTTAATCCATGACGCTCATCTACGGAATCGCAAATCACCATCATCACCTCGTCACAAGAGCCGGCCTCGTCGGGCGGCCAGTCCCCGCTGGCACAATCGGTTATTGCCCGTTCGCTCCCGTAGCATTTCGGTCTGATCATCATTAATGTCGCCTGGCTCTGGTCTGCCGATTGTACACACACAAATTATATATGTTTTTCGTTGTTTAATGTTGATTAATGACTTTCATCAAAACATTTTGGTGATATTTTTCTTCTGTGTTCGAACTATAGATAGTTCCCAGTAGACGCCATCTTTACGGGCAAATTGCATTTTGGCTTGCAGGCGCGTCAAGCGCTCAAATTATTAACGCAGCCGCGTTGTTCACTAACCAATCGTGCAGTGAATTTGGTGAAATGTGCGCGTGTTGCACGCCGTTCTCACGCGAAACGCATGACTGTGTGTTCCAAACTGCCCGTAAAGATGGCCGATTTACGTCATACTGCAACCTATCTATAGCTTAAATTAGGGCCTACTTGGACGCGGGAATGGTTTTCACGAAAGTTTTGTACCTGCGCATCTCAGAGAAAAGTTAGAGGAGGATTTTAGTTCGAACAATGGCTTCAACAATGGTGACCAGAACCCCGAAACATCCCCCGACCCCCATTTACACGAGCCTCGAAGTGTGACGTCAGATGTTCGGGCTAGAATTGGAAGCACTGGAGCGCGTTTTGGCGACCCCAACCAGAAACTGGTTTGAACTTTGGTCATTGGTTGAGCGTTTTCGCGTGTTCGGTTGAACCGCGGTGACGCAGCTGTTCCGACCAAACTGTAACCGACTTGTTGGCTCGGTTAGGCTTGGTTTCAAGATGGCGGACTCTAAAAACTATCGGAAAAAGTCAATGGAATTCTTTTAAAAACAAAGAAGATTGAAGCATTAGTAATAAAAAATGTTGATAAAATTACAAAGACCAAGTTACATTACTTGAAAATAAAATAAAGGCTGTATATTTTTAGAACATAAATTTTCAAGAGATGTACCTACGTCACAAACTGTTTCTGGTTACCGACTTTCCGGTCATGGTCGCCAAAACACGCCCCCCCCCCCCCCCTGTGCTTCCAGCTTGCGACACTGCAGTTGTTAAATTTTGTCAATAGAGGGCGCTGCCAATTTTTTTTCGTCGGATTGGTGTATAGCTGTAGCCACCATTGGATACGGGGTAGACAAAGTGACCAAACTCTTACTTGTGTAGATGCGTTGAGCTGATGCGGCCTCGGAGAATCCAAGCTGACGACAGCAGACGTCTGCTTCCTCCATGCCTAGCCCCTTCCCGCACACATCATGCCACGCCCCTTCCCACGCAATCTGTATAATTCCACGGGAGTGGTCCGTGGCCACGCCTCTCAGTCGAACGGACCAATCAGAAACTATGTGACAAAATTGAACTTAGAAACTTGGTGAATAAAATAATAAGAAGACACTCAGATTACCAAGTTATTTCTGCACGAGTCTTCGGCCTAGAAGTTTTTAGTGCAGCCAACATATTTGAGGAAGACTCTTCTGTGGTCAAAACGTCAGGCCAATTGGGTCTAATTCATTACAAATCTTGTCAGTCAGCCACCATGATTTTTAAATAATCCACAAGCTTTACGGTGTTTAAAAGTAAAGTGGCATTATCGATATTAGAGTTATACATTACAGTCTGACAATAATGCAATGATAGCTCACGTCATGCACAGTACCCCCACTGGCATTTGTAACCCATTTTTCTCAAGTTATTTTATTCAAAGAAGAGCGTCCACGTAGCCTGCTGTGGTGGTTTCAGACCGTTCTTGCTATTGCTACTCAGTTGTTTAAAAGTGGGCCGTGTCTCTGATGGCGGATGTGGCTACGGCTATGGATGTTGCTAAGGACGTTGCTACGGGAATCCTAGGCTTCAACAATCCAGCCGCAGCTCACAGCCACTTTTATTATAGTCTTTATCTCGTCCTGAAAACAGTATTGAAGTTTTAATTTCCTAGTTTTCACACTTGATTACGTTACCTGGCAGCTCCCGTGCTGATGTGAAACAATTGAAGAGAAGAACACAGCTCAAACAAAAGGATGGTACCATTCTATTCATTGTGGGCTTCATTCAGAAAAGTTTGTTGAGAATATTTAAAACCATTCGAGGGCGTGCTGAGACCGCGGTGAGGCACCGCGCCGGTCGCGATGAACACTGAGTCGAGCCCGGTGTCTGCGCGGCCCTCCCGTTGCTTAGTTCTTGACCGGGCTTCACTTACTCTTGAACTCTCTCTTCTCCAGAGTGATTTGCAAATCGTTTAGTTCATCATCAGAGGCTAGGTCCTTTTTGTGAAGGAGTAATTGCAAGTGGATATCCACATTCACCTATGGCTATAAACAATGGACTCTGTCGTGGAACATGTATAGTACTTTTAGGACTTCGATTGTTGAGTAGTGTGTGTACTATTCCACACTGTGAATTGTTTTCAGAATCGAGGAATGTTTTCATTTGGATTTCTGTGTGGACTTGTGAACTGCAATCATGGACTTGTGAAAATGCTCCATTGTGTATAATGGTGTCCATGTTATTGCAAGTTTTGTGGTGGCTGAATTAAACTTGATATTGTGTGCTCGTGCATGCAAGGGAGAATTTAATGAATCAACTGTACTCAACTTCAAATAAATAGTCAATTTCTAGGCTTTTTAATGTATTTTATTTTATTTACCGTCGAGTTCCATAGTTCACCATGGTGGAGGAGTGGGGTGGGGGGGGGGGGGGTGCTGAGGCTACGACTTTTAGCATCTAAGCATCAAATTAGAAAGGCAGCCGGACACTTATATCTGTGAGTTCAGCTCCGTAAACCATGATAGAATCAGAACTTATGTCAAAAGCTTGTCTGTTTTTGTTTTTCTGGTTGTGTGCGTTTTTACGGTCCATTGATTACAAAAGGACATCAATTCAGCACAAGTGACAATATTGACCATTCATATGGAATGCCCAAGGACATTTTTTCTTTCTCATTATAAGCATGTGTCACAGGGAGCCAGTGGGATGGGGTAGTATTGATTGGCGACGCTGTTTTTTAAATATTTTTTTATAGAGGGCGGTGTAGGGCGCAACATCGACTGCCTCGGAGGCTGGTTCGGAGGGACTGTGGAAGTCTACAAATCTGGATCATCAAGGTACAATTAATTTATGATGCCACCTTTTGTATAATTCTCTTCAGTTCTTGAAAAAAAAGTGATTGCTTCTCTGATCACGGTACAATTGTGACGAGTAATCGGTTTTATGCCATCTTTTTGGTACATACTATACTATCGAAAGTGCAAGCTGGAGATTTGGCCACTGAGTAGAATACTGATAAGACTGACTCTACTGTGTTCCTCCTGAACAGCTGAGCTGAAACATTTTCTCATGACAAAGGCTGCATCACCTCGGACCAATCATAACACAGATGGAAAGCTTTACGTCATTGCACGTTTATCCAATTAATATCAAATGAAATCTTTGTGCCTGTAAGACCAGTGCCTGTTTTTATCCTTGCGGATAAAGACAGGGGACTGACCGGATAAAATACGGGGGGCCAGTTTAGTCTCGCACGTGTAAACTTTGCCTTTGATCCGTCAAGAGGTGGCGCTATTTCACAATCTGTTAGTTTTTCAGTGAGAGGTACCAGTCCTGAAAAAGAATCACCGCAGATACATGTAGTGTATGTATACGAAATAAGGTCACCAGTGAAGATTCTCAAAACACATGTGGCCGTGTACTTGTACTGTGGACGTAACGTGTGTGAGAATTTAATTTGCGTTTCAGCAACTATAAAAAGAGCACAAAAAGGTAGGTTTATAGGTTTTACCTTTTTAATATTAATAACATAACACTTAAATTAATTGGTATTCCAAAGAGAGAATTAAAATGGGAAATATTTCCGTATCCTGCCACCACCTTTTCACTAATTTTTACAAAAAGGAATAGGCCTATCTCGTTTGACTTTGTTGAGTAAATTACTAATTCGATACTGTTTTATTTCATAACGAATGAAAAAGTGGTGGCAGAATACAGAATATCTTATTTCACAAAAGAACTGTAGGCATGTAAACGTGAATTACCCTCATAGTATGAGGGTAATGGAGACGATAGCGGAACAAACCTCCATAGTTCTAGGAGTAGACTAGAGGGAGTCCAGCTAGCCACGAAAATTAAGAATCAGGCTATACATATACATTCACTTCAGACATCATTATTTTCCACATACTTTAAAGTTTGTCTTTGAGTTTGAGTTTGACCCGACCTAAAAGTAAGAAGGGTGAAAATACTGCAACCGACCAGCCTTTTAAGTTTTACTAGTACAAGTATAGTAGTATTACAAATACCCGGCCATACTAAGTTTTGTAAAAATGAATGAATGAGTGGTGCCCCGTGGTGGTTGGATGGAACATCATTTTCTTCTATAGTGATTTTTTGAATGTCATATTTTTTTGGTTTCATTTGTATAGGTTTTGCATCTTCACTCATCGCGTCACTGTTTGTTACGACAATGACGAGAAAGGGAGGGAGGAAGTCGCAGTCTCAAGATGAGCTGGCCAAGAAGCTCTTCACTGAAAACAAAACAGAAGATGAAGCAACCCCACAAAAGGCAACCCCACAAAAGAGTGACACAAAGAAGACGCCCAAGTCTGCCAAAAAGCGGAAGTTTGATCGAGGGAGTGACACCGAAAATATGGGTGAACAAACCAAGGGTTCAAATCAAGTGAACATCCAGAGCTCGGAGGTCACACCAGGTGTAAAACCAACAGCAGGACCGGCGGCCAATAAAACACCCAAGTCAACAAAGAAAACTCCGAAGACAACAAAGAAAACTCCGAAGACTAAGACGCCTTCGAAGACTGGAGGAAAAAAAGACGACGAGGAAGTGACATTCAACTTTAAGGCAAGAAGTGCTAAGAAATCTGTGAATCCAGATTCTTCTGCGGCAGTAAAGTCGGCTGAACAAAGTGCAAAGAAGGTATGTCTAGCTGCAGGTGGGGAAGACAAAACAGACAGTGGGATGACTCAGCCTATTGATGTTGTCATGGAAACAACACCTACTGCAGAGCCGGATGATGTTGCTATGGAAACTAAAGAGACAGTTGCCAAGGTACCTCTTTCTGAGAGGAAGCTGGTGAAGAGGCCGACTGCACTCAAGGCGCCATCTAAGAAGAGAAAGTTTTCCAAACAGAAAAAAGAAGTGTCTGCCCCAGAAAAGGACAAGAAAGGTAAGAAATAAAGTTAACCACATCAAACTCTTCAATGATCGAATGATCTGGCACCTTCAATATGTCCTACAAAAGGACTTATACAAATAAATTGTAACTTAACGCCCTGTTTTCGATATTTTAATAAATAAACAGACTCCGATGGTATTTTCTTCTACTGCGGGAATCTCCCGCCCGGCGTCACCCAAGAAACCCTGATGTTCTTCTTGGAAGAGGAAGGTATTCACCCCAAGATCATGCTGAATACTGTGAAGAAATGGGACATCAAGAATACTATGCCTAAGCTGACCCCAAAGGAACGTGGACACAAGACGAACATTATGAAGGCTGCCAAATCTCGGTAAGTATCGCTCCTATTTAGTTACAAAAACATTGCATCTCAGAGTCTGTTGAACTTGAAGTAGGGAACTGGGCTGTTACTAAGTAGAGCAGTTTTACATGGAACTTTATGACTTCATGAAAAGTTCTTTTGGATCTAAGATTCATAGAATGAGAGCCTTTAGATTTGACAAACCATTCATTCTATTGATTTAAGTTGTATGATTTTAATGCAAAAGTAGTACAATAATAATAATATGTCTAATAATAATATGACCCAAAGTAGTTAATGCTTGGTCATAATGAGATATTTGTTGCATAAAGTGATGCGAGACCTTCTGTTTTTGGATGGATTCTAATTGGTTAGATATAAGAGTAAGAGAAATACCTGAATGTCACAGTGGAGCTGCATATTCTACTATGGGTCTGAATTATAACCTCTGTACACACTACACGGTCACTAGTTTGTCATTGGTAAGACCATTCTTTTTTAGTTTCCTCAACAAGAAAACAAGTTTCCTATTGGCTTTGTTAACTAAGTCTACAATGTGCATATCCCATTTCAAATTATGTTGGAAGGTGACACCTAATAATTTAGCACTACAAGCCTGTTGTAGTTGGACATATTGTATAGAAAGTTGAGCAACAGGGGGGGAGGTCATGAGCAGTTAAGCATTTAGCTGCGATTCATGTTGTGAACTTTCACAAATTCAATGATGAATAACTTAATAGTGAAAATATCGTCTGCCGTCGCTCTCACAGCTTTGCAACGATCATCGTCAAGACTGAAGAGGAAGCCAAAAAGCTGCTAGATCTCCAAGGTGTCGCAATGCCTGCCCCAATTCGGAACGACTGGAGCACAAATCTCAAGATTGTCAGACGTCTTCCAAGATTAGAAAACTGTAAGCCACCAAGAACTGTAAAGTAATTTATTGGTAATAATAATAGTAATATTTAGTTCTTATTAGCGCTTTATCACACCCGATGGGCGTCTCAAAGCGCTCAGTATTTTTCCTGCAAGGTATGTGGAGCTACGTTTTTAAGTATGGGTCCTTTCCTTTACATAGCACCATGTAATGGTTTACAAGGTGCTGTGGTGCAATATGTAGCCAATCAAACCAGGAACACCGGGGCAAACCCTTTCTCTTTACCATAAGTGCACTGGGTTCTTTTACGTGCATTACACAACACACATGACCTTTGGCTTTACGTCCCATCTGAAGGACGCAGCAATAATGGTTAAGTGTCTTGACCGGGGCTCGAACCTGCACTCTGCTGATCAGGAACACCAGAGCTTGAGTCCGGTGCTCTTATCCGCTGGGCCAAGACACGCCACAACATCAAGAGAAGCAGTTCTTAATCTTTATTTTTTTTCCGAACAAGAAAGTTACAAGTTGTGTTAATGAATTCACCAAAGTAATTATTGATGATTCTGAAGGCAAGTAAAATACAAAGCTTTTACCTCTGATGAATTTGCACTTGTAAGCAGGCGTGTGATTTCTCAGGATCCTTCCTAAATTCATGATTTTCTCAAAATCTCCTTGAGCCTTCAGATGTTCTTGAAAGAAGTAAAGCAAAATGAAACAAGAAGTAGTCCATATTATGTCGAAATCTGTCGTTTTTTTTCCCTGATGATGCACAGAGTCTTTAACCCTACTAAATTCTAACATCATGGAGGTTCTGGGTCTTAAACAAGAGGGAACTCGGGAATGAGAGCAATTTTTAGGAATTTTCAAACTCGTCAAATCTCATCCCTGTCCTGACCTTCTGTTTCTTCTCATGTTCAGTCCCATACAAAGTTCACATTGGTGGTCTCCATAAAGAGATCGACGAGGACGAGTTGAAGACCTACTTGGAGTCAAAAGGCGTCAAACCTGGCAAGGTGGTCATCATTCGTAAGCATAAAACGAGCGAATCCAAGCGGTAAGTCGCCTTGGTATTAGGGTCATTCAGGGAACGATTTCATCCAGCAATTTTAGACTGAACTTGTTTTGTGCACACTGAATGCTAATATTGAGTAGCAACTCCTGATTTTTGAGTAGCAACTCATGCATTTTGTGTAGCAATTTGCTCTGCTATGCAAGGGAAATTGTTCACTGTCATTCCATATCACTCAACCAGCTCTGGTCTCATGGTGACAGACTTGGGTGTGGCTAAAGGGGGGGACTGGTGTCATGATCATAGGAGGCCTGCGGCTGTACATGAAATTATGGAACTCTAACCTAGCTCTTGTACTGATCGTCTATACAAGGGAAATTGTTCACTGTCATTCCATATCAACTCAACCAGCTCTGGTCACAAGGTGACCGACTCGGGTGTGGGTTAAAGGTGGGGACTGGTGTCATGATCACAGCAGGCCTGCGGCTGTACATGAAATTATGGAACTCTAACCCAGTTATTGTACGTGGCTGCACGCACTGGCCGTCACATCCCAAAGGGTGCCATCATTATTACACTGTTAGGTGAGTAACTGGGTTAGAGCTCTTATTTTCATGTACAGCCACAGGCCTGCTATGATAATGACTACAGTCCGCCTTAAACAAAAATATTTCCAAAAAAGTAGAATTGACATCTAAAAGACTGCATGTACTAAATAATGTGAGCCAGAAACAAATGCAAGGGGTTCGTGGATGATTTCTGGGCTCTCTCTGGTTGAACTAATTTGGAAAATATCATTGGAAATAAATCCACATGCCTCTTTTTTTTATATTAAACTCTTCGTATATTTTTATTAATCTGGGCTCGATTTCACAAAGAGTTAAGATTGATCTTAAGTGCAAATCCATCGCAGTTGCTTAGCAAAGAGTGATGTCACAATTCAAATCACTATGGTTATTCTGATAACTCATCTTAAGATGAATCTTAGTGCTTTGTGAAATCGAGCCCTGGTCACCTTGCCTTTTTATTTGCTAGTATGTGTTGTATAAAACCATAATTGCTAACAGAATATGACATTTCCTACATATTTAACTTGTTTAGCTTATTTGAGAGAGATTTCGCTTGGAAGCTCCCAAGTGAGAAATTATGTTCTTTTTCCCTGTTGTATTTTTCTTCATACTTTTGATATTTTGTGTATACTTTTTCATATGGTACTGCAAATGTATTTGAATTTCCTGTGATAACGATACTAATGGAGGGAAACTAAAGGTTTTTGGGTTTTTTTCTTCTGTTCAACAGATATGGTTTTATTTGGTTTGAGACAGTGAAGGATGCAGACAAAGCTGTGGACCTCCCTGAGCCAACGCTAAGGGAGAAACCTGTCAAGATTCAACACAGCTTTAAGAAGAAGTTTAAGAACTTCTAAAGTCTGTCATTTCCTGTTTTTGAGTTTTTTTAATTTCACATAGACCCTTCATTTGGAATCAATGACTCTGCTTACTGCGGAATTCTGCACATGCGGTCACCAATCTCCGCTTACAGGGTTAGCGCTATATCTTCTGCGCTAGCTGTGTTGAATGAAGAATCCTTAGTAATGTGACGTATGCTCAAGCAAAAACTGCTTGCTGAAAAACCCTGTGAATTATGCCTAAATAAATGCACATTGAGCACCAAATGACCTTTGGTTGGTTCCTGTAATACCAAAGTGATCATCGCACTGATACTCTGAAATGGGACCAGGCTATTATTCTGGATCCAATGTATGGCTTTGCTTACTGCGGAATTCTGCGCATACAGCCCATAGAGTTCTGTGCTGTGCAACGTAAGTCCAGAATTCTGTGCTGAGTAGCACCGTGAAACATGAGACTTCAGAACTATAGGTGGCAGCAGACTTATCAGGCCCATTGTTTACATAGTTCTCAGCATGTGCTCATTTGCGAGAACAATAGACCTTATGCATTGACGTCACCAAGCCGCCATCTTAGAGGTAAACTGATGGTGAAACAATGGAAACGCGCCGATTTGTACGCGCGGCGCACAAGACTGGCCAATGAGCATCTTCCTTTTGACCTCTAGGTGAGGGCGCCCTACTCAAATGACGTCATATGCATAAGGTCTATGGATTTACCCGGAGAGTTTGCTGTCACCTAGTGTCCTCAGAAGTCTCTCGTTGTGCCCCAGTGCTAACATTATCTTAGTGTGCAAGGAAACAGCATTGTGGACATTCATACAATACTCTCATGTGGTTTCCTTTTCCCATTATGAAAAAAAAAAAATAAGAAAATGGTTAGGAAAATCAGTCCTGTTGAGTCCAACTGGGAAGTAATTTTCAATTTCCAGAAACAGATCTACAAGTCATCAGGATCCCATAATAGTTTAAAATAAAATGTAAACTAAAACGATTAATTATTTTCAGAACATAAAATTAATGAGTAGAAGCTCACTTTGACAGTTTATTAAAGACGATGTACAACATTGGTAATTGTCAAAGACCAGGATCCATACTTGATGTGACCCAACATGTTCATGAAATAACAAACATATGAAAGTTTAAGCTACATTGGTCTAGAGTCATGAGGAAACAGTGAAAAACCCAATTATATGTTTTCACTGTTTTCAAACATCAGATTTTATCACCAGTGATAAAGACTAATTGTTTTACTAATTTCTAAAAAAGTATAGCATTTCAAGCAAAATTAATTCAGTTTTATATATTTTCAATCTTACCAATGTTGTAAGCACCCTTTAAAAAACTATTTGCAAAATAAATATGAATCTATAAAATGATTGCTATAAAACCTGTCTTTTATTTACCAATGTCTGCCCATTTCTCGATGTTGGGTCATGTTAATATGCGTTGAAGTATACATTGCCTGAGGCTGTAGCAAGACCTGTGCGCAGCCAACAGACTTGGATAATTTTACTGAGATTGACTCGGTGACAGCGACCTATTGGTCAAAACTGTTACATTATGTCGTTGAAGTTTGTTATGAAACAAATATGGTTGGAAAAATGTTTTAAATGTAGAATACAATCTTGAACACAACTATGCCCCGAAATTGTGGTTTTCCTGTAACTTCGTGAAGTTACACGGTCTGTAATTTTGTGGAGTCAAAAATGTGGTTTGCCAAAATGGCGGACCGTGTTAGCTAATGAAGTAATAATAATAATAACTAGTTCTTATATAGCGCATTTCACAATAACGGTATCAATGCGCTTTATATTAGTGCCCTGGTCATTGGGCCAATAACATTCCTTTAATCTTTCTCAGCTCCCTGGGGAGTATACAGCCCGGGCTGCCGTGATGGCGCTCCGAAGGCTTTTTCAAACACAATATCAACCTCTACCCTTGCAGGTACCCATTTATACCTCTGGGTGAAGAGAAGCAATTATAGCAAAGTGTATTGCTCAAGGACACAGGCGTCATGACCCGGACTCGAACCCACACCCTGATGACTAAACCACCAGAACTTGAATCCGATGCTCTTAACCACTCGGCCATGACACCCAACAGTAAAAGGAAAACCACGCAATTTCGAGGCATACTTGTGTGTATCATTATATTCTACTTTTAAAACATCTTTCCAACCATATTCATTACATAACAGACACTTTTGTAGCCCCAATCTATCAATCTCAGGCAGCGTGTCCTATTCATCGTCAAGAATTTAGCAATAAATTTCAAATTCCATTAGGCTATCACAAATGAATTAGAACATTTCAGAAAATGCTTTAGTGATTCTATTGGTAATAGACGCGGCTTGCAAGGCCGGCAAAAAATACCCTCGATCGATCTCGGAATTGAAATCAAATATCCCTATCTTAAAAACTCCGATACCGAACCGCAGGGTTAAATCGTTAGTTTGCGGAGTAGATACTGCGCATGCACATCGCAGACAACCGGGGGAAAAGCTGCGCGTGTCACACGCTCAAGTTACATTTTTACGTCATGACGTCACAAACTATGTCGTTAAAAACACGCGTTTTGATGTTTTGTCAACAAAGAGAAAAACACCACAATGATATAATAAGAAATGATTCAGTTGCTTTGTAAAGAAGTCAGCGAGTGATCGTTGTTTACGATCAGTAATTTGTATTCATCTTTCCCGGGTGCTACCCGAGCTATTATTTGAACCGGATAAACAGTAAGTTTTACTTGACTCTTTAATAATTTTATTAAATCCACTTGGTAAATTTAGTTGTTTTAAGATAAACAAATTATGAACACTTGGACGAAAACAAATACAGAAATACGAAGAAGTAGTGAATACTCGTAAAAGGGTAAAGAAGTATTTTCATAAAATTTCCACTACACCCCGCTGCAAAAAGCTAATTTCGATAACGAGTTAATTAAGCCCAAAAAGTCGATACAACAAAGTCTGATCAAAATATTAAAATACAATTTGTCTTGAATTTTTGCACACATCTTGTGACGAATCCGAACAACGTGCAATTTTCCCTCCCGAAACAGCGCGGTACCAACTACCCGGAGTTAACTCCAGGTAAGTTCATGTTATTTTGAATCATTCGTTTTCTCAAACCAGCTTGAGAGATGCACTTTGAATGTTTGTCTCTAATTTTAACCAGTGAAAAGAGCAACAATCATTTTGTGTTCTTTTTTGTTTTGGTTTTGCTTGTTCTAATCGTCATTTATATACTTGTTTACGGGGATTGCTCTTTTAGATTGTTATTTAGAATTTTTGTTGTTGTGTTATTCCTGTAGGCATATTTCTTTTGTTTTCATTGTTCTGGGTCTGATTGTTATTCTAAGTCAAAATAGGCAAATTCATGTAGTTTTATACATTTTTCTTCATCAAAGGGTCGAAGTCTACTGCGGCCGGCCACGTGTCGGCAAACGGGACGCCTCGTGTTCCCAAGATCCCAAGGCGATCGCTCGGGACAAGACCGACTACCAAGCAGTACGTACCGATCATCGGCAATCCCGCTCATCGTGGTCAAACGGGTAAACAAACTTCCCTTTCCTCCAAATTGTTATTGACTGTGGAAAAAACCAAACACAACAACACCCCCACCGAAAAAAACAAAACCAAAAACAAGCAAGCAACAACAACCAACCAAACAAATAAACAAACAAACAAAAGAAGAAGGAAAAAGGGTGAAACTTTTCTGCCATTTCATAACCGTTTTATTGGTACTTCTGTCAATGTTAGTAACTATTAAACAGAGTAGAGTCAAATAAACAAGATCATTGAGATGACGTCCTCGAAATAGTTTTGTCAGAGCAGACTTCTTTTCTTTCCCTGGTGTCGATTGTGCACGTGTATAAAACGGATGTCAATATTGTGCACGTGTAAAACAAACTAAAACAGAAAACCGTATTTTCGTCGCTCATCAAAATGTTTCTTGTTTTTTGGGCCAGGGGGGACAGTGGCCGTTCCGTCCTACCAGCCTGGAGTCCCTGCACAAAGGACGACCCTTGCCTCTCGGAAGGCCCTTGCCTCTCGGAAGGCCTTCAACAAGTATCGATTGGGAAGTATTCTTCCCAACAAGCCACATATTCAGTTCAAACTACCCAGAAGAAATGTCCATCGCCCGGTGAAAGAGTCTGACCTTGTTCCTGATAATAATATGACCAAACTCTCCATTGATGAGCTTTCAATAGACTTCTCGGGGATTCCCCCAGGTAATGACGTAACGATTTCAAACACGAGTCAAGTCAAAACCTCCCGGCCTAGTCTGGGCAGGGTTACCAACACCACGTCTCAAAATGGCACAAAGAAAACTGGAGAAACAGACTCTGTCAAAAGTTTTCAGGAACCGAATGAGATTAAGACCATGACAAACAAAAACTCTGAACTAAAGAGAAATGATGACCTCCAAGTGAAGGCAACTGGTATTCCTAAAACATATAGTTGCCGTAGTAACGGCTTGGCCGTGCCATGCAAACTCACACAAAACGGCATCAAAGCAATCAACAATGTTTTAGAAGGTGAAGTTGAGACGGAACCAACGGACAGAGCTCCAAACAAAAATGGCGTCATGGTATCATGTAATCATCTTCAATTTCCACCCCGGCTACCCCCAATTCGTCTTCAAAATGGTAACAGTTCCTCAAGAGACAAAAATACCAAGGGCGAGAAGTCAAGACCCACGGCACTGACGAACATTTCCAAGAAAGCTCGAAAGCAGAAAATTGAGTTGGATGGAGCCCAGGCAGTGAATAAACGCTTCATTTCAAAGCAGGATGCAGGTAAACAGAGTGAGGTTACACAGGATGAGAAAAATGTCAACAAGAAACAATTAGGCATTTTCTCGTACAACAACAACAGCAACACTTGTCCCAATGGGGTTAAAGGCCAAGTTTACGAGTGCAGACAGGTGCATTAGTTTGGATGAAAGCCCCCCAATTCAGGATCCTGGAGCTTCATTGTCACAAACGTCCCCGGACCAGCTGGATGACATGCTGGACGTAATGATAAATATGACGACAGGGGAAAAACCCACAAGTCAAACCCCTGATCCTAACTCGACCCTTAAAAACGGAGACACAAAACGGGGCAGTGCTGTTGAAAGAAGGAGACCGCTCCCAGGGTTTAACTTACCAAACGCAAATGCTTACTTTAGCAATAGTTCTCCGGGTATGAGACATCTGCCAGAAACTCCCACTGGTTTTACACCCACCACTGTTATGAACCCGGTTGACGAGTCACCGGCCCAGTTGGCAATTGCAAGCAGCTTCTCCTCAAATATTACTCCTGTGTTCCGCCACCGGACGATGATGCCAATTGTCCCTCCACTTCCTGGATTTCAACCCATGCAAATTCCCCTTGAAGTACTAGAAAACATCACAGTCATCTGCAAAGCGTGTAAAGAGCAGCGCCTACGTCAACAACGAGAAAGGAGTTGTGCGAGTTACCGATGGCGAGGAGCTGCATAGACTCGGTCAGTCGCACCGATACATCTAAAAAATTGGACATCGATGATTGGTGCTACGTGGTACAGTGGCCCGACGGCTGGATGGCGACTAACCGCGATGCTTCTTACCTACCAGCAGATGTTCGGAAATAACAACCACATACAGATAATGTCAAATAGTTCCAAAGGAAAAACATATACCGTTGGAGGGTCTAGTAATGCACCTCCATCTCCAAAACCTCAAAGCGAAAAAACATAGTCGACTCTTCTTCAATTTATACTATTAACAGACGGAAAGAATCAACCAATTGCACTTCTACTAATCAAACTGTGACCAATCCGCACAAAGTGTCAGATTACGCATCTGACGTCATGATAAGCAGTGATTCTAATTGGTCGCAGTCAACAGTAGATTGGAAAGTTGACATCGAAGAACTTCTTCTTTTGCTCTCCGGACCGAGTGACGATATCCAGACGTCAGGGTTTCAGTCCGTTCACACCAGCTTCCCTTCCATGTTTACTGAGCAAGCCACATGGGGTTGACTTGAACACTTCTATGAAGCATTCACGTGATGACAAGTTTCTCCCGAAGCATGAGATTAAACGTAAACACCACAGCAATCCCGTGGTGTGCCCCACTCTCCCAAACGGAGATCTAGAACTGGTAGAACTGAGCTCAACAAACGAAGTGGAAATCCTCTTGGATATTCTGACAGATGAAGAGGAGGACAGCCTGGAGAAATATCTGTCCGAAGGCACGTGGACAGATCAAGAAATGGACTTCTTCTGGAGGGGAGATTTTAACAGGAACCAAAACCTCCACCTGACTAAAAATAACTGCGAAGTGATTTCCGTCTTGAGAGAAGGGCAAGCAGTGCACGGTCGTGGGGGTGGCTTCACAGAAAATGTTGATCCGCACGGTCAGGAAGAGTATGACGCTAGACAAGAACTCTGTCATGGGAACTCTGCCGTGATCAAATCAGTACAGGTTCATCACGACGAGAATAAAAGTTCTAGACATGGAGTACGGAGAATAATGCAAAAGATGCGGAATCATAGCTTGGCATCAGAAAGCTACTCTTCAGCAAATCGACTCATGGAGAGCAAGGAGCTCAGCGAGAGATCAACGGGTCCCCCGTTCCCTCTGAATGACAGAACAAAGACAGACTCTGACAACTGGCAAGTTCGTGAATCAAGGGAAGCTTCAATATCACCTGATGCGAAAGAAAGCCAGGCATCTGTAAGAATTCACCGGCAAAGCCATGGTACGCCCAAGCAGATTAACAAAGAGTTGCAACTCCAAACGTCTGCCGACTCCAGTGGGAGTGAAGAATATGCTCACCCGCGAGATAGGCATACATGCGATTTTATTCAGCAAGAAGGAACTGTTGGACAGCAATGTGTTGAGGACACGTTGCAAAACACACACGAGGAAAGTGATGCTACAGAGGGAGTTGATTCTACCGAGGAAGATGATTTGAATCCACCATCGGACTGTGAAACTGAACAATATCCACCAACAATGAATTGGGCGACGAAACTTGCTGTTGTCGAAAAGGAAAATATGCATCCACAAGACATTGGAAATGATGAGAAATGTCTACTGGCTTTATAAAGAAAAAGATACGAATGCGGATGACGTAATTGTTTCATCGACAGTACAATACGACAAAGATGTGTTAGAAAGTGTTGTGAAGGAACTTCATGCATTTGCGACTTGCAGTCCTAGAATGACGCAAGAGGAATCAAACTTGGCCAATTGGAAAAATGCTCCGAAACAACCGCGGCACTCTGAGGAGGCTTATGGTCAACCACTTGCTGAAGTTGAGCATGATTCATCTTCTACAGTACACGGGGAAGATTCGCTGAAGCAAATGGTGAAGAAGGTCGAGTTGGTAATGACGAGCTCCAGTAGCGAATCTGGTTATGTAATCAACGGCACCTGGTCGCAGCCAATGAGCATTGAGGAATGGATGCGAATTAACGACGAGCAGTTGGATCATGCCATTCAGATGGAGCGGATCAATGGAGGGCGCCCTGCTAAACAGGTTGCTCCGTCAACGAATACTTACCAGAGAATTTTGCGTTGGTTGAAGGAATCCGACTTCTCACTGATACCGCGCAAGAAAAGAGCAAAACAACCAAGAAAACACTGAAACAATAAAGTATAATTAATTTGTATTTATTTTTTTCATTGGGGGGGGGGGGGGGGGGGGGGGGGGGGGGGGGTCACAATAATGTTAACTCGAAAAGACAGCATTGATAAGTTGAAGAAAGTGTTGGGTAATTTTTGTTAATGAAATCAATTAGAATTTTTCACTGTGATCATGAAGTCGTTATTTGAGTGGAAGGTTTGTATACTTAATTTTTATACAATATTTACAAGAATTAAAAGTTTGAATGTTTATTTAAAATAATGTAAAAATATTATGAGAGAATCTTAAAATAAAACGAGGAGTCGAAAGACAGGAAACCCGGATCAACCCTGAAACTCGTTTAATTAAAGATGTGAAAAAATCTGTATACCTCTTTACAGGAAAAAGATGGAGTCACATTAACAAATAAATATTTTCTTTGATTTCAATTAGTTCTAATTGGCGTACGTAAACAATCCGGCCTACTGTGTTCCATTGTCCGGTTTCCTCCCTAAGAGCATACACACCGGAGCTCGCCGGAGTATATTCGTGTCCACAGAAGTTATTCAAAAAATGCCCAGATTGTTTATTTAATTTTCTTTTGTAGTTTTGAGGCACACAGTGGGTTTGTTTATTCTGTTAGTAGTCGAAGATAATTGTATATTTATTTGTTACTATTCGTTGGGGTCTTTCTTCACCCAGTTTGACTAGAAACATAATAGTCAACTAGTAGAGTCACCTCAGACCAATCATAACACAGATAAATTATGGAAAGCTTACGTCACAGCACGTTTATCCAATGAAATCATTGTATCAAATGAAATCATTGCACGTTTATCCAATGAAATCATTGTATCCAATGAAATCATTGGGCTTGTAAAACCAGTGACTGTCTTTATCCTTGCGGATAAAGACAGGGGACCAGTCCAAGTTGGATCATGCCAACCAGGATGAAACAGATCAACAGAGGGCGCCCTACTTACAGAAGTTGCTCGGTAAACGAACAGGCTACAAACGAAATGTTTTAGCGTTGGTGTGTTTCCGGAAATTGAACTTGACATCGCATAAGAAACGAATAAAAAACAAAGAAATCATCGAGGTAAAATTGAATTATTTACTAATTATGTATTAATTTTGTAACACGATAGTGTATACTTGAAAATTTTCAAAAGGGATTATGTCCTTTTCTGACATGCATTAATAATTATAAGTATGCCTATAGGCTACAATTATTAGGGGCCTATATTCATCATGTCGTCACTTTAAACAAAGATTTTAAGTATGAGAAATTATATCAAGTGAACAATTTTCGGGAATTAAAATGTTATTTAGAGCAAGATTTCAGATTTTGTATCATTTGTTTACAAACTATCTAAAATTGAAGGGAAAAAAGGAAAACAAAACAAAAAACCTATAGATAACAACTTGCATCGACCTACATTTTTGATATCGTTATCTAATCGAAAAGGAAAAAACGACAAAATGAATAAAAACCTACAATGTTTTTATGAAAGTTGGTTCCTGTTGGCGTTCGAACCACCTACTGGGTGTCATTGCCCGGTTTCCTTCCCAAGAGCATACACACAGGACCTCGCTGGTATATTATTTTCGTGTCCGCAGAAGACGCTTCCAAAATGTCCAGAAGTCTGCATTAAAACAGAAAAAGAATATCATCAGAAACGCCTGGCATACATTGGCATCATTTATCCACACGGATGCTTGTAATCAGATGGCTAGTTTTATTTGTGCAATTTCCCCGGCAAGACGATCAACTTTTTGAAGATCAAGCGCAATTTTTCTGCGTGAGTCCATCCTACGCGCAGGTGTGGTTGGTATAATTTAATTTGTCTTGTCGTTGGGGTCGCTCTTCAGCAGTTCGAACAACTGTTTCTTTCCAGTTCTTTCTTTCTCAAGTTTGATTAGAAACCTCTTTAAGAAGATACCTACCGATCCTTCAGTTTGTTCAAGACGTCTTCGCCGTCGGGGTTTTGCTCAATGTAGTTTTGATAGCCAGACAATGTCCTGACGTAGTTCAGATACAAGCCCACAGTAGATCTTTTAAATGAAACGACGTTTTCCCTGCATGGAAATTACGGATAATATTTAGTTTAATAAGTGTGATGAGGCATTTGATGATGAGTATCAATGTTCAGTTTGCGGTAACACCATATTATTTACTTTGCTGTGTAGATTTGTTCTTGAGAACTTGTCTTGCAATTGATGCTACTGATGATTAGATTTTATAATTCGAGAGACTATACTTAAGTTCTGAAAAGAACTGTCCTACTACGTAAAGAGGGATGAAGGTCTATTTTGTATTTAAAAAAAAAGTAGGACATGGGTTGAGTAGGGTCCTTAACTGGTCCCCTGTCTTCATCAGTAAGAATAAAGACAGACACTGTCTTACAATATTGATACATGCGCACATGCAATGACGGGTACCAGTCTGTTACCACACACTGTTTGTGTTCACTCACAGTATTACGGCATGGTCAAAGGTAGGCCTAGGTCTGGCAATAACCAGCAAGTTCTATAAAGGCCGGTATCAGTGGCGTTATTCACAAGCCAGTAAGTGTGACGTCAGATATGGGAGCCACTATTGACCTCGATCCATGTCGGAGCAGCTATACCCATTTTGAAGCCAGTGGTGACCCATATTCTAGGACTGATGACCGGATTTTGAGTCAAAATGCATTGAAGCCTGATGTTTTGCAGGGTTAACACTGATTGAAGTATATGGGACTTTTATTTCTTTCTTTCAGAGGACGGTGCAACCTTTGGGGCGGTTGGGTTGGGGTTGGGGTATCTTTCCGCCCGCCTTCCACCTCTGGAACCCCGACTCGAATCGTGACCTACCTTCTATATTCTGCATAGGGGATTTGGAGGTTCTCCGGGTTCGCTAGGTGTTTCGTGTGATTGCCGAAATACTGCTCTATTGTCACATCATGAAACTTTAAAGAAATCAAAAAGTACAACAGTTTTGAAACAAACTTTGAGCTGTAATCTTGACCCATTGGAAGTGGTGGCACCACACTGCACTTGCTCTAGTTTGCTGCTCTGAAACAATTTTGACAAGAACAGAATCGCCTTGTCGTTTGTTAACGTATAGTTGTATCACGCGGGCGTGTCGTGACCGAGTAGTTCAAGCGCACTGGACTCATGCTCTGGTTTTTCTGTTCCACAGAGTGTTCCACAGAGTCCCCGGTCTTGGCTCCGTTCTCAAGCAAGACACTCATGCACACACGTTTGCGATATGCGATGTCCCTTCAGGGCCACCATACGATAGCCATTTGATCCAGTTTGTTGAGTAATGCATGTACAAACATCCAATTACATGTAGGCCTATCTCTAAAGAGAAGGGGTTTGCCCCGGTGTTTCTGGCATGCAGTGGCTGCTGAATGTGCCTCAGCACCTTGTAAACCCACTAATAGTAATAAGGTGAGATGCTACAATATGGATCCCATAATAAAAAAATTATTTTAATATCAGGGCCCTGGGCATTTTATTGGTAGATCGTGCGCTTTTATAAGAATCAGGTATCGTTATTATTTCAAGGACAGACGAAAAATGGGTAATCGATGTGAAATAAAAAAATATACAATATAACAAGATTTTAAAGTTTCAATTTGAAAGTTCCGTGGTAGAGTTAGTACCGGTACAAATTCTTCAGAGAAACATTGACGTCGAAATAACAGCATTTTAAGAAGCCGAAATCGAAATTACCATTGCTTATTTTGATCGTCGCCTGCGAGATAAGCACGATTGTAAAATCCCTGACGTGAAATCAAAGGACTAATGTACAGTGTGCATATTGAAAACCATAGGATGGAAATTATTTTGAAAAAATTAAATAAACAAATAACATTAATGATACAGTGCGCCCTCACAGACGCCCGCAAAGAGCGTATATCTTTCTCACCTCGTCCATAACCTGCTTCATCTTGACATTCTTATCGTCGTCACCTTCAACACATGGCAATACTCTCCCGTATATGTACACAGCGACACATCCACACGGCTTCAAGACACGGTCAATTTCTTTGAAAAATGCCTCTCTGTCAAACCAATGGAACGATTCACCACTTGAAATGAAGTCCACTGAATTTCGAGGGAATGGAATTTTCTCTGCTCTTCCCACACTAATACATGTAGAAACAATAAGAGGGAAGATAGCACAACAGGCTTCGGGTGTTACGGTGGAGGCGAACTAAGGCCAAATAATTTAAAAAACACGTTTAGCGTCCCCGCCCGCATTTTTTAAGAGGCCTTCTCCTTCATTTTTACTTTTTTTTTTTACACAAAAAAGAGGATACATTTTAACGATCTCTGACGAAAAATTTTAATTTTAAAATAAATAAGATCTTATTTCATTAGACTTTAGCACACCGAAAAAAGCTGGCAACCATCTTGAAAAATAGCCCGGCCGGTCGTCTTGGAAAATAAGTCGGGCGGCCATTTTTGAAAAAAAGAAGAAAACAAGAAAAAAGGCCCCCTCCTTCCTTTTTTCTTCCTTTTTTCAAAAAAGGAAGGACGCTAAAAAAAAATTTTATAGGAAGCCTGCTTAATTATTCTCGGAATTACGTAAACAATATGCTCGATAAGATATTCTCTGCTGCCACCTAGCGTCACAATTAAGCACAGTTTTAATAAACAGAAATCTGGTTGGTTTTACTTACATATATTCAACATTCTTCGGATTAACAGCGGTTCGAGCTACTTCTATTTGAGCTTCACTCACATCAATACCGATGACGTTGTCAAAATGTGGGGCCAGGGGTCGTGAACTTTGACCTGATCCGCATCCAATATCAAGAGCAAGTTTGAAAGGCTTCGATTTCTGTACAAAAAACAAACATCGACTCAAGGTCTTGCTAAACTCTATGCTGCACAGATATGACCTTGACCTTGTCATCTGGCTCAAACCACAAGTTGAAGTGAAAATTGATTGAAAAAACACTAATTTCAGTTCTGCGGTCAAAATGAAACGGAATTTTTACAGTTTGTTCATGGCCTTTTAAAATAAACCATTGATGATGTCATCAAATTTGACAGTACCAAAGGGTGACACGATAACAATTACATAATTTGGTTTTTACCCTTACACTGATGTGTTGACAATAATAAAATTTGAGCCAGGCTAGTCTGGTAGATAAAACAATGAAAATAGTGGTAGCACTTAATGACTAACTAATTACATTAACAAAAACCCTGTGTAACCCGGAAAAATGGAACACTTTGAAATAAATGATAATAAATGATAAATAAAATGGATTTTCTGATAAATGCCGCTTTTGGGAACTCGCTTGCAATGAGAAATTGTTTACCTATAGGATCGAGTGAGGATAAAGGCGCGAGGCAATTTGATAAAAAGAGACAATGGCCACTGACTTTTTAGGAACAAGAAAGAAAAGATAATTTATTTGATCAACTCAATGAAAATGGTAATGGAGAAGAACCACACAATTCAAATAACTTCAACTTGACTAGAATCTGAACTCAAGCCTAGAAATGGATTCAACAATTAACAAATCGGAAGTCCATTATAACCATAAATTAGATATTCGAATAAGTATTGACTGTACTTTTTCCTTGATGATAATATATGGAAATAAACGTTGCTTAGAATTGAATTGAAAAATAATCAAATAACTATGAACAAAAAAATATGAAACTTAAAAAACTAAACCCTAAAAACCAACACAGTATCAAAGCGAGTTACAAATTAAAATCACAAATAGCTTTGAAAACCAAATCCACAACAGACCAAAGTTCTAGGCAGAAATGTCAATGATGGAGCAACCAGAAAAGGTGATGTGGTCAAGTCCACTGCCGGTCTGCAATTGAATTATCTTAGCTGGAAAAAACATGGTCTAGGGGAAAAGACCAGGGGTCACAATCTTTGCATACAAGCAGAGGTAATAAACCTATCACTAGGGAGAAAGGGAATACGGTCATGCAAATGGCAATCAGTACTGATAAAGGGCTGGCTTTATTTTAGGCCATCCCCTCAGGGAAAACACTATCGGGAAAGTAAAAGGGGAATTTGGAATTAAACAGGAAAAATTAAACAAGTACAAAAATCATAAAGATTATCCAGCCATGTCACACTCACCACAGCTAAAATCATTGTTGTCCTCAACAATGTTAGACTTGAGAGACAAAGTACTGAGCACGATCTTCCCAAACTGAACTATGAATCTGAAATTATGTAACAAGAACTTTAAAACAAAGTACATTAATGAAAACACATCTTAAACATAATTCCACTCTCCAAAACGTTCCGGAGGTCTCACTGATCTCCTGGGACGATCGACTGGGTGTTCCTCCAAAGATTCACAAGAACCATCTATCGATGAGTCTGAAGAAGTGTGGTAACTGCGACTGCTACACCTTGTTGCCATAGATTGTTCATCGGCACTGTTAATGACACCATGCAGGTCTTGGAATTCATCAGGTGCAGAACTCACCTCGAAACTGTTCTGCTCCTCAATAGCAGACTGTGAAGAAGACATCTGTGGAGGCCTATCATCATCATCTAGAACGGCGCTTGCGAGTGAGGACTCCTCGATATGGACATAAAATGGACAAAATGCAAGCATATTGCGATGTAACGTCCGCGTCTTGCGAGAACCTAGCCTCCTCACAACATACACTGGGATTCCTTCCAACTGTCTGACCACAACATATGGAGTTTCTTCCCAGCGGTCAAGTAGTTTAGATTTTCCTCGTGGTGTCTTATTGGCAGCGAGGACCTTATCTCCAGGCTGGAAGGTACTGGGCTTAGCACGCAGGTCATAACCAGCTTTCTGTTTGGTTCTTGATTTCTCTACATTAGCCCTCAGCTTTAGGTGAACCTGGTGCATGTGCTCTCTGAGACATCGAACAAAGGAATGATGACTGCCATCTTGGATAGGAATTCTGGAGGCCTCTTGAGATGGGAAGATGAGGTCAACTGGAATTTGAGGTTCTCTCAAAAACATCAGATAAAATGGAGAATAACCCGTGGAGTCATGCCTACTGCAGTTATATGCATGTGTTACCACTTCCACATAAGTAGTCCAGTCTGTCTTCTGCTCTGATTCCAACGTCCCAAGCATGGATAGTAGAGTACGGTTAAACCGCTCAGTCATACCATTTCTCTGTGGATGATACGGAGTCGTTTTACTCTTCACTATACCTAGTAGGCCACAGAGATCACGAATAACTTCAGCTTCAAAACTCCGTCCCTGGTCAGAATGCAATCTCTCTGGGATACCGTAATTGACCACGAACTTCTGCCATAGTAGTCTCGCCACCGTGCTGGCCTTCTGGTTTCGAGTAGGATAAGCTTGCGCGTACCTCGTGAAATGGTCAGTTATCACCAAAATGTTCTCGTATCCACCCTTGGCACGTTCCAGACTCAAGAAATCAATACAGACAAGCTCTAGGGGTCTGGTAGTTTGAATGTTCACCATTTCGGAGCAAATCTTGGTATCTGGCATCTTTCTCAAAGTGCACCGCTTACATTGATGAATATAGGACTTTACTTCTGTATAGATGCCCGGCCAGTAATAACGGTTGCTGACATGTTGAAGGGTCTTCTCAAAACCTAAATGCCCCATACCGTCATGTAGGTGGGCGAGCACTTGAATTCTCATTTCTTGAGGAAGGACGAGGAGATTGCGTACCTGGGTTCCATCCTCCTTCCGGTAGAACAGAAGGCCTGCAAGTACACAGAGGGAATCCCAGGCCCTAAGCATCCGCTGAACTATGGCTGACTCTTTGGTTGATTGCCTCCTACTCGGTTTGGTATCCCTCTCCAGCTTCAGTGAAACCACACGACTTATATCGGGATCATTAAGCTGCGCTTGAAGAAGGTTATTGCTTTGCACACAAGGGGTTCCAAAGCTTGCCGCCTCCTCTTCACCTACGACTCCTCCTGAGTTTTCTGAACTCTCAGATTGGTCTACTAGCGTCTGGACCTGTACATGTATAACTTCTGGTTTTGTGTCTGCACCCGCCGTTCGTTCAGTCAAATCTAATATGCGCACCACTTCGTCATGGGTCATCCTTGACAAAGCATCTGCATTTGCGTTGTTCTTGCCTGGCCGGTATATGATGTCTAGGTCAAATATAGCGATGTCACTCACCCAGCGTTGACAAGTTGCATCCAGCTTAGCTTTGTCCAGAACGTAAGTCAGAGGGTTATTGTCTGTAACTGCAGTGACTCGGTTGCCATAAAGGTAGTCCCTGAACTTGGTAGAAAGGGCCCAGTGAAGAGCTCGGAATTCAAGTTTGTGGATTGGGTATCTGGTTTCAGCTGAAGAAAGACTACGGCTGGCATAAGCAATGACTCGCTCCTTGCCGCTTTGGTTTTGTACGAGCACTGCCCCCAAACCATCCCGGGATGCATCAGTCTGAAGAACAAACGGTTCGCTGTAATCTGGGTAGGCTAAGATAGGTGCTGACGTCAGGCTGTAGATGAGCTTCGTGAAGGCAGTTTGGCATTCCGTTGTCCAGACAAAACATGTGTCCTTAACTCCTCTCTTTCCTCCTGTCAAGGCAAAAAGGGGAGCTGCTATCTTGGCGTACTGGTGAATGAACCTCCGGTAGTACCCCGTTATTCCTAAGAAGCTCCTCACGTCCTTCTTACACTTAGGGACTGGCCAATCCTTTACTGCGGAAATCTTCGCTGGGTCGGTCATTATACCCTCTCCCGACACTACGTGACCGAGGTAGTGTACACTGGACTGGAATAAGTGGCACTTGGACGGCTTCAATCTTAACCCATGTTCCCTTAGTCTGTTGAACACCTGGCTAAGTCGTTTGACATGCTCCTCGAAGGTAGTGCTGAAAACGATAATGTCATCGAGATAAATTAACACGCTCTCAAAATTCATGTCACCAAATACAGTGGTCATCAATCGTTGGAACGTGGCTGGGGCGTTGACCAGTCCAAATGGCATTCGAGTAAATTCAAACAGACCCATTGGAGATGTAAATGCTGTTTTTGGTTGGTCCACCTCCGACATCTTAACTTGATGGTATCCAGACGTCAAATCAAGACATGAGAAATATTTTGCCTTTCCCAACGCATCTAACGCCTCATCAATACGTGGGAGGGGGTACGCATCACGGACTGTCTTTGAATTTAACCGTCTATAGTCCACACACAGACGAATGGTGCCATCTTTCTTTTGGACTATAACGATCGGAGATGCAAACGGACTTTGGCTTGGTTTGATGATGCCCGACTGCTGAAGGTCTGCAATATGTTGTCTGACTTCCTGATACTGTGCCGGTGGAATTCTTCGATATGGTAGCCTAAATGGGGTGGGATCAACCAATGGAATGTTGTGTTCGATCGTCTGGGTAAATCCAATATCTTGCGAGTGTTGAGAAAAGACATCTTTATATTCCTGAATTAAGGTGGCCACACGTGGTCTATCTTCTGATGAAAGAGAGCCAAAGTCTACATCAATAGTTTCATCATGTTGGGGCATATTTGTGGATGTTTCACAACAGGTTACAGAAACGCCAGGGGGGTCACTCACTGATGAAGGAATTATCCTGCCCATGGTCAGTCTTGCTAGACGGGTGTTCCGGCGTACCACAACATCACGAGGGGACATATTCAGAACTCTGACCGGAACCTTTCCATTCTCTACTTGTACGAATGTTCTGCCGACTACAAGGGCACCTCCGGCCGGTGGGGATCGAGCATCTTCGACCAGAGCTTCAAAAAATCTGTCTCGAAGAAACTGTGGTGTTTCAGTGGGGATGTCAGCCTCTGTCCCAGCTTTCACGATGAAGGGTTTACGACCTTTGAACCTCAATGCACAGAACTCGCCATTTTTCTTAACTAGGTCGCCACCGTCTTCATTGATACATTGGAGCGCGGAGTGCCAGGTCTCAGATTCTTCTCGTACCCTGGAAAGGAACTTCCTTCCGTGCTTCTCATGGAGAGCATCACGACTTGCCCTCAATACGTTTGTGCCTAAAAGCCCAGGGATCCTTGTGCGAAACTCTGTTGTCGGTACGATAAATACTGGAACCTTCTGTATGGTGCGTCCAAGGACAGTCATATCGACGAAGATCACCCCTCTGTGGGGTACAGATTGACCTCCTGCGCCCTGGATGGTTACATCTGTTTTACGCAGCATCTGGGTTCTAAGGAGAGGGTGCCTGGCCACGAATTCTTCGGTAACAGTGCTTACTTGTGATCCTGTGTCTAAAAGGACAGAACACTTCCTGCCTGAAATCGCTACTTGGACACAACTTACTGGGCCAACCAGACTTTCTCCCTGCTCCTTTTTCTGGGGACTCTTTCCAAGGTTACTTTTCTCCAGAGGGCTCTTGTGTAAACTAGAACAACCCACTGATTGCCCAGCATCAGGGGGTCTTTCTAGTTTAACTGTGGGTAGTGTGGTGCACCAGAGGTATGCTGCTCCCGGGGCTGTTGTGATGGCTGACTGCCTTGACGAAGATTTGCATATGGACAACGACGGGCGAAATGGCCAATTTCCCCACAGTTGTAACAATTAGCCTTCTGTTGGAACGTGACTTGCCTCTGTGGCTGAGATTGAAGGGGCCTGTGTCGGGGTCCAAAACCAGGGTTCTGCTCGAGCTTCCCAACTCGCTGACCGATCTTCATCTGATGATCCAAAACCTGATTCAGAGTGGCAGCTTGTTGTTTGATGAGTTCAGTGAGAGCCGAGATTTGGGTGTTTGTGTTGTCGTTCTTGAGTTCTGGGTGGGACTTGTGGTCAGTGGACTTCGCCGGTATCTGGGCCATCATGTTTACGTGTCCTCTGGTCACCTCATCTTCTTTTACTTGCTCTTCTGCGATCACACGCAGCTCCTGACGAAGATCCTTAAAACTCATTGACCGAGGCCGCATGGGAGCCAGCCGTCGATGGATCCGTCTGTCACGTAGTCCGGCCATAAATTGGGTAGCCAACATGCTGTCTCGGTTGTCTCCAAAAGCAGGGTCCTGACGACCATGTTGAGTGCAAGCGATTTCTACTCGCCTTAGTAGAGCCTCCAAGGCAATGGCGAAGTCGCTGGCAGTTTCCCCAGACTTCTGGGCACGGCTATAGAACCTCGTCATTGGTGAGTTGGCGATGGTATCTTCCCCGAATTCCTCGACCAGTTCAGAGAACGCCATCTCAGCGGTCACTCCTGTTGGGGTTCGGCTCTCTAAATTCAGGATGACATCCCGTGCCCGACCCGAGGTATGACGCACTATGTCGTGCAACTGGGCCCGGTCCGCCATCCTTCCCTTGGACTCCAAGACGTACCGCATGTCCCGTATCCAATCTTCCACTCGGGTGCTCTTCTCTCTTCCCGTGAAAGTGGCCACTCCTTTCACTTGGTGTGTTGTTATGGCGCTGGGTATATTACTGGGTGGGGCTGCAGTTGGCTGACAACTGGGCATCGGGTCAAAATCGCACATCTCTAGTACAGTGGATTGGTGATGGGGTTGTGGAGCTGGGGCAGCTGGATGATTGGGGGTAGAGTAGAGGTCCCCAACGACAGCCGTGTGATGTTGTCCCAACAAGGGAGGTGACATTACCTCAGGCAGGATGTATGGAGCCATGAGTGAAAGATTCGGTGGACTTGGTGTCGCCGCCATTGGATCCATCTGTTTCCCAAACTCTGAAAACTGTGTTGGCTTTATTCTAGAAGGTTCCTTAAAAAAAATTTTTTTTAAATTGCCTAGCTCAGTTCATAAAGAACAGTTATTTACCCGGATTCTCCACCCAAAAAAATGTAACCCGGAAAAATGGAACACTTTGAAATAAATGATAATAAATGATAAATAAAATTGATTTTCTGATAAATGCCGCTTTTGGGAACTCGCTTGCAATGAGAAATTGTTTACCTAGGATCGAGTGAGGATAAAGGCGCGAGGCAATTTGATAAAAAGAGACAATGGCCACTGACTTTTTAGGAACAAGAAAGAAAAGATAATTTATTTGATCAACTCAATGAAAATGGTAATGGAGAAGAACCACACAATTCAAATAACTTCAACTTGACAAGAATCTGAACTCAAGCCTAGAAATGGATTCAACAATTAACAAATCAAAACTCCATTATAACCATAAATTAGATATTCGAATAAGTATTGACTGTACTTTTTCCTTGATGATAATATATGGAAATAAACGTTGCTTAGAATTGAATTGAAAAATAATCAAATAACTATGAACAAAAAAATATGAAACTTAAAAAACTAAACCCTAAAAACCAACACAGTATCAAAGCGAGTTACAAATTAAAATCACAAATAGCTTTGAAAACCAAATCCACAACAGACCAAAGTTCTAGGCAGAAATGTCAATGATGGAGCAACCCGGAAAAGGTGATGTGGTCAAGTCCACTGCCGGTCTGCAATTGAATTATCTTAGCTGGAAAAAACATGGTCTAGGGGGAAAGACCAGGGGTCACAATCTTTGCATACAAGCAGAGGTAATAAACCTATCACTAGGGAGAAAGGGAATACGGTCATGCAAATGGCAATCAGTACTGATAAAGGGCTGGCTTTATTTTAGGCCATCCCCTCAGGGAAAACACTATCGGGAAAGTAAAAGGGGAATTTGGAATTAAACAGGAAAAATTAAACAAGTACAAAAATCATAAAGATTATCCAGCCATGTCACACCTGCATGAGCTTTCGTAGCAATGACAACTACTTCATCAGATGCAATGAAGGGGACAAGTCAAATACATGTGGTATATATATACAAGAAAGTTACGGGTGAACTAATTCAAAAACAATGGTAGGATTAGGTGATATGGCTCGAGCATCTATTCCTGGTAGTGGGACAGGAAACCACGATCCCTAATAGGCTACATGTATTAAAGTCCTTGGTTGATACAGTTCAGTATCTTGATGATCTTTTGTTCAGCAGCTTCCCTTTCGAACCTGTCTCTGAATGCTCTCTGCTGAACAATGGCCACCTTGAAGTGGTGCAGGGAATGGCCAGGTAAATTAAAGTTACCAACTACTGGTTTCTCCCCTGTATGTTATTGTTTCTGATGTCAAATTTGTGGTTGTTCATCCGTTGTCAGCAGCGTACACAGGACAAATGGACAGTCGCTACGACAATGGATGAACAACCACAAACTTGACATCAGAAACAATAACATAATCACATTTATCGGCATATTCAAATGTGACGTCACAATGACGCCAGTAGGTGTTGAAATACAATAAATCAAAGTTTAATATTTCAAAAACAAATCCGGAATTACATATTGGATAACCAGTGCGCCCGGGCCCCGGGGCAACCTTTGCCTGGTTGGTGTGGGAGCTTGACTTGGCCTCGTCATCACAGGCCGCGCAGTCTAATTTTAGTAACTTTAGTAACGGTATAGAAGTTATTTTAATTTAGGAGAGCAGTTGTATATTTGTGACCCGCTCTATCGAAATGAGGAAATCACGTTTACGTGTAATTTGTCATACAAAAGTTGTTAACAATCGAAAATCATGAAAAAACACTACAAAAACCAATTTCGCAATTTCGGTGGTATCAGGTTAAACAAAACTATATCTTTCTTGTCGTGGTCTTAACTCTAATTTATAAATTTATAAATCCACAAAAGGTACGTTTTCTTGAGCATGTTTATACGCATAACTACAATAGCTATAGCTGTTGTTAAAGATCTACTTCAACGGCACTAAGATAATTTAAACTTTGCCGAAATCCAATCAATTTGTGTTTCATGATTACGTATATTTCAAAGAAAATCCTTAGCGGTGGTTGCGTAATTTAAAAAAAGGGTCATTTTGACCAGCGTTCAGCCCCTCCTCATAGCGAGTTTTTGGAAACAGCGTGTCACGTGATGAAAATATACCATAGACTTTGATGACGTACATGAGTGGAAACGGCTTGTTTACCCCCCGCGCAGCCGAGTGTGTTTATTGTACGCGTCTATAGCTATTTTCACGGTTACGAAAACAAAATGTCAGACACTAGCGGATCGTGGGAGGAACATAGTGTAGACGAAGAAGAATTAGTAAATACATATGATAGTATTGATAGTGAGGATAGCTCTGACGGTTGAGGGAGCTCCTCCGAAGACGAAGAGGGCGTTGATGAAGCTGGGGGAGTTGCCGAACCATATACATGTAGGTTTGAGCCACTGGCCGCCGAGGATCGCGAACTTATATATTTCCATTAACGTCAACGTAACAGGGTGTTTAGATAATCTTCCAAGTTAGCTGGTGGACAGTACAAACGAACTATTCAAACCTAATCTCCCCACTCCAAGCTGTGTACAATTGGGCTTTGTACCATTAGCATTTGAAATGGCGCTGTAGGAAACAGCATTTATCTAGAAAATTCAAACTGCCAATTAAGCAGTCACTGTTTTTTATTTAAATGATCTAGTTGTAATACATCTAGGATTCCTCAAAAGGTTAAGAGTACAAACGAGATCTTAACAAAGCCCAATTGTACACAGCTTGGAGTGGGGAGATTAGGTTTGAATAGTTCGTTTGTACTGTCTACCAGCTAACTTGGAAGATTATCTAAACACCCTGTGTTTATGAGCAGATTATCGAAGCCATCAAAGTGCTACCACAAAACACCAGTGCTGATGGTGTGAATACCACTTGTTTAATTTTGCATTTTTCACAAACTTGATGTGATATTGTGATGACCAGTTTGAATGAAACCTGTGGCTATTTATTATCAACAAACATTTAAAACTATTGTATATAGTATTATGCTACTACAGAAGTATATGTTTTGATGCTTCTGTGCCTGTCCAGTCTGACTCTCCGTTTGTGAAGCATGTGATGGCACTGTAGTTGGCGCTTTCATGGTTGGAATTGACCCTGGCGTAAGCCTGTTGTTTTAGTTGCGATGTTGAATCCCGACAGTCGTCTGTAAAATGGGCACTACAAATCATTGTCCATTTTGTCAACGTGAAGTTTTTCCGTGTGTTGGTCACGAAACCCACCCCCTTCTCTGGACAGGATCTCTTGGAAATCGGTAAAAAACTCACATCTGGATTCTTATTTGTGTTCCGAGTACATCCACCGACAGCACATGAGTTCAGGACGGTAAATTATCTCGTCTTAACTTGGTGAATGTCTTCGAATAATGAGATCATCATACATAGTTACCGTGTAAACACACGACACCTCGCTACTTCCTGGTTTCCCGTCCCAACAAGTACGTCATCATTCGCTGGTTCACGCACGTATCCTATAGTGGGTTTGTGGTGCGCGTAAATGCAAGTGCTATAGTATTGGACAAGCACAGTGCCTATGGAGGGAGCCATGGAAGCGCGCGAGTTTTTAAAAACCCCAAGAAAGGTTTAATTTTTTCAGTTAAAATTACGAAAAAAATATTGGTGTAAAACAATCCAATCTACAAATTCAGAATACTTAATAACATTACGTATGAGATTAAGAAATCTGTTTTATTTCTCAATTATCGTTGAAGTAGATCTTTAAAAACGATTATCTAAATAAACACGTCGTAAAAAAAATGGAAGTGGCCTTGTCTTGTAAACTTTCTTTATTGCCCGATAACTTCGGACTGGATTAAGCTATGTAAATAACAATGGTATTGCTGGAAAGCAAGTGTTAACATGGAATGCATCACTCAATTTTAAACATTTCCGAGACCGACATTCCTCAATTCGATAAAGCGGGTCACATTTGTTTGGAGGGCAACTTTGTTACATTTTCAAAAGCAGCTATTTTTATTTTCAAAGGCAGTTATTTTCATTTTCAAGGGCAGTTATTTTTTGTTTATTTTCAAAAGTAATGTGCAAGGGCTCATAGTGAGTGTCAAATGGGAAAGATCTGGGCAAGCCCATGTAGGCAGTATATGCAAGGACCGGCATGGATTTCAAACGGGGAAGACCCATGGGGCCCCATTTGTTTTATAGTTAAATTGTAGTTTAGTTTAATACTTTTATTGCACAAAACTAAAAACAGTGGTGCAAAACGGAAACTCCTAACAGGCACGCAGGCCCATGGGTTTATGATCCTTCCATAGGTATTGTAATGTACTTTGGGTATCATAACATAAAGACCTCTACATACAACAAGCTCATGGGTAAAATCATTATGCAAATTAATGTTCATAATTGGTATGTAACAATCCCTAAACAATCTCGTGTGGGCAGATTAGCAAAAAAAATTCTGCGGGTAGAATATGCAATGGCCCATATGGGTATATAACATTATGAGCAAGACCCTGGTAAGCCCATGTTGGCAATATGCAAATATAATTATGGAACCAACTATCACTACAGTCATCGCAAATACTGTCTGGATGGGATTTTGCTGAATGGCCCAAAAGGCACCGTTGAAAGGAAAAGGGTGCAAACAGTGTTCCCTTTACCTTCCTACGTGCGGAATCAACCAGGCGGTAATTGCGATACGGTCTTTTCTTAAAACTTTACCTTTTCCATCAAAAAATTCATACTTTTCAAGACGAGTTCTTGCGGCCATTCAGGGCGATATTTCAGGTAGTTTTCTGCATGATCCGTACCAGCAAACTGTCTACTTGGTGGCGGTACCAACTGCGAATCCATTTTTAAACACTTGGTGACAGCTATAACATCAATAACCTTGGGGAAAGTATGCTTACCGCGGACGCCAAACCATACACTGAACGTTGCTATAGACTATTGTTGGCAAGTCGTTGTAGCGTAACGGTTCTTACGCAAGGAATAGACCTTATGCATATGACGTCATTTTAGTAGGGCGCCCTCACCTAGAGGTCAAAAGGAAGATGCTCATTGGCCAGTCTACAAATCAGCGCGTTTCCATTGTTTCATCATCAGTTTACCTCTAAGATGGCGGCTTGGTGACGTCAATGCATAAGGTCTATTCCATAATTTATGCTCCCGCCAGACCGCTGCTCCCGAGACCGGTGATCTTTTATTGATCTTTATATAAATCAAAGGGTGCACACCAGTGGCGTAACTAAGGGGGGCACGTGCCCCCCCCCCCCCAATCGATGTCAGTGCCCCCCCGGGTGCCCCCCCATTTGAAATCTGAACCTTTGAGACTATAAAATTACCAAAATATAAAATGTTCAGTTTTATAAACCTTTATGGAGGACTGGTGGCGTATAACTCAATGTTTCAAACTATTTTTCTATTTACACATAACTGTTGTACCTTTGCAATGGACAGTTGTTATTTTTACCAACGTCTTCTGAGTACGGTAAATCACGTCCGCAAATTGTATGATGACTCATCGCCCGCGCGCGCCCCATTTTGCCACAGTCTGCCACGTTAAATACGGTACGGTAGTCACATGAAGCTACACGACGTGCTGGGTGCCGTTGCATTTGTCGTAAGTACATGAGGAAAAGCCATTGAAAACTCTTGAGCTGTGAGAGCATTGATCTAAAATATCTGCTTCATTTGAGACATTACTTAGTTCTTCAGTGCATAGTGTATATTAAAGGGACACGTTGCCTTGGATCGGGCGAGTTGGTTTATGAAAAGCGTTTGTAACCGTTAGTTATAAAATGCATATGGTTAGAAAGATGTTTTAAAAGTAGAACACAATGATCCACACAAATATGCCTCGAAATTGCGTGGTTTTCCTTTTACTTTGCGAACTAACGCGGTCCGCCATTTTGTGGAGTCAAAAATTTGACTCCACAAAATGGCGTGCCGTGTTAGTTAACGATGTAAAAGGAAAACCACGCAATTTCGAGGCATATTTGTGTGGATCATTATAATAAATTCAACTTTTAAAACATAATTCTAACCATATGCATTTAATAACAAACGGTTTCAAACGCTTTTCATAGACCAACTCGCCCGATCCAAGGCAACGTGCCCCTTTAAATAGTTTGTCAATATGTAAAAATCGAAATTGGGGGGGGGGGGGGGGCGGATGGATCAAAACAATTTCGAAAAAAAGATCAAAGTTTTTAACATTGATTAGGCCTACTGTGCACGGCCCCAGTGTGTAATAAATAAGTACTAGTGCCAGTCCTCAAATACATAAATCCCCATAAAAAAGACTCTGGTCTCGCAATCCCTTGTTAACAGTTATGATTTATTTCTACACATTCAAACAGTAACTGCATGGTTCTAGATGTGCGAAAAAGAAGAGAGAGAAGAAATAAAATCTTAAACGAAGCGCTGAAAAAGAGCATA
This sequence comes from Leptasterias polaris, assembly GCA_037783415.1. Classification (NCBI taxonomy): domain Eukaryota; kingdom Metazoa; phylum Echinodermata; class Asteroidea; order Forcipulatida; family Asteriidae; genus Leptasterias; species Leptasterias polaris. The sequence goes on along the minus strand of JAZGTN010000073.1, from coordinate 2,864,835 downwards.
GAAACATCATTTTGCAAATTGACCATATTCCCTTTGGTTTAATTGAGAGGCTGTTTGGAACCCGCCATTGCGTAGATTAAGATCCATTTTTTTTAAAGTGCAAAGGAATCTATAGTTGATTTGCCAGCAGTGCCCCCTTAGAAAAAATGGTGCCCCCCCCCCCCCCTTGTGCCCCCTAAAAATTTACCTTAGTTACGCCGCTGGTGCACACTCACTTAAAGGGAAGGTAGGTATACGTTTGTGTGAAAAAAAAACCAAAACACTGAACTCAAAGTTAGGCTGCTGGAGGAAAGACTAGCCAACCCTTCTGTTTTTTAAAACCTACTTTGCGTATTAAATATTTACACAGGGCAGAAAATAAAATTAAAATAAAAATGTTTCAAATATTTTCAAACTGCATGTTTGAATTATTGACAATTTTCCAAGAATCAAGTTGACCCCCAAGCAGAAAACAAACAAACCCACAGACAAACAAGGTAAATATTTTAAGGGGTGTGCATTGTTTGATAAACATAGATTACAATCTGGCTGATTACACCGGTCATCTCGCCCTTAGCATATCGCCCATATAACTACAAAGTCAACACAAGCAAGATCGCCCACTGTTTGAACTATCTCGCCCATTACCGAGACGCCCCTGTCACACACAATCCTTATTAACCGACTTGTAATGGGCGACTTAAGCTTGGCGGCGAGGTGATCAGCATTATACGCAACATATTATTAACATCTACCATTCTAGGTTATCTCCACTCTTCCACAGATATCTTTAAAAATAGTGACTTATAAAAAACATGATTTAGAAAAAAGTACGATCATCAGCATTTAGTAGAATGCCCTTTAGTGCATAGTTTGTGACATGGCTTGCTCTTAACTTTTTCAGTGACTTTAGCCGGCAGGACCACTAATAGGCCCAAGCTTGCAGTTTTTGAACTAGTTTCACGTTTAGTCCATAATTCATATCAAATAGGAATACTCTTAAATACTGAACTAGCCAGCTAAGCCGCTTGGAAATAAGTGAAACTGGTCCCCCGATTTGTGACTAAAATTTGACCAGTGTACCACTGTCAAGGGAGAACACCGAGAAAGACTTCCAGCTACACCTTAGCATAGAGCAAGGACCTTAGTAAGCGATGTTTTTACCCCGCTCAGTGCTACCTCCAGAACCAACAGCGATCATAGAGATGGATACTGACGACACTCCCCAGCGCACAGCAGCTATATTATTCAGTAATCGTTTACGAGATCCATCGCAAATAGCGCCCCCTGTTGGTTCTACCGCAACTGAGCGGGAAAACAAAATCGTACACCGTAACTGGAATTTGACCAGCAGACCACCGTCAAGGGAGAACATTGACTGACAGACTTAACGCTACCCTGTGCTTTAGCTAGATTTGTAAAATTGAGCTAATGAAGGGCCATGACATTGACCTTTGCGTATGCTTTTAATTCCTGTATTTACATGTATCTTGTAAGCGCATATTTGAGGACACAAAAATTGAGGATTACAATGTGTACATTGTATGGCACAATGATACCAGGGTTTGCTCATCTGGTGGTTGCTACACAAAAGCTTGCCCGGAATCATTTGTCATGGCAACTATCTTTAAAGTCTGAGGAATTCAAATTAAGCAGCAACTTGCGATTAAGCAAGTCATTGTAACAGACATTATTCAAATCTTACTCGCTAATGGCTTTTTATTGTATGTGGAAACGTGCGCATGCTCAACACGATGTCGAAAATAGAAAAATTAAATGGTAGGTGTGCTGCCACCTATATAGTCCCACAGTCCTTCCCTATACATTGTACTGTTTGTATCAGTGACGTTGGAAATATCTACAAAATGTCAAGTGGCAGTTCGCTGGCTCCTGAAGCACACCGTTCTAGTATTTTGCCGAAATCCAACTTAGTGCCACTTCGACGATGACTATCTGGAACTACTACGGAAGGCATATACAGATCACGAATTGGTGCACTTTGCCTTCTCCAACAGCGTTTATCTCTTATACACAACCTAGTGATGTCACCCAGTTTACGTTGCAGCGCTTCGTCGGTGCCCCGACTTGACAAAGTGTCTCTGGTGGCGTCATCATCTCTAGAGAAGCGACGGTCCAATGATCGGACAACACACTTTGCAACGGACTTTTGGAAGCTATTACATGTTTTTTTGGAGAAGTGTGCGCCTGGAATGTTTTCTTCTTGATCGGTGCGGCATTGCAAGTTAGTTGGCCATGGAAGAGCCGACATGCCGTATCGCATGGCGTTGCGTCTGCGCTCTCCTACCGGGTAACCCGCTACTTTCAGACACCGACCGCAAACCCGGGCTGCGTCCACACCGGCTCTCTTTAACTCATCTAGTAAATCAACGAAGTCTTGGTCCAAGTCAGATGGATTGCCATCTCCGTTTTCCATCTCTATTCTTTGGTTGACGTAGCCGAGGATGAAACGAGCCGAGCTGTAAGGTTCCGAAGTCCGCAACAGAAGAAACTGAGCAACATCGGCCACATTTGCCGGTGCGTTGAAAGTGAAGATATGGACTGTTCTTGGCGCAGAGCCTTTCTCGGCCATGTACCTTTGCCAGGTTGCTGGCAAATCGCGAACTACCTGCTGAAAGGCATTCAGGTAGTCTGTTTGAGTACGGTACAAGTAATTAACAGTTTCTCTAACGGAGGATGGGTCTTGACAGGGAAGGAAAGGCTGCGAACGACCGGCATAGTTAAAGCCCATCACTGCGAAACGGTTGGTGTCATCAGCAGTGATGTCAAGAAATTGTCCGCAGAGGTAGGAATCAAAATATTCAGTGTCTGCTTGTCTAATTTCAATCAATCGTTGGGGTGAAGGTGAACCGCCCCACTGTTTCCCGCGCCGTTTGGATGTCTTATCTTTGGCATGCTCTCTCAACTGGGTGCTTGGCTTTGAACCAAGGCCACGTGTCTCTTGCCGATTGGCGAATGCATATGGATCATCCGACTCGTAGTCAACGGACGAGGAACTCAAATCAACTTCTGACGGAACGAAGTCCGGATCTTCCGACTCGTAGTCATGGGAGAACGCATCAGAGTCGTTAGTCAAATCAATTTCTGACGGAATGAATTCTGGATCGTCTGACTCGTGGTCAACTGATGACGACGAACTCGGAGAGTCGTTAGTCAAATCAATTTCTGATGGAACGAAGTCCGGATCTTCCGACTCGTAGTCATGGGAGAACGCATCAGAGTCGTTAGTCAAATCAATTTCTGACGGAATGAATTCTGGATCGTCTGACTCGTGGTCAACTGATGACGACGAACTCGGAGAGTCGTTAGTCAAATCAATTTCTGATGGAACGAAGTCCGGATCTTCCGACTCGTAGTCATGGGAGAACGCATCAGAGTCGTTAGTCAAATCAATTTCTGACGGAATGAATTCTGGATCGTCTGACTCGTGGTCAACTGATGACGACGAACTCGGAGAGTCGTTAGTCAAATCAATTTCTGATGGAACGAAGTCCGGATCTTCCGACTCGTAGTCATGGGAGAACGCATCAGAGTCGTTAGTCAAATCAATTTCTGACGGAATGAATTCTGGATCGTCTGACTCGTGGTCAACTGATGACGACGAACTCGGAGAGTCGTTAGTCAAATCAATTTCTGACGGAACGAGGTCCGGATTTTCCGACTCGTAGTCATCGGATGAAGTACTCGGAGAGTTGTCAGTCAAATAATCATCTGACGGAGCGAAGTCCGGATCATCATGATCGGATGACTCGGACAGCAGAAACGCACATTCTATAATTGACGAAGCATTATCATCGTCATGATCATCATCGTCAGAATCACTGTAATCATCATCGTCAGAATCACTGTAATCATCGTGATCATCTTCCATTGAGTGGTAGGATGAAGGATCTTGATGAGAACTGCCGTGTTCCGTCTCGACGGAATAGTCAGTGTCTACGATCGAGAGAACTTCATTGTTCAGTTTGAGGGTTTGGACTCTATGATGGCCGAGAACGAACACCACCAGAAAGATGAGCGAAATCTTGCTAATAGTCAGCAACGCCATTGTGGACACCCGCGTCTATGGAGAAGACAAATTAAGAATGAGTTTAAAAGCCAATTATTCGAAGATTTTTTTTAAATAATGGGGGTAGAAATAACAAAGAGTTTAAGGTGACGAACCAACCAACCAAGCAATAGATATTTTTCAGAAGATGTTTACTAATGTCACGATAGTGACGCTAATCAGTCAGTCATCGCCACTCAATCTATAATTCTTTCAAAACAAACATACGTTAAAGCAAACAGAAATGGGTACTGTTTATTTGGTCAAGCCCTGTTTACTTGAGCGCGGGTAGTGTGACTCCAGACGGTTTGATAAACAAAGGGCGCCTTTGGGGGGTGCACCCCTCTAAATAAAGCTCCCGTAGCATATATACAGTGCAAAATGCTAAATATTCAAACATATAAGAAATACTTAGTAGTCTCACAGCTTTTTGCAGAAAGGGGAAAATCATCCACTGACGTTTGAACTTTTATGCTCAATTTGATGCGGGGGGTCCCAAGGCCCGTCGAGTTTTACACCCGTGACCCTCCAAATAAAAACACCCCTCATGTTTAAATTTCCAAATGTCCGAGCATCAGGCTTTAAAACAAATTCACTAACCTCTGGGCGAATAGGACCATTTTTCATGGCATTATGTCGTAGGCAGTGAACCACCCAGTGGTTGTTCTTGCATTGGATGATCGCAACCACCGTGACCAATAGGAAAATTGTGTGTAATTACTAATATTAATAACGGACATTTATATTGCGCAAAACCTATATGAATATACTCTATACTGCGCATTACAAGAAATAAACACAAGAAATGCAGAGATGATATTAAATACTAATAATACAAATAATAATAAAGAAATAATAAAAATACTAATACAAAAAACACAACAGTACTAGAAGGAATGTATCGTAAACAAATGAGTTTTTAGCTTGGATTTCAAATACATCGAGTGAAGATGAATGTTAATACAAGGAGCTCGGAGAATATTCCATGAGCAGCGTACACAAATGCCCGATCACCTATAAGTATAGGGTATAGCCTTTGATGTGCGCGCTTGTGTGTAATGGATAAACAATAATTCCTGTATATATGCGGTTTGCGGTAACACCATGACCATGTGTATTTGCTGTGTAGATTTTGTTCTGGTCTTGCTTTTTATTCTACTGCCGCGGAGTAGATTTCGGAATTGGCAGGACAGATTTTGTGTTCACCTATTTTGCGATACGCGATGTCCCTTGCACGCCCACCAAACTAAATCACTAAAGTAAGGCAATCCCAGCTACCTCACAGTTGGGCTGTCCCGACTGAAACACTCACAGGTTGGGGCCGACCCCATCCATATTTGGGACAACTCTAAATTTGAGACGGAACAATAACATATGCCTACTTTTCAAATCAAAGACAATTGAGTGTCTTTTCTAAAAATGTGTTGTGGTTACTCGATCTCCCCAGTGCTCTCTATATTACACCAAGACAATTTTTAGGGTAATTCATTTTTGGAGTAATTACCAAAGCATAGACCTACCCTTCCTTTAATCCAACTAAAAGGTCATACGGAGAGTATGTTTGAGGACATCCCTACACACCCCACCAAGTAGCCGTCAACAGTTTTCTTTCAAAAAATGTTATTAGTTCTGTGGTAAATCATCTTGAAATCGGTCCCATGCAGTCTCTACTCCAACATGCGACGAACTCACTCGTTAACTTTTCCTCCTGGTTTTCCTTATACACCCGTGACAAATATTTTATGACTAGTAATGTATAGTATGAGCTTAATAAGTTCCCCCAAAAAACTTTCTCTATTGTTCAAGACACAAGTGGAAACTCAACGCTCTGGACTATAAACGGAGCAAATGACCGCACCGAAGGGACAAAGGAGAATAACCTACCTTATAAACACTTCTTCAAGACCCAGCACTTCTTAGACGACTGTGGTACAAAACAAGCAAACTCGACTAAAGCTGCCTGGGAGTTGTGTGGTTGATGTCTCGACGAATTCGGAACAGTGAAGACTTTGTTGTTACTACCGCTTTATATGCGATGTTTAGACACCAGGGTTGACAGCCTGGTGAGTTTCTTGTAGTAATCATTATGATCTGAGCTGTCTGTCTGTTTAGCAAGAAACCGGGATGTGCTGACGTCATTCGGTGACTGATGACCTACGATCATGACCTGAAGGCCTTGGCTTGCCGACAAGTGAGCCCCGCCTCCACCATCCCCACGTTGGGGTTGGTGTGGTCGTATGGGTGCGTTGTCGTATCACTGTCGCTAGCTGACGTGACGTTATGACTGACATAAGCTACGGTCATCATTCAAGAATGTTTACCAGTTGGGTTGTTTTTGTTTCTGAGAAACCTTGCCAGCTGTAGGCCCTAATCACCATTTACAAGATTTAGCAAACAAGTTTGGCGATTGTTTGATAGGACACAGGTGGGTAACCATGGGGACAGTCTCAGATTAGGGGTCAATTACAAAAGGAATGGGGAATAATGTTGAAAACCGACCGTGGAAGTGCGTGAAAACTTCAGACAGCTGCCTCGGGATGGTCCAAAAGCGAATAGACAGTGCTCATTTTCAGTACCTAATGGAGACACGCAGAACAAACAAAAAGGAAAGAAAAGAAATTGGATAACAATTTAAAGGACTCCATCAACCACCAGAAGAAAAACTGTACACATGGTAAACCAATTACATGTTTTTCGTGTGGGAACTATGGGCATAAGGAATGCATGAATAGGTGCACGAAATAGGCCTTGGGCAAAGAAGAGAAAGAAGTTTATGCCGTACACGGGAAAAGCGATGAAGTAAGAAAACATCTTATTAATCTTTGTAATAAATTTAATGTATTAACGGACGAATGTGATAATGATAGTACAGATAGTACATGTAAGAATGATTCGCACAGGAAACCTACGGCTAATGTTCATGCACAGTCGCCCGAACCAATACACAAAAACGTCAAGCTAAAAAACAAACCTAGAATCAGACGTGGGAGGAATAACAAAAGAGATAAAGCTGTTCCTTCTAATACTAAGATTGCTTTTAACAACATCCGGGGTGTAAAAAGCAAACGATATGAAATTAACAACTTTTTAAAGTCAAACCATATTAGTGTAATGGGTCTTGCAGAAACGTTTCTAAAAGATAATGAGTCACTGAGTATTAATGGGTATAATTGGGTTGGAAAAAACAGACCAACGGATGTCAAGAAAAGTCAAGGGGGGATAGGCTTCCTGATAAAAGATAATTGCAAAGTATTAGATGATAACGTACTCGATACAAGATCAGACACTTACGAAAGAACCTGGGTAAAGATACAATTCACTGAATCGTCCGATTCTATTCACTATATTGCAGTGGCGTACTTTCCATGTGAAGGAACTAATCGTAGTCTTACCGACGAGTTGTATACATGTCTTTTGGCGGAAGTTCTAAACATTCAACATGACAATGATAGTGCTAATATTATGATTCTTGGTGACTTCAATGGTAAGATTGGTAACAACATACATAATGGGGACAATTCAACAGACTATAATGGTAAAGGCCTACTCCAACTATGTGACAACGCCGATTTATCCATTTTGAACTGCACAAATAAGTGCAGTGGTGTATTTACATGGGTAAAAAATCAGAAAACATGTGTTCTTGATTATGTACTCGCATCTGAGACTACATTTAATGATATCACCTGCCTTCTAGTAGATGACCTAGGCGTATATCACTTGGGTAGTGACCACAATATTATGCTAGTCAGTTTGAAACTTGGAAATTATCGAACAATAACCAAGGAACCGAACCTCAAGGAAGGCAAATTCTGGAATATTAAGCCAAACCAAGACTGGTCTCCTTTCAAGGCAAAGCTTAGTCATAATTTTAAAGATTGGGACCCAATTACGAAGTCAGCCAGTGAGGCGTGGGAGGAATGGAAAAAACTCACACTACAAGCCGCAAAGGAAACAATAGGCTACAAACTAAAGCGAACAAATTGTAAAGCTTGGTTTGACAAAGACATACATGACTCAATATCCACAAGAAAGGAAGCCTGTCGGGCACATCGACACTACTGTAAGAACAAAGGAAAACCCGACTTTGATCAAGATGTCGGCAACTCCCTTTGGGAGGATTACCAAGATAAACGTACTCAGTGTAAATCCTTAATAAGGCAAAAGACGATGACTAAGAGGGTTGATCGATGTTCGGATATCATGAAAAGGGGTGGCGTACAAAGCCGCGATTTCTGGCAACAACTGAAAGGTAATAAAGTAAATAACTTGAAAGTACCGTCGATTAGAATTCCCGGAACAACACAAACAACCTCGGACCATAAACAAATGGAATCCACGCTCAAGATGTATTATAATACGCTGGGGAAAAAGAAACATGTCATGAATGAACATGACGCAGAACCTACGGGATACACTAGGGACACCGAACTAAAAAATGACAAAAATGACAAATGTACAATTAAACTGGACTCTCTGGATTTCTCAATTAAGGATGTAATTGATGCGATTCATGAATGTAAAAATAACAAGAGCCCTGGTGTTGATACTATCACAAACGAAATGATAAAAAATGGTGGTGATGGAATGATTATTTCATTATACAATCTGTTCAAAAGACTTAATCACCTTGAATGTACCCCTGACGAATGGAATAAAGGAATAATCATACCGATTTTCAAAAAAGGAGACAAGAAAGATTTGAACAACTATAGAGGTATAACTCTTACCTCATGTGTATCAAAGGTTTATAACAGGATAATATCACAAGCAATTTCACAGTTCATTGAAGACAATAATATTCTTACTGAAGTTCAAGGTAGCTTTCGCAAAGGTAGACGCTGTGAGGACCACATATTTACCCTTAAGAGTATTTTAGCCGCTCGAAAAGCTGAAGGAAAACATACTTATCTAGCATTCTTAGATTTCAAAAAAGCATTCGATACCGTCTGGAGGGAAGGTCTTCTAGTCGCAGCACAAAATATCGGGATTAGCGGGAGCCTTCTAAATATTTTGAGAAATATGTACAAAAATACTGAATCCAAAGTTAAATTTAATGATATTGAAACATCCTTTTTCGATGTAGACGAAGGAGTAAAGCAGGGATGTGTATTATCCCCTATTCTTTTCTGTATATATATAAACGAACTGGCTAAAATGATTACTAAGGAAAACCGAGGTGTTACAATCTTAAACCAAAAGATCGGATGCCTCTTCTGGGCCGATGATGTGGTCCTAATAGGAAACAGTGAAACAGACTTAACAATGTTGCTTGATACAGCAAATGAATTTTCTAAGCGATGGAAGCTATCATTTAACCACACTAAATCAAACGTACTGATAACTGGCCAACGGACCAATCCACATAGGAAATGGGTAATCGGAAATCAATATATTACCGAAATAAACACGTATAAATATCTTGGCATTTATATTTCAAGGGATCTTTCGGATCATGTTCACATAGAGGAAACCTTAAAAAAAGGTAATCGTATAATATCTTATATAAAGTCAATAATTGATAGTCAAGATGATTTTAACAGAGTGTACTACGGGGATATACTATGGAAATCCATAGGCCTTTCATCAATTAATTACGGCTGCTCAGTGTGGTTTGGTAATGGAAAATCGCCTGTACTTAAACTTGAAAACCTACAGTATCAAATGGCGAAAATTATTCTTAAAGCCCCGAGAAACGTTGCAAAGGAAGCATTATATGGTGATTTGGGCTGGCAATCGCTAGCCTCGATTCAAAATACACAACGTGTTCAGTACTTTAATCGTTTGAAAAGCATGGATGACGATCGCTGGCCAAAACTCTTATTCAATGCCATATTTGCAATTCAGGACACCCTGAAGTGGTCTTGGCTTCGTAACATTCGCGACATACTGGCGGAGTGTAACATGGATAATTCTTATAATGTAGATAGTGAAATAATCCCGCGATGGGCCAATACTTTCAAAAGCAATTATAAAGCTATTGACTACAACAATTGGTACGATAACGCTCAGGGTAAATCAACACTAAGAAACTACATCAAACACAAGACACAGCCTTCCCTTGAACCGTATCTATTGGACAAACTTAACTTCGCTGGGTGCAACTTGAAATTTAAGGCAAGATCAAACGTGCTGAACCTGGAAGGTAGAAAGATAGCTTGGTCGAACGAATATAATGGGATTTGTAAACTATGTAATAAAGATAAGCAAGAAACAATCGAACACTTCATGTTTGAGTGCACCAAATTGGCCATAATAAGAGACACTTCTTTTAACATGTTAAAAAATAATCTACTAAATAATGGATGGGACAATATGTGGCAACTCTTTATAAATGGCAACATAGATATAAAACGTCATCTAATGTTAGATAATATCTTCCAGGATAATAACGAGATAGGTCGTATACTTGACCAAGGATGCAAACAATTTTTATTATGTGCATGGAAAGCTAGGACGGAATTATATAACAATATCACAGACTAGTTATGTACAATTTAAATGATACGACTGGATATAATATTATACTGATCATTAAGTTATATAAGCTGCAGTACTAGTTCTGGAAAATCAACAACAGCGCTAATTAATTAATTCCCTGTATTCTTTATACATTGTGTCTTACATTGCATGTATATATTACATTGCATTATTATTTTTTTTTTTTGTATTGCTTCGATATTCTGTATGTCTAAATGTTATGTATGTGTTCAAACTATGTACCTACGGGTATACAGACATGTATATGTATTTCTGCGATGTTAATTATGTCTACTACATGCACTGTACTTTTGTATTCTAAATCGTTTATACAGCATATTTGTAACTTGAATAATTTGTATATGGACGCACCACCTATATACTTGTAGTGTTGGGTGTGTGCCACTGTTTTAAAAGTGAGTGCCAATAAATAAATAAATAAAAAAATAAATAAAATCATCATTGTGTCGGGATCGCCTGGGTAGTGACGATATCACGAGCCAGTCCCTGAGTCCTCTTCCTCCAGCTGTCTCGATCTACCATGCAGGTGCGCAGCCCAAATTCTAAAGACTTATCAGGTGCTCCGAGATGATTTGTGTACAAAGTGAAAGCGTTTTTAAATTTTAAGGATGCTCCACAGGGATGCATTTTTGAGAATGCGTGGACTAGGTTTACATGTGTTTCTTTAATGTGTTTTTGATACTTGTTTGTATAGTATGTTTTGATGGTTTTAATGGAACGTGTTCCCCCTGGGTACGCCAATGATTATGCAATATGTTTGGCTTGCTAATTTACCACTTGTTAACTTAACTGATGGCGGCCTGATTTTGTGTGTGTGTGCTCGACCCTGATAACCGTTTGGATAATTTGGTGATCCTTGAGTTGCCTCAGGATTATTAGCGAGATAACATGTCAGTTACCAAAAAGTACGCTGCCCCCGATGGAACAAATTGTTGTGCAAAATGAACGAACTGAGTTTTTAGCATGGTGGTGTTTTTCGTTTGTTGCATGTGCGTTGTACGGACAACGAAAAGATAAACAGCTTTTTTGAAGTTCAACAATTCGTCACGACCATAGCGGAGCGGAAGAAAGGATCAAAATCCAGCAGCATTGTATTATCTACTGACATGATTGTATGGCACTATAAATTCTCTGATTGTATGGTAATTCTCAGTCTGATAGTGTATGCCAGATCAATTAGTTACAATATGACCATGACGATGGCAAGGACAACAAGAAATAGCATTTTCTCTGTGTAGGCCTACGCCCCTGGTCCAACCAAAACAATAGATCGATCCATTAAGCCCCGCCTCCTTACGAGTGACCAATCACAGCCGCGAAACCCGATCACCATTAGTGCAAAGATCACCAAACGGCTCAAATGGTGATCAGATTTCGCGGTTGTGATTGGTCAATGAGAAATGGGCGTGGCTTAATGGATCGGTGTATTGATTTGTAGGCCGTAGGTCTACTGAGCAAGGGTCTAATGAGTCACCCACACACTTGCGCCAGCCAAATATAGTGCATGCAACATTGACAAAATAAAATAACAATAACAACTATCTCATTTTGCATTGTTACTGTCTTGTGAGTTATATATTAGAGTAGACCTATCCTGGTTGTTTTTAATTGTTTATCTAAAGCCCCAAACAATTAAGCTTAGCTTAGCTGAATCATAGAGCAAGGACCAGACTGAAGGCTGTGATCGAACTGGCGGCTACAGCTACGACTACGGCTCCGGGTCATGTTGATTGAAGTCATATAGGACTCCCCAGCTAGCTAACAATTTGACGTTCTCACAACGTTGTAATGAAGTCAGACTTTGGTGTAGGTGACGTTATTAACATAACGTTGTCACAACGAAACTTTGTCGACTCCCCTATACGTCTTCTGAACGTAAAGACGCAATGTAACAACCACGTTGTTGGTACGTTTAATAAACGTTCCAAGCATGACCTTATGGCAACTTATATATAACGTTACAACAACGTTGCCAGAGTGTGTGTTTTTGGTTGTTATAACGTTATCTATGTAACGTTGTAGCAACGAATCTTTGTCGACTCCCCTGTACGTCTTTAGAACGTAATGATGCAACGAAATTACCACGTTGTAGGCACGTATACACAACGTTGCCATGTTGTAAATAATTGTTTTCAAAAGAATGTTGTCACAACGTAACTTTTTCCAGTTACCCAGAACGTTGTCACAACGTATTTTTTTCCGGTACCCTGAACGTTGTCACAACGGCAGATCAATCATTTATTTTATTTACTACATCAGTTAATTACGCAATACTGTTAATTGGTATGTCAACATGATAATTTAATTTCAACAATACAAACTTACCAGTAGGTCTCTTCTACACGTTGCCGTTACCTGACTTCTCTGCACCTGTGTCTACTATACATTGTACAGCAAGTACTATATATATAGACCGAATTTTTTTATTTGGCAGTCATGGGTGTATATTTTTTAAAGGGTTGTTTAATTTTAATTATATATTGGAAATTAGGCCTATATTTCATGTTTTAGTTACTGCATTTATTTTATCCATAAAATCCTCTGACAGTCTAGACAAATACAAGAAGAAATTAGTGCACCTAGTTCATAAATTTGGTAAATTTCTTGAAAAAACTTGTATGAATTGTACAACTTCTAAGCCCTATAGTAAATATCTAAAAATTTGCATATGTGATATTTACATTGTCATAACGTTGTCATGACGTTGTCATGACGTTGTCATAATCATTTTTAATAGACCGCAGCATTCCGTGCGCTACTCAATGCGTCAAGATGAGCGCATGATATCTGAACGGAAACGTAGGTCTTTGTAATTAATAAAGTGATGCAAAACACAATTAATAGTACCCGAGAGTATACTTAAAACGTTGACAGTGTCTTTGAAACATTGATGAACAAGTTTTGGCTTTTGAGGAAGTTTTTAGCGTGGAACAAAACGGCCTCAGTGATGATAGACCATCAGTGGACAATATTTCTGTCGAAGATTCTGTCAACTGCTTGGAATTGAATGCCGCTGTACGGTGGTGGTGTGTGGTGGTGGGGTGGGGGGGGGGGGGTTGGATTCTCTCCCCATGTGCACTGCTTGACACAATAAGTTCAATTAAATGCAATTACCGGTTGTACTGTTTAGATTGATCGATGCAGATGTGATAGGGACGCTCCTCAAGTGCCAATTAATTGTACTAACTATGACAATCGATGTAAAAAACTAAATTGCAAAAAAACATTGTTTGTAATGTCAATTAAGCTTTCTGTTAGATAATAATGTCCTCCAAAACCATCCCGACGAGCTGCTTTTTAGTGAGTTCCAACAACCCCTTCCCCTGAAAACCAAACCCCCCTCCCCCCTTTCCAAAACCCACTCCCCCTCAATCCTTCATGAAGTTTAATAAAAACATCAACATTAGCTCTGTTGTAACCATTGCCTGAGTATCTGAATACAGAGACACTTGTCTCCCACCCAAAAACAACATTTAGACAGTCAGGGATGATTTACTACCAGAGACTTAACAACCAGAACTCAGAAACTAAGAACGATATATTCGTTGTTATTTTTTGAAAACAAATGGTATTTAAACCGCTACAAGCAGTCATGTGACAATTCATACAGGTTTACTTTCGAGACACATTGTCAATGTAACTGTGAAGCTATCAATAATGTACAATGAATGTACTGGTAAAATGTACACAATAGTGTCTAGACTCCGAAGTTTAATTTAGTACATACATTGTGTCAGACAATAAACCATTGCAAGCAGCCATGTGATAAATCATGATTGTTTTTATTTTCGAGACACATTTGTCAAGGTAACTGTGAAGCTATCAAATGTACAATGTATTGGTAAAATGTACACAATAGTGTCTAGACTCCGAAGTTTAATTTAGTACATACATTGTGTCAGACAATAAACCATTGCAAGCAGCCATGCGATAAGTCGAGACACTTTGTCAAGGTAACTGTGAAGCTATCAAATCGTCACCCACCGGTTCCACGAACTGACACACGTATAGACAGTAAAAAGTAACAATTGTAGAAAACGGCATCTAATGTTGAACGCTTTTTTAAATCCCGCTTTCCTTCAAAACGCTTGGGTATTTTTAACTGGTTTTCTTACAGCGGAGACTTGATGCTTTGATTTTCATTTAAATGATGCTTTTGACTGCTTTTCGTCCTAAATTTGAGGGGGAAAAATGAAACTCTTTACGATACCAACCGCGTGTATTGAAAAACGGCTCATCATTCCCCCACCACCGGAACCGAACACCTTGAGTTTGTGGTATGACAAACTCTGAATCTCTAGTTTCCCTACGTTTTTCTCCATTAACAAGGGAAGAATTTGATAAACACTATAACTAAAGCTTTTTGAACACTGTGAGTGCGTTCCGGTATTACTATATTTTTTGTGCATGTCCTCTAAAAAAACACTCTATATGATGCTTATATATACAAAACCATCAAAATGTTCTTTGTGGTCACACTAGTCTCATCTTATAGTCTGCTTGCACAAGGTTACACGTTTGATTCGCTTTTCCCCTACACACATGTAAAAAACTAAATTGCGAAAAAACATTGTTTGTAATGTCAAACAAGCCTTCTGTTAGATAATGTCCTCCAAAACCATCCCGACGAGCTGCTTGAAATATTCAATATGATTGTAATTAAACTATTGCCACAATTACGTGATGGTAAAAACAAAGATATCTACTGTGATAAAACTAAAAGACCTACAAATGATGTGAGGGTCACAATAGTATGTTTGAAGGTTGAGACAACGTGGCTGTCACAACATGAATACAAACATACAACGTAGTGACAACGTGAACACAAAAACTTAAACATTACGTTCTGACAATACCAAAATACAACAACAAGACAACATACAGCCGAAACTTAATAATTACGTTTTTATTGTTACCAAAGTACAACGTGAAGACAACGTGACTGCCACAACGCAAATACTATGTTTATATAATACCAAAATACAACGTGAAGACAACGTGACTGCCACAACACAAATATGACGTTTTGATAATACCACAATGCAACGTGCAGACAACGTGCATGTCACAACATAATTACTACGTTGTTATGTAACCAAAATAAAACGTGTAGACAACGTGACTGCCAGAACGGCAAAACTACGTTTTAATAATACCAAAATACAACGTCAAGACAACGTGACTGCCACAGTGTAAATATGACGTTTTGATAAAACCAAAATGCAACGTGCAGACAACGTGCATGTCACAACATAATTACTACGTTTTAACGAGACCAAAAAATAACTTCTTCACAACGTTGGTGCCCTAACTTAAATACTACGTTGTAATAATACCTAAATACAATGTTGTGAAAACGTTCGGTGAAAAACTTTTCGGTAATGTTGCATAAACTACCAACATGCAACCAAAGTACAACATTGGTTAAAAATCATGTTAAGATCTGACGTTCATACAACGTCGTCAAAACGTTGTCAGCCCATCGACCAAATTGCAACCTTATCACAACGTTGTGCAATGTTGTAGCAACGTAATGTGTTAGCTGGGTCACCAGTTTTTAGCAATACCCTTAGCAATAAACGTAGCCGTAACCGTAGCTGCCCCCGGAGATTCTGTCCCCCATTATGGAAAATTAACATGGGCTGGAGGAGAAGGATGATTCAAAAGAGGGCGCTAGTTCGCCATCGTGGGGGGGGGGGGGGGGGGGGGGGAGACACAGAATCTCCGGGGGACAGAATCTCCTGTTACACGAAGCCGCTCGCGCTGGTCTTTTTTCGTGCGTTATATCGTCGCAGGTTTCACGAAGTGGCGTTTTACTCAAAAGTCATAATTTTCATGAAAATTAGTTTAGTCACTATTTGGACTGCAATTACATTTGTCTTTCGTTATACAAAATCTTAATCCTCAAATATGAATAGTTTTGCAAATAAAGTAAACAACTTTTTATAAAGTCTAAATAAACTAACGTTTTTCGTTTTCACGAAGTGACACTTTGCATAATGGGATCCGGCATATGGGTATGAGTGCTTACGCGCGTACAAGGCAAGACGACCTTCTGGCACTCTTAGTTTTCACGAAGTGACAGTTTGCATACGGGCAACGCGCGGTATGTGTGTGTACACGTTTTCACGAAGTGACACTTTGCATACGGACAAGCCCGCATATGGGTATGAGTGCTTACGCGCGTACTAACAAGGCAAGAAGACGACCCTCTGACACTTTTAGTTTTCACGAAGTGACAGTTTGCATACGGGCAATTTGCTCAATGCGCGCTGTGTGTTTATTAGTTTTCACGAAGTGTCCCCTCTGTTTTTCGAACAATTACTCATTAAATATGAATTCATTTTTAAAAAGTAAGTTATTGGCTAGAACATTAGGGTATCAACTTTCATACACTAGCTTTGGGGGAAATTCCCCGTCATCCGTCCAAGAACGATATGAAAAGATCACCAACTTCAAATGCGATTATTTCTAAACCAAGTTTCACCTCTGTGGGGTCGGTCGCGTCAGTTCGTGAAACCTGCGACGATATGTGGGCTGGGGTGCCGCGGTACGTGCGCCTTGACTAAAGGCTACTACAACGGCCTAAAGGCCACTCTTGGTATAGGGGCTACAAGAAGAAACATTATATATAAATATGAAAATAATTTGATGGGGGAGCTGAAGGTTGGAATTAATGATATTCCTGTTTTAAAAGCAGTCTAGATTGTACCGGTGGAGGGAAACATGCACCAGCAGGCAGGGTGTTCCAACGTAGAATCATGGTGGAATTATAAGCTGTTGGAATTGTTCTTTAAAGGCACTGAACACGTTTGGTAATTACTCAAAATATATATTAGCATAAAAACAATTACTTGGTAACCAGCAACGGAGAGCTGTTGATAGGCCTAGTATAAAACATTGTCAGAAACCACTCCCTCTGAAAAGTAACGTAGTTTTTGAGAAAGAGGTAACTTCTCACTAAAATAATAAAAGACTTCGTGCATGAAGCCTTTTATTAGCATGTGAAAGCACACAAAATTGTGCAACAGGGGTGTTTTTTCTTTCTTTATTTTCTTGCAACTTCGATGACCGATTCAGCCCAAATTTTCACAATGCATGTTGGGATACACCGAGTGACAATACTTGTCTTTGGTAATTACCAAACATGTTCAGTACCTTTAAAGTGTCTACATGTCAGCAAAGAAAGTTCATGAACAAACCATGTGAAGCCCTTCCCCACACTCTCTTCTTGTACAGCCCACAAGCCAATAGATCGTCTTTCCTCTTACTGGTCCTAGCGACTGAACCGACTGAACCGAACCAAACAGTGGGCTGGGCTGATGATGAGGTGTAGGCCTACACATCTCATTGGACCACACATTCTATGCATCCGTGTGTGGTGAGACATAGTGCGTTTTGAAACTTGTGTGCACAAAATAAAAATTTCTTGTGGAGGCGGCACCTGGCCCAAGTTCTGGTGTGGTAAATCCATCGGAAATCTTTGCCTTGTACTAAAAATAGGGCTCAATCGCAAAATTAATAATTTACCTCAATGTATTGTTCTTCTAAAACAATTTTTTAATCTTTCTTCGTTCCACTAAAAACTCCAATTAATCAGTGGAAACTATATCCAACAATTTTCTCAAGTTAAGTTTCCTATAGTCGGCGACTCAAGTAAAATGACTTTTTACCACACTCCTTCATTGCCGGATCAGTCAGTGGATCTGAACCTACATGCTTTTTATTTGTTGTTGTTGTTGTTGTTGTTTTATGACAAATTACGCATATATATGTTGGCCCATAGACCGAAGCTCAGCTGGTTTAGGTTTATATCCCCACCCTCATGCCACGCCCCCAAGTATTATAATTCTGTTGGTCTGGTGCTTCCACTATATTAGGTGTTTTAAAATAATAAATAAACTGGAATCCAGACTGTGGGAAAATGTGGAATTTTGCTGGTACTCTGTATCGCATACCAATCGTTTCAGTGTGTGTGTTGAATATAACGTGGTGTCCGACAGTATCTCGGCATGAACACGACGTGGTGTGCCTGCATATCATTAATTGTTTACATTAATTTTGACAGCTGGAAAATGGAAAGTGAATGAACGGGCGGAAAAATCTATTTGGAAAATACTGTTTTTGTTGCAATATGTAAGAAAGAGTAATCGGTGACACACGTTTCAATGTGCAGATAGGGCAATATTGAAAAGATAGCAGGTAGGTAAGTACCATATTAAAGCTTCAAACGGAGGGAAAAGGGCAAAGGTTTCCAAGCATGCGGGGAGTAATTTTCAAGAAATTGTTTTTACAGTCGTTTGACCAGTTCCGGATCACTTAAACTTTGCAACAACCACATAATTAAATTACTTCTCACATTACCAATTCCTGTTGATACATGTAAAGAATAACATCCAATAAACCAACAAACCCAAGATAAGGTGACAAACATCATCGACAAATAAATTATGGTAATTTTTCTTAAGTTTGTCGGCGATAATGATCATTATTTACCCCCCAAAATGTTGGTTGAAAAACGCTGTTAAAACTTCTCACTATTCAAATTTGAATGCCAGGGCGAATAGCATTTAATTTATGTAAAATGGTAAGAATGTGTAAAACATATTTCCCATAAATACTGAGCAGACGTTTTTTGGTTTTTTTTATGAGATAAAATTACCGAAATCGTTTGTTGGGAGGCATCGTACCTTTGCCCAGTTCCGGATCACTCAATATGTTGGTATGTTAAATGGTGGCGCACTCAGTTAGTTAAAATCATACGACTGTTGTAGAAAGTTTGTCATTTAAGTTGCACTGGAAGCGTGCATTTTTATATTTCAAGGAATGTAAAACTACATGTACTTCATCCAACAGCCGTCGATAACGTTGCATGTATTTTCAGTTTTATGAATGGGATTGGGAGTATTGGTTTGCAATAGAGGGTGCGCTACTGATTCGGAATAGATTCAACCGATCCGGAACTGGTCAAACGGGTGACGATACTTTTCTCGAAGCCACTTCAAAAGTATTACTTGTTTTTTGCCAATGGATATTTGGTGAATGTTATGACATGTGTAGGTATTAAAACTGATCGACTTTTGTTTGTTTAAAATGTTAAAGAGAATGCAACAAAAACATCGTGAATTCAAAAAGTGATCCCGAACTGGTCAAATGACTGTACAAATTAATGAACATTGGTCTTAGGACTCGGCCGGAGAATCAATCATCCATTCATCCTGGTGGTGATCTGATTAATAACACCCAATCTGTAATTGTTCTCAACCTTTAAAACAATCAGTTTGAAGTTAACTCGTTGACTGCCGCCTACGAGTATATTCGTAGTAACAGGTGTAACGGATTCTGCCACTACGAGTATACTCGTAGAGAATGAAAGGCTTTTGTATAGTGAATTGAATACACTGGCATCGCTGAGAACGCAACGAATACGCTTCTGGCAGTGGTGAGGACACATCATCAGAATTTGTATGCTACAACATGTAGACACAAAAAAATACCTATTTGGTATGCGCGCATGCGCACCACACGTACATGTAGATGCTTGGCAAATGGGATGCCCCTACGAATTTATGACCGGCAGTCAATGTGTTAAACACGTTTCAAATACGAGCTGGGACTGTGTGTGATGTGATGATGGGCGGTGGATCACATTCTCACACTACACACACTACACACACTACTCCTAGTCCTAGAACTATATGTATGACTGAGGTGGGTTTCCAATTTTTTGACGAAATAAAACAAGTTTGGTACCATTGGAAAGCTTATCTCGAACGGAATCTAATGGTAGTAAAAAAAAATTCTTTCTTTTTTCTTTCATGACAGCAACAATTTTTGTATAATAATGATTGAAATTATCTATAAAAACCCTTAATTTAAAGGTCTTTGTCAAAACAATTGTCCAAAATGTTTTTAAAAATAACATTAAGTTGATTTAATATATTTATTAGTGGCAATATTATGATATTAAGAACTAAGAACACTATTCTAAAGTCAATTGTCAAACAAATGACCCCATGTGGACAGTGCACAATAAGTCCATAAGACTGAACAAATCTGTCAGGACCCCCTCCTCTAAAGCTATGAGCAGCTACCTGGCAAAGAAACAAAGATATGCACATGATCACGAAGGTATAAGCTTTCAGAAAATATGAGTTTTGTATAGGTTTTGTAGTTTCCATATTTGAGAAATTGAGGATTTTTGATGTAAATTTATGTGTAAAACCTCAACTTTTGGTAACAAAATAAAATGAATGATATCAAAACAGTTTAAAATATCAATCAAATTCTATCAAATTTGGTACCTACCGATTCCTCAGACCGTCCTCTACACAAATATCAACATATCCCATGTGAACTTAGGCTATCGAGGCCACAAGAGGGCTCACTTTAAAAACCCATTTCCAAAACAAAATCGATTGAGTTTTCCCTCGACCAAAATTTGCTCTCTGTTACGCGCTAATTTTCTTGTTTTCCATTTAAAATTCCAATCAATCGAGAAAAAACTGCTGAATAGTAAAAGGAAATGTCTTCAGCTAACCACAGATGATTTTTTACATCAAAATTCGCACTTAAATGATGTCTTTTGGGTGAGTTTTCACAAGCAGTTTTCGTGTAGAAACAGATACAAATCACGATTGAGGCCTTTCCATCGACCTCCCTACTGAGGTTCGATCCGCTATCGTTCGATAGCGGATCGAACCTCATATTTGTTCTAGGAGTAATACACACACCACACAGGACAGCAACAATTTGAGTACGATTTGATTTTGAGCTTTTAGTTTTAAAAAAAGGCATTGGATATTTGTCTGGCGTTGGCAAAATAATCCCAAACACGATTTTGCTGGCAGTCATCTCTGCTGATTGGTCAATGCTTGTGACTGTATATGCATTTTCTAGTCAAAAGCTGTCAGAAAAAAATAAATTCTTGAAAATGCAAGTTACAGACCAAATTAATCGGACAACAACAGTGGCTGTAAAACAGTGGTTAAGATCATTCTGATGAAACCAGCTAAATATCCACTTCTTTAAAAAAAATTGCAAATCTGCTGGACTCCCTCCGCTTCTTGGCCCTGCACCTAGCCCAGGCTGTTGCATACAATGCGACGGAGTCCAGGGTATAACGGTTCCATACCATTGCGAAACATTTTATAACAATTTTATTTTACATTTTTACCTTTTTGAGGAAGCTGAAACTTGACTCACATATTCTTTGTGTCCTGAACTTTAAGTCTGCTGGATTCAGAATTGTAAATTTTATCCTTGGATGACATTATTGTGAAAATAAAATGGAAATTGATGCATTTGTTGTGACAGCCTAAACTGACAGCTTGTGAACCGCTTGTAAATGCTTACGCGCATGCGCATTCTTAGTAGATGATATGCATGTCGCGCATGCGCACATAAGCCTTAACAGTCAATTGGTACACGACGGTCACATCGCCAGTGCACAACTCGGACTTATTTTCGGAAATAATGTCATCCATGGATGTATAAGTTAGTTGTGAACTCATCAAAAGTGTAGTTATGGACACCAAGAATATTTGAATGGAGTTTCAGCTTCTCAAATCAGGTAAAAATATGAAAAATGTGTACTCAAAATTGTGTTCGCATTGTACAGGAGCTTTATACCCAGGACGTCAGTGCAGTGGCACTGACTGACGTCCTACCAGGGCTAGCCCTACACCCACATACAGCACTCTTCAGGGACTGTGATGACATTGCGAATGAGAGCTCATGTTTTATTTGCTGAAATTTGCCGATAACATGATTGTGGAGAGTACATTAAAATGGTTCAGTGCTGGCTAGTACTAGTAGTAGTAGATCAAGGATTATGAATATTTTGAGTTTCATGATTAACCCAACAACTCCTCACATTACTTTCCTTTAGAAGAACAGATGCTAAAGGTCGATGACCTCGTTTGAGGCAACACAATCTTGACCATGGTGCTCAAGAAGCGAAAGCACAGTACAACTCGTCTTGAGGATGTTCCTCTTGCGGACTATGGAGCGGATGAAAATATTACAGACAGCGCAAAGATACAGTGGGTCAACCAACCATGGGTAAGTTGACCTCCTTAAACCCCTGCCCCCCGATGGATTTTGATGGACGTCTAGACCTACAAGTTGTCAGGATTTTTCACGGAACCCCTTGCATCTTCAGATTTTTCGCGAAAGAGGTGAAATTGCCGTCGCCAAAAAATAAAAGATTCAGGCCTTGTTTACCAAACCATCAAATATCTAATTCAAATGAAGTCGAAATATAAAATCTCTAAAATGTAACACCCTGTAATATTCGGTTGGCTTCATCTCCAGATTGCCAAGTGAAAACTGTTTTCCAATTTTTATGATTTTTTCATATTCATTACAATCTCACCCCTGGACCTCGGCTGATACTTAATGTCCTTTTCAGGGTTTGAATTTGGGGGAAAACCCACAAGACCGCAGGGAGCAAGTTTGTGTGCGCACATTTAGTCGACCCGTGGTTGACCACTGACTAGCAACGTATGCGCAGTGAAGTACTCACACGAACGACGCATTTGGAAGTTAGTCAACCATCGGCATGGTATTCAACATTTCCATTGCCTTCTTCTGCCTGTTTGCTTTAGTGTCACTGGTTCCCTTCGGCGCTTTACACATGTTAGTAGCATGGCTATCGGGACCATACAAGAAACCATGGTCCTGAGGCTGGTTCCAAATGGTCGACCACAGTACTCAACCAATGATCGACCAGCCTGGGTTCGAGTCAAAATAGTCAAACTTTAGTTAACCATAGTGCCAGTCGAACTTGCTCAGGGCTTGTAGCTCAAAATATTTGCTGGGGATTTTTTTACAATAGACCAGAATTGAAATTGAAATAAAATTGCTACACAGTTTAACAATTGAACTGTTTGAATTTGAAAAAGCAATAAGAGACGATTGATCTCATTTGTATTATGGGTAAATATACTTCAATAATCAACAGAAATATATTTATCAGACTGAAAAATCAGTATTTTAACACAAACACAAGACCACCAAACTTGTTCGGTCATGAGTTTACTGATTACTGGCCCGATGCTGAAATCATTGGCCTGTGGCCTGCAGTCCACCAGTGTAAAATTTGAGCCCTGCTTTGAATTTATTTATTTATTGCTATTTATAGGTTAGGGGTGTGCTCCGTGGCATGGCTATCTTCAGCTTCATCTCAGTCAGTTGCAACACCCCAGCGACGTTTACACTTATTCCAAACATGCTGTACATCACGTTTTTCCTCGACATCATGGTGTCGGTCATCTTCACCGCCGAGATGCTGGCTAAGATGCACATGAGAGGAATCATACGGGTAAGCAGGGGTTTCCCTTAACTTTTTTTTTCACTCGCCGGACGGGTGAGTCAACCAACATTTTTGATCGCCCGCAGGTTTTTTCACACAAAATTTTCAAAACGTAGAAGAAAAAAACCACGGAAGTGATGTTCGCAAAATTGTGTTTTGGGACAATTTTATCCCTTAATTTCTGCCCTAAATTTGATCGCGATCCCGGCCACTAAATATCCAGACTTTTTGTCAAACTATTTTAAAAGCTTTAATAAAAACTTTCTTTGGGATTTTACCACCGTACCCTCATTTATTGTGAAAAGGAACAATTATTTGACTAGCCCGGCGAGCTAGTAAAGGAAGGGTTTTGACTCGCCCGCCGCTGTTTTCACTCGCATTTGGCGACCGGGTGACCGCTAATTTCGAACACTGGTAAGGGAGCGTCAGCATATGTTCTAGGCACGAAAAGAATGTTCTTGTAGGCAATACACCCACAATCCAGTGGACTGCTAGGACGTTCTGCTTGAGCGGGGCATTGTACCATTGTACGATTCATACTCAAAGATATTATGCTTTGGCATTTTACTACTGCAAATAAACATACCCCAACAAACTGTTTACTGTTGGAAAGAGCAAATCATTCACTTTGATGTGATATATACCTTGTCGTGTTTCCCCTCCTATACCACTAGTAGTGAGAGTGCAAAGAAAGAAACTAACTTCTTGTTCATCCAATGGTTTCTCCATGTCGTTAGGCGCTAACTTGCTTGTTCTACGGGAAATTCCGTAGTTAGGCAGATATGGGTTAAACATAAAATGTCTTTATCTTTGCATATTTAGGGCGAGGCCCCCTACTTGAAGGACAATTGGTGTGTCTTTGATGCTTTTATGGTGGTATTTGTTTGGGTGTCTGTTGTTCTACAGGTAAGTATAAACAGTGGATGTTTCACCACTTCTTATCGATCTCCTCCCCTGGCCCTCTTAAAATTGCATCGCCCAGAATTGTCTTTTCTTGAAAGTTGATGCTTGTTCAATCCCCAAAATATACATCACTATCGCATTTGCCATGAACAATGTGCGAAATGCTTCAAGTATTACAATCACTTGTATATGGATACTGGGTGCTGGGAACAAGAGATAATTGCGGGTCCCAATGACAACTCATTTGCATCTCTTAAGTAGTGTCAACTTGGTTTCTAGAGGTTGCAGGTTCAGATTCTGTTCTAGTCAACGGGAGTCTTTTTGGGACACTAGGTGGCAGCAGACTTATCAGGTAAAATCCACTGTGTAAACAATGGGATTTTACCTGGTAAGTCTGCTGCCACCTAGCGTTCCAAAGTCTTCCATTATTCACCCAAAAAATGAATAAATATTACCTGGTCAGTTTCCCTGTTTATTCAGAGATGTGATTTCTCCGTTTTTAACCGGAAATCCATATTTTTTTGCCCTCAAAAAAGGGATTTTTTTGTTAATCAAATTTTTTAAAACTCAAGATCAAATTTAAAAAAAAAAGAAAAAAAACCTTATATAACGCCCCAGATTGCAGAGTAGGGCTTTTAAAACCAAAGATAAATGTTATTAGTGGGCTTTGTGCTTGCAAGTTTTCAGGCTCGCAAGCTTTGCGGTCAGAGTTCAGTTTTTTTTTCTTCAACATTTATTGTTTGTAAATGATAGAATACCGTTTTATGAACTATTTCATCGCACACCAGTTTTTCCAGCTGACAGACATAGTTGCAGGCAGTACACCCTTGTCCATCCTCCGCTCGCCACGCCCTCTCATCGCTGTCAGATGCTTTCGGGTTTACCTCAAATTCCAGCTACCTAAATCGAGAGTCATGTCCATCTTCAAGTAAGTTTGACTCCTCCACAACCCTCAAATTGTTTGCAGAGCACTCAATTAACCTAACGTCGGTCGATATATCGATATTACTAAAAAAAACGATACTATTTTGACATCGATATCGCCGATGTCACTTTTTTAATCATATCGAAATATCGACAATTTCGATATATCGAAAATATTGATGAATCAAAAATGTCGATGTTCCTAAATGATATCGAAAACACCGAAAGAGTGTCAGATTATCCAGAAAACCTCCGGGTTTTAGTATTAGAAAAGCCGCCGTCTTTATTTGCAGCTTACAACATTTGAGTAGCCATATTAAATAAAATAGTTTGGCGACCAAGTCCGCTTGTTCCTCTGTGTTTCACACGCGGCCCGCCGCTATAGTTCACGACTGCTTGCGTAGTAAAATCTCAAAAGAAACCGGTCTGATTGGTTAACATTAAATGTTGCGAGATGGTTGTTCTCTTGCTGGTATCTCCCGATGTTTTTGATTGTTTAAAATGTTGCGCTTGTGTGAGAGTAAGCCGAAGGGTTGAATTTGCAAGACGCTGCGCTGTACCTCATTCCTAGTTCTGTTATGAATATGCAATTATCAACGGCCAATCACAGCGTGCGGAATGTTGGTTAGCTTGGCCAATCACGAGTCGGTAATTGCGGGGAGCGTTCTGTGCACCCTTGCTATTCGCCAAGCCAGCGGAAGCGGCAACGGTAATCATGTCTTATCTTCGTTGTAAATCCATGGAGGTAGTAATACCAAAAGCAAGCGGGGCGGGCGGGCGCAATTTGATACTTTTCGGACTAACAACAAGTGCGGAGGATCAA
Organism: Leptasterias polaris; assembly: GCA_037783415.1. Classification (NCBI taxonomy): domain Eukaryota; kingdom Metazoa; phylum Echinodermata; class Asteroidea; order Forcipulatida; family Asteriidae; genus Leptasterias; species Leptasterias polaris. Next base: position 2,838,324 of record JAZGTN010000073.1, on the reverse strand, counting down.
TCCAAAACCGCAATCCTATTAAACTTCAGTATTTAAGTTGCTGTTTTTAGGCTTCATCTTACTCACGGGAAATACTCGATATATCGAGTATACTCGATATTTAATTTCCGATATATCGGTTATTGAAAAAAACTGACATCGACGGACGTTAAATTAACCTGATCATTGACTTGATCAATTAACCCCATTTACATGTACCAGGAGATCCAAAAGATGCAAAAGCAATCTTAGCAAACCCATACAAATTGCACCAATGACCTTGTAGTCCTCAGCAGACGATTTGTAATTTTCTGTCAGAATGCAAACAGGTGTGTCCTGGCCGAGCGGACCCAAGCTTTGGTTTTATCAGCAGCAGAGAGTGGGTTCGAATCCCGGTCATGACACTTGTGCCCTTGAGCAAGGCACGTAAACCATAATTGCTTTGTAAAAAGTTGGGAAGGTAGTGCATTCTGCTCTACCAACCAGGCTCCTAGTGGATGATACCCATGCCTACATCCTTACAGACTGTTTCAGCCCCAGGAGTAGGTGGCAACGTGCCCCGCCCCTGGTGACAGTTGATTTGGGTTGAGAGCTCAAATCAGTTAAGTGTAGCCCTCACCGTTGAAGTGTCTGTCAGTGGCCTTGTGATGTTAGGCGATCTCTCATAACAAATTTGGAAAAAAACTAATGACAAAAACATTCACTGGACTTTGGACACATTAAACATCTTAGAGAGGCGGATGCCAGAAGAAGAACCTCATTCTTGGAAGATTGTCTTCTAGAGCCTCAAAATCTCTCTCTCTCTCGTTATCAATTTTTTGTTGTTGCTTTCAGGCGGTCGGGTCAGCAGGTTTGGAGTGTGACCATCTTCCTGGTGTTCTTTCTGGTTCTGTATGGAATGCTCGGTGTACAAATGTTTGGCAGCCTCTCAGCACACTGTGTACTTGAAGAAACAGAAAATGAGTAAGTACATCTGGCAATCCTGTCCCTGCACAAAGTTATTATAATTGTACTCCATTTGTTGTTTGAAGGCGTTTTCTTATGACAGAAATCTAATAATTCTGAAAATTTTACAGTCCCATCCCTTTGAGGTGATCCCTCTGCTGCCGCTTCCCAGGTTGTTTCGTAAACTTGGGTGTGATCCCTGGCTGTACGGTAGTTGCAGGTTGAATGGCTTCTGACTAAACTTAGCACAAAGTAATGTGTCACTACTCCCCTCATGGAACCGAAGCTGCTCAAGTCTGCATCAAGTCCTTTTTTTCCCATTTTGCTCCCCATACCTGGAATGCACTCACTATCTCCGTCAGAGAATCTGACTCTTTATGCAAATTCACGAAGTGTATCCAAAATGATTGATATCCAATCTAACGCGTTGCGTTCTTGATGTAGTGGCGCTTTATAAAATTCCTTAAAGGTATGTCTGTATGTAATATCCTCTTTTACTTTTCTCTTGTAGGACTTTCGACATTGTCAATCTGGCGATACCTGACACGCATTGCAGTATTGACGATAACATGGGCCATAAATGCCACCGAGGCATGGTATGCAAGAAGTTAACATCCGAGGACAACGTTACACGGGACGTGCAAGGCTACAATGGTTTTGAGCATATTGGTAAGTTAAGCCGCATCCAAATCAAAGCGACTTTGGCTACGGCTGCCGGCTACAGTGACAACATTGATGATTATGATTTTTTTAGCCATAGCCACTATGAAAGCCATTTATTCAGAGTAGGCCTCGGAGTGACAAGAGACTTTTAAAAAGTTCTCAACCAGGGGCATGTTTTGGCGACTCTGACCAAAAACAAGTTTCTGACATCAAAATCACTGACTGTATTGCGTGTCACTTGTATTGACCAAACTCACCTGACGTCGTCATCACAATAATCTTGGTTTTGCCATTTTGAGTGTTATAAAAGGGTCAGGTGAATTTTGGGTAAAGCGGCATTTACACTCTTCACCTAATTAATCCCCGATTACGGGAAAGCTCCATTAAAGAAAGAGGCCAGAATAATACATCCTTTTCGCTTTACCAACTCACACCTGATATCTCCATGTAATTCTTTTTCCAAACAGTGGACCCTAATCTTCTCAGTGGATCATGAACAAGCCAGTTATGCTGCTGACTGCTCAAGGCAGATTGACTGCTCATCCTTTTAAGTTTTATGACCCAAGTAATGACAATGTGAACACTCGCTCACTCACTCTGAGTTTTGCAAGCCAGTTATGCTGCTGACTGCTCAAGGCAGATTGACTGCTCATCCTTTTAAGTTTTATGACCCAAGTAATGACAATGTGAACACTCGCTCACTCACTCTGAGTTTTGCAAGCCAGTTATGCTGCTGACTGCTCAAGGCAGATTGACTGCTCATCCTTTTAAGTTTTATGACCCAAGTAATGACAATGTGAACACTCGCTCACTCACTCTGAGTTTTGCAAGCCAGTTATGCTGCTGACTGCTCAAGGCAGATTGACTGCTCATCCTTTTAAGTTTTATGACCCAAGTAATGACAATGTGAACACTCGCTCACTCACTCTGAGTTTTGCAAGCCAGTTATGCTGCTGACTGCTCAAGGCAGATTGACTGCTCATCCTTTTAAGTTTTATGACCCAAGTAATGACAATGTGAACACTCACTCACTCACTCTGAGTTTTGCAAGCCAGTTATGCTGCTGACTGCTCAAGGCAGATTGACTGCTCATCCTTTTAAGTTTTATGACCCAAGTAATGACAATGTGAACACTCGCTCACTCACTCTGAGTTTTGCAAGCCAGTTATGCTGCTGACTGCTCAAGGCAGATTGACTGCTCATCCTTTTAAGTTTTATGACCCAAGTAATGACAATGTGAACACTCGCTCACTCACTCTGAGTTTTGCAAGCCAGTTATGCTGCTGACTGCTCAAGGCAGATTGACTGCTCATCCTTTTAAGTTTTATGACCCAAGTAATGACAATGTGAACACTCGCTCACTCACTCTGAGTTTTGCAAGCCAGTTATGCTGCTGACTGCTCAAGGCAGATTGACTGCTCATCCTTTTAAGTTTTATGACCCAAGTAATGACAATGTGAACACTCGCTCACTCACTCTGAGTTTTGCAAGCCAGTTATGCTGCTGACTGCTCAAGGCAGATTGACTGCTCATCCTTTTAAGTTTTATGACCCAAGTAATGACAATGTGAACACTCGCTCACTCACTCTGAGTTTTGCAAGCCAGTTATGCTGCTGACTGCTCAAGGCAGATTGACTGCTCATCCTTTTAAGTTTTATGACCCAAGTAATGACAATGTGAACACTCGCTCACTCGCTCTGAGTTTTGCAAGCCAGTTATGCTGCTGACTGCTCAAGGCAGATTGACTGCTCATCCTTTTAAGTTTTATGACCCAAGTAATGACAATGTGAACACTCGCTCACTCACTCTGAGTTTTGCAAGCCAGTTATGCTGCTGACTGCTCAAGGCAGATTGACTGCTCATCCTTTTAAGTTTTATGACCCAAGTAATGACAATGTGAACACTCGCTCACTCACTCTGAGTTTTGCAAGCCAGTTATGCTGCTGACTGCTCAAGGCAGATTGACTGCTCATCCTTTTAAGTTTTATGACCCAAGTAATGACAATGTGAACACTCGCTCACTCACTCTGAGTTTTGCAAGCCAGTTATGCTGCTGACTGCTCAAGGCAGATTGACTGCTCATCCTTTTAAGTTTTATGACCCAAGTAATGACAATGTGAACACTCGCTCACTCACTCTGAGTTTTGGTGGCCAAACTCGGAAATTCTTTAACCCTAACCTTTCACCATACCACACAGTGTTATATGCCCAGTCCAACACCATACAACACTATTCAATGTGAGTGGCTTGCCCCATGCAACAAGATCCAAATTTTAGCATAAGAATTCAGATTTAAATATAATTACCCATCCTTTATACTTACCCATCCTTTGTAATACTGTAGTCCAATAAGCTATATTTGTTTACAATGCAAGACTCAACTATGTACCATACCATACAACCATTGTATGCACTGACCCAGTGACCCCACACAATCTTCAAGACAAAAGTTTTTTTTTTACTTCCCTAACCAACATTATCCAACACAGTTATACTGCTGTACACTATGGTTCAATTCCCTATGCAACAACACTCACACACACATGAGAGGAAACCATAAAATTCCCTGTGCAACATAGTACAACACAGGTTCAGAACTGTTGGATCTTGTTGTGTAGGGCAAGGTTAGGGTTAATAGAGCTTTCCTGTAATGAGATCAGTGTGCGTGGCACAGTCATCATTTGTGACTTGCATACAATTCAATTGAATTGAATTGAAATTTTGATAAATAATTGACTTTGTATGTTGGTTTCTAGGTTCCAGTATATTCACAGTGTATGAGAGTGCATCTCTTGAAGGGTGGGTCTTCGTCATGTATAAAGTGACTGACAGCTTTCCACCATGGAGGGGCTACTTCTTCTTCATCACTATGATCTTCTTTTTGGCCTGGCTGGTCAAGGTGGGCATTTTAACAAGACGCTTTATGTAGCTATAAAAAGATTCTCGGAAAATGCATAATGTTCCCGACTTCCCAACACATCTACAAATCTTCTGACTTCCCAACACATCTACAAATCTCCAGACTTCCCAACACATCTACAAATCTCCAGACTTCCCAACACATCTACAAAGCTCCCGACTTCCCAACGCATCCACAAAGCTCCTGACTTTCCGACACATCTACAAATCTCCGGACTTCCCAACACATCTACAATTCTCCTGACTTCCCAACACATCTACAAATCTCCTGACTTCCCAACACATCTACAAAGCTCCTGACTTCCCAACACATCTACAATTCTCCTGACTTCCCATCTCATCTACAAATCTCCAGACTTCCCAACACATCTACAATTCTCCCGACTTCCCATCTCATCTACAAAGCTCCCGACTTCCCAACACATCTACAAATCCCCGACTTCCCAACACATCTACAATTCTCCCGACTTCCCATCTCATCTACAATTCTCCCGACTTCCCAACACATCTACAAATCTCCTGACTTCCCAACACATCTACAAATCCCTGACTTCCCAACACATCTACAATTCTCCCGACTTCCCATCTCATCTACAAAGCTCCTGACTTCCCAACACATCTACAATTCTCCCGACTTCCCATCTCATCTACAATTCTCCTGACTTCCCAACACATCTACAATTCTCCTGACTTCCCATCTCATCTACAATTCTCCTGACTTCCCAACACATCTACAATTCTCCTGACTTCCCATCTCATCTACAAAGCTCCTGACTTCCCATCTCATCTACAAAGCTCCTGACTTCCCAACACATCTACAATTCTCCCGACTTCCCATCTCATCTACAATTCTCCTGACTTCCCAACACATCTACAATTCTCCTGACTTCCCATCTCATCTACAAAGCTCCTGACTTCCCATCTCATCTACAAAGCTCCTGACTTCCCAACACATCTACAATTCTCCCGACTTCCCATCTCATCTACAATTCTCCTGACTTCCCAACACATCTACAATTCTCCTGACTTCCCATCTCATCTACAATTCTCCTGACTTCCCAACACATCTACAATTCTCCTGACTTCCCATCTCATCTACAAAGCTCCTGACTTCCCATCTCATCTACAAAGCTCCTGACTTCCCAACACATCTACAATTCTCCCGACTTCCCATCTCATCTACAAATCTCCTGACTTCCCAACACATCTACAAATCCCTGACTTCCCAACACATCTACAATTCTCCCGACTTCCCATCTCATCTACAAAGCTCCTGACTTCCCAACACATCTACAAATCCCCGACTTCCCATCTCATCTACAAAGCTCCTAACTTCCCAACACATCTACAAAGCTCCTGACTTCCCATCTCATCTACAAAGCTCCTGACTTCCCAACACATCTACAATTCTCCCGACTTCCCATCTCATCTACAAAGCTCCTGACTTCCCAACACATCTACAATTCTCCCGACTTCCCAACACATCTACAAATCTCCTGACTTCCCAACACATCTACAAATCCCTGACTTCCCAACACATCTACAATTCTCCCGACTTCCCATCTCATCTACAAAGCTCCTGACTTCCCAACACATCTACAATTCTCCCGACTTCCCATCTCATCTACAAAGCTCCTAACTTCCCAACACATCTACAAATCTCCCTACTTCCCAACACATCTACAATTCTCCCGACTTCCAAACACATCTACAAAGCTCCCGACTTCCCAACACATCTACAAATCTCCCGACTTCCCGACACATTCACAAATCTGCTATTGTGAAATGCCATGTTGGGATTTTGAACAAACGGTCGTTATAGCAATACAAGTATTCGATAATCCTGACATTTGTTTTGACGTTTCTTCTTTTCTGTGGTAGAATGTATTCATTGCTGTCATTATCGAGACGTTTGCAGAGATCCGAGTTCAATTTAGACAGATGTGGAATAGTCGAAACGCTGCGGAGTCTGCTGTCGATTCAAAGGTAGGACTTTTTAAAAACAAAAATGCTTATTTATGAAGGCGTATTTATCAAGAAAGACCACTAAAAGTCACATGGGAAAGTTTCAGCTGAATACAGTGTCTTCTTGCAGAGAAAACGGCAAAAAATGATGTCACTGTATTTGCACAGGAACGTCGGATCCATCCACATCTAGAGAGGTGACAGCAGGTACCAACAGCATCACTGGCCGTAGCATTTGCGAACGGACACCAACTCTCAGATATTCAAATGTTTTGGGGCGAAAAATTAATCAAACCATATTACTTCAAAGAGAGTCCTTTCTAAAAATAGTTTATACTACCAACAGCTGCACTGCTTCTCACCAAGTAAGTTTTTATGGTCATTAATTTTTGGAGTACTTGCCAATTTATGACCCTTACTTTTTAAATAAACAGTTTTATGTTTATTGCTGAGAAGAGAGAAAAAATTGTTTTCATTCAATCAGGTCTTGCAGGACGACGGCACCTGTACGCCATGGAAGCTTACCACCGTTGATGAAAACAAACCCCGCGGTTTAGCACCCCACTGTTGCCAGGTCATTTTACAGTCCAGGGCCTTCCACTTGGTCATCCTAATGTTTGTCATCGCAGACGCGCTCCTGGCATCCACTTACAACATGCTGAAGAATATCGGACGTAAAGAGAGTGAACAGTACGACCATTTCCTGTATGTTACACAGGTAAGGGTTTAAGTCAAGGTACAAGATCTGTAGAGTACACCTGCAATAGACCTTTCCATTGTTGATAAACAAAGTGCGCCGGTTGGCATGGACGGCCGAATGTTAACAAAACATTCAATCGTGTTAACCAAATTGTTGTGACCAAATTCAACATTTTCTGTAAAGATTCATGAACTGAAATACCTCCCATGATTGGTTGATTTGTTTCCAACATATTCAACACTATTTTTTGAATACTGTGTAACATTTCTACAAACTATGGCTATATGTTTTTGATTTGCAGTTATGGCTTTCCATAGTTTTCCAACCTCAGTTGGCAAAAACTTGGGCTGTGACGTTGCAATAGAAAGGTCTATATTTTTTACGGTAACTAGCAAGCTATTTTTTTACGGTAACTAGTTACACTGGTAACTAGCAAGCTGCTAGACCATTGCTGCTAAGCCCTTCGCAGATGACTTGACTAATCTATTTAGTTAAAATTTGTTTACGGATGTCACCCATCACAAGGCGCGAAAGGCCACTCGAGTTACCGGCTACACAAAAGAGTTTAAAAAAAGAAAGTGTAGAGATTTAAGTTCAAGGTATTATACAGGTTTGGTAAAGCTGACAAAAAAGTCGCAGACAGCGTTCATGGTTTGTGTGATGCAAGGAATTCCAATGCTGGACTACTTATACCCATGCACATCACACTCACACGTTACTAGACCTGCACAAACATGTGCTACGAAACACAATGCTGGATGATAATAATAATAATAGTTGTAAAGTGCTTTATCACACCTAGGGAAGTATCAAAGCGCTCATTATTTGTTTTTCAACAGGATAAACAGAGCTATGTTTTTAATTTTGAGGCCCACTTATGTAGCACCTTCTAATAGTTTACAAGGTGCTCCAGCGCACTCAGCAGCCACTGCCAGAAACACTGGTGCAACTCTCTTCGCGATAAGTGCAACTGGGTTCTTTTACGTGCATGATGCAACACACGGAACCTATGGCTTTACTTCCCATCGGAAGGACGAAGCAATAATGGTAAAGAATCTTGCTCAAGGGCACGCGTGCCACAACGGGGACTCGAACCCACCCTCCGCTGATCAGAAACACCAGAGCTGGAGTACGATGCTCTTAACCGCTCGGCCAAGAGTTAGTACTCTAGCACGGCAGACCTCCCACATGTCTAAATAATAATAATAATAATAATAATAATAATAACTAGTTCTTATATAGCGCATTTTACAATAAAGTATCAACACGCTTTACATTAGTGCCCTGGTCATTGGGCCAATAACATTCCTTTAATCTTTCTCAACTCCCTGGGGAGTTTACAGCCCTGGGCTGCCGTGGCGCTCCGAAGGCTTTTTCAAACACAATTTCAACCTCTACCCTTGCAGGTACCCATTTATACCCCTGGGTGAAGAGAAGCAATTATAGCAAAGTGTCTTGCTCAAGGATACAAGCGTCAGAAAATGAAGATGGCGAGAAGGGTCTTATAGACATGCCAGTAAAGCTGATTTCTTTTTGCGTTTAACTTCCGTTCTCTTTGCAACCCCAGGTCTCCTTCACGATTCTCTTTGACCTGGAAGTCATGTTCAAGATTTGGTGTCTTGGTTTCCGTGGCTACATCAAGAGATCGCTCCACAAGTTTGAGATGTGTCTGGCCGTAGGTACGACCCTCCATCTGTTCAAGCAGCTTTATCATACGCAGGTCACTTATTTCCAGGTTGGTGAAATGGATTTATCTATGAAATTTTGTTTTGTTTTGTTTTATGTTTTTGTTTCAATCTAGTTTTAGTTTTTGCATCTTTCTTCTTGTGACCCCATTTGTAAAAATAATTTAAATGACTGTCTCATGTAAAACAAACATTGGGGTACATCAAAACTAAACTAAACTGGAATTCAAATTAAACCCGAATGTGTAAAAGAGCTAATCAAAGGCTTTACTTTTTGAGACGGCTAAAATCTTAATAGATCAGTGATAAAGAATATTATTTGTGTTTTACACATACACCAATGTGTGTTGAGCACTTTATACTTGGTACTTTTCCAATTCCTGTGAAAATTATTTTTGAACATCGCACTTTTTAAATGCCCTATTCTTTTAAGTGTACTATTGCTGTAAACAGGGATATCAAATGGTATGGTTTTATATCATGACAAATATTTCAGAATTGTGGATGAAATAAAGAGTGTTTCATTTTCTTGAAGGTGATGCGTTGTGTCCGTCTCATCAAACTGTCACCAACATTGGAGGACTTCAGTCGGAAGGTACAAATATAATAGCAACTAGTTCTTACATTTATGTTTAATTAAATAGCGCATTTTATAATAACGTATCAATGCGGTTTAGTGCCCTGGGCCCAATTTCGTAGAGCTACTTAAGGAACACTTATTGCTTAACTTATGTCCGCTTAGCATAAAAGAGCAGGATACCAGTCACAGACGGTACATGAGACAATACATGAGACATTATATTTTGGCTGGTAATCTTATTGTGTTAAGCATAAATTTGTTTGCTCTTAGCAAATGTTTGTGCTTTGGCAGCTCTATGAAACTGAGCCCTTGTTGTTGGGCCAATGGCTTTTTTGTAATCTTTCTCAGCTCTCTGGGGAGTATAACAGCCCTGGGCTGCCCGTGGCGCTCCGAAAGCTTTTTCAAACACAAGGTCAACCTCTACCTTTAAAGAACCTCTACCTTAACCCTAACTCCCAAAGCGTTTTTACTAGAATCCATCCCTAACCCAACACATTCCAACAGCTTATACTACCATGCGATGGGAACTGTACCCAATCTTAGGGGGACGATACACAACCTAACAAACTCCAACAGGCCTTTTTCGTTTGATTTTGTTGGAGTGTGTACGCTTGGCATGTGCAAAATTTGATCAGTGAAATCACACAGTACCCAACGTAACATAATCCAACAACTATCTCATTAGACCATGGAGGAAAGAGCAATGCCAGACATGTACATTTCACACATCCACCATACCCACTCAAACAAATTCCAACACCATTACTTGTCAGCAAGGATACACAATCCCACAGAATCAAACACCCAATCCTAACTTCACTGTACTTGACCTAACAAAATTAAACACTTTGCCCTGTTTGAATTTGTAGGGTTAGGGATTGTTAGGGTTAAAAGGTACCCTGGATGAAGAGAATTTAAGAAATACACCTTTCCCAGTTTGTCGCCGTTTGGTAAAAGAGCCATTTTTAAAAGAACAAAATTAGGGCCTCCCGTCTTTATTGTGGCCCTATTATTCGTATTATAGCCCCCACAGCATTTTTCTGGCCACAGCAACCATTTTCAAAGTCGATCATTTCACACCAAAATTGATGACAGTTATAAAAGTATCTTTTGATGTTTAGATTTTCGGACCTTTCGTGAAGCTCGGTACCCTGATCTTGTTCACCATGACTTCACTCATCATTGTCTCCGTCATCAGCTTACAGCTCTTCTGCAGTATCGACGATCTCGACCAGTTCCAGACGTTCCCATCCGTAAATATTTTCTTCTTTTGACAAATATTTATCCGCATGTATATCCCATGACCATGGAGCCTTCTAAAAGGTGTGCACAACATTGGTAAGATTGAAAATGTATTTGTTCAGAGGTTTGCACATAACTTACATGGTATAAAGATGGTCACAGTGTAAAAAATTCTCTCGAAAAATCTGTGCTCGAAATGTTACAGTTTTTTTTTGAAAACAGTGAAAATATTTCAAAACTGAGAAAAAAACGTATCGTTTGGTTTTTCACAATTTTCTTGTGAATCCGACGACCAATTCCGTGTAAATGTTGGGTCTGATAAAGTGTGAATACTGATCTTTGACAGCTACCAATGTTGGCCGCGCGCTTTAAACCATCATCATTGAATCGCTATCTTGGTCTACACTTTCCATTTCAACTGATAAAGAACAAACTGAGGCTGGAACAAAAACATTAGTCAGGCCCCTCTTTGCTTTTTAGTACATGTGTATTACTTTAAAAAGGGAGCATGATCAAGATGGCTGACCTATGATTATAGTCCATCATAATGACACATTTTGTATTGATTCAAAAACAATTAAATAGTTGTTTGCTTTTTTACTGAATGTATGATACTGATTGGACACACCTTATAAACAAAATCAGCTTTCAATAATTTGTTATTTTGGTCAAGTTGCTTTCAATACCTTTTGGAGAGAAAAAAACAAAAAAATTGTCATTGTTTAATGTCTTGAAATTTTGCTGCATTACAAATCTTTGACATTATTGTGTCAGTAGGATTTGAAGCTTTGCATGGTGGGAGTATAACTAAGAGAGGTTTGCGGTAACACCATGTTAAAATCTCTTTTGAGTACTGTTGGTTCTGAAAAGAACCGGTGGTTAACGACTCAACGTTTCGATCAGTATACTCTGATCGTCTTCACCGCATTCTCCTGAAGACAATCAGAGTATACTGATCGAAACGTTGAGTCGTTAACCACCGGTTCTTTTCAGAACCAACAGTACTCAAAAGAGATTTTAACATGGTGTTACCGCAAACCTCTTTTAATTATTGTGTCACCAAAAATGACCCGGAATATCTCTACATGTAGATCCAGGTCTTCCATTTTGGGAGTCAATTTGCATGTAACAATATATATGATGAGCTTTCAAACCAAACGCGTTGCCCAAAATGCCCACAATATATATGATGAGCTTTCAAACTCAAACGCGTTGCCCAAAATGCCCACAATATATATGATGAGCTTTCAAACTCAAACGCGTTGCCCAAAATGCCCACATTATATATGATGAGCTTTCAAACTCAAACGCGTTGCCCAAAATGCCCACATTATATATGATGAGCTTTCAAACTCAAACGCGTTGCCCAAAATGCCCACAATATATATGATGAGCTTTCAAACTCAAACGCGTTGCCCAAAATGCCCACATTATATATGATGAGCTTTCAAACTCAAACGCGTTGCCCAAAATGCCCACTACACAGTATAAAAAAAGACACAGGAAAACCATGGAAACTGCCTCCCTGTGGTATTGTGGTGGTGATGTCAGGTGAATAGCACTCCACACTAATGATTTCACTCTTGCTCCAATACTAGGATGTCTGACAAGCTTTCCACCACTCATACAATCACCTCATTGACGCTCAAAACCGCAGTCGTACATTCAGTACAAGCGAGTAAACATAAAGCTTTAACATGTACGCGCACGTAGGTTGGTGAAATTTGAAACATTACTTGAGATCCTGGTGCGGAGTGCTATTGGATCAATAGAAATTATTCTTTGACGGTAGCACATCTTTCTATTCACCTTGTGACCTTTGTGACCTTGTGACCTTTATTGACATCTAAGTCAACCTCTATTGGAAACTTCCCGGCAGTTTGCACGCAGATCTAGTTTTACATAAATTTGTTTGGTTGATGTCGGAGGTGGCGTAATTCAAAAGGCAATCTTGCCTGTGATGTCACTCCTGTTCCAAACTTTTGCAAAATACAATTTGAGGCACACCGCCAGGAAGAAATAGTTGTTTCAGTTTCTCTGTGACGTCACATAAACTATATATTAGTCTGCTTATTAATCATTTTTCCTCATGTATCTGTGTGTGCGATGGGGGTTCTTTTGTGAACCCTTTTCTATCCCTCCCCTTCCCCCCCCTCCTTCCCCCCCCCCTTCCCCAACTTTCCTGGAACCCTTTAGGCTTTCATGGCAATGTTTCAGATTCTAACCCAGGAGGGTTGGATCGAGGTCATGAATGACTGTTTACTCAAGGCCGGCAAGAAGCTAGACGTAATTATCGCCGTGTTCTTTATAATATACCATCTTTTTTCATATGTGGTAAGTTCAGAGGGCAGATAGGGGGCTGTTCGAATAACCCTCCGTGAATTCCCTGCAATCGTGAGGGGATTGAAACGGCTGCATTTGGTTTGATGTTTCATAGAAAGTTTCAGCGAATTTTTTTAATGGAAACTTTAGCTCTTTTCAAAACCAAGGCTTTGGTTTGACCTCTGGCGTAGGCACCATCCGCCTGCTTGAAGCCCTGTGCCAAAAGTGCACGGTTTTACAATAACTGATGGATCCTCAGCTGAAGTCCAAGCCAAAAACGTGGTTTCGAAAAGGACCTATGCGGTTGAAGGCTTCAAAAGGCAACAGACAGTACTATGTTTTTCTCTTTTCTATATCTCATCGAGGTCAGGGTAGAGTATATACCATAAAAATCACATGTGAAAGTTTCAGCTGAGTATAGTGTCTACTTGCTGAGAAAACATCAAAAAACTGTCACAGTATTTTCATAAGACTGTCAAAGTTTCAAACCCATCAAGGTTATGCGAGGTGACAGTGGACGAACGGACATCAACCCTCAGAAATCTGAGAAATAATTCATGCGTGAATCGTTTCTCAGATTCAAATTTTGGGGGTTAAAACGTTATCCAAACCATATTACTGTGAAGAGAATTCTTTCTCAAAATAAATTATACTGTCAACAGCTGCAGTGCTTCTCACCAAGTAAGATTTTATGGTTGGAGTATTTGCCAGTCTATGACCCTACCTTTGGGCAAGACAACCACAGAATCAAAACAATGTCTAAAACAAAGTGACATTTATAACAAATGTTATGGTCTATTAATGTTCAGAGAACCAAATGCAACTGTCCATTCCCTCACAGCAGAAAGAAGCCTAAAAGATTGAAACCGTTGGTGATCTTTTAGGTATCTGGATGCTGCAGTATTCACACCATCAACGTGCCTGCCCGTATAATGATAACATGGTCATAAGGAAGAACGGCAAATGCTACTGTGAACTGGTACTGGTTTGAACTGGTCTGATACCCAGTTTCGTCTTGTTAGATGTCACAGCAGTGCAACTTGAATTAAAACTGGTTTGAAGCGGTTTTGTCCAGCTAGTTTACCAGTGCTGCATTAATTTTTTGAAATGTTGTTTGGACGGCGAATTTCAGATCAGACTGGTTTGTACCAGTTCGAACTCACTAAAGTCGGCATTTGCAGTTCTTCCATTTTTTTCCATTCTGATTAATATTTAATAACATTTTTTTCTTTCTTGTTTCTTTCCTCTCTTTTTTGTTCTTTTTTTGTTTCCACCATCTTGGTCGCCGACTTTTATTCCACCCGATTTTTAGGCGTTCATATCCATGTTCCAAATTCTGACTCAAAAGGGCTGGGCCGTCGTCATGTACGAATGTATGCTTAAATCAGACGCTGCTCTGGCCTCTATCATAGCAATCTACTTCATCACCTACCATCTGTTTGCCACCGTGGTAAATATACATGTCATTTAGGTTCGACAGGTGAAGACAGGAAAAAAATCACAGGGATTTCTTTTTTCTTCTGTCGGGCAATCATTGAAACTAACAACTAGCTTGCATGAGTGTTTAGGATCTGTTGGCTGTCTGACCTGCTTTTCTCATTAAAAAAACCAAAACAACCCAAACAACAACACAAAAAATAAAAGTTAAACTAAGATATAGGATTTGATTTGTCTCTAGTCACTGAACTAGCTTGGTGGTCTAGTGGTAACACATCTGCTCTAGCATGACAAAGGTCGTGGGCTCAAATCCGGCCCGAGCGATATGCCTGTGTTTTTTTTCACAAGACTCAGGAATGTACTAAATATACTTCGCTTTAATGCACATCAGTGTAAAGGCAAAAACCAAATAGTAACAACTGGCCATTAGTCAACTTGAGGTTATCCTTTGCCATGAGTTTGTGATGCAACTTTCCAATAAATTTGAAAAGTCTTCCTAGATGGTTATGGGTCAGTCTTATTATGCCAAACTGTGAGTTGCGATTGTTGCATACAGCAGAATGACAGGAAAAAAGTGTCAGACCAAACACATGTATCGTGCAAGCTCCTTTTTGTTTTTTTATGAGAAAAGCAAAGCAGAAGAGAGCCATGTATATGTACATTTGTGTGTCTGGAATTGGTGGGGGTGTCTACTCGTTAAAATCAAGGACTTTTAACAAAAGGGAGGCAGGTGTCCATACAATTGCTTTTGTAGTGTGAAAAATACCAACGGGGGAAGTTGCAAAAAAACAAAAAAAAACAACAATTATAGAACAAAGAGAAGTCCTTGATTTACGGGGTCGACAAACGTGTGTTTGTGTGTGTTTTGTGTATTTTTTATTAATTTTTTTTGAAACACTGACCCAATCACTTACACGGGCAAGTTTCTCAGAGCTGCTTAGCATGGCCATCTTCCTGGGAAGAAGTTGGTTACCGAACAAATCCCATATGATGTATACCATCATAGACGGGTTCCCTGTACATTTCTGCTTAAGAAGCAATTTTGTAATAAGCAACATGCTTAGCAGCTCTCTGAAAGGATGCCTTTAATGGAATGACACATAGTGCCTGCCAGTTTGCTCACTGCTACAATGCCTGCCGCAAGCACACTTAACTAACCCCCATTTTGTACGAGCTGTTACTTGTTACTTGCCGTGGAGCCAGTGTGATCTTAATGTCAGCGCACAGTTTTATATTGTATGAAGCCACTGGTGAAATAATAGATTCATTCTTGTTGATAAGATTCTGTTGGTTTATGCAAGCCTGGAATTCCACAGAGGCCATGTTTACCGCTGAATTCTGCGCTTGTGATCACCATTCTCCGCTTACCGAGCAAGCGCCGAATTTCTGCGCTAGCTGTGTAAGCGTAGAACGCCTAGTAACGTGGACTACGCAAGCGCACAAGCAAAAATTTCCTGCTAATCTGTGAAATACGCTTGATGTAAGCGGGAATTCCCTGCTTCCGGAAGCGCCGATTCTTTGCTTAGGGTTAACAGAGCCATTGGTCTTGGTGCCCCTACAGAAGTTTCCCGTAGACTTTTGAGATTTTCCAATGGAAGTGCCCTTTGCGATGTGAAAATGGCCTTGCCCTCTCAAAGATGAACTTCCATGCCTGGTTGCGGGAATTTTGTTCTCTTTAAAGTAAGTTTGTTCAACAAGCCCATACCCCCAAAAACCTCACAGTTCAATTGTGGGATACTTTTATTTTCAGACAAGGTTTAAGTGCTTTCAAAGTCATAACCCAAATCAGCAAAGATGTAACAAATCTTTCACAAGAAAGACCGTATAATCGGTATGGTGAAATTATCCCTAAATTATCAGTTTCTTATGATAAGTTAGTGAATTTTGTTTAAGTTTGTTTAAATTTACAGTATCTCAACCCCCCCCCCTAATTTTTACAAAAAAAGTAAACTAAATAATAATAATAAATAACTTGTTAAAATTTAAAATACCAAATAAATAAGTAAAGTGAAAATTAAAAAAACAAAAAACATTATAATTTGAACACTAAAACAAAAAGAACGTTTATGTTTTCCCCCTGCAGAACTTTTCCATGCAAAATATGGAATGTTACAAGCAAAATATATTTACAAAAACCTACAGGAATCTTGCAGTAAAAAAAACCAAAACAGGCTCAGTGAATCTTGCATTTCATCGGTGGCTTTCGTAGCCGTTTTATCACCCTGTTTGTCTGCCACTAGTAGATCAACATTGATTGCTACATTTTTTATACTAACAGGCCCCAGCCCGTCCTCTAAACCACAAATAACTCATATCTTCATTTCATTTGACCGATTTTCCCCTCTTTTTTTTCCTCATTCTTTCCTTCGTGGAAGAGAATTTAAGTTAACTGTTCTGTGTAAAAACCTCTCTGCAAATTACAAAAAATTTACAGATTATTAATTTACCGTTCTGGTAATGAAACCTAGGGACCCTCAAAAGTGACTAGCACTGTGACCCCGTAGGCCTGAAGATGCCTGTGTAGGGAAGATAATGAAAAAAATGTTTAGTAGGGAAAACCCACTCAATCAGGTAGGGACAGAAAACTCGATGCACGTAAGAAATAATTGCAGGGATGAGAAATTTCTAAATTCATACTTTTTAAATCAGCCGTTATTTTTGTCCACGTATATTAAGAAATCCTGCTCTTTGATGTATTTCTCTATTGCTGAGGACACTGTTCTTAACTCTGTGAAATATAAACCCCAGGGGTTTACCAAAAGGTGGAAATGCCATAATTGGTCAGCAATGACTCTCAACCCTGTTGCAACCAACCTGAAACCCATGGTAAAAAAAAAAAAAAATTTGAACTTATCTAAAGTTCAATATTCCTTTCTCAAAATGATGCTCAGTGAACATGAAAAAAGTGGATTAGCCCCAAAAGGTTAAGAGTCAAAGGTCATTTATTGAACAAAATAGCCTAGTTGGGGTTAGAAGAACTTTTTAAGTTGTGTAGCCTTGGAACTGTTCTGACAATTTATACAAGCTTCAAATATCTATAGAATAATTTGTTTCAGGTGAAGATAAAGTGGATTGTTAGGTTTTTCCCCCCCTCTTTTTAGCTGTTTAGAAATGGTTTTGTGGGTTTTGCTTTTAGAATTAGCGAAATTGGTATGGTTGTAGTTTGTGGACTGTGCATGTATAGACAGATGAAATGCCCTACCCTTTTTTTTTCAATAGAATTATGGTCGGTCGTGAACTTAAGGTTGTGCAAAATTATTCCAACTCCACTCTAAATGTTGTGCAAAGTTAATCCAATTTCCACTCTAAATGCTGGCACTCAGAAGGAACATTTTTCCCTTTTCCTTGAAAACTTGCTGACACTGGGTTGGTTGTGGACTGAAGTTTTTGCGAAGTTATTCCAATTTCCACTCTTCATGTTGTGTACTCAGAAGAAACGTTCTTCCAATTTGTTTGGACTATCAATGGTTTAGAAAGTGGTTGAAAAAACAGTGCAAAACTTTTTGAAGAATGTATCTGGCCTTTTCCCTGCCTAGTAAGTACATCACTTTCATTGTTACGAAAAATCTTTACCAGTTACAGGTCAGTTAGTAGACATAAACGTAATTATATTTTAGGAAGGTACACATTTTCTAGAATTTTTGTTTTTTGCCAGTTTTTTCCCTTCCGACTCCCCCAAAAGAGTTCACATCGAAACATGTTATGGGATTTGGTAGACTTGTAGTTGAGTTTTTTGTTTGGCACATTAATTTTGTTTTGTATTTGCATATGTGTCATGGAAGCGTTAAAGTCATTCAACACATGGAAAATATTATTACCGTTTGTTCCCCCATTGTTCCATCATTAAATGGTACAGTCATTATTCTTTGTTCATGGTTACACTTTCAATACTTGAATGTAAGATAAAAACTTACCAAGATATTTACACTGGTGTCATCTTTTCTCCCAAAATGGAAAATTTTGATATTATCGCAACAGGTAATTATGTTTCATAGGAAATAGAATTAGCTGTTGAAAACTGCTTACCAACCGAAAGGACCTATAGTGTAAATGCAAAAAATTTGTTAATGGCCTGACGTTTCGACCCTAGCAGAGTCTTTCTCAAAGGCTAAAAAAAGAAAACAAAATTATTATAATATTTCCACTTGTGTAGAGTGCTTTAATGTTATGGACGTTGACATATTGAGGGATGTTTAATAGTGGACTGTAATCATGTTAGTTGATTGTAGATAATGGTAGTGGATTGTGGATCATTGTATTTAGTGGAGTGTGTATTAGTGGATTGTAGATTAGTGGATTATGAGTGTGGCATTCTATTACCCTGGCATTGCTGTTCATTTGTTGCCCCTTTCCCCTTGTCTCTTGTAGGGCATGTGTTGTCTTGTGCAAAAATGATTGAGTTTGTTGTGTTGTGAAATTGGCTGTTGTCTTGTGTAGAAAAAAAAAATGCACAAAGTATCTTTAGTAGATGAAGTGAAAAGTGGTGTTTGCTGTTTGTTACAATTGTGGGGATTAATTTTTGTTGTAAAGGTTATTAAGGGGAAATAAATTTATTATAGTTTATTAACTTAACTTCCTTGTCCCAAAATAATCAGTGGAAAAGAAAAAGTATTTTTATCTTTTTTAAATTGAAGCTTAATTCAAGGAAAGCATTTTCTTTGCAAATATAAGGCTGGACACTGTTATTCCAGAAACAGATATCTAAGTTTGAAAACAATCAATACAAAATCCAACTAGATAGGACTAGTTTGGTCTTTAATACTGTTTACATTTCAAAAGACAGTTTGATGCTCATACTTTACAACTTAAATATTCCTGACGAGTAAGTCTTTTTTTCACTTGTGGGACACCTTAATCATTTGTAATTTTGGATGCTGTGATCCATTAAGATCGTATTGAGCATGTTTGTGGCCGTCATCCTGGACAACTTGGAGTTGGACGAAGACTTGAAGTCTCTCAAACATCTCCAGGCAACAGAACAGCGCAACGTCATCGAGAAGCTACCGCTACGGCTCCGAGTCTTTGAGAAGTTTCCGTGAGTTTAAACAGAAGACCCCTGCGGGGGAGATTCTTTTCATGAAATTGTCGTTTGACTTTTAATGTCAAAGAAACTTATTCCAGTGTCTCACCCATCAAGCTATATATTGACTAGAGCACCAACTTGCCCCTGTGTTTTGAGGTCATCTGGTTACATCCGTATTTGCGTTCAAACCTGTCATACGGCTATTTGCATATCGGTGCTTTGCATTCTTTCCATGTATTACAGAATCTATAAATTGAGCGCATAATCAGTAAGAGCGACTGTTGCGCGCAAAATGCAAACCCTCATACACACTTGCCACGGTTTCAAACCGGTCATAGAAAAAAAATGTGAAGTCATTGATGAACGTTTATCAGTAAGAGCGACTGTTGCGCGCAAAATGCAAACCCTCATACACACTTGCCACGGTTTCAAACCGGTCATAGAAAAAAAATGTGAAGTCATTGATGAACGTTTATCAGTAAGAGCGACTGTTGCGCGCAAAATGCAAACCCTCATACACAGTTTCAAACCGGTCATAGAAAAAAAAAAGTGAAGTCATTGATGAACGTTTTTGGATTTTGAAAACAATTTGCATTTGAAAGTATCAAACACAGTGGCATAATCCATTTTATTTCGCGAGGTTCGAGACCTATAATTTTTCCCCTTTTTATTTTACAAAGGATGCTGATAGAAATTAAGTGGATCACAAAAGTGAATCTAACCTTTGAGACCCTCTTTAGACAATGCCCTTTTCAGTTTCAGGAATGAGTTTTCCGAATTGTTGTTATTTCTTTCCAACTGTAGTGATAAGCCGCAGATGGTCTGCCTGTCTCGTCTCCCCTCGGAGTTTTCTCTTCCCAAAATAAGGTGAGTCTTTGAAGTAAATTGGTCGAGTCGTTTTAAAACTCGCAGAACCCGCTAACGTGATGTTAGAATGCTTGAAATTTAACAACATTTATATCTTGAAAGAAATGGTCATGGTGTGTCTGAAGATGTCTGTTGTTTTCTTGACGGTGTAAATGCTTGGGACTAAAGGTGCTGCCGTCAAATCTCTCGACATTATGCTGTTTGGAGTCACTCCTTATTTTATTTTGAAGAGTTGTTCATGCACTAAAACACCTACCTGGTGTGTTGTAATTAGTGAATAGTGATTTTAAAAAAACATAAGTTTGCCCCTGGAAATACATCCACAGAACATGCGATTTGCCATTATTTTGTGGACTCGACAATGTTGTTCTAGAAAATAGCGGACCATTCCACGTGATGTTCTACTTTTAAAATATCTTTCCAACCATATTAATTTCATAACAAATGCTTTGGACAGAGCTCTACTGACAGTAATTGGATTAAACAAGGGTTCAGAGTCTCCTAAAAGCAGGCTTGTGGAGTTGAGACCCCCATGATTTGTATGTAAGAGTTCAAGAATTATATTTTGAAAGGAACTTGCCCTAGCTGGAAGAAATCCTTGCAATGTGCACCTGTGTGAAAAAGCTGGCTGAACAGGTAATTGGCCCTGCTGACTAGTAACTGAAAAATGGTTTTTCTCATGAATTCTTGCGACCCACAGGGATAGCTTCATTCGTCAGTTTGTTGAAACCGGTACAGACATGGAGAGACTTCTGCGGCGGTCAGTCAGTCGTGACACCCAGGGTCCAGGACACACCCAGGCTGCCCTCTTCTCCCTGCCAGACCCTGCCAATCAGCTGAGGCTGCTACGTCGTCGAGCACAGGTGCTGGTTACCAGCCACATCCCCGGTTTGGTGCATAAGAAAACTGGTGTCTCGTCTATTGTCAGGTAAAAGATCATTCTGAAACATTGAAGCTAGAACGAGAAAAGCTAAGAACAAAATAATTTCGGAAGCAATTCTCTAACTCCTCAAAGTTAAAAGGTCATCATGAGGTTGAAAAGTCATCATGAGGTTGAAAGGTCATCATGAGGTTGAAAGGTCATCATTAGGTTGAAAGGTCATCATCATGACATTAACAAGAGTATTTCGAAGGAAGGGTCATAGATTGTTTTTCTGTCAATGTAAATATGACACAATAAAAGTCACATGTGAAAGTTTCAGCTGAGTGCAGTGTCTACTTGCTAAGAAAACAGCAAAAAAACTTGCAGTATTTTCATAAGAATGTTAAACCCACCCAGATTTATTGAGGTGACCGCGGGTACCAACTGCATCTCTGGCCACAGCATTGGTGTCAGACACCAACCCTTAGAAATGTGAGAAATGGTTCATGCATGAATCGTTTCTCAGATTCAAATGTTTTGGGGTGAAAAATCATCCAAACCATATAACTGAAGGGAAATGTTCCTCAAAATAGTTTATACTATCAACAGCTGCAGTGCTTCTCACCAAGTAAGTTGTTTATGGTCATAAATGTTTGGAGTATTAACCAATCTGTGACCCTATAAGGGGTAAAGATTTTGTTTGTTTTTTGTTTTACCAAAGTGATTTCAAAAGAGTCATGCACCATAAACCATCGGGGTGAATACATTTATGAACAGAAGAATGTGAAAACAATAATTTTATTTCAAATGATCTTGGAATTGTTGTCGTAGGAGAAAATGTCCTTAGTCTTTGAATTGCATTTATCTTTGGAGATGTTTGAGGAGTTTTGGGGAAATTATATTATACTCTTGTTTTTGATTTTTCTACCTTGCAGAAACTCGGCCCATCAAAGGGTGCTAAGCCTTGGCTATGGGGCCGTGGGTTACCGGGGAAGAATGCTGAGCGAGTATGGAAGTCGAGATCGCAGGTCGGTATATCGGTAAATATAAGCGCATCTCATCTACTACTCTAAGTGTCATGTCATTCCATATTCTACAATTAAACCATATATAAGTCCGGTAACCCGTACCATGGAGATGGCTACGTCATGACGCAACCAGGCAAGGCTACCATTCTCGGCTGGTTGCCCTGCTGATGAGTAGTATTACAACGAGAGAGTCGGAGTACCAGTTACAGATAAGACCTTCCAGTTCTTGGATGTTGGTGGCGTTGTGTGCTGATTGCCTCACCCCATTCATTTCACCTTTCACCCCATTTCATTTCACCTCATTTATTTTCAGCAAATTTTAGTTGCAAGATTGATTTCTGCTTATCCGTGCAGGGGAGGAGAAACATTAGTCACTTAGAAGTTTTCATTTTTTAGTCTTAGAAATTGTTTTCCTATTTTGTTATGTATTTATTTGCTAATAATTTTGGTGGGTTATTGGGGGAGAATTTGGATGTTTTCCCAATCACATGAATTGTGGAAAATCATTGTTCTATTGTTCAAAGGATATCCGCCACAAGGGCTGTGCATAAGAATACGCACACCACAACTTGGCATGGGTTGACACAGTTAATAACAGTTTTATTATTTGAACATTTCTATTCAATGGAAATTTAACGGTGGTAATCACATGTATAACCAGTGGTGAAAATTTTGTTTATAAGTCCAAATATACACATTTTGTTATGAGTGTGCTTGTATAGACCCCCTTGCGTTTGACGTCACAAGCTCATACAGCGCCCTCACTGAGGTCAGTGAAGAGCTATCATTGGCTGAGAGTTGAGCGTGGCACGTACACTCGTGCGCATTTTCATTGTTTGACCTTTTCTATGGTTGCGAGTGGGTGAAAAGAATGCTTGCACTGCCCTTCTTGACTGAATAAGAAAACACTTTCCCTTGCAAAATGCCCTTTCCTATAAACTTCTTGCCGTTTGTACCTTGTTTCTAACAGTTATTTTCTGTGATATGTCAGTTTGGAAATGCATTGCCTGGAACAGCAATGCATTGCATTTGCCTGGAAGAGAAAAACCATATGGCTGCATTAAAGATTTGTTTTGTAGATTGCATTTTCTGCATGGTGTGTGTGGTATGCATATGCTTCCATTTGGCACGTTCTTTATGTTCAGTTAGCTGCAGGGGACTGACATCATAAAAGTGAATTAGGACCCTTATTTCACAGCATGTAAATGTCATTGTTAAATTGCACTCGTTGCATCTTATTTACCACATCTGTAAATGCACAATATGAGCACATTTGATATTTTCATATTTTGCACAAATTTATCACTTCCATGCTAGGTGGTGTCTTTGCCATAGAGCTATATACAATTGACTAAAGTGCTAAAATTGCCTGCGTTTTGAAGCCATGTGGGGGGCATCCATGTTTGTTTACAAACGTATGTAAAATCAAGAAACTTTGCAGAACTTTTTGCATATAAGTGCTTTTATTCCTTCTGGAATCTTGTAACTGGACTTCATTATGTGCCTACCTGGCCCATAATGCAAACCCTCATTGTAACGGGTGCATCAGTTTCAATACCAGCCTAAACTTCAGAGAAAAAGAAAGTTGTTTCTCAGTCATGCACAAGCGTCAAACATGTTTGTGCCAAGTTGGCTGCCAAAAAATGTGTGCATAAGGAGTTGGCACTCTAGTCAATATTTACGGCTCCAGTCCATGTATCTTGCAAACATTTTGCACTGCCATGCCATTGGTCTCGCTTGTAAAGCCTGGCAAGAAATGCAACCTTTCTGCAGCTTCAATACACACCTGATGGGAGACTTTTAATGCTAAATGGCTGCAGACCTACCATGTAAATTTCCACTGTTTTTCGTAGTTCTGAGCAATGCACACTTTACCAAGAACAATGGATTTACCTGGTAAGTCTTCTGCCACCTAGCATCCCAAAAGTCACCTATTGCAACAAGTTTTTGTATTTGCTAAAGAAAATGTTTTCACCGAACTGCATTGATCTTATTCCTTGCATGATAAAACCAAACGTGTTAAACCTGCACAGTCGATGCCCTTGTTAGATTATTGAGTATTGTGATTGAGTCTTGTAACGTAAAACATAGGATTTTCTCATTTTGTAAAACTTGATTAAGGCTTTAATAGATGTTAATTTTTATAGATGTTAATTTTTGCAGCGGGGATAAAGAACATAATTTGGTTTTTACCCGTACACAGATGTGTGTTAAGCACTGTATACTCGGTATTTACCTGAGTTAGGTGAAAAAAATCCACAGGCAAATCACTCGGGTGGGATTTGAACCCACGACCTTTGCATTGCTAGAGCAGATTAAGGCTGTTTTACAACTTGGTGGTTGTGGCTGTGTCTGCAGGTGCGGCTGTGTTTTGTTATGGCTTTGGCTGGTTGGTAAGCCGGCTCTGTTGCCACTACCAAATTCATCAGTTTCGGAATGGCCTTCCATCTCGGTTCCGATTTTGTGATTTCTAACGCTTGCATGGTTCCTGTATTCGTACATAGGTTGAGGGCGCTGCGGGGGTCACTCAGAGGTCACAAGCCGATTGAATCTATCAAGGAGAATGGGGACACGATCACCAACAGGAATGTCTCCTTCAACATCAAGGTCATTCAAGAACGGAAGCAGCAGGCTGTCCAGAAGAGGTAAGAAGCAGGCTTGTGGCTTCTCAGGATTTAGCCGGCTTTCAGGATTTTCTCACAACATCCTTGAAAAACGTTCACTTAAAGCACATGTGTAACATTGGTAAATGTCAAAGACCAGTATCAACACTTGATGTGACCCAAATTATACAAAAAATAACGAACCTGTGAACGTTTAAGCTGAATCGGTAATTGGAATCACAAGAAAAAAGTGGGGGAAAATCTTAAAGTTTTTGACTCAAAATCTCATTTTTTTACTCATTTCTCAAAAAGTATAGCATTTCAAGCAAACATATTTGAAAGTGAGTTTCCTACCATGACCATCTTTGTTTACTCTAACCAATGTTACAAACACCCTTTAAAGGGAATGCATAGGTTTGATAATTACTCCTAAAATCAATGGCAATAAAAACTTACTTGGTAAGAAGTACAACAGCTTTTGCTAGCAAAAAGCATTTTGAGATGTATTTTACTTCGAAGTGATGTGGTTATAGAAAAATGTTTCAGTTTTTATCACAACAAATTTAAATCTGAGAAGCGTTTCTGTCAGAAACGCTTCTCAGATTGTGTGTTCCAATAACAAAGTTATTCTTCCTCCATGGACACAAGTGCTCCAGATATTCGGTGATATCTGAAAAACGCTACCACCATTCCAAATGAAATTTTTCTCAGGTTAGTTTTATTGTATATATGTCTACATTTATATATTATTTAAAACAATTGAACGATTTCAAAAAGCAAAGGTATTCTCTGCCTTTAACCCTTTCCTTACCGAATTGTTTGGACATAAACAACTGCTGATAACCGCATTGTTTGACCACTCAAGCGTGAAGCACACATTCTTACACAACAGAAAGCTTTCATTCAAAGGCCATTTTTACAAACCCCATTATCTCCTTGAAGACATTGTTTTACAGCAAAATAAGTAATGAAAAAGTTCTCACTTATTGAATTTCCTTTCTTATAATCCAAAAATCATTGAGACCGGTCAATAAATGTCAAAGTTCTTTGTCTTTCTTTCCTTGGTGTGATCTGTAATCTCAAACACTTTTTTGTACACAAGTATATGGCGCTCTGTAGGTGTTTGGCATTTCGGATCTTTCAACTCCAGTTTGAAGAGATTGCAAAATAGCAACCCTATTTTATTTGACCATCATTGGAAAGATCCGATCTTCCCCTTTCCAATGATGGTAAGCTTGGGTATGGAGGGCAAACATGGACAAAACTACAGCTTTATTACTAATGGCCTTTGTGCTCAGGCTTGAGTGCTTTTTTGTGTGTAAGCTTGGTCGACTAAAGTCGCCTATGGTAAGGAAGAGGGGGTATTAGTGCAGTCGACTAAAGTCGCCTATGGTAAGGAAAGGGTTAAGGGAGAAAAGAGTAGTACACATTGTATCCAAACTTATAGTTTTGTATTTCTGGTGATGCAGAGTCTGCATGCCTCAATTTGAAACATCTGGGTGGAGTTTAGGGCAAAGAGTAACGGGGGACCCAGGCCCACAAATCATTTTTCACATTTGCTACAACCCAATTATTAGTTCAGAAAGGATTTTTGATTTTTCTAAATGTAACCTTTAACCTTCAACCTATGCAGAACTGCTAAAGAGGAGGAGCTGAGGGAAAATCATCCCTATTTTGACACGCCCCTTTTTGCTGTGGGGCGAGAGAGTAAAGTTAGGAAAATCTGCAACGCCATCGTGTATGCGAGATACAATGCGTGAGTTTATATCATTTTACAACCATGATTTGCAAACTTACATGATTTTTTTTTATCAAATAACAAACCGGCACGTTAATCCGGAGGTCGTTGGTTCAAATCCCGCTCTAGTCAATTTTTCCTTGTTCAACCCAAAATCATGATTATTTTTTTTTGTGAGAGTGAACTAATTCCCATCCTCTAGTTTTCAGTAAACCAACCATACAACCAACCTGTAAACATTTCATCATATTCTATGGTAACTTGCGGTTGAACAAATACAAAATTTACTAGAGCAGGATTTGAACCAGCGACCTTCGGATAAATGTGCCAGTGCTCTACCAACTGAGCTATATAGCCCTCTCTCATTACCTTTGTTCTGGGGTGCCAGTCAGAATCCATTCAACAGTTTACTGCCGTGAGGCATCCAGAGGATCAAGTGGCTGCACCATCCCAGGTTGTATCGTAGGTTGGGTTCTTTCTAGGTACAAAAGAACATTCCTGTGGGTGTGTGCCCACAAAACATTGGAACGCCTGAACGTTCCGCATTGTGCAGAAGTACATCCTACACGAGTGAATATGCGCATTGGCATTTTGAAGGTTTCGGCTGTCCAATGGAACGATCCATGAGCACATGCTGAGATACTTGTCCAATGCACTTAGAAGGTTCCAACCGTTCCAACTTTTGGGACGCTCCCAAAAAGCTCCTCGTAATCTTCAACTACAAGGGTTACCAAGAGGTGGAAATGCCATGATTTTAGCATACATCTTAAATTTTGGATCCTAGTTTTAGACTTTTTGGTCATCAATGACTCTCACCCCTTTTTCTCACTCCTCGCAGGACTCTGACGGATGAATCTGGTATGGCCATCAAACGAAGATACCAAGGATTCTAGTAAGTGTAACAAGGGGGTGACCTCAACCAGAGACATGTTTGAACTTCGGTCGTTGGTTAATTGTTTTTCTTGTGTTCTTACAGTATCTTTCCCTGTAGTTTTGCCTTTAAATCTATATTGACAAAAACCAATCTATGACCCCTACCTTTAACTTGATTATGGTCCCAAAATTGATCACTGGGGAACATCTCTTTATGTCTTACTATAGCATTTCTATTCAAACAAACATATTTTTTCAGTGCATGTTGTTATTTTAAGAACTGGGAATGATAGATGCAGGTGAACAGTTGAACAAACATTGCAAGGGGATTTCTAAGATGGGCCGGGGCATCTAGGGACTATTGCCTCGATGATAAATGACCGGCATGCCTTGTGTGGGTCATTATACAGCATTTAACAATGACCTTACCTTTAACAGTGACGTGTTGATCTCTCTCTCCTCAGTGATTTTCTAGCCATGGTAACGTACTTGACGTGGTTCTCCATCGTCTTCACCGTGGCTGCCTGCATCTCCATGATGTTTGAGGATGCCAGCTGTAGCGTCATGACCAAGACGCCTCTGCAGGTCTCCGAGTATGTCTTCGTCATCTTCATGAGTCTTGAGATGGTCTTAAAGGTACTGTGCTGAAAGAACTTTAAAATTGTAAAACTACAGT
This sequence comes from Leptasterias polaris, assembly GCA_037783415.1. Classification (NCBI taxonomy): domain Eukaryota; kingdom Metazoa; phylum Echinodermata; class Asteroidea; order Forcipulatida; family Asteriidae; genus Leptasterias; species Leptasterias polaris. The sequence goes on along the minus strand of JAZGTN010000073.1, from coordinate 2,810,217 downwards.
TTAACTGGCGACTCTTATTGTATCTCTCTTTATAATTTGGCATATAACTCGGCATTACGTTGAACCTAAAACCAATCTATGACCGTACCTTTAGTAGATACTGTAGAGTGATATATCCTGTATTGTGAAGACTTGTGTGCATTGATTGTGTTGTCTGTTGTAGGTTTTGGCAGACGGGCTGTTCTTTACACCCAAGGCTTTGATCCGTGACGTCGGCGGGGTCCTAGACGTCTTCATATACTTCGTCAGCTTGGTGTTTATCTGCTGGTTGCCTCGTAACATACCTCCAGACTCTCTGGCTCATGTGAGTTCAGCCATTGTTCACCAATACAGGCGATTAACTATACAGTGCGCCCTCTAAAGTTTACTCTGGGAGAGGCCATTCCCCCCCCCCCCCCAAAGTGGTCGACTAAAAATAATTACACTCGCCAACTCACACACAGCTCTGTGTTGCAGTCACTGTGTGGACATTCCTTTGTCCTATACACTTAAGGAAAATCCTATTCCTCAACACTGTAAATAACACTGTGTGGACGTGTGTAAGTCCACATGGTGTTTCAAGTCCCTACATTATGTGGACCTCTTTTGTTCTCAGGTCCACACTTCGTATGTAGCGTTAAAACAGAGTCACTCGTTCAGGTTGGGACCTACTTTATGGCTGTCATGAATTTGAAAAACAATCGCCAGCCCTATGAAAAATACCATCGCCTTAAACACACACAAAAATACAACCTTGTTGCTTTGCAGGCCAACAGCGAATTAAACCAATCGAGAGTCTTGCGAGACAACAAGGACTGCTGCAGACCTTTCCCCATCATACACTGTGAAATCGGCCTCTCCTGGGCAAACTGTAGAGGGCGCACTCTATTTCATATCTCCTATCATAAAGACTATCATAAACAAACAAAATAAACTGACAAAGGAGCTCTTTCAGTCTATATTACTAACAGACTCTGCAGAAATATTAAACAATATGAGACCAGAAAACTAACCGATAAAGGTTGCTGCAGAAGATTTATGATTTGTTTTAGATATAAGTGCAGCTTGTTTTTACCTTTCCAAGTGCCCTGTCACACTTGGTGTTTGACGAAAAACTGGCTAGTTATTCAACTCATCTAAAGCTTTCGCATTTATACACCTACAATTTGTTTGTTGAAAATCTGTTTGTGATTGATCTCTCGTATTTGATTTTTTGTTTGTCTTCAGATTTTCATGATTCTGCGCTGTTTCCGTCCCCTGCGTATCTTTACCCTGGTGCCCCACCTACGCAAGATGGTGTACGAGGTATTGCGCGGTATCAAAGAGATGATGCTGGTATCCATTCTCCTCTTTGCGCTCATGTTCATTTTTGCCAGTTACGGCGTTCAGATCTTCGCTAACAAGCTGGCCAAGTGTAATGATGGAAGCATCGAGTATAAGGTGGGTGAAGACCCTCATTTAGATAGAGAGATAATTTCTTCGGTCATGAATGCTTAGGACAATTTATCAATTCTGATTGGTCACGAGGAGACTTCAAACCAGATTGATTTTTCACCTTGAAACTTTCTACAAATTTGTTTGAGATTTTTGTTTGTTTTTGTCTTTCTACCTGATGACGGTTTTGTAGCATCTGTGTGTAGGTCACTTCATCCAAAATGTCAGCGTGGTCAAATTCCGCACTCCCAAAAGTGATGAGATTCAGCGTGGCTTCCTGGTACCCAGAGTCTGGTAAATGTCATTCTTTATCGTATGAGATTCTTAGATGGTAACCAATAAAAACGTTTCTGTAAGATGCCACTCACCGTCATTGGCCTTACATCTGTTTTCAGCGATTCATTTAAAACACTTTTATTGGAAGTATTAAATATTTCTATATGTTGCTATAGACCTTATGCATTGACGTCACCAAGCTGCCATCTTAGAGGTAAACTGGTGATGAAACGATGGAAACGCGCTGATTTGTACGCGCGGCGCACAGGACTGGCCAATGAACATCTTCCTTTTGACCTCTAGGAGAGGGCGCCCTACTCAAATGACATCATGAGGTCTATTCTCTACATCTCTAATTCTATTTCTCTACTACTCTATTTTAAAATGTTGCTATTCTCTATCTTCAAGCAAACAGTATCAAAGTCATTTTAAATATTATTATTTTATTGGTTTATAACCTGATAATCATTTAACTTAAAAGGTTTGCACAAAATTGGTAAGATTGAAAATATAAATGTTCACTTATTTGCACAAAACTTGCATGCTATTTTTTGACGGAAAAGCTTCAGTTTTTGTAAAATTTAGTAAATCAATTAGTTTTGATCCGGCAAGACCGCAAACCAATGTTTGAAAACAGTGAAAAGCGGTGATGGGGTTGTTCACTATGTTCTTGTGACTCCGATTATAGATTGAGTTAAATTTTCACAGATTTTGTTATTTCATGTATATGTTGGGTCTTCAGTGTAACTGTTTTAGTTCTGGGAAATTTATAAATTAAATAAATAAAATGAAATGAAACTCTTTGAATCTCCTTTGTCTTTCCACCAGGGCCAACCCACGTAACTTTGACTTTGACAACCTGGCCAATGCCTTACTTGCTCTGTTTGAAGTTCTCTCCCTGGAGGGTTGGCTGGAAGTCCGAGATATCGTCCTTAAACAGGTTCATCCGGTAAGAACAAAATCAAATTTATTTGTTTATTTATTCATTCAGGCTTTAAAAAACAAAACAATACAATAAACAGAAGACTGAGAAAAAACAGTAATACCAATTATGAAAAACAGAGGAATATGTACAAATACAAAAACAAACAGCAGCCTAGGGATTGCCCAAAAGTGAACTAAATCACTATCTAAAAGAGCAATCCCCATAAACAAAGAGAGACATTAAAACAAATGGACAGATAATAATAATAATAATAATAATACGCAGTTCTTATATAGCGCTTTATACTCCCGATGGGTTTCTCAAAGCGCTCAGTATTTTTCCTACAAGGTATGTGGGGTTACGTGTTGAAGTATGAGACCTATTCCTTTGCATAGCACCATGTAATGGTTTACAAGGTGCTGTGGCGCAATATGCAGCCAATCAAACCAGGAACACCGGAGCGAACCCCTTCTCTTTACGATAAGTGCACTGGGTTCTTTTACGTGCATTACACAACACACGGGACCTACGGCTTTACGTCCCATCCGAAGGACGAAGCATGTGGTTAAGTGTCTTGCTTAAGGACACACGTGTCACGACTGGGATTCGAACCCACACTCTGCTGATCAGAAACACCAACGCTTGAGTTCGGTGCTCTTATCCACTCGGCCACGACACGCCACAAATACAAGGAAAGATTATAAAAATATAACATTATGTACACTGTTGTATAAACATTATTTAAAATCTCAAATTTGACCATCAAACATTCCACTACGGACATCGACAATAGAGTTTATCTTCAAGCAAACTTGAATCCTTGATTCTGTTTGGTCAATCAAACATTCTAGTACGGACATCGACTATAGAAATTGTCTTCAAACAAACTTGAATCCTGGATTCTGTTTGGTCAATCAAACATTCTATAGAAATTGTCTTCAAACAAACTTGAATCCTCGATTCTGTTTGGTCAATTAAACATTCTAGTACGGACATCGACAATAGAGTTTATCTTCAAGCAAACTTGAATCCTCGATTCTGTTTGGTCAATCAAACATTCTAGTACGGACATCGACAAAAGATTTGATCTTCAAGCAAACTTGAATCCTGGATTCTGTCTAAAGATGAGTTGTCAGTATTGTCGTAATGGTTTATATTGTGACATTACACTTTGCTTAGCAGCAATTACGATTGATTCGCAGTTAAGATCATTCTTTTCTCTCTGTGAAATTGAACCCTGGGGTCGATTTCACAAAGCACTGAGATTCATCTTAAGATGAGTTGTCAGTATTACCATGGTGATTTGTATTGTGACATCACACTTTGCTTAGCAATTATGATTGATTTGCATTCTTTTCTCTGTGTGAAATTGAGCCCTGGTCTAACAGCACTTCCATCACCTAGTATTACACAAGGATACTGCCACCTGAAATGGTACAACCAAGATATAAAATGGTGGGTGACAACATTGGGTGAACTGGATCCATTGACAAGATTTATCTCTTTTCTTCACCACAGTCCCATGGTGTATACATCCACATCTTTGTTTTCATTGGCTGTATGATCGGACTTACCCTGTTTGTGGGCGTGGTCATCACGAACTACTTCGAGAGTAAGGTAGGAGAAAAGTCAACCGACCCACCCCATAGTCTCTTCATTCAGCTCCTTGGCCCAGTTCGGTGAAGCTAGTAAGCAGAAAATGGCGATCAGCTATTTTCTGCTTAGCAAACAATAGCGGGGAACCAGTTGTATACGTTACATGTTTTTTTGGCTGGTGACCTGTCTCTGCTTAGCAATTATTTATGTGCTAAGCAATTTTTCCTGCTGAAAAGGCTCTATGAAATACTTCACTCTTCTGCCAGAGTTATAAAGTCAGAAAAAGATTGCTGGAAAAAAAAACCACTTACCATAGGCTTTGTTTGACTTGGCGGCTGTGGCTGTTTCTTAGGGCAGCCTTTGCTTGGATGCACACTAACCATGTACTCCAGCCACAGCCACAAACGGGCATTTTGGCGGTCACTGGTTACTGTTGAGAGACAGCTACTATTATTATTATTATCATTAAGTATTATTTATACAGGGTACAAATGTAGCTCCATCAGTGTGAAAACACTGTTCTCCCTGGGGGCCCTGTAGAAAAAGCAATACACAGAACAAGGGGGGAAAAACATGAAAGAACAAACCCCATGTAAAGCAACAACAGCAATCTAAACCACTAGGAACAAAAGCAGAGAAAACAAAAGCAAAAAATACCCAGAAACAAAGCCACACAAATAAGCCATTCGTGAGTTACTTTTGAATAAAGTCTGGTATATTGACTTCCTTAGTCACAAGTTGCCGCCTAAATTTAAAGTCCTCAGACTGTAGAGACAGTTGCTATGTCAAATGGTTCAGGGCAAGCTTTTGTACAGCAACCTCCAGATTAGCTGCCATTGTGTTGTACACATTTATTCAAAATTGTGTACTGGTGTTTCGCCGTCTTTTATGTAACTACGCAAAAGCTTGCCAGGATTCATGTGACGTAGCATCTTTCTCGATAGTCTGAGGAATTCAAATTCAAGCTGTAACTTGTGCTCAAGCAGGTCATTGTACCAGGCATTATTCAAATCTAACTCTCGAATGACTCAATGGAACTATGGAAGTGTTTACCAAAGTTTAGAAACGATTAATCACTTTATTTTTAAAACTCCAACTCACAGAGTTGAAAGAAATGTACTGGATACACAAAGACAATTTTTGCAAATAATCTGCTTTTGGTATGTGACGAGGAAACAATTTGTTCATATTCTTGAGAGGATTTTTGTTCTGTTTCCAGGGTACCTCCTTGTTGACCATCGACCAGAGGAGATGGCAGGACTTGAAGGGGAGGCTCTCTCTGGCCCAACCGCTTCATCTGCCTCCAAGACCAGGTAGAAGAACTCGTGTCGTGGTAGATCGGTCTAGTTCACCGAACCCAAGCTCTGTTGTTGTCAGCAGCAAAGTGTGGGTTCAATACACGGTCATGACACTTGTGCCCTTGAGAGAGGCACTTAACGATAATTGCTTTGTAAGGTAGAAGTTGGGAAGGTAGTGTATTCTGCTCTACCAGCCAGGCTCCTAGTGGATGATACCCACACCTACATCCTTACGGACTGTGAAGGGGGTAACCCTGTTTCAGCCCCAGGAGTAGGTGGCAACGTGCCCCTGGTGGCAGTTGATTTGGGTTGACGGCCCAACTCAGTCATGTGTAGCCCTCACCTTGAAGTGGCTGTCTGGCCTTGTGATGATAGGCTATCTCATTAAACAAATACAAAGAAAAACATCCTTAATTAGAGTTAAATTGTGCACACAATTTGTCTGATTACTTCCTTCAGGTGTTTTTTTGTGTGCACTTTTCCTATTTGGACAGGAGGGTTCTAAATATAGTTTCTTGCTTCCCTTCTTTACACACTTCGTCCTTTTAGATCACTCCATATTTCGGGCTCGTATGTATGATGTTACTCAACACAAGTTCTTCAAGCGTTTCATTGCTTGCCTGGTGCTCATCAATTTCTTCCTTCTGTCATACCGGGTGAGTAGCTTTCATTCTGCTAAAACAAGGAAGGTAGTGGTAGCACTTAAAGACTAACTAAGTACATTTGTTTTTAAACTGCATAAGCTTTTGTAGCAACAACTCCTTCATCAGATACAAGGTTGGTTCATTCAGGGCCCAATTTCATAGAGCTGCTTAAACGCAGAATATTGCTTAACAACTTTCAGCTAAGCAGAAATGAGCAGGATACCAGTCACAACTTGTACATGTTACATGGTAGTTTGGCTGGTAACCTTATTCTGGTAAGCAAAATTTGTTTGTGCTTAGCGACTTTTTGTGCTTAAGCAGCTCTATGAAATTGGGCCCTGGTCTTGTCTGGGGCCCTATTTCATAGAGCTGCTTAAGCATAAAAAAATAGCTTAGCATAAACCAAACAATTTTGGTCACCAGAAATAGGTTACCAGCCAAAATACCATTTTATATGTACAATTTGTGACTGGTTTCCTGCTAAATTGTGCTTAGCACAAAATTGTTAATCAATAATTTGTGCTTAAGCAGTTCTATGAAATTGGTCCAAGATATGAGGTTGCTGACTTGAGGCTTAAACAACTGCACTCAGAGCAGAGGTTCTGGTTATTTGAGTCCTCCAGTAAGTTTTAAAAAACAAAATAAACATGTTTTAATTACACCTTGTCTTAAAAAATTGTTTTTCACCAGTGGGTAGACGCGGACAACAAAGATGCCTCGCGAGCTTTGGCCAACGTCTCGGTCTTTTTGACGAATATGTTTGTCCTGGAGGTCATCCTCAAGTGCATCTCGTTGAGTCCCATCGGCTACTGGCACAGCCGCAGGAATCGTTATGATCTCTTTGTCACCCTCATGGGTGTGGTGTGGGTTGCTGTCTACCTCTCCAATCAGGTGAGTAGCGTCCTGATTTTCTTACAGTCAACCCTCCTACTATCTGACCATTTAAGATCCTCCATCACTGTGGTTTAGAATGCTAGTCAAATGTATCTTTGTGGTGAATGTATCTACACAGTCAACCCTCCTACTATCTGACCATTTAAGATCCTCCATCACTGTGGTTTAGAATGCTAGTCAAATGTATCTTTTTGGTGAATGTATCTACACAGTCAACCCTCCTACTATCTGACCATTTAAGATCCTCCATCACTGTGGTTTAGAATGCCAGTCAAATGTATCTTTGTGGTGAATGTATCTACAAAGTCAACCCTCCTACTATCTGACCATTTAAGATCCTCCTACTGTCTTACCATTCAATATTGTCCACTTTGTTTTACAATAATATGCACTATAATGCTAGCCTGCAATATCATGTGGTGGTTGCATCTACACTGAACACTGATTGTTCTGTGCAGAGTTGTACCAACATAGAAAACCCGGTTGACATATGCTCCTGAGAACATACAGAAGGGTGAAGAAACCTTTAGAAAAAAGCCAAAGAAGATTAAGTGGTTACTGCTGAAGGGTTGAATACACCCTCTAAAGTGAATCAGTTAAACATCCCATCATGACCAACCAACCATCATGGAGGGAAGAGGGTTGTGGAAAACCGTTGTCAACAATGCCCAAGTTCATTAATGGCAATGGCACACCTTTTTTTTTTTAGAGCTTTGTTAATTTTGAAAAATGCATGGTATAACCTTGTTCCCATTGTTGTGTTTTAGTTGTTCTGATCCTCTCTAGACCAGGGATATGTTTGCATGTACAAAGTGTTGGATCTTTTTTTGTGTGTCAGGGGTCTACTGTAGTGTGGTAATAGTAGTTGTGGTGGAAACAGAGTCAACACTGTTGACTCCAGTTGGCAAACAAATTCACATCACTGCTTATTGTTGATGGAAAATAAAGCATTTACAATAGCCAAATAATTGGGCCAGGCATACCAATGGTATCTAAGTGCAAACATGTTGGTGTGAAGTGACTTAAGAGTGGGGGCTCTATTGGAGGATTTAAGTCACCTGTGGGCCTAGGGAGAACATTAGACTGCATACCTGCCAACTGTTCAAATTTAGTTGGAATTGTCCCGATTTTTGAGATTACAAGTCGCAAAAAAACAAAACATTCCTATTTCTAACAAGAGATATTGCAATGAAAGAAAATAAAAAAGTTCTGACAAAAGAGGGTGCCATTTGCTTGTGACAGTAGAGATTTTCTTACAGGATGTAATGAACTTTGAACTAAAATACATGACTTTTTGCATCACTCTGGGGACTCATAAATTGGTGTTCCTATTTCTGAGGTTTCAATGTTGGCAGGGGGATAGTGGAGGGTTGAGGCCACCCATAGAGAAAGGGTCACTGTGAAAGTAGATGATTGACTTTTGGAATAGTTCGTAAAACTCCTGTCCTCTTGTTTTCACTCCATTCAACCAACCAGTCATTGTTATCCCCCTTTATTTCATCTAACCATCCTCCACTGCATGTGATTTCCAGAACCAGTTTAATTTTCTCAGAGTCCCTGAGTTCTCCTCTGTGTTCGTAGTCAGTAAATGACCGACCGGGGAAAAAGATTGACCACCTGACCGGTCTGAGGTGACCTTTGGACCCGACTGATTTCTGCATGAGTTGTAGTGGAACTTTGGTGTCATGTAGTGAGTTTTTCTTTGTTGTATTGTGTGAAACACGAGCGATTCACAATATAGTGCGCCCTCTACAGTTCAACTTGGGGAGGCCCAATTCCAAACTCGCAACTCGGCGTTGCGCGGGCAGTTTTGGGAACTTGAAAATGGCTGACAACATTTTCTAGCCTCATTATTGGTAGGTTCATAGATTGGTAAATACTCAAAAAAATAATGACCATAAAAACTTACTTGGTGAGAAGCACTGCAGCTGTTGATAGTATAAACTATTTTCAGAAAGGATTCCCTTCACAGCAATATGGTTTGGATAATTTTTAACAGTTTTTTCACCCCAAAACATTTGAATCAGAAAAACGATTTATGCATAAATCGTTTCTCAGATTGTTGTGGATTTGGTGTCGGTTCGCGAATGCTGCAGCCAAATAATAAGGTTGGTACCCGCTGTCACCGTGCTAAACATAGATGGATTAAATGTTCTTGTGAAAAAACATGACAAGTAGACACTGTATTCAGCTGAAACTTTTCACATGTGACTTTTAATGTACTTTTTTTTTTTTTTTTTTTTGCCAATAAATCAGTATGACGTTGATAAAAACCAATCTAAGACCCTACATTTAAGGGGTCACACAGCGCACTGCGTGGCGACCTAAAACTGTCCATGCGTTTCTTTCCATTATAAACCTGTACACTGCGCAAATGGTCTCTCCTTGGAACCTTGGTACACTGTATTGTCTATCGCCCATATTGTTGCTATGTTACTTATCATTTCGTTATAGTGCATGATCACTTGTCTCAATGGCTACCAGTTATCAAGTCACTTTGTCAGTTTAGTAAGTGAGGGGGTCGTCCAAAGTTAACATTATCAAATCACTTAGTTGGTTTATTAAGTGAGGGGTCGTCCAAAGTTAAGATTGTTTATGGGCGTACTGAGAGTACCAATATCAATATTCAGCTAAAACTTGATGAAGCCTTCTCAATAGAGACCCTTCCCACGGAAAATGTAAATTTCACATTGCGCAGGTGGAACATCGCGCCTTTTTGAATGGGGCTGATGGTGGCGTGACGCAGACGCGTTTGTGCGCCTGCTTAGTGCACATCTCTATGGTGTTTGCCAACCAATAGTGTCTGTACGCATGCGTGAATGTAATTAGCATATTTCATCAGAAGGGTTAGTATAATGCTGAAATGAGAACATGTCGGGGGCTAGAGTGTGAGGCGCTTGCCATTCACCACTGTGGCCCTGGTTCGATTTCTTGCCAGTGCCATATGCGAGGACAGTTATGTGTTGGTTCTCTCATATGCCACAAGGTTTTCTCTCTGGGCCCTCTGGTTTTGGGCCCTTCGGTTTTTTCTCCTCCGGAAAAAAATCACACAGTTTGTATCTATGGCTGTTCTCCGTGGTCATCTATGGGTTGGTGTGGTTGGTTGCTAAAAGGTGCCTTTACATGCCGAAGGCTCGACCACGTTGTAGCCGCGTCCCTCGCAATTCAGCTTCTCAGCTGAGAGTAAAGGGTGTTTAGCCTTCCAAATTATTATCAGCATTATATTATCCTTGTAGTTTTTAAACTGCCGGTTCTATATTTTGTGTTGCTTTTTAAAATATTGTTTTTATTTCGTGTTAAGCGCCTTGAGGCCTGGCATAAGGCGCTATATAAATACTTTTTTATTATTATTATTGTTATAGAATAATGCTGAAGTGAGACCCAGGTAGACAATTTTGGACGGCCCCGCAATGTTTTGAGTTTGAATGTTTTTTTGTGATTTTAAACGTGTATGTGAGGCAATGAATCTCTAAATTTATTGTTTAGATTTAATAACACTTTTGTTTGTCGTTAAACCAGGTATGTAGAATGCATCATCAAATGGCAAGCTTCTATATTTGTGTCGTTACGCAAATACATTTTTGTTCACATCCCTTTTTACGGACTCTTTGTTCACCTCGATGCACATTTTTCATATCTGAAAACAAATAGTTAACTTGTTTAAATTTTCAAGTAATAAACCACAAGAGAAACTGACGGGGTAAATTTGAATTAAATTTGGGGTTGAACAAGGAGCCAAGCATGTTTCCGGAAGTCACAAGTTTCAGGATTTTCTCAAAACCTCTTTGAGCCTTTACATTTTCTTGAAAGAAGTAAGACAGTCACCAGAGGGAGGTAGACATAGTCCACATTATGTCCCAACCTGTAGTTTTGTAATTCCTGGCGATGCACAGAGTCTGCAAACCTCCTGAATTGTAAGATCTGGGAGGTTCCGGGTCAAGGATAAGGGGGTAACCCAGGCCAGCAAAACATTGAGGAATTTTCGCAATTGTGTCAACTCTCTTCATATTCTTTGATCCCCTCGCAGCGAGATGAGTTCAGTTATTCCTTGGGCTCGGCGGTTATCCTGTTCAGGTTCTTCACCATTACTGGCAAACACGTAAGTACACAAAGTGGAATACTTTATGGACGAATCGCCGAGCGACAATCAAGGGTTTACCCTTAACTTGTTAAGTGACTGGCCAGCAGGACCAGCCAGCTTGTTATTTCACTTTCCCAACATTAGGATACAACTGGAATGGAATTGCGCAGACGTACAACTCAATATTGTTATTATTATTATTATTTTTTTTTGTGCATTAAAATCAAACATACAGAGAAAATACATTACAAGTAAACTGATCAAGAAGCCATGGATAGCCCAAAAGCTTTTTAAACACGGCTTATTTCTATCAGGGGGCCTTTAAAAATATGGATGGGACCAACTTGGTCTCCTATGTTTGTATATTATGCGCAAGACCTGCACATTCTATTAACTGAGCAACATCATGATTTCTTAATTTGGTTTTTACCCTTATATCAAGGTATGTAAATCAATGTATACTCAGTACTTTCCCAAGTTCTGTGGAAAAAATCCACCGGGAAATCACCTGGTGGGATTTGAATCCATGACCTTTGCTTTGCTAGAGCAGATGTCTTACCAATGGCTAGAGGCAGTTCAAATCCTTAGCAACAGTTACCGCAACAATTTAATATATGTTAAATTTTGCATCGGCAGAGATGTGATTTCTCTGTTTTTTCCTGGAAATCCGTCCAGGTTTTAAGGAAGAATGAGAAGAAAAAAACCTTATGTAATCATGGCACGTTCTAACGAGCGTGCTGCACCTGTCATGCAATAACAAAAAGAACATTCACTTTTCCTGTCCTGATCTTAATGATTGAGTTTTTTTTAAAATTTGATTCGCAGCCGACGCTCAAGATGCTGATGATGACGATCGTAGTGAGTATGGTGAAGAGTTTCTTCATCATCGTTGGTCTGTTCATCCTCATCACGTTCTACGCCTTCACCGGGGTCGTGCTCTTCGGTAAGGTCAAGTACGGAGAAATGTTAAGCAGGTGAGTCGTCTGCTCCAACCAGAAATCTGCTTAGTTGGTTTTCTAGGGATGAGAAATTCCAGACTGTTATCCAAATTAATATTTTTTTAAGACAGCCTGGTGAAGAAAATCAGCTGTTATTTTTTGATCTACTGCTCTTTGATCTACTTCCCTAGCTAGTGCTGATGACACTCTCCCTAAAAGATCTGTGAAATCTAAACATTAAAGGGTGCCAACTTTCTGTATACCTTTCAACAATTTGGATTCTAGTTTCAAACATTTTTGTCAGCGATAACTGTCGCCCCTATCTTCCCAGCCATTTACTACGTTTTGATAGTAAATTGATTGATTTGATTTGTCCTCCACAGACACGCCAACTTTGAGAGGGTTCCCAACGCTGTCGCTGTATTGTTCCGAATCGTCACCGGTGAAGACTGGAACAAAATAATGCATGACTGCATGGTAAGAAACATCTCCCAAACTCCCAAACACAGCACTCCTCAATCCTCCTCCTAGTGACTTGCCTCTCCATTGCCCTCCCCTCCCCCCACCAAAAAAATAAAGCAAAAAAACAAAAACAAAAAGGTACATTTTTACCATTGAGAAAGTTTTGACATTGCAATGTTTTTACTGTTTTGACTGTTTATTGCTTTATTGTATTAGAATCGCATCCAATTTGGCCTCGTAATGTGATGACAATTTAATGAAATGAAGATCTAGTCGGCATTATACATTTGATAGTGAATTGAAACCATTCTTAATGCTCTCCTTTATTTCAATTTATCTCAATCGCCGCGGTAACAACAGATCAGCCCGCCCTACTGCAGCAGGGTCGGTGACAATTACTGGGAGACGGACTGTGGCAACGTGACGGCTTCACTTCTTTATTTCGGCTCGTTCTACGTCATCATCGCCTACATCTTCCTTAACTTGCTTGTGGGTAAGTCAAGGCAGCACCTCGCAGCGGGGTAGCCAGTGGAGGATGGGAGGTGGGGTCAACCTCTTTCCCAGTGGTGTACAATCTTGCCGCGCCATTTTTTCCAGAATGCCTTGCTCAATCATGGAAGTGCGACTTTGAAATAGCCAAATATATTGGATATTTTGATTAGTCCTGTGGTTGATCCATTCTGTGTTTACAGACGTAAGCAGAACGCGCGATCAAAAAAGGCATCAAGTCATAGAGCAACTGGTCCTCCCCATTCTTCTTTGTGGAGTGTCGTGGCCGAGTGGTTAAGAGCACCGAACTCAAGCTCTTGTGTTTCTGTTCAGCAGAGTGTGGGTTCGAGTCCCGGGATCGTGACACTTGTGTCCCTGAGCAAGACACTTAACTATAATTGCTTCTCTCCACCCAGGGGTAAAATGGGTACCTGTGAGGGCAGAGATGGTTCTTGTGATTGATTTAGCTTAGTAGCGCATATATTGCAGCACAGGCTGTATACTCCCCAGGGAGCTGAGATGGTTTAAGGAATGAAATAAATGGCCCAGTGACCAGGGGTAATAATGAGCGCGTTGAGACGCCCTTGGGTGTGATAAAGCGCGATATAAATCCATATTATTATTATTATTATTATCTTGTGACATGTCTAACTGTATGCAGTTTAGGGTGACCATGTAAAGTCCATGATTCATTTGAAGTGGATTGCTGAAAAAAACTTGCATTTTGACATGCCCTTACTGAGCAACCTACAAGCGCTAGAGTGTTTTCAACAAACATGCAAGCAAAGCAGTCATTTTGGGTAGCCAATCAGTGCTGTTTTTCAGTTCTTCCCTTCCAGGGGTAAGTAACAAGAGGTATCAATACTGCGGGGGGGGGGGGGGGGGGGGGGTGGATAATGTGTGTTGAAGCAAAGGCTGTCCGTAGCAACAGCAGCAGCCACAGTCGACAATTCAAACATGGCCTGATTGATACTGTTGCCACAAAATCACGACAATAGATCTTTATCATGATGCCAATGTAATCAAACCGAGGCTGAAAAAAAAAGGCTGGTTCCTTATTATACAAAGAATATTAGCATCCATTACAGCTACTTGATAAAGGGAACATGACCAAGATTGCAGCATGATAAAGGTCTATACTGATTGCTCCCTCAGGTATCATCATGGAGAATTTTTCACTCTTCTACTCCAATGAGGAGGATGCGTTGCTAAGCTACGCTGACATCAAGAACTTTCAGATTACGTGGAACACAGTTGATGTCGGCAGAAAGGTATGATAGGCTGCTTATTGACCCCCCTGCACTAACTAGGTCATCACACCTGGGCTGCTGACAAGCCATTTTGGGGACTCAGATCGCATGTTAAAATTATAGTACATGAGGGCAATTATAGTACCTGTGTGCAATGTCATAATTTAAGACGATAGCTGTTGACCAATCAAATTCTTGCTTTCTGATACTTGCAAAGATAATTCTCTTGCTGACCAATCAAATTCTTGCTGTCAAGACAAAAGCTCTCATGGTGACCAACCAAATTACAGCTTGCTAAAGAGTTGGGGATACTTTTGTATACACTGACCAATCATTACGCTCGTTTGTCCACCCTTCAGGGAGTCATTCCTGTCAGTCGAGTGAAGTTCGTGCTGCGGTTGCTGCGCGGTCGTCTGGAGGTGGACATGGACAAAGATCGCCTGTTGTACAAGCACATGTGCTGTGAGATTGAGAAGATGCGAAACGGACAAGACGTCACATTTCACGATGTCCTGAGGTGAGAGATGTTCACGGTTTGAGTTCTTCAAAATCAGAAAATAGTGCCATTGGATTTTGATTAACTTGGGGTTTGGAGAGCCAATGGTTTGAGTTCATCAAAATCGGTAAAGAGTGCCATTGGATTTTGATTAATTTGGGGGTATGGAGAGCCAATGGGAATGGAAAGGAAGTTTGTTTTGTTACTTTTCGAGCCGAAGCAGCTCTAGGCAATTTTTACAGCCAACGTGGAGGCAACAGACTGTACTCTAGGCAACAGACTGTACTCTAGGCAACAGACTGTACTCTAGGCAACAGACTGTACTCTAGGCAACAGACTGTACTCTAGGCAACAGACCGTACTCTAGGCAACAGACCGTACTCTAGGCAACAGACCGTACTCTAGGCAACAGACCGTACTCTAGGCAACAGACCGTACTCTAGGCAACAGACCGTACTCTAGGCAACTGACCATACTCTAGGCAACAGACCGTACTCTAGGCAACAGACCGTACTCTAGGCAACAGACTGTACTCTAGGCAACAGACTGTACTCTAGGCAACAGACTGTACTCTAGGCAACAGACCGTTCTCTAGGCAACAGATCGTTCTCTAGGCAACAGACCGTTCTCTAGGCAACAGACTGTACTCTAGGCAACAGACTGTACTCTAGGCAACAGACTGTACTCTAGGCAACAGGAATATATTTGTAGCACAAGAGACAATTTTCTAAAAGTCCCACTATCCCAAAGTTTTGGTGCTGGTGAGTCTGAGATCAAAACGATTTGAACGGGTCTATAATAATGGGGAACCTAAACCAGCTAGCCATTTTTAGGAATTTTCACATTCGGCAAACCTCATCCCTGTAAATGTCTTTTGATTGCGACTTCTCCTGACAGCATGTTGTCTTATCGCTCTGTGGACATCCGCAAGAGTCTTCAGCTGGATGAGCTGCTGGCCCGAGAGGAACTGGAGTACAACATCGAGGAGGAGGTTGCCAAGGAAACCATCCGTACATGGCTGGAGAAGGTCCTGAAACGCATGAGGGCGGTAGGTCAAAAGGTCATTGGTACTTTCTTAAACCTCCTACTGTCTGACCATTCAATCTCATTTAATGTTTCAAAAGATAGATAAACTATGCCATTCTGCAACATATCATATGGTGAATAAAATAATGCATCTACTCAGTACACAGTCAACCCTCCTACTGTCTGACCATTCAATATTTTCGAATTTAGTTCTGATTGATAGATAAACCTTATGTTTTCCCTGTTTCCAAATAGCGGATTTCGGACACGCTTGATCAAAATTAATTGTTTTACTAATTTCTCAAAAACTATAGCATTTCAGGCAAAAATATTTAGGAGGAAAGATTTTCTCCATGACTATCTCGATACCGTGCAAGTTATGTGCAAATCTTTGAACATTTATATTTTCAAAAAATAATTAGTTGCCTGACAGTTCAACCCTAGCAGTCTTTCTCGAACAAAGAGAAGGCTCTGCTCGGGTCAAAACATCAGGCCACTAACTATTTGTTTCATGTACATCATAGGCCCTTTTGGTTAGTAAGCACCTTTGCCGCAGCTAGTTCTACTTTCTGGTCTATATTTTCAATCTTACCAACGTTGTGAAGTCCCTTTAAACTCAACCCTCTTCTTCCAAAAAATTACAGAAAGAGAAAGCCCACATCCACATACCGAACTTCTTGTTGGGTTCGCTCAACAACGAGCGGGAGTCTCATAAGATCTTGGACGTGCCGGCGTTCATCGAAACAGCGGCAAAGGACGACACCAAGCCGGAGGACCACGAGGGGAACGAGAAGCTCAAGCCGTCTCCCGAGGCCAACAGGGAGCAGGTGGGAGACTGGCACCCAGTTACTGTACTAGTAAATGTATGTATTTATTATTTTGCGTAATGTGGCCGCCCCTTGCGGGACCGATTGCATGTGGCCTCTCTGTAGACAATGTTAACATCGGCATTAGTGTTTTAACATTTTAACTCTCACAAGTGATTTTCTTTTTCTAGGATTATTTCTCCAGGCATGTGATTTGATAGTCTGGAAACAAATGCTGTTCTCTGTCCAATACCATTCAGTAACTCAACACCCAAACTGTTGGACTCTGATTATGGTGGTTTGCCTGATCCCATGTAAAGCATAATCAGTTTACTAGTGCAGTCCTCAACCAACACCATTCAGTAATTCAAAACCCAAACTGTTGGACTCTGATTATGGAGGTATGCCTGATCCCATGTAAAGCGTAATCAGTTTACTAATGCAGTCCTCAGCCCAACAGAATCAAACCAAACATGCAGTTGGTTTATGTAGGGTTGTTGATGGTTTGTTGGTTCTACAAGATCATAACACATACTTAGGTTGGAAGATTTCTGCAGACGGTGAGAATTCTGAGTAAACTTTTGGTGGTTCTGATGAAATCTGTCATTTGTTTTAAAAAAATTATTTTGAAGTTCTTTTGTTGTTTAATAACAAAGTCATATTTATCTTGTAACCCAAATTTTTTTTTCTAAAACTCCATCGTCATTCTGGTCGAGATATGACCTAATAGACCCCTTGCATAATGATGTAAGATGCTCAAACAGTGCCCTCTTTGAGGAAGACCTGTCATTGATCAGCCATATTTGCGAGTTAGATTTGAATAATGTCTGGTACAGTGACTTCGCCAGTCACAAGTTACTGCTTAAATTTGAATTCCTCAGACTATAGAGAAACAGTTGCTATGTCAAATGGTTCATGGCAAGTTTTGTATAGCAACCTCCAGATGAGCAATCCCTGGTGCCATTGTGTCATACAATTTATTTAAAATTGTGTATGGGTGTTCGCCGTCTCTTGCGTAACTACACAAAAGCTTGTCAAGAATCATGTGATGTAGCAACTGTCTCGATATTCCGATGAATTCAAAATTTTGAAGCAAGTCATTGTACCAGACAATATTCAAATTTAGCTCGAAAATGGCTTATTGTTTGACTTCATTGGCTTATTGTTTGCCTATGCAAGAGGTCTACACAATCAGCATGAGACATTTGTAACGATAACATCATATATATATTTTTTTTGCAGCTTTTCTTGGAAAAAAACCTTTGATTTAATCCTACGTTTATTGATTTTGAACAATAGTTTGTTTTTGGTTTTGTTATTTTTCTGAATGTTCACACATCATCAAGCCAAAATTAAAATCGCACATGAAACTGCTAGTACTTCATTACCGGATTTAGGGCCGCATAATTCCAAGGAAGTTGAGAACAAATTCCTCAACTAGCCCTCCTACTGTCTGAACATTCAATATCATCCGCTGTGTTGTTGAGTGATAAACAAACTATGCCAGCCTGCAATATGATATGTGGTGAATGCATCTACACAGTACACAGTCAACCCTCCTACTGTCTGACCAATCATCCTGGTTTGATTGGCTGCATATTACAAAGTAAAAAAAGGTCTCATACTTCAAAAACTTACCTCGGCCACATACCTTGCAGGAAAAATACTGAATGTTATGAGCGTCACTGAGCGCTATATAAAAAGCTAATAGTTATTATTTCAATCATCACATCATTTTTGTGTTCACATTTTGTTGGAATGAGAGTAGCCATTTTGAATGGGTGGTCGTCATGTGACATCATGATATTGACAACACAAACTTTCTCTCATCTAATCACATCACTTATCTTCCCCCCTCCTCTCTTCCCTTGTCCTCACCTCCTGGGTTACCCCCCTCCCAGGATCATGTCCCTCAGAGTTCACCCAGTCACAAGCTCCTCGTACCTACTCTCTCTGAGGGAGGGACTAAACCAGACATTGACGACCAAGGAGCTGGTCTTAGGATCCGAAGACCAGGACGGAGACTCCAACCAGGTAAGCATTTTTTACTATACGCTGTCTGCACTTGTAATAAGTGGACAATTCCACACTAATGTTATGGACACAAAAATGTGACATGGGAGACGATCATGGGATAGTAATAACTGAGTCAAAGGTCAGTTGTTGTTATAAAGTTGTGATAAAGCACAAATTTGTACACGAATTATGAATGATCTTGTAAAAACTCCTCTTGGAAGCCAAAGAGATTCTGGACAAGTCTGTACCTGACACCCTGTCTGTTCTCCAGTCTGTTCTCCAGAGAACACAGGCACCACTAATGCCTAAAAACTCTCCGTGCAAACTGTTTGCATCGTGTCTCACTCTTTAAAAACGGTTAATAAACGATAATAAACTTGACTTTTTTTTCCCTGTCCCCTGCAGGTTCTAGTCCCACCACTCCCAGCAGTGCACCCAGTGCGCCGCTGTTCCCCAAAACAGTCAAGTCTTCAATGGTGTCTTCGGCAACCAAAGACGTCCAAGATTGGTGGAAGGAGCAGCTAAGATATGACAGCGGGTCTGAGGAAGACTGAAGTTTACCCCCCAAGGGGACAACTTTTACTTGATATATATTCACATGTGAAGGAAATCTTGTGGTAAATTTACTTTGTGTCCACCTTGAAATTTGATCAAAAAGGAAAACTGGTAAAGCAGAAACTTAAGTGTTGACAGAATCTGCGTAAATTCTGTAGCTATTTCTGCAGCTATTCTGCAGGTAGTAAGATACTTTTTGTTGTTCTGTTGTCGACTTCAATTTGTGTTCCACTTGAATTTTGATCAAAAAGACTTATGATTTAAAGCTGTAATGCAGAAACCAAGTGTCTGCAGAGTCTACATGATTTCTGCAGGTATTTCACTGATATTCTGCAGACATTCTGCAGATACCCGTTTATTATTCTTGTTGATATTATGAATACATTCTGCAGGTATCCAGACAGTTTAACAGTCAAATGACCATTCTAATCAAAAAGCCTAAAACTCGGTGTGTTTTTTTACGAGTATGTTAATTGTAAGTAAACAAAAATTGTAGACAATTTTGTCTGTGCTAGTGAAAATATCACAATACAGATTCCTGCCTGTGTAAATATTACACTCTATAAAATATACTTATCAGAAGTACTTTAAGTAATATTTAATGTGGTATATATTTAAAATAGCCTCAGTACAATTGAAAGATAACTTATTTCCTTTAGTGTTTTTAAATGTGACCTTGTGCAAGCAGTGGAGTATGTGTAGTATGGTATAGTATTATGTAAATATAATTTATTGATTTGTCTTTATATGTATGTATTGTAACATGGAATGATGTAGTGTGTCACACAAGCAAAGGGCATTGCATCCTAGAGACAACCAACTGCACTGCACGCCAACAGGAACACTTCGGCAAGCATGGGGACTCTTTCACCTTATGGAGGGCAGAGGGGTCAATTTGCATGATATATATTACACAGGGATAAAAATTTAGTACCAAATTCTAATACTGGGTAATGCATCTGAGCACAGGGGACTTTTTTTAACAGTGGTTTTCACTGTCCCACAAGAAAATTATGTGAAATTTTAAATGTGAATGTTGGTCTTCTTCTTGCCTTCGAGACTGCCTGTATTTAAATTGCCTCGTGTCACCAAACCCTTGCGTCATATTTAAAATAACTGCAACGACTACATTTATGTGTTTGTGAAAATAATGTGAGATTTTTGTTGTAAGGTTTGCTGAATTAGTTTGTGCTTCCATTTTTAATTTGATCACTTTTAAACATTCTGTTTTGGAACCATTCGATTGTTTTAATCCTATATAAATGTGGATGTATACCAGAAAACCAATCTGTGATAATTTTATTTCAAAAGGTGGTAGCGTTTTTGAGATATCGCCAACAAATCTAGAGCAGTTATGTCCACACAAGAATAATAATTGGAATTACACAATCTGAGTAAAAACACACAATAAACCTTCTATATACCTTATAATATTATTTTATTTGTGGCGTGTCAAAATTTTACAATATTTCGCTAAATAAAGCATTTATCCTAGGTTAAGTTGACTAAAAAGTCATCAGTAAAGCCTACTGCATCGATTTACAGCATAAAATCGTAACTAAAAATTAGGCCCAAATTTGATTAAAATGCTGGACTTACCCCTTATGATTTTTTCCATTTCCAACCTATTTTTCAACTATCAATATTTCGCAAAATAAAGCTTACATCCTGGGTTAAGTTGACTAAAAAGGCATCAGTAAAGCCTACTGCATCGATTTACAGCCTAAAATCAAAACTTAAAATTAGGCCAAAATTTGATAAAAATGGTGGACTTACCCCTTATGATTTTTTCCATTTCCAGCCTATATTTCGCAAAATAAAGCTTATATCCTGGGTTAAGTTGACTAAAAAGGCATCAGTAAAGCCTACTGCATCGATTTACAGCCTAAAATCAGAACTTAAAATTAGGCCCAAATTTGATAAAAATGCTGGACTTGCCCCTTATGATTTTTTCCATTTCCAACCTATTTTTCAACTATCAATATTTCGCAAAATAAAGCTTACATCCTGGGTTAAGTTGACTAAAAAGGCATCAGTAAAGCCTACTGCATCGATTTACAGCCTAAAATCAAAACTTAAAATTAGGCCAAAATTTGATAAAAATGGTGGACTTACCCCTTATGATTTTTTCCATTTCCAGCCTATATTTCGCAAAATAAAGCTTATATCCTGGGTTAAGTTGACTAAAAAGGCATCAGTAAAGCCTACTGCATCGATTTACAGCCTAAAATCAGAACTTAAAATTAGGCCCAAATTTGATAAAAATGCTGGACTTGCCCCTTATGATTTTTTCCATTTCCAACCTATTTTTCAACTATCAATATTTCGCAAAATAAAGCTTACATCCTGGGTTAAGTTGACTAAAAAGGCATCAGTAAAGCCTACTGCATCGATTTACAGCCTAAAATCAAAACTTAAAATTAGGCCAAAATTTGATAAAAATGCTGGACTTACCCCTTATGATTTTTTCCATTTTCGGTCTATTTTTCAACTATCAATATTTCGCAAAATAAAGCTTATATCCTGGGTTAAGTTGACTAAAAAGGCATCAGTAAAGCCTACTGCATCGATTTACAGCCTAAAATCAAAACTTAAAATTAGGCCAAAATTTGATTTAAATGCTGGACTTAACCCTTATGATTTTTTCCATTTCCAGCCTATTTTTCAACTATCAATATTTCGCAAAATAAAGCTTATATCCTGGGTTAAGTTGACTAAAAAGGCATCAGTAAAGCCTACTGCATCGATTTACAGCCTAAAATCAAAACTTAAAATTAGGCCAAAATTTGATAAAAATGCTGGACTTACCCCTTATGATTTTTTCCATTTTCGGTCTATTTTTCAACTATCAATATTTCGCAAAATAAAGCTTATATCCTGGGTTAAGTTGACTAAAAAGGCATCAGTAAAGCCTACTGTATCGATTTACAGCCTAAAATCAAAACTTAAAATTAGGCCAAAATTTGATTTAAATGCTGGACTTACCCCTTATGATTTTTTCCATTTTCGGCCTATTTATCAACTATCAATATTTCGCAAAATAAAGCTTATATCCTGGGTTAAGTTGACTAAAAAGGCATCAGTAAAGCCTACTGCATCGATTTACAGCCTAAAATCAAAACTTAAAATTAGGCCAAAATTTGATTTAAATGCTGGACTTACCCCTTATGATTTTTTCCATTTCCAACCTATTTTTCAACTATCAATATTTCGCAAAATAAAGCTTACATCCTGGGTTAAGTTGACTAAAAAGGCATCAGTAAAGCCTACTGCATCGATTTACAGCCTAAAATCAAAACTTAAAATTAGGCCAAAATTTGATTTAAATGCTGGACTTACCCCTTATGATTTTTTCCATTTTCGGCCTATTTATCAACTATCAATATTTCGCAAAATAAAGCTTATATCCTGGGTTAAGTTGACTAAAAAGGCATCAGTAAAGCCTACTGCATCGATTTACAGCCTAAAATCAAAACTTAAAATTAGGCCCAAATTTGATAAAAATGCTGGACTTACCTACCCCTTATGATTTTTTCCATTTCCAGCCTATTTTTCAACTATCAATATTTCGCAAAATAAAGCTTATATCCTGGGTTAAGTTGACTAAAAAGGCATCAGTAAAGCCTACTGCATCGATTTACAGCCTAAAATCAAAACTTAAAATTAGGCCCAAATTTGATAAAAATGCTGGACTTACCCCTTATGATTTTTTCCATTTTCGGCCTATTTATCAACTATCAATATTTCGCAAAATAAAGCTTATATCCTGGGTTAAGTTGACTAAAAAGGCATCAGTAAAGCCTACTGCATCGATTTACAGCCTAAAATCAAAACTTAAAATTAGGCCAAAATTTGATTTAAATGCTGGACTTACCCCTTATGATTTTTTCCATTTCCAGCCTATTTTTCAACTATCAATATTTCGCAAAATAAAGCTTATATCCTGGGTTAAGTTGACTAAAAAGGCATCAGTAAAGCCTACTGCATCGATTTACAGCCTAAAATCAAAACTTAAAATTAGGCCAAAATTTGATAAAAATGCTGGACTTACCCCTTATGATTTTTTCCATTTTCGGTCTATTTTTCAACTATCAATATTTCGCAAAATAAAGCTTATATCCTGGGTTAAGTTGACTAAAAAGGCATCAGTAAAGCCTACTGTATCGATTTACAGCCTAAAATCAAAACTTAAAATTAGGCCAAAATTTGATTTAAATGCTGGACTTACCCCTTATGATTTTTTCCATTTTCGGCCTATTTATCAACTATCAATATTTCGCAAAATAAAGCTTATATCCTGGGTTAAGTTGACTAAAAAGGCATCAGTAAAGCCTACTGCATCGATTTACAGCCTAAAATCAAAACTTAAAATTAGGCCAAAATTTGATTTAAATGCTGGACTTACCCCTTATGATTTTTTCCATTTCCAACCTATTTTTCAACTATCAATATTTCGCAAAATAAAGCTTACATCCTGGGTTAAGTTGACTAAAAAGGCATCAGTAAAGCCTACTGCATCGATTTACAGCCTAAAATCAAAACTTAAAATTAGGCCAAAATTTGATTTAAATGCTGGACTTACCCCTTATGATTTTTTCCATTTTCGGCCTATTTATCAACTATCAATATTTCGCAAAATAAAGCTTATATCCTGGGTTAAGTTGACTAAAAAGGCATCAGTAAAACTTACTGTTAAAAAAAACTATTTTACATCAAATCAACATGATCTAAACACTGTTTTCAAACAAGGGTTTGGCTTGCAATTTCCAAAAAGCTGTCTTAAAACAAGAGTGGGATCTTGCAATTGTCAATAGACTGTGCACGTTTGACCATTGGGACCACTTTCATAAAGCCTGTAAGCAAAGTTGTTTTTAATGCAATTAGTATAATTCATATTTCATAAGCTACTTTGCTGGCGGTTCTTGTAAGCAAGAGTGACGCAAAGATGCCAAGCCACTGTGAATGTGCACACCCGCTGTCAATTCTTCTTGATCGTTTATGTAATAAACCTTTGCTTACATATGTTTTTCTGCTAAAGAAATCACAACAAGCTTCCTGGTAAACAGCTTTATGAAACTGGGTCCTGATAATGTCACATGTTAATATCTCATGTAAAAGGTTTCCAAAAATGTTCCAGGCAGTTAGAACAAGCACGAGATTTAAAGGTGAGAAGAACTGCAGCTGTTGGGAGTATAATCTTTTTCGAGAAAAGATATGGCATGGATATTTTTTCAGCCCAAAACAATCATGGAACCTACAGCTCGTCTCAATCTGCAATTATGGTGAAGTGTTTTGCTCAAGGACACGAGTGTAATGACCAGGACTGGATGCCAAACTCCACCAACACCAGGGCCCATTTTGTGGAACTTCTTACAGCAGGATGATGCGTTTACGGCGTTCCATGAAGCGTGTAATTGTATGGGAACATAAGAGCAGAGTTCCATGGTAAGCAGTGACATGAAGTTGAGCCCAGAATAATGAGTCTGGTGCCTAGACCACTCGGCCATGACACTACTTTATACATTATCAGTATTGTAACATGGAATGATGTAGTGTGTCACACAAGCAAAGGGCATTGCATCCTGGAGACAACCAACTGCACTGCACGCCAACAGGAACACTTCGGCAAGCATGGGGACTCTTTCACCTTTTGGTGGGCAGAGGGGTCAATTTGCATGATATACATTATCAGTATTGTAACATGGAATGATGTAGTGTGTCACACAAGCAAAGGGCATTGCATCCTGGAGACAACCAACTGCACTGCACGCCAACAGGAACACTTTGGCAAGCATGGGGACTCTTTCACCTTATGGAGGGCAGAGGGGTCAATTTGCATGATAGGGCAGAGGGGTCAATTTGCATGATATATATTACACAGGGATACAAATTTAGTACCAAATTCTAATACTGGGTAATGCATCTGAGCACAGGGGACTTTTTTTAACAGTGGTTTTCACTGTCCCACAAGAAAATTATGTGAAATTTTAAATGTGAATGTTGGTCTTCTTCTTGCCTTCGAGACTGCCTGTATTTAAATTGCCTCGTGTCACCAAACCCTTGCGTCATATTTAAAATAACTGTAACGACTACATTTATGTGTTTGTGAAAATAATGTGAGATTTTTGTTGTAAGGTTTGCTGAATTAGTTTGTGCTTCCATTTTTAATTTGATCACTTTTAAACATTCTGTTTTGGAACCATTCGATTGTTTTAATCCTATATAAATGTGGATGTATACCAGAAAACCAATCTGTGATAATTTTATTTCAAAAGGTGGTAGCGTTTTTGAGATATCGCCAACAAATCTAGAGCAGTTATGTCCACACAAGAATAATAATTGGAATTACACAATCCGAGTAAAAACACACAATAAACCTTCTATATACCTTATAATATAATTTTATTTGTGGCGTGTCAAAATTTTACAATATTTCGCTAAATAAAGCATTTATCCTAGGTTAAGTTGACTAAAAAGGCATCAGTAAAGCCTACTGCATCGATTTACAGCCTAAAATCAAAACTTAAAATTAGGCCCAAATTTGATAAAAATGCTGGACTTACCCCTTATGATTTTTTCCATTTCCAGC
The DNA here is from genome assembly GCA_037783415.1 of Leptasterias polaris. Classification (NCBI taxonomy): domain Eukaryota; kingdom Metazoa; phylum Echinodermata; class Asteroidea; order Forcipulatida; family Asteriidae; genus Leptasterias; species Leptasterias polaris. Next base: position 2,784,463 of record JAZGTN010000073.1, on the reverse strand, counting down.
CTATTTATCAACTATCAATATTTCGCAAAATAAAGCTTATATCCTGGGTTAAGTTGACTAAAAAGGCATCAGTAAAGCCTACTGCATCGATTTACAGCCTAAAATCAAAACTTAAAATTAGGCCAAAAATTGATAAAAATGCTGGACTTACCCCTTATGATTTTTTCCATTTCCAGCCTATTTATCAACTATCAATATTTCGCAAAATAAAGCTTATATCCTGGGTTAAGTTGACTAAAAAGGCATCAGTAAAGCCTACTGCATCGATTTACAGCCTAAAAATTGTCCTTTTTGAAGGGGGGGTGGTGCACTTAAACTGGCAGTTTCTGAGTTGGACTGGCTTGAACCAGTTGTTTGCGATTCAAGTGTACGATTGTCTACATTGTACTTGCTGGAATGTCTGTATCTGTTTTTGACTGTTTGGTACTAGTGTCATCCACACTGGACGCCCTCGCCTCTTCATCTAGTTCTGACTGGCTGGAACTGGTTGCTGCTGCTACTGGTGTGGACTGGCTGGAACCGGCTACATCTGGTTTGGACAGCTTGTCAGTTTTCTTGAGGTAGCAGGCGGTCTTGTAGGGTGGATCTATCGGCGATTGCGTCGGAGGATGATAAGAGTAACCTGCACCGGGTTCAAGCTAAACACGGTAAAAAAAAAAATCAACTTACTGTTAAAAAAAACTATTTTACATCAAATCAACATGATCTAAACACTGTTTTCAAACAAGGGTTTTGCTTGCAATTTCCAAAAAGCTGTCTTAAAACAAGAGTGGGATCTTGCAATTGTCAATAGACTGTGCACATTTGACCATTGGGACCACTTTCATAAAGCCTGTAAGCAAAGTTGTTTTTAATGCAATTAGTATAATTCATATTTCATAAGCTACTTTGCTGGCGGTTCTTGTAAGCAAGAGTGACGCAAAGATGCCAAGCCACTGTGAATGTGCACACCCGCTGTCAATTCTTCTTGATCGTTTATGCAATAAACCTTTGCTTACATATGTTTTTCTGCTAAAGAAATCACAACAAGCTTCCTGGTAAACAGCTTTATGAAACTGGGTCCTGATAATGTCACATGTTTATAACTCATGTAAAAGGTTTCCAAAAATGTTCCAGGCAGTTAGAACAAGCACGAGATTTAAAGGTGAGAAGAACTGCAGCTGTTGGGAGTATAATCTTTTTCGAGAAAAGATATGGCATGGATATTTTTTCAGCCCAAAACAATCATGGAACCTACAGCTCGTCTCAATCTGCAATTATGGTGAAGTGTTTTGCTCAAGGACATGAGTGTAATGACCAGGACTGGAGGCCAAACTCCACCAACACCAGGCCCATTTTGTGGAACTTCTTACAGCAGGATGATGCGTTTACGGCGTTCCATGAAGCGTGTAATTGTATGGGAACATAAGAGCAGAGTTCCATGGTAAGCATTGACATGAAGTTGAGCACAGAATAATGAGTCTGGTGCCTAGACCACTCGGCCATGACACTACTTTATACATCAACCCTCTTACCTCTAGTGGATAGGTTTTGTCCGAGTCGTAGGCGCTGAGGTCACCACATGCTAAGAACGGAACAATAACTCTGTTGGGTCCCTCTAGACTGTTGAAATCCACATCTGGGGAAAGAAAAACAAATAATGAAACCGACTTATAAGAAGTCTGCATTCAGGTTTGCTGAGTGGTTTTCTTCCTGCCTTTCTCATATATGTGGACTCCGGTTTGAGTCCCTCTTCAGATCAGAGCTTTGCATGCGAGTTGGGGTTCCAGTCTCTGTTGCTTTGGTAACCCTCAGTTGGGGTTTCCCCCCACATCTAAAAGGCCTACGGGTGAAAGTGCAAGGGTTCTTAGATTTCAGTACCAGAAAGATAAAATTTCAACAACGAACAACAACTCAAAATAAAGCTCATCAATTATCAAAAATTTTAAAAGGCTATTTTCAAAACCTTATTTTTCTATGAAATCAAATCTTGTTAAATTATATTTTTACAAAACAAAAAAGTCATGGACCCCTTGCATATATATTCAATTCAATTCAATTCAAACTTTTATTAGTCATGTTAAAAAGTACATGAAATTCCTTTTCCTGGTGTGAAAAGTATGACGTCACAAGCCAAAACAGCGCCCTCAGTGAGGTCATTGAAGACCTATCATTGATTGAGCGTTGTGCACTCCGCTTAAACGCAAACACAATTACATTGTTTGACCTCAGCGCTGGCAGCCTATAAGGTGTCTATTTCTCTGTCATTTTATTGATGGCCTACATCCAGGAATGTTACGGTATTTAGTAAGATGAAGAAAAAAATGTTTACATAGTTGCAGTTAAATTGTTATAACTTACTATAACGTTGATCAAGTAGTGGATTAGACATGTTGGGTTTGTAGCCAGCCGGCGGGGCATAGTCCTGGCAAACAATAAATGCTTCTGCAAAGACAAATTATAATAGTTAAGTTAAATTTACAATAAGTACAATTTTGTACACAAAACTTTATTTTTCATTTATTAATTCTGGTTGTGAAGCCAAGGATTCCCAGAAAAGTGAAGCTAATCACAATACAAGTCAAGTATCCCCATGGAGAGAAGACAAGGAAGGAAGTGTCAGTTTTAGATGTGGGAGGAAAACTCCAGAGAATTATTCCAGGGAAAACCCACGCAAATCAGGAAGGGACTGAAACCCAATCCACACAGTGCCCCCAGCGGGATTCGAACCTGAATCCTAGAGTTGGAAAGAGAGCAAAGAAACCGCTGCGCCATACCCTACTGCGACACAGTAAGACCAGTCCTTCAACTTTGAACTGACCTTCAAAATTGAAAATTCATAAACCACAAGGGAAACTGATCGTATTTAAATAAATTTTGGTTCGTACAACAAAAATTGACAAGAGTGGGAACCTGCAACCTCAGAATTAGCGTGCCAGCACTCCACTTTAATACCAAGCCCTCTAGCCCTGATCTTCTAACATTAGGGCTAGATGGCTCAGTTGGTAGAGCGCCAGGACCATAAGAAGGTCACGGGTTCAAATCCCTCTTCCCTCAGCCCCAGGAGTAGGTGGCAACGTGCCCCTAGTGACAGTTGATTTGGGTCGATAGCCCAAATCAGTTAAGTGTAGCCCTCACCTTGAAGTAGCGGTCCGACCTTGGGATGATAGGCAATATCTCATTAAAATATCAATAACTTTGGCACTAAACTATTACATTCCCACAGATTTAGAAATATGCTCCCCCCCCTCTTAAATTGAATAACACAACCACCAGAATACTCCGAAAAAGTTCCACGTCTACGCGAGTTGTACCTTAGTGCAAAACTGATAGATACATGAAGTCTACAATTCCTGTTTGAACTAAGCTTTTGTAATTCTTAATTGTTTACAATATAGGTGCAAGTGAGTACTTTGTTGTAATTCTATGCTTCTACTCTTTTTAACTGGTATGTAACAATTTTTAATTCTTGTAAAGTGTAAAGGTGTTTATTTCAGCTGCTCTTTTGTGGCTGCCTACCTTGTGTTTTAATATGAATAAACTAGAATGATAATAATAACAAGGACTCTATCTGTTGGAAAATGAGTGGATCACAAAACTTAATTTAGCCTTGCAGTACCTCTTTCAGATGAGGAGTGGGAAAGGTCAAGAAGGGTCACACAGGGAGACGATGTTTCTTACCTATACTTGAGTTTCTGCTACTTCTCGGCTTGGCGACCGTCACATTTGGGAAGAAGATCTTGAGTTGTGAGTACAGGAGTGTGACGTCTTTACCACGAAATATCTAAGAGGTTAAAGACAGATAATGCAATTAGGGTGCAGAGGTGTAGCTAGGGGTGGGAGACAGAGGGGGATGTTACACACCCTGGGTGCTGCCTTGGTGGGTTGGGTGTGTAAAATTGGCGAAGGTTTTTTCATTTTATTTTTTGTCAGCGGCAGGTGGCGAGGTGTGACTCAAATCATTCTGGTGATAATGAGACTCATTTTACAATGAATCTTAGTGCACGGTGGAGATACAATCTAGCAAGGTTTGTAGTAACACCATGTACATGAGTAGGATTTGAAACTGTGCATGGTGGAGATACAATCTAGTAAGGTTTGCAGTAACACCATGTACATGAGTAGGATTTGAAACTGTGCATGGTGGAGATACAATCTAGTAAGGTTTGCAGTAACACCATGTACATGAGTAGGATTTGAAACTGTGCATGGTGGAGATACAATCTAGCAAGGTTTGTAGTAACACCATGTACATGAGTAGGATTTGAAACTGTGCATGGTGGAGATACAATCTAGTAAGGTTTGTAGTAACACCATGTACATGAGTAGGATTTGAAACTGCATGGTGGAGATACAATCTAGTAAGGTTTGTAGTAATACCATGTACATGAGTAGGATTTGAAACTATGCATGGTGGAGATACAATCTAGTAAGGTTTGTAGTAACACCATGTACATGAGTAGGATTTGAAACTTTGCATGGTGGAGATACAATCTAGTAAGGTTTGTAGTAACACCATGTACATGAGTAGCATTTGAAACTTTGCATGGTGGAGATACAATCTAGTAAGGTTTGCAGTAACACCATGTACATGAGTAGGATTTGAAACTGTGCATGGTGGAGATGCAATCTATTTAAGGTTCGCAAAAACACTGTGCATATTAAAACGATCTCTCTTTGAGTTGTGTTAGCGTTATTCTACACCCACATGATCCAGTTCCAGCTTTCCTGCCTTGGTGGAACAACCACACCTACAGTACTTAAACAGCCTGCATTATCAGAGTCAAGCTTACTCCTGAAGACCATCAGAGCATACCGATCGAAACATCAAGTTGTTACATCAACAGTTCTTTGCAGAACCAACACAGCTCATAGAGATATTATTTTCATGTACACAGTGTTACAGCAAACCTAACTAGAGGTCTCAATAGATTACAATTCTGCTCGTAAAAAGTAAAACTACAAACGTACCTTTGCAACAAAAGTTCCTCCGGTCTTTAGGACATGAGTGGTGATATTAAGCGCCTGTTTAATAGAGAGAAAAGAAAAGTCACAAACCAACCTGGTTTTCTATTTCACAATAAATCCCCCAAAATTGGCAAAGTGAAACAACTTTAAGTGTCTGACTGGCTGGATATGCAGACACCATGAGGTGATAAGATTTTTCAGCTTCTTTTGTGGTTTGTTACTTGATACTTGAAATAAAAAGTTGCATCCCCTTTATAAAGTGATCCCCTAGTGGCTGCCGCTTCCCAGGTTGTATCGTAAACTTGGGTGCGATCCCTGGCTGTACGGTAGTTACAGGTTGAATGGCTTCTGACTGGCACCCCCGAACAAAGACATTGACAAAACTGGGAGACTGCCAACATAAGGGCTAGATGGCTCAGTTGAAAGGAGGTCGCAGGTTCATATTCAGATTCTAGTCAATTTGTCTTTGTTGAACTCAAATTTAATAAAAATTTACCCAGCGAGTTTCCCTTTTGGTTTATTACTTAAGATTTTGAAGAGGTGAACACCTGGACCAATATTATCATACTTAACGGAATACCACAACACCAACGAAAAGCGTATTTCAAGAATTAAAGACTTTTATTTATATGATGGGAGCATTTTCAAGGGCCCCAAGACCGGCCTTGCACTTTAAGGAGGCATTTGCGTCAACGCCCCTGGTCACTGCCTAAGTGTCGCTTAAATCCACCCAGACTTTCCACTGTGTAGCATGCACAGGCACCTGCCATGATACCCTTTGTTTCACCCGTACAAAGAGCGACCACAGGTTCTGGAAAACTTGCCTCAAAAAATACTTTTCCGGGGTTAATTGTGTGACCCTTGATTCCACACCTTTGTCCTGTTATTATACATATGTGGCATACAAGAATGGACAGGCTGCCACCATTGTTCGTCATATTCAACTCAATGGGAGGTAAGTCCAAGCACTCCGAGATTTCAGCATACTATGGCAGATTTTCGGCCATGGCTCACGACCGAGGTTCTGCGAATCACTGTGAGTGCCTACTCAGTTTTCTGACGCGACAACATGAAATCACAGAACTATCTATGGGAACCTTTGTTGTCTTTCCCTTGTTAAGTCAGAGTTTCAATGTGGCAAAGACACTTTCAAAGGAGCTCCAAAATGTTCCAAAAAATAATACCATGGGTGGGCACAACATTTTTTAGAAAATACCAACATGAAGTGGTTAAGAAGTAAACGATTGAAAAGTCAAAGGAAAACCCTTACAGCAAGAAGGAGCTGGGCTTGTATATATTCATCGATGTCATGAAGTCCTGTCACGTCTGGAGCCCCGTCACACACTACTAAGTCAGCCTGCTCTCCTTCAAACTGACTAATGATCTCATTAGCTGTTGACTCCTGGTGATAAAAGAACAACAAATAACATTGTTTACAAAATGTTTCTTCAAAATCTAAACGGGTTTCTTTAAAAAAACAGCTTTGGTGCTTTGTCTTATAACCCTGAAAGGCAAAGTATACCTTTGGTTTTTGGAACCGCTCGATTGTTTTAATCCTATAAATGTAGATATATACAACAAAACAAACCTGTGAAAATTTCACTTCAAAAGGTTGTCGCGTTTTTGAGATGTCGCCGAAAAAAATGGAGCGAAATATGTCCACACAGGAAGAATAATCCCAAATAGGAATACACAGTCTGAGAAACATCTTTGACAGAAATGCTTCTCAGATTCAAATTTTGGGGCATAAAACCTGATATCTTTTTACATAACCACGTTAATTCGAAGTGAAATGATTCTCAAACTGCTTTATACTATCAAACGCTGCTGTACTTCTAACCAAGGAAGTTTTTATTGCAAACGTATACTTTTCCTGGCCATGTCAGACAGGGTAATTTTTACAGGCAACTTGGGGGCAACGAATTAAGCTGCATGCCAAAAAGGAACACTTTGGTAGAACAACCAGACATTTTTCTAACACACTATCTTACTGTCCCCCACAAATTATGTGGAGATTAACATGTGAATGTTTTTTCTTCTTGGAGATTGCCTGGAACTGGTTGCTTTTAAGTTGCCGAGCGTGTTATGTCTCATAGGATCTTTCTTTAAAAGGCACTGGACACGTTTGGTAATTGTCAAAGACCAGTATTCTCACTTGGTGTATCCCAACATATGCATAAAATAACAAATCTGTGAAAATTTGGGCTCAATTGGTCATCGAAGTTGCAAGAAAATAATGAAAGAAAAAACACCCTTGTTGCACAAATTTATGTGCTTTCAGATGCCTGAAAAAGGCTTCGGGCCTGAAGTCTTTTTCAGATTCAAATATTTTAGTGAGAAATTACCTCTTTCTCAAAAACTACAATACTTCAGAGGGAGTCGTTTCTCACAATGTTTTATACTATCAACAGCTCTCCGTTGCTCGTTACCAAGTAAGTTTTTATGCTAATATATATTTGGAGTAATTACCAAACGTGTCCAGTGCCTTTAAAATGGACAATTTTGCACTCATGTTGCACGAACATTACTGAAACACCAGAGCTTGAGTCCAGGACGCTTGACCCCTCAGCCACGACACACCATAGAAAAGCATATTACTAAATCTCACCTTCGTTATATCACCCTGCAGTTGAATGACCCCTGGTAGAGGTGCCATAGCCTGAAGGTCAACTGCTACAATCTTGACCTTTGCCTTGTCGGCGTCACTCTGTCTGCAAAAGTTTAAAAACAAAAAAAACAATCATATTCTCAGTAATGATCAGCATGCATCCATTGATATCTTCATAATTATGATGTTGGTCTCCCTCAAACAAAAAATTGTGGATCTATCTTGCTGGTCTCAACTTTACAAAGAGCCAAGAATAAAAAAAGGATTCCCTTCGGAAGTCCAATTATCATTATTATTACTATCATTATTAAGCATATTTCTTCTGGTAATAAAACCAAAGATGCCTCAAAACTGAACTTAATCACAGTAGCTCACAAGCTTGAGGAAACCTGTAAACAAGGGTGCTTGCTATGTGAACCAGAAACACCGGGGTTAACCCCTACTCTTCCACACCAAGTATTCTGGGTTCCTTCACACGCACTACCAATCCTAGTACAGAGTATCTACAGATTAATGTCCTATCCGAAGGACAAAGCAATTGTGGCCGAGCATCTCGCTCAAGAACGCAAGTGCCACGACCGGGACTCAAACCCACACTCTGCAGATCAGAAACACCAGAGCTTGAGTCTGGTGCTCTTAACCGCTTTGTCACGTGTCAAGGCATGTCCAATCACGGCTTGCTTAGTTTACGAAAAGAAAATGAGTTACTTGGCCGATGGTTTCTTGGCTCATGTTCCGAGCCAAGCAGAATATCTCTATTTACAAAACACGTTTGAAAAACTATGGTAGTCAATTAAAGACTCCTACACATAGCTACCTTCTCCACAAAGTAACAGACAACAAACTGAGATATAAAACAAACACTCAAAAGTACACAAACAAGATGCAAATTACCTGAGTTTTCTACTAAGGACCTGACTCCAGCTACCAGGAGCTGCACACAGATCCACTGCTTTGCTGACACCTGTAATAATGAAGATAATAAGAATCAATTATAAGCCCTCCTGAAGCTGACCAGAGCACACTATATGAATAATAATCATAGTAATAATAATAATGGACATTTATAAAGTGCAACTATGTGCAAATTTTGACACTCATGGATCAAGACCGTAATAATTTAACCGGTCATTGGGCCATAAACCATCCCAGCTCTCCAGTCTTTGCTCCCAAGTTTGTAGCGCATCAAGCTAGAACTACCTCTGCTCTCACAGGTACCCATTTACTCCTGAGCGACGAGAAAGTCAAGTGCCTTGCGCGAGGACACAAGTGTCATGACCGGGATTCAAACCCAAACCCACACCCAGATGACTTAGGCACCAGAACTTGAGTCGGGTGCACTAGACCACTCAGCCACTCAGCCATGGCACTAGTCAAAACATTTTTAGGGCAATTTTTTTTTTAGGTTTGAATTTTTCAACCAGTTCACTTTAGAACTAAAATAAAATGCAAAACTCTTATTCTACAAGTTCCTTGTGTCCTTGAGGAAGACAGTAGACACTAAACTACTATTGCTTCTCATCAAACAGAGGTACATGTAAATGGGTACCTGTGAGAAGTGGTTCTTGGCATTGCTTTAGCTCGGTGCGCTACATACTTGGCAGCACAGACTGTTTACTCCCAAGGGAGCTGAAATGGTGTCAGGAATGAAATAAATGGCCCAGTGACCATTGGAAGCACAAAGATTATTCTTTGATATTGCGCTCTACAAAAGCCAATTTTATTAATACTATTACGGGAAAAGGGTTGTTAATCCCAAAGCGAACCGATTAAAGCCAGGTGTGCCCCATAGTGCTATGTTATTAATTATTTGTCGGTATTATTATCATAACTATTACTTACCTTTAAAAATGTTGAATTCCTCGTTGATCTGAAGCAGTTTGAAAGCGCTACGAGCTCGCCAGCCTTCTTCCTTCGCCAATCGATAATAGATGTCTCGCTTGTCTTTTGAAGAGCGTCCCATGATGATCTCATCAATTCACATCGACCAGTTAATCTGTTTATAAAGTTACAGAGGAAAATAACTTGAGAACCACTCGTGTGCTTTCTTATGGGGGCTACAGTACAGTCGGTACACAGCACAGCATGGATAAGTTCATCCCATCGAAAATGACTTTGTCAAAGTGGACGTTACCATGGATATCAAAAGGTGAATCTGCAGAAGAAACACTTATAAAATACAGAAAGGCTAGACAGCATGAGACATCAAGTGTGCGTTTCCGCGGTCGTAACCAATAACTGTATTGGTTGAATTGGCCATTGCTTTTCATTGGCCAAAGACCGAAACAGTTATTGGTTACAGCTGCGAAAAACGCACCCCTGCAAGGGAAGCCTTCAAGAAACATCGCAGAATGACTGACAGGAAAATTAGGAATGCTATAAAGCAAGAATACATTCATGACATGATGGGTAGTAGTCATGAGACTACATGTAACAACACCAAGATGTTTTTGAGTTTTGTTAAGGCCAAAAGACCTAATATTTAACAGCTGCACACCCTGACCTTAGCTATACAGCAATCCTTCACCGATCTTGAACTCTTGGTGGCAGCAGATACCGCCATTATTGCGGTGGTACCTGGGTGGTACTGCGCTGCCTAGCGACGGGTTTAAGCGATTTGCAAAGTAAGTCCAATAACCCGTGACTGATCAAATGATCGCCGTGTAGCCCAAACCTTATACCAGTCGCTAGGCAGCGCAGTACCACCCAGGTACCACCGCAGTAATGGAGGCATGTCTGCTGCCACCAAGAGTTCAAGATCGGTGAAGGATTGCTGTATAGTCAAAAGCCACCTTGCTACAAAAGCCATTTCTAAGGAAGCATAGTTTGGGTGCTTCTTGTTTCCATTTTCCCATTTTTAATCGGTGCTTACTTAGTTTCTTAATTAGTTTCTTATCTTCTCTTGATTTGTTTTCTATGATTCACCTTAGAAGCTGGGCTAGATCCGTCTGTTTTTTGTTTTTCATTTTCTTTTTGGTGTTTTGTTTTTTGTTTTTTTGTTCTCTGTTAGGAACCCAATGGAAATAAGTCTAGTTATTTACGTTTTGGGGTCTATCCTTTGATAATTTTGTAATTTTTTATTTTTTTTTCTTGTTTTCTATTTTGGTTTATTTTAGTTCATTGTTTTAACCTCCTGCTATGTATTTTTGCCACTGTGTTCTTCCCGTATTTTATCTGAATAAATTCAATCATTCAATCAATCAATCAACCATGTACAGCGACAGCCCTTGGTGATTGTACGTGTATTATAGATACCTACAGATACTCCTAGAACTATGAGGTTCGATCCACTATCGTCTCCACGAACCTCATATCATAGAGTGACATGTACAAAATCCTATTCGAAACTTTTTCTCCTTCACGTTTCTGCACCTACAGTTATTTTCCCTAACCGGATCTGGCCAAAATTAGGCTCTATGTGTTCTTTGTTTTCACAGTGAGCTCGGCGTGGGTCTAGAAAATCCACTCCGCAAAAAAAAAGTTGCAAAAAATGATAAATTCTCACCGTTTTCAGAATATTCGCCTTCCGTTAACAAAATGGCCTACAGATAGTGAGATACAGCACAACACCAGGACACAGGAGTTCAGAGCTATAGTATTAAGAGACGAGAATTAAGAGACGATCATACTTTCTTTACACTGTATTTTCTCTGGTTAACGGAGATCCTGAGTGAGCGACGACTATAGAAAAGCACTTGCAACAATTTGTATCGACTATCGGTCTGCTCTTAATTTTTATAAAGGAGACTTCTTTAATATCCAACTATGTGCTGATGCCTAGCTCGTAGGTGGTTGAGAGGCGAGTCTAAGAGAAGACATAAGGGAAAGTCATAGGAGTAGTCGAAGCCCAGAGTATATGTTGAGGAGATGTTTTATAGGATTTTGGTGGTGGGGGAACTCTTGATTTAGAAATGTCACACAGAAATAACATAAGATTGGTTAGTTGCGATAATCGAAACCCTCCCCTCCCGACGGGCTTTAAGATTGGTGACATCATTTCCTAGAATAAAATTCCAAATTGAATGAGTGGTCAGAGGAGTTAAATGGTCAGTGCTGGGGGCCTTGGGGTCATACTAGCCTAGGAATGTGGGAGGTGTGTGTTGAATGACAGAGGATAGCGGCCATTCGTGAGATGTACACAACTATGGGGGAATCCTAAACTAAGGCTAAAGAGTAAAGTTAGTGGGAAATCTTCCTTACATTTACAAATTATACATGAACCATCGTACTCGTCCTATATATCCTCCCCTGTCCGGTTTTCGATGTAGTATGCCTTTTTCTTTGAATTGAAAAAAAATAAAAATATTCCATAATCAACTGATGCCCTAATTACCTTCCTTTGTTTATAAGAAATATGCAAACATATATTAAAACGTGATGGACATTGAAACTTTCACACCACGCACCGATCTTCGATGACTTCAATAGCGTCCCATTTGTTTTGAGTTTGACCTGTTTTCGATGCAAACAAGAAAGTATGGTGTCCGGGTGAAGCCATACATGGAAGAAACATCTGCAGTGACTACAAGTAGTGTTCTGTGAGACTTAGTGTATGACTCTATAGCCAGCAGTTTTCTTCATTTTATTCAACATATTTTTTATTTAGTTTTAAAAATAACCATGGTATTTTTCAAAAACTAAAAAAAAAAAAAAAAAAAAAAAAAAGTAAATAATTCTTGGCTTTGAAATCTTATTTTTATTTAGTTTTGTGTCTTTTTATGTTTCTTAACATTTATAATAAAGCATATAAATAAACAGTGATAATCGAATCACAAAGCTGATGTTTAAATTTTAATATTAATAACAAAAATGATAGTGTTACAAAAAAAAATTATCCAGACTATTAGAAAATGATATAAGGCACGTGGCTTCTTTAAGCGTCTGTATTTTTCCCTCAGAATGCTCAGCAGAATGTTCAGTCACATGATTTGATCATCGTGATGAAACTTTTTCGGTGGGAATTTTTTTTTTTATGGCCCCGACTGTATTGTAACAAGAATTTGTCCACAGATTCTTCTCAGCAGAACACAACAAAAACACACAGCAGGATACAGTTTTCTCGGTCAATTCTTTACTGGTTTATTCAACACGTCTCTACTCCAAGACTCACATGACAAGAAGAACGTTTAGGCTACGTCTTCCCAACGAGACGGGTGTCCCAGCCGTTCAGCGAGGGGCCCGCTGCGACACAGCTCTAACAACGGTGCCGTGTCACAGCGCCCTCCAGGAGGCCGCTCGGTAACACGGCTCCCACCGGGCCCGTGTCACAGCGCCCTCCCATCATCGGCCGACTCCACCACGGAGTCGTGCTGGCGCCCTCTTGCTGAACGGTCTGGGCCAACGCTACACTGCCCCCTCCAAGAACACTGCTTGTCCCCAAGCAGGCAGCGAACTCCCGTCCCGGTGGGAACACGCAACCTGTACAGAAACGACAAACAAAAAAAGAAAGAGCAACAACAAAAAAACAATGGCTGGCAAGTCTGTCCCAAGGTCCGGGCGTCCCTGGCGGTGGCTGTCGCTGGGTCTCCGTCTGTTCCCACCCCCGTGTGCTCCATCCTCCACTCGTTCCGCAGGTGTTCACACAGGGGTGTGGATGCGTCCCGGCGATGGTGATGCGGTTCGGACTGGACGGCGGCGTCCTGGAATGACTGGTGGGCCACGAGGGTGCCGTCCACTGGCAGCGTCCATTCGGAGCCATCAGGCATGGTGATGCAAGCGCCCGCTGGAATCCTATTTCGCAGCCCCAAACCCAAGGGCAACGCCGGTGGTGGACAGGTGGGGGCCTCCTTCCCGGTCTGGGACGCCTCATCCCTCTGATGTGACATCCCCCGTTGTCGGCCGGTCCAGCGGTGCCCCGAGGGCTCCAGAGGCCCCTGCTTCCGGTGGGAGCCTGGTGACGGAGACTTCTCCGTGTGGGTCTGGTCTCCGTGGGGGGCCTCTCGGTCGAGGACGGGCGGGGGTGGTGCCCGTTCCCTCTTCTTGCTCTCCCGGCGTCCTGGGGCAGGCGGTGTCTGCGTACCAGGTGCTGCGGAAGGTCGCTCCTGGGTGGCCTGTCGTCTCTCTCGGGAAGGGGGTCTCCGGTGGGCGTCCTCCGGCTGGGGCTTCGAAGCGTCGGAGGGGGGTTCCGAACGGTCCCCAACCCTTCCCTGCTCCATGCCGTCCACCTCCATCTCCGTGTCACTGGCGTGAACTTCCAACTTGTCCTCCACCAGGGCCGTCGCCACGAAACCCGGCTTCAGCAGGCAATATCGTAGGTGGCGCTGCCGCATGTCATCCCTGTAAAAGTCCCTCCCGCATCCGAACGGGCACGTGAAGGGCCTAAAAGGGTGTGTGACCGGACAGGAGGTTTTGAGGTGTCGTTTCAGGTTCCCGGTCCGGTTGAAATATTTCCCACACTGTCTACACTCCGCCCCCTCCATCCTGGGGGGGAGAGAAACAGAGAAAAGGTCTGTGTTAGTAACAGGAGGGCAATATCTGCTGGGCTTGATCACCCTACGCCTGCACCGTGTCGTTCGACTAGGAATGGTGTCTGGCTCCCCGGCTGCTGGCCGTGGTTGCCCACCCCCTCCATTACTGGTTCGTCCTGCTCCTTTCTCCTTCTGCACACTTCCCCTTTCTCCTGTTCTCGAGGATGTAGTTGCCTCGCCTAGGTAGGGCTTCAGCCGATTATACCACACCGGCCGCCCTGGACCGTAGCGAGCCCCGGTCACGTGTCTGTCATACTGGCGTCGCTGGTGCGAGGGGCCTCCGCCGGTTGATTGCTGTGTCGACTTAGGTTCGTTCGGCACCTGTCGCTTGTTATAAAATCTCCGCTTCTTGAGCGGGCAGTCCCGTCGGATATGGCCAAACTCATGGCACCCGAAACATTCCACCATCGGGCGATCGAAAACTCGGTGCGGGGCACCTGTGTTCACTCCATTAGCCCCCGGCTGTGGTTGTGCTACTGACCGGACATATTTAGCCTCTTGCCTGATTCTCTTGTTCTGCTCCTGAGATTCCAGGAACGCCTCCATCTCGGTGGCGAGGGTGATGGCTTCGGTCAAGGTCGTCGCCGCCCTCGAGAACACGTAGCATTGCAATTGCTCGTCTCCCAATGCATTTCTAAAAGCCTCCACGGCCAAATCCTCTCGAGCCCGGACTGACAGTTTCGGGTAGCTCTTGGCGACCAACCGCCGAATAGACTGTCCCAGGCTGCTTATTGACTCACCGCTACCTCGGTGACGCATTGACAGCTGCGCCCGATGCAGTGGTATTTGGGCCGTGACTCCGAATCGCTTCTCGAAGTACTCCAGGATGCGAGGATACTCCTTACGTGCCGCCGGCTCCATGTCAGCCAAGGCTTCTTGTGCCGGGCCCTTCATATGGGAGGCCAGAAACAGTGCCTTCTCGGCCTCCCCCCACTGGTTGACGGTCGCGACGCTCTCGAAGTGGACTAGATAGTCGGACCAGGAGGATCCGCCGTCAAACTTATTCGGAAGCATCATGGGTCTCCGACTCCCTGAGGGGGGGCCCGACTCCTCCCGTTCTGCGGAGGGCACCACCCCGCCCGCAGCTGTAGTCACTGGTGGTGCGTCAACAAGCCCGGCGTGCTGAGGGCTGGTTGTGGTGGCGTACTTTGCCTCCACGCCATGGTCCACCCGCTTCGGTAGTGTGGTGCAGAGCTGGGCCGTGGGCTCCGCTCCATAGACTTGTGCAGTGCGGAGCTGACTCACAAGCTCCGCTCCATTGACTTGTGCAGTGCGGAGCTGACTCACCGGCTCCGCTCCATAGGTTTGTACAGTGCGGAGCTGATTCACAGGCTCCACTCCATAGGTTTGTACAGTGCGGAGCTGGGCCATGGGCTCCGCTCCATAGGGTTGTGCAGTGCGGAGCTGATTCATCACAAGCTCCGCTCCATAGGTTTGTACAGTGCGGAGCTGAGCCGTTGGCTCCGCTCCATAGGGTTGTGCAGTGCGGAGCTGATTCACCAGCTCCGCTCCATAGGGTTGTGTAGTGCGGAGCTGAGCCGTGGGCTCCGCTCCATTGGTTTGTACAGTGCGGAGCTGATTGACAAGCTCCGCTCCATAGGGTTGTGTAGTGCGGAGCTGAGCCGTGGGCTCCGCTCCATTGGTTTGTGCAGTGCGGAGCTGATTGACAGGCTCCGCACAATAGGGTTGTATAGTGCGGAGCTGATTGACAGGCTCCGCACAATAGGGTTGTGCAGTGCGGAGCTGAGCCGTGGGCTCCGCTCCATTGGTTTGTGCAGTGCGGAGCTGATTGACAGGCTCCGCACAATAGGGTTGTGTAGTGCGGAGCTGATTGACAGGCTCCGCACAATAGGTTTGTACAGTGCGGAGCTGATTGACAGGCTCCGCTCCATAGGTTTGTACAGTGCGGAGCTGGGCCGTGGGCTCCGCTCCATAGGTTTGTACAGTGCGGAGCTGATTGACCGGCTCCGCACAATAGAATTGTGCAGTGCGGAGCTGAGCCGTGGGCTCCGCTCCATTGGTTTGTGCGGTGCGGAGCTGATTGACAGGCTCCGCACAATGGGGTTGTGCAGTGCGGAGCTGATTGACAAGCTCCGCTCCATAGGGTTGTGTAGTGCGGAGCTGAGCCGTGGGCTCTGCTCCATTGGTTTGTGCGGTGCGGAGCTGACTCACAGGCTCTCTAATGTTCCCCGCCGAATACCACGGGGAGGAGAAGGTCGGTTCCGTGTGGGACCGCCTCAACACCTCCCTGGTCTCTGGGTCATGCTGCGGAGAGGCACAGAACTGCTTCCTCGGAACCCGCTCCGATCCTTCCCCCCTCACGTCGGTGCTCTGTGGAGAGAGCCGGAACGATTCCGTGAGGGATCGCCCCGACCCCTCCGGCCCCCTTGTGTCGGTGCTCTGTTGAGAGAGCCGGAACGATTCCGTGAGGGATCGCCCCGACCCCTCCGCCCACTCCGTGCCGGTACGCTGCGGAGAGAGCCGGAACGATTCCGTGTGGAACCGCTCCGACACCCCCGCGCCCACCTGACCCGAAGCGGACGTGACTCTCCTGTCCTTAAGAACCCGTGGCTGATCCCCCTCATCACAACTGTTACTCCCACCGGCTTCTCCCAGCCCTAGGACTGATGATATCTCATCTACTGTAAACCAAAATGGCCCATTCATTGTCTGAGTCTGGCTCGGCGTGTCCTCAGCATGTGCCGAGTCTGACGCCATACTACCCAAACACACGTGAAAACCCAACAGAGAAAACAATCTTTTTACCTGATTCCAGTGTCTTGATAGTGCCCTGCCGTCCCGTCGCTGCCACCAATGTAACAAGAATTTGTCCACAGATTCTTCTCAGCAGAACACAACAAAAACACACAGCAGGATACAGTTTTCTCGGTCAATTCTTTACTGGTTTATTCAACACGTCTCTACTCCAAGACTCACATGACAAGAAGAACGTTTAGGCTACGTCTTCCCAACGAGACGGGTGTCCCAGCCGTTCAGCGAGGGGCCCGCTGCGACACAGCTCTAACAACGGTGCCGTGTCACAGCGCCCTCCAGGAGGCCGCTCGGTAACACGGCTCCCACCGGGCCCGTGTCACAGCGCCCTCCCATCATCGGCCGACTCCACCACGGAGTCGTGCTGGCGCCCTCTTGCTGAACGGTCTGGGCCAACGCTACAGTATGACATATTTTTGTACCTTGCAGAAATGCCTAAAATACCACAACTCTTTGCATTTACAAGTGCAACTAACCAGTGGAGCCTTACATGTTTCTAAGTTTTGGTCAAATGAGAGGAGACTCTTTGCTTGGCAAGTCAAACCACAAAAATTGTATCTAGGGACTGTTTACATCGCGCACAGAGAGGTAAAAGATTTGCCTCGATTTCAGGGACGCCCTGAATACAGGGCGTCCTACAGTACATTGTATGATTGTTTTAATGTCTGTCAATGGTCAACGGACGGAGACCTAAGTGTGCCTTTGAAAGCTAAGCTCTGATGCAATGTTTACGTTTCCAGAACTTTGCTGAATAAAGTCGTACTTTGAGTAAATTGTGAAAAATAAACACTTAAACTTACCTCTATTATTTCTATACCTCCCAAAGTCCCAGGGGCAGTCGTGGGTCCGTGTGTTGTGTACTGTGTATCTCAATTTGGAATAGCGCCACCAATTGTGCTCATCGGGTAAGGTTTCGTCCAATTATTATTATAGAGCCGCCGGTGTAGGCCTACCCAATAAAATAGACTCCTAAATGTAAAATTCTAAATTATTTAGATAAAAAGTACTTAGAAGTCTTACATCTTTTCACTGTAAAAGAGAAACTATCCATTGGCTGTTGAACTTTAATAATATGTTCAATTTGATATGGGGAGTCCCTCGGGGCCTGTCGAGTTTTAACGGCCACGCTGGCCCCTTACCGGCTACCATTATAGCTCCCTTATGCTTGGCGTTTGACTCATAGCATGTCCTCCCCTCTGTCTCGATTTCTAGCCACGGGGGCCCTGTCAAAACAAGGCAGTCTCAATCACACTGCTGCCACAGTCAGCATAAGAAGTCAAATAAAATGGACACATTGTAAAAAGTTTTCCCAATATTGTTGTTGACTTCCAATTTGAGGTATTTTAGATTTTTTTCTAAAATGATGTTCCATTGATGCTCCAGTATCATAATTGTATATAACCATGGTTAGGCTAATAGACAACCAATTAAGTGCAACACCCCAGAAAATAAAATAAAATTGCGAATATTTGTACACAGAGCTGTCACCGAGAGCAATAACAAACAAAGACGGTCAAATCACCCACAGAATAATACTGCATGTGCACAAGTTTAGGAAAGCCCGTGTCATGTGACCCGTCTCTCTTAGTATTAGTTTCGTTTCTGTGACGAATTTGTAGGCGAGGCGAGAGGCCAAAGATTATGGCTACTATAGCCCTACCACCAGAAATGTTACCAGCTGGGGATGCGTTTCAACACCAGCGAGAAATATCCGGCCAAAAAATTGTTAGAAATAAATTATGCGCTAAGTTTGAGAATAAATCTTAAACTAGGCATGCTAGAAAGACGCAATTTGTAACTAACTGTGCCCTAGGTATTCCTGCTTCCGAAAAACAGACTTTTAGGGCCACTAATTTGAGCCATCTTCAGTAAGGAAATTACCATTGGGGATACTGCGAATGCTCCTCAAAAGCATCTCAAATGAGATTTTTGTACACAGAGCTATCACCGAGAGTTACAACAAACAAAAACGGTCAAATCACCCTCAAAATACTAGATGGGCACAAGTTTTATACCCTTGGAAAGTAACGTCATGTCATGGTCTCTCTCATCGAGTTAGTTTCGTTTCTGTGACGAATTTCAGGCGAAGCGAGTGGCCAAAGAGTAAGGCTACTACCACCAGAAATTATTTTTACCAACTGGGGCTGCGTATTAAAATATCCATGGTCAGGTGGTATTTGAACCGCTTTACATAATCAAGGCTTTGTTACATCAAAGAGCGGGGGTTGAAGGTCAGGATATGAATATATTATATTCAGTGTCTTGGTTCAGTTTTAAAAGATTAGTGCAACAAAAACTACATGTGAGTTTTAATCATAAAATGCAGGCCTACTTATAGGTGACTGTGTTCTTTCAAACAAACATTATAATGTACAATAGCTGCTGTTGGAAGCCTACGTACTGTAGTTTATTAGTAGCCATCATAATTTATAAAACATTCAACAATTCTCTTGTAAACCCCTTCTTGTGAGATAAAGGGCTTCATTTAGAAGTTTAAAAAAAATATTCGGTTAACCTTTAAATGGCTCATTGCAGTGTTTTATTTTTCAGTAAATATTCTACAAAATGAATGTACTCTTTGTTTTATGGCAATACCTTCGGCGTCCAAATTTATTTTGTCAGAAAATAGAAATTATTTTCTGTATAAAGAGAAACCTGTGAGGGCAGAGATGGTTCTTGTGATTGATTTAGCTTAGTAGCGCATATATTGCAGCACTGGCTGTATACTCCCCAGGGAGCTGAGATGGTTTAAGGAATGAAATAAATGGCCCAGTGACCAGGGGTAATAATGTTAAGAAGCGCTTTGAGACGCCCTTGGGTGTGATAAAGCGCGATATAAATCCATATTATTATTATTATTATTATTATTATTAAACAACTAAAGGTCTTACAATACAATTTTCGGCAACCTGTTGTATTCTAGTTGTTTTCACGACTTTGTATTGAACTACCAAAAGTGTTTTAGTTATTAAAGTCTCAAGTGAGAATATCTTTTCAACCAATGTGTTTTGTGCTATAGATAGTTCCCAGTAGACGCCATCTTTACGGGCAAATCGCATTTTGGCTTGCAGGCGCGTCAAGCGCTCAAATTATTAACGCAGCCGCGTCATTCACTAACCAATCATGCAATGAGTTTGGTGAAATGTGCGCGTCCTGCACGCCGTTTTCACGCGTAACGCATGACTGTGTGTTCCAAATTGCCTGTAAAGATGGCCGACTTACGTCATACTGCAACCTATCTATTAAATCAACATTCAAATCTCAAATAATTTGTACAACTTTAAAGATTTGTACTCACCAATTATCTTGTAAACACACATATGAAAAACCAAATTGAATTTTACTGAAAGTGTTATTGAATCTTACTATAAAGCATAAATGAGGAAACCCTTGTCCTATTCTGTTTTTGTTTTCTTTTGCCTGTTTCTATTTAGTGATGTGGTTTTCGTTGTCGTCAATCTTTCTTTTCTTTTTACCTTCAAAACACAACAACCTGAATGAAACATTGAGGAAATCGGTTGGTTTTGTGTATAAAACAAAACCTTTAAATCACCACAGTGAACGTTTATGTTGGCACGTTTACAATGTAGGCCAAATTATTCACTGTGCGCGGTTAAGATTTTTGAGAAAAAAAACTGCTTTTGGGGGCGCCCTATGGCCACAAATCAGTCTCTGAGGAGGTCGGTCTGGAGGGTTCTTGCGGCAGCTGCGGCTATTACCTGCAAGGTTAGAAATGAAAACACTGCGTGAGTACCATAAAGCAGAATGCACGGTGAGTTGTGATAACTCCCGTCAGGCAGAAATGTGGGATATCACCGTCTCTATTGGCTAATGCCACTAAAAATCCACTTTAAAACCCATTGTTCGTTTATTTAACAGCTGGCCCTTGTGATGCCATACACCTCTTACTTACCTCCTTGTTATTTTCCCACTGGTACATGTAACATACGTTGTTCGTTGGATTTGCTGGGTCCAAAACGATTGGTCTGTAGAGGGGGGAGGGGCACAGATAAAGTTTGTTAAGAAAATGAGTATGGTAAGTTGTCTCGTGCGCAATGTACTTTAAAGTACGAGATTGTGTTCCTTCATAAAAGTTATGATTAATGAACTCGCAGCCTTATGCCAGCCTGGCGTGCAGGATGATTCTGGGTACTAGACATAGTCGATCGTGCTGTTTTCCTGTTTATGACGTCACAAAGCAAAGTCATCAACCTTCGTGACCCCTTCCTTTTTAAATTCGCGAAAAGCAGGCTTCCCCCCAAAAAACAAAAGAAGTGTGTGCGTGCTTTTTTTATCGTAAAACTAACAGAGTATAGGCCTGTTTGCATGTTTACCTCTGATATGTCAGCTACATGATTCGAAAAGCGGACTAAACGGGAATAGCTTTCTGTATATAAACGCACTTTAATGGAGGAATGTTACGTGTTTCTAGGGACTATAACTTATAAGAAACAGTTTGACAAACTATCTGTGTGTTACAGATGTACTTGTTTTATACACAGTGGAGTTGGCAGCCTCTGAGTTGCCCATACAAAAATGCCATGCGGTGACAATGCTTTTCATTTGTTTTAGTTTTTCGCTGCAAAGGCATGAGAAAGACTCTGCTATAGGGTCGAAACGTCAGGCCATGCACTATCTTATTTTAACGCACAACTCATTAAGTTCACCTTTTCATGTTGAGTCTCTTGATAATAGTTTTGCTGAGATCATCATCCTGCCAACAAACACGCAGGCTGTCCAGATTGGTCAAAACATCCAAGACACTCTTCAGACCCTGGGTTTTACTCAGTCGATGTCCGGGACTCCCTGCTTTTTTCCACCGATAGATGGTGATCAACTCCAGAGGGTAGGACTTCTGGAGTTTCTCGGGGAGGGATTTATAAGCCCAATACTTGACTAGGCGTATCAACTCCTTCACGTGGCCGGGTTGTTCCTTAACAAACTGCACTTGGTGCTGGACAAGTGCTGCCGAATAAAACTGTCGTGTTTCATGCCCGACTTCTAGCATAGACAGGAACATTTCATGATACGCTGGAAGAAACAAGAACCAGAACCAATCACTGACATTTTTAGTGGACTTCTGTTTTCTGAAGATGGCAGCTTTATAGGTAAAGGTCATACTTCGGTAACGACCCGGACAAAATATTGTGTAATTTCTATCTGAAAGCTTACTCGTTTTAAGGGTCTGTATACGTTTGGTAATGACTCTGAAAATGAATGGCAATAAAAACTTACATGGTAAGAAGTACAGCAGCTTTGGGTAGTATAATGAATTTTGAGAAACTTTCAACTTCGAAGTACTGCGGTTATGGAAATGATAATTATATTTCACTTTTTATCCCATAAAAATTTGAATCTGAGAAGCGTTACGGCCACAATGCTTCTCAGATTGTGTATTCCTATGGGGAATAATTCTTCCTGCGTGGAAATATTCGCTCCGGTTTTTCGGTGATATCTCAAAAACGCAACCGCCTTTTGAAGTGAAACTTTTACAGGTTAGTTTTAATGTATTAATCTACAATTATGTAGGTTTGAAACAAACAATAGGCTCCAATTACCAAACGTGAACAGCACCTTTAAAGACGGTAGGCATCCTGTGAAATTATTTCATCTGAAATACCCCGGTTGATTAGAATTCAATAAAAACGTTTAAATCAGAGAAATGATGTATGCATGAATCGTTTCTCAGATTGTGGAGTGTTGGTGCCCGTTCGTGAATGTTGCGACCAGAGATGCAGCTGGTACCCGCTGTCACCTCGCTAAAAGTGGATGTGTTCGACGTTCTTGTGTAATTTTTTGCCGTTTTCTCAACAAGTAGTCACTGCATTCAGCTGAAACTTTTACAGGTGACTTTTATTTATTGTACATTTTTTTAAATAAAAACCAAACGATAATCCTACCTAACCAAACGATAATCCTACCTTTAATTACCGGTTTCCAAACTTCAAACCGAAGTAAACTAAAGAGTATTGATATTATGACCCGATTGCGGTATTGTCATAGTGATGCAGGGTTTAAAGGCACTGGACACGTTTGGTATATTCAAAATAGCATAAAAACTTACGTGGTAACGAGCAACGAAGAGCTGTTGATAGTATAAAACATTGTGAGAAACCACTCCCTCTGAAGTAACGTAGTTTTTGAGAAAGAGGTAATTTCTCACTAAAATATTTGAATCTGAAAAAGACTTCGTAATCAGGCCTGAAGCCTTTTCAGGCATCTGAAAGCATACACATTTGTGCAACAAGTGTTTTTTCTTTCATTATTTTCTTGCAACTTCGATGACCGATTGAGCCCAAATTTTTACAGGTTTGTTATTTTATGCATATGTTGGGATACACCATGGTGAGAACACTGGTCTTGACAATTACCAAACGTGTCCAGTGCCTTTAAGCACCCACGCGTGGCCACGTGTACAAAGCAAAAGTTGAAGTTATAGTTGGAGAGGCCAGTTCGCTGGCTGTCGCAATTTAAAGGCACACATATCTGTGTTCTCGTTTTACTTACATGTCTGAAAAGATAGATCGTTCTTCGTTGTGGGAAGAAGGTCGACGTCAATCCATCGCCTACCGACTTGTATCTTGAAATTCACCAAGTATTGATTGAACCCTATGTCTTTGACGTTCGGCACACTTTGCAAAGTTGACGTTATGTTAGAAATGATTCTTGACAGAGTTCTCTTGTATTCTTCTTTTCCGATGTCTGCGATTGGTTTTAGATATGGTGCATTGACGAATGCAACCAGATCCACGTCCGATAGATCTTTTACCATAGTGCCTTTTCCGAGCGATCCACCCTGTGAATGACACAAAGGCAGTTGATCACCGGAACATTATTATAGGCCTATACTGTATCTACACACTGGTGGTAGCTACTAGAAACATCTACTTAGATAGGATTCAATTTTAAATTTACTAACCTTAACGACTTTATCAATATCGAAGTCAAGAATCTTACAATTCCTGTGAACATGTCTGACCACACTTGCGAAGGCGTCCGTTCCACGTTGTATGTTCTCGTTATACCACATCTCTAGTTCACCCGGAGACAAACACCAGGGTTCTTCTTCCCTTGAGACTCTTCCACATCCCAAGTTGTTTCCGGCCTCTGTAGAAAAAAACTTACAAAAATAGGGAGACCGCCAACGTGGGGCTAGATAGCTAATTGGTTAGAGCGCCGGCACGTTAATCTGGAGGTCGTTGGTTCAAATCCCGCTCTAGTAAATATTGTCTAAGTTCAACCCAAAATCAAAATTAATAATAATAATTGTACAAAGAAGAAAAACAAAGAAAGAAATTGAAAAACAGTAAACAACGCATTTGATAAGTGCTGGTGTTAAAGCCATGCATTCCTGCCGCCTGTTTTGCACTACATATACAAATACATTAGGACAAAAAGGACCCAATTACCGTAAAAGAAGGCAGCTCTATCAGTTGGCATTGCACACCTACACAACCGCCCCCCCCCCCCCCCCCCCCACGAAAAGGCAAGAAATATTATTATAATAAAGGAGCTACTCAGGAGCTGCCTCGTTCATGTCCTCAATAAACTTTAGGATAGCGTTATTTTTGCTTTAGTTGGAAGAAACATGAAGGTATGGCCAAATAAAATAAAAAAACATGTTTAGCGTCCCCGCCCGCTTCCTTCTTAGAAGCCGCCTCCTTTTTTTTCTCGAAAAAAAAAGATACATTTTAACGAACTCTGACGGGGAAAAAAATGTTTCAAATAAATAAGATCGTATTTTTAGACTCAAGCACACCGACAAAATCTGGCAACCATTTTGAAATACCCCCGGCCGGTTGTCTTGAAAAATAAGTCGGGCGGCCATTTTGAAAGGAAAAAGGGACCTCCACCCTTTTTTTTTTTTTTAAGAGGCAGGATGCTAAAGTTTTATTTAATTTTTTGTTTGGCCTAAAGTAATATTGTCTACCTCCCAGTCCAACCGAGCCACCGCTGTATCTTCTTGGCGTTGGAGGCTTTTTCTTCTCTGCTCTTTTCTGTGCTATCTTGACAACAGAATAGGTTCCTACTAGGGCAACTGCAACCACTGCAATAGTTTGTCCAAGCGAGCTACCACTGTATATTCTTTCCATTAGAGGCTCTCCCTCCTCAGAATAGAAGAGGGCAGGGAAGTTCTCTGCTCTCTTCTCTGCTCTTTTCTGTGCTATCCTGACAACAGCATAGTAGCCTAGGGCAACTGCACCAACTACATATTTATAGTCTTTCAGACTGCCGAAAGCGGTGAGGCTGATCCTCTGCCCCATGATGCCATTGTTACTCTGCCACTTCCTGCGATGGTATATTAATGAGACTGCCTGAGTCCCATTCTCTTTACAATCTACCTTGCGAAAGCACTGAGACAACTAAATGTACAAACACCAGCGGCACCACCGAATCTCCAAGATCATAACTACTCTGCCAATCTACTGCAGTCTCAGTCCCAGCCCCTACCTGCGGAACTTGAAAACCACAACTATGCCATTTGTCCACCATCATACTTTGAGATTGGGCTACAATATGCTGATGACATCACATGGGCAAGTAACAATGCTCACCCACTTAGGGAAATAGAACGGAGGGCACCTGAGGTACTTAAAGAGCGAAACCTGAAGGTAAACAACGCTAAGACAGAAAAACATCACATCAGCAGAAACGGAATTAACACCAGCTGGAAAAAGTGTAAATACTTAGGCTCCCTACTGGACACTGAGGAAGACATCACCAGAAGAAAAGTACTTTCGATGGTATCCTTCAATAAATTTCGAAGTGTTTTCAACAGCAAGTCGATCTCCCATGCAACGAAACTCAAAACATTCCGTGCATTCATAGCATCCATATTTCTATACAACAGTGAATTATGGACACTAACCAAGTCACTAGAACAGAAAATCGACGCCTTTCACAGGAGGCTCATGCGTTCAATCCTCGGCCTTCAGTGGCCCAAAAAGGTGTCAAACAAGGTGCTCTATGAAAAAACCAACGAGAAACCTTGGAGTGTCATAATCGCAAAAAGACGCCTGAGATGGACAGGCCATCTCCTGAGACTACCTGATGAAACACCAGCCAAGCAAGCGCTTATGGAGTGTATACGTCATCACAAGCTGCCAAGGGGCGGTCAAAGAACAACATGGCTGAAAAGAATAAATGAAGACCTGAAAGCCACGGACATAAACATCAAGAACCGAAATACCTGGCACTTGGCAGCTGATAGAGTGCAGTGGAGGAAACTTACAGAGTGCGCAATGTCAGATGCACTTGACGAAAGCGCTTAGATGAGATGATATTAATGAGGGCGCAGTAATGTTTTAAATATTGTTTTCAAGACCCAGTGACAGTGCTAACGTTAGTGAGTGTGGAGTTTGCAATATCAACAGAGAAATTAAGAAGTATTTAATAGAAAACACATTGTTGCGGCAGAATGAGGGAAGAACACTTTGTATACATGAGTTCTAAGCACTCGCAATATCGTCAGATGGAAAGGGG
This sequence comes from Leptasterias polaris, assembly GCA_037783415.1. NCBI lineage: Eukaryota > Metazoa > Echinodermata > Asteroidea > Forcipulatida > Asteriidae > Leptasterias > Leptasterias polaris. The sequence continues at coordinate 2,758,186 of JAZGTN010000073.1, read as the reverse complement.
CCTAATGAACAGATACGGTTCCTTATTTACCCCATCCATGCAAGGTCGGCCATTTTGCGTGTAGAGCCTCGAATTAAAAAGTGCGTGTAAAGTCTCAACTTCAGGCTTTGATTGTATTGTGTCTATGCATCTGTTTGGATGAATCATTACATTTTATGCCCAGACAATAACAAGTTTATATAATGCTTCTATTCACATTCGAGGCTCTACACGCAAAACGGCTGACCGTGCGAGGGGCGAAACCAAAAACCCAGGCGCCGTGCCTGGTTGCAGTGAGACAAGACTCATCGGTCCCTATTGAGTCATTGATCAATGTTGTGTAATAATAATAATATCAAGCATTTATAAAGCGCCATCTATCTAGCTAAGCTATTCCGAGGCGCATATTATTACCCCTGGTCACTGGGCCATTTTTATCAATCCTGAAACCATATCAGCTCCCTGGGGAGTATATACAGTAGTCCATGACCACATGCCCAGTGCCCAAAATATGGCCGACTACCATTCTATCATTCTAGTTTTGCTTATAAAAATGTTCTTGTTTAATCTTCTTACTAGACTGTTTGTTGTTATGCGCCCTCGAACAGGTTGGTCCTGGAGGGAGCGCAACATAAATTCAATAAATTATCAGTATTACCCAATTAGTCTTCCTACATGGTCATACTTACACAAGAGGTAATCCTGAGGAAATTCATTGCGACAAAACAGCAGCTTGTGTCATGTCATTCACAATCATGGCGAAGCGATCTTGAAGAAGAACCATATGAACCATGCATGAACAGACGACCCCATTGAACCCTGTGAATACAACACATTTCGTTTTTCATTGGTTTCCGCTGCCTCTATGAAGTTGAACACGGCGTACCAGGCAAAGGCGTTGGAAGTGCCCCGGATGATGAGCTACATGAGAATTCGACCACAATGCTCTTTGACATTATCTGAAAGAGGGTCATTCACACAACTATTGGGACCGGGCTTTTTTGACCTTTGATATTTCTAAAAGCATGGCCGATTTGAAAGGTGTGGAAATGCATTCAGCATACGGCGTTTTGGTGAAATTGTTTTATTTTTTAATATTCTTTCCCTCAAACTTTTCAAATATTCTTAAAACTGACAGACAAATTTGTTAAAATACAAGGAAAAAATACTTATAATAAAACATTCCGATGTCATCGTTGAGTATTTGTCATGCAATCTTTACGGCCAAACAAAATAGTGAACGCATCAGCTTGGGCGGCCATCTTGAATCCCCAACATGCACTCTTATTGATCACGTGACATTCCAAACTTGACCTAAAAATTAAGAAACCAAATGATCTTGGTATAGAAATGTAAAGTATTTTTGGGACAAAACAATAACAATGAACAAATCCAATAAGGCGGCCATATTATACAACAAATATCAATTGTAGATTGTCACGTGATATTTGTTAGTTATTACTTTATTTAGAACTACACGCTAAAGTTCACAAGAATTAGACAATAATCGCTAAAGAAAAAGCGAAAAACGAAAAACGTAATTGATGTTGAAGGTGACTTTTCCCATACGTTCTCCATAAGCCAGAAAAAACAATTGATAGGATTGCCCTTTCCAGACCGTAAAAATAGCAAAATCTCGCGTCGCGTTTTTTAAAATATCTGTGTATCTTCTTTGTTCTCCCTTTTTTTCAATTCATAATTTCGTTGTCATGAAAAGGTAAATACGGTTGCATTTCGCTTAAAAAATAGATGACAGACACATACCTTCAGTTACACATTGTTATATTTTGTCCTGACAAACAGTGCGATCGTAAACAGTAAATATAAATTTCACGTCATGTTTTAACTTTGAGTCAAGTTTGCCTTGGTGTATTTTTTGTAGTGCATGGAAATTTTTAATAATTAGAAAGAACAGCGCAAATAGAATGTTTGTTTTTTATGTTTGTCTACTGATATCTGATTTGTCTGATTTAGTCTTGTAAATAAGTTCGATGGACTTTTTAGAGAGCATGCGAAAGCCAAACATCTTTAATCTTCCATTTTACATTTGCAAATAACACTTTAGATTCAATATTTCAAAGTGCAAACATTACTTCACTCTGAAATATCTATGGAGTGTGTTTTGGGGTATTCTTTGACAATTCAATTGTATTGACCGACCGACCTAAGAAAAAATCGGGTGAAAGGGCGCTCCAACATATATATTTTTAGGCCTAACTATTTGACATACTTGTACTGAAATGCCTATTTTTTGTTTCAATTTTTTAAACACATATAATGTAATTTCAAACGACAAAAAACGTTAACAAATGTCCATAATGGTTGAATTGAGTTGAAATTGTATCTACAAACATCCGTGATAGTATGTTCAGGAATTCTTATCGTCTTCTAATTCTTATCTTTGTAGACTTATCCCAGCCTCCGATAACCCCACCCCAGTGGTAGACCCATCCATATTAGTAACACGTACAGTCAGCGGTACTAGTTATTATTATTATTATTACCAAGTGAAGGAGGCCCAGATAAGCAATGGGATGAACCTAATCACTGAAACTAATATTAAGATATTCGGTTCGACTGAATCAATATGATCAACAAACCCATTGATTAAATCAATAGATTTTGAAGACCAAATCCATCCATTTAATCAATAGACCAATGTTATCGATATGACATCGACCAAAGGGCGGAATCAACCAAATCAATACATTGAATAAATAAACAGATTCGGGCCAAATCGAATCAATCAACTCTATTGATCTAAAACACAAACTAGCAATGAAAACAAATGTCCCTATAAGGTTCTTAAAGCCTTAAAAATACCGTCTGAATATCCATTAAACCGTGATTACAACTTACTCAATAAATCATCTATGATTACTATAGCCTCATGCGTACTAAACAAACTTACTAATTATACCATGTACAACTAACTAAACCATGTATAACTAACTAAACCATGTATAACTAATTAAACCACGTTTAACTAACTGAAGCACGCATACTAAAACTTTCTAACTAATCCAGGATTATTAACTTGCGCGTTCTGAGATTCTGATGAGGATTAATAAGTTATACTACATAAGATGTTTGGGAAATAATATAAACAGACTAAGAAAAAACATCCAGAGGAAAACAACAACGCTATATTTTAGATAATATAAAAAAACATTTGTTACCTTTTAGTTTGACATGGTCCGAATATTAGCAGATTTATTTAAAGAACAAAACATAAAGATCTGTGGGCAAAACATTTTGTTTCCGTTACAAACTTATGATCAACTTTTCAAATTTACTTTTTTTTATAAAAAATAAAATAAAATAAAAGTGCACACATTTTTCTTCTTTTTTAGTTCTAGTATCTTTTTTTTTAATCTTTTTTATTTTTTTATTCTTTATTAGGCCTATACTTGTCTATCTTCTTGTGCAAAATATCATTTACTTTAATTGAGTATGTTTTGTACAATCGGGATAGGATTTGTTATGTATTGCAAAGAAGGTCTACATAGCTAACAACACTATTGGACCGTTGGGAAACTGGTTTTGGAATCAACATCAAAGCACTGTGACATGTCAAGCCTCAAACTCTTGGGGTCGCCCTATCCTCTCCACCCTTGATAGACCGTGACGTTCCTCAGCAGGTTAGTCCGGAGGGTCTGCTCAGCGGCTGAAGCAATTTCCATCCCGTTGTTCCCTTGTTGGTAGAGCAGACAGACATTGTCTGTCGGATTGATTGGGTCTAACACAATAGGACTGAAAATAACAAAGAAATAATGATGAAAGTTTGATATAATTTTTTGATTTTAAAATTAACCTCTTAAGGAACTAAACCATCAAAGCTAGCTAAACCTAAACGTATTCAAACTGTCATGCCCTCAATTCAAAAGTCAGTGATCTCTGAGAGGAAAAAATACACAATGTGTTTCCGTATATTATTGCATAGACCTTATGTGTTGACGTCTTCCGCCAACATGTTATCAATAGCCAGGGCAAGTGTCGCACGTATTTGATTATTTTGGTGAACTTTTGGTTCAACCCCAATCGTGGTAGAGTATTCCACGGTCTGATAGAGATCAGCTAACATGTATTCTTCCAACGTCTAGTTTCGCTTCCCTGTATTTTTAACTTGTGCAACAGTGTTAAACGTAATGATGAATATTGGAAAATAAACCCAATGGCTGGGCAGTTATGGTTTACTTCACTTACTTTTGCATACCACGCTGTATAATTGCAGTTTGTGCCTGTTTATCGTTGTACATATTGGACCCAGACCAGCTAGTAACGCGCAGTGCCGTCAACCTCGTCAAGACCTGTAGGACATTTTTCAACCCCTGGGCTTTGCTGAAACGAACGGGTTTCCCAGCTTTCTCCCACAAGTGAATGGTGATCAGCTCCAATCGGTAGGATTTCTGGAGCTTCTCTGGGAGGAAGTCATGTGCCCAGTACTTTACGAGACGGATGAGCTCCTTCACATACCCGGGATGGTTACCGACGAAGTTGAGCTCTTGTTCGGCAAAGGACGCCGAGTAGAATATCTTGTCTTTCATGTCGCGAAGCTGCAGCATGGCACTGAGCATGTCTGAATGATGGTAGAAGTTTAGTATGTTTTTAAGAAAACTGAAATATTTATTACTAAACTGGTTAATATTGCTACATGAATTAGGGTGTTCAAAGGTGCAAAGGACAATAATACCATTAAAAATTTAATTCGGCCTACATTCAAAGTTACAATAATGTATTCAATAAAACTAAAAAGTACAAACAATTTACATAAAAACAAAATATATAATGCAGCATCAAATCACACATAATAGTTTCAAAATCAGTCACCCTCTTTTCGTATCCCTTCTGGACTAAATGATTAAACAATTGTCGGCTCAAAATCTTTCTTGGCAAATTACTTGGCTTTAACCGACTAACCTCCACCATTGCCGGCACAGTTGGAATTGTTTGAAGTGGGAAGAAAATCGACGCTCAGACATCTACTTCTCACTTTAATGTTGAATTTAACCAAGAATTCATTCTTGCTTACACCATACACAAACGACTGCTGCATCAACGCTGTGTAAAGTTCTTGGATGACGACGGCCAACTTCCGCTTGTATTCGGGCAGTCCGATTGTTGCGATAGGGGACAGGTTTGGTGGATTGATGAAGGCGATCAGGTCGACATCAGAAAGGTCTTTCACCATGGTCCCTTTACCAAGAGATCCACCCTGCAGAGAGCAATGTTAACCTAGTATTCACACCCAACAAATTTCTCGGGGAGTTGCTGGGCGAACTTGGTCTAACTGTTTGCTTTACATACATACAACATAATTTTATATACCGCCATTCCATCAAGATCACAGCGGTTTGTGATGATACAAAGAGCGATACAAATCAATATGAAAATAATACAAACAGCAAACAATCAATATGGGAAAAGGTATGTTTTCAAGTTTTTCTTTAAAACGTTCAATGATTTTGCAGAACGGAGTGTAGGTGGGAGATTGTTCCATAATGTTGGTGCAACAAAGGGAAATGATCTGTCGGCGGCTGATTTGAGGGTCTTAGGACGAATTTTGTGTTCCACAAGCCGAGTAGAGTCTAGTCTTGGCCCAAGACGTCAGTGGTCGATAGTGGATAGTGTAATGAGCTCGGTTACAACGCGTTACAGCGCGCCCTCTTGTGGCTTGAATTACCCAACTTGACTACCTCTCACTAACGTCTTGGGAATCTCGTAGCGCTGGCAGCATTGGGGGCGTCGCCTTTTTATGTAAATTAAGACCGTTGTCAAGGTTGCTCAATGAATATTCAAACAATCAAATCCGCGAACAAGATGGTAGCTCCCATGCAATAGCATGCATGAGGCAATCGGACGACGACGGACCCACGTAATACTAATAGGTTTGCTCAAAAGAAATAACTATGCAGGGTTTCGCTCGTCCAGCTATTTTCCCCAGTAAATAATGTGAAATTGCTGCTTCTCTAGAGAATGTCGTCGGTTTTTAATTTCTGTTTATAACGGTTTGTTATGGATTTGTTGCGACGAAACGGATCACAAACGACCTGCTACGTACTACTACTAGTGCTATATTATTTTATATAGTGTTTAGCAAACAAACACCTCGTTGTGAACGCACTGTTTTTGGATTCGAATTGGAACAATTCACTGCTGTCAAATTTTAGGGCTAGTAATTTTTTACAAATTCATAAAACAGTCCATATCAGTGGATGCCTGAAGTACACATACTGTACATGACCTGACATATGTATCCATACAAGTTTATATATTTTTAAATACATGAACGTCAGTTTATTTCTCTTGTGAGTTCTCTGTCACATTATATATTTATAATTATAGTCATTATGTTATATAAACTTACATCTATAAAAACATCTGATACAGTTCAATTAAAATTATTTCCAAACAATACGGCAAAAAGATATTTCCAACATCATAACATTTATAAATGCCTCTTTGTACTGGAATGCACCATTATGAGGCAAAAATGTGATTTTGACTATAAACCATAATTAGTTTAAACTTGTTTTGTTATGAGGGCAAAGGGACAAATATTGGAGATGCTCTGAAAATGAGGAACGCAGCACTCATTTCAGTGAGTTGCTAACATCAAGTATGTTTGATTAAAAAATCACATTGGAAAAAATGTTGTTGGCTTAAATAAATTTTTAAAATTCAATAAAAAAAGGCTCACAAAAACAAAACGTTTGTTGAAATACTTGTGCTGCACTGAAATGCAGACTTTAGTCAATAATATGTGTGTGTCACACTAAATATGATGAAGAATGACAAAGGAATGCTTTTCTTTAAATAGTTGATTTGAATAGCTGCCTACTTGAATTATGACTGACTGACTTGTGGTGAACCTATAACTAAGTTACTGGTCTATGGGCCAAAGTGAATAATAACACGTCAACTTTGAAATGCTCAGCTGTAAATACAACACATAATTCAGCATATTCACCGTAAGCTGCAACATACACTGTATGCGGATAATGAATTGATTAGACTGATCTGTTAGAAATGGCCCAAACACATTCTTAATTTATTTTTTTATTTTTTTGCTATTGCCAAAGACAAATCTTTCACAAAATTGTGATTCTGAAGATTGATTTAGTTTGAACAGGCTAAAACAAGAAATACCCGCCCACAACAGCAGTTTAAAATGCACAGTTATGTATCATAGCTCTTCTACATTGTTGGGTGTCAAGGAAGTTTTTCATCTGTTCCTAAAGTGTTTCTGTTTCTATAAGATAGTTTATTACAATTGATTGACTCCGTTTCTCATCATGCCGAACTCTTCCACTTAGTTGTACATAATCATCAATTTCACTTGGTGCCAGGTGTTCAAAAAATGACAAAGTTGTGGGCCCCTTTACATCAACCCCCAGTCTAAAAGCAACGGTTGCGAAGAGTATGCGCACAGCTCCCTCAGGGTCGAAAACGCTACGTAGAAACTTATCGTAAACGTCACTCGCTGTAATACTAATAGTATGATGCATATTGAACAATTTGTGATGTGATGATGAAAGCTTGCAGCAGAGAACAGCACAGTTCTGCACACGTCTTTCTTGACTGACAGTATATAACGATGCGCCCCATCTTTTCCTTTTTTCTGTAGACATCATCTGCAAGCCATCCAAAGATTTCTTCCACAACTTTGAGTTTTGCTTGATATTGTCACGGGCCGGTCCCTGTTGAATAAGAACTGCATTCCTCATGATATTTGCAAGGCATCTCTGATTGCCAATCGTGTGGCAAGACTTGCTGTCACTGCAATGATACTTCCTGGTTCTCCAAGTTGGCATACAATTTTCTGAAAGCTGATTTATTTCCCGATGACTGGCCCCTGCAAAAAGAAGAATAAAATAAATACAATAAGCTCAGATCTTGGTGTGTATTATTAGAGAAGAATAAATAGAAACTAATAATAATGCAATAATGTGTATTGGATGGATCACTTCAAGCGCTTTTGTGGTCTCTATTATGCATATGAAGCTTGAACACTGTACACATTATTTATTTATGTTTATTTGTTTATTTATTATTGATCTATTTATTTACTTTTTTCGGTTGGGGGTTGTAAATGATGTTTTACCGATTGCTAGTTGAAATGATTGCAATACGCAACCCTTGAACATGGAGGACAATACGATTATCATTGCAAATAACTGATTACAAACGAGTGCTTCAACAATACACAGAAAGTAGATATCAGACACAAATCAACAATTTGAGCCAGTGTCAAATCAATGGATAATGCATACTTGTGCATTCGGAATATGACTTGCTTTGTCAGGATTGCCTTAGGTAAAATGATTTATTATTATTATTTATTCGACCTCAAAAAGAAAAACCTCAGCTATCACAGATAGTTATTAACTAAACTAGCCCCTCTCTGCCGGGACTCTGGGAGAGTACGAATACGACTGACAACTATGTGGCTTATAAAGACTAAAAAAACAATTCAGTTTTATCCACAATTGAACAATAAGTAAAACAAAATGGGATTTCTCTCATAACTCACCACTTTGTGACCAATGACTCTCTCCTGTGATGAATAAACCGCAGACAAGCCTGTATTACACCGAGTACAACTGCAGAAATTCACGTCATTTTATGCTGATAAGGGCTTCGGGACTGGTAAAAAAACCCAATATTTGCCTCTGGCACTCATGGCAGCCTTCTCCTTAGTTATAAGCTTAAGAAAATAATATGTTCATCTGTGAATCCACAAACTGCGACGACTGAATCTATCTCGTTTGGCATTGTGTATAAAGCATAGAGAAAGTTTTTCTAAATCACATCGACATACAGAGGTAAATGACTGGAAAATTAAGCTTATACCGAAGCCGGTTTGTAAGCAGACGAACAGGTAGTTGCCATCTAGAACATCATCAATAGCTCATGACTGCTTTGGTTTAATTAGTTTGACTTTTACTTAGTTTTTCACGAGCGTGTTTCTTTTCTAAATTCTAGTGAGAATCGCTCACAGCTGGCAGCCATGTCGACATTAGTGCATGCACTCACTATGCAGCTGAAGCATGACCCTGGGTCACATAAGTAATTATGCAAATTTATTACTACGATCGCGCGCTGATTGGTTCCCTAGGAAAGGCTAGGGAGAAAACAATGAAAAAGTTAAGCCAGCGCTACGAGATTCCCAAGACGTTAAGTAGAGTCTGATGATGAGCGTAGACCAACCCGTACAGGGGTGTAAATGACAATGCAGATGTAAGGTATGATGGGCCGATGTCATTAACACATTTGTATACAAAGAGCAGAATCTTGAATTGAATTCTTTCCTTGATGGGCAGCCAGTGAAGCTGTTTTAAGAATGGTGTAGCATGATCACGTTTATTGGCACAATATATGAGTTTTGATGCCCAGTTCTGTAAGCGTTGAAGCCTGTTCAAGTCAGAGTTGTTTGTTCCAAGAAGAAGGGCGTTTCCATAGTCAATGCGAGACAGCACTAGGGATCGAACGACGTGATGGCATGAGTCTTGGTCTAGAAACCGGCGTATTCGTGAAATGTAAATGCAGTTGGAAAGATATACTTTTGCACAGTCCTCTGATCTGTGGCGACATATCAAGCTTTGCTTGATATATATCCCTGACAGACTCCTGGGTATTTTCGGAGAGAAAGCTACAAAGCTTAGGAGTCAGGTTAAGCTATATGGGTTAAAAGGAAGGGAAATGACCAGTTCTGTTTTGTGATGTACTCATTTGCCAATAGATAGAGTCCTCGTACGAGTGTAGACAAATTGTAAGTATGGTGTTCCATATGTGCCACTCCTTTCCGTCGCCTTTTCAATTTTGTCTGTCGCCTTTTCAATTTTGTCCGTCGCCTTTTCAATTTTGAAAAAATTGAAAAGGCGACGGACAAAATTGAAAAGGCGACGGAAAAAATTGAAAAGGCGACGGAAAAAATTGAAAGGCGACGGGAAAAAAAATGAAAAGGCGACGGGAAAAAAAATGAAAAGGCGACGGAAGGAGTGGCACATATGGAACACCATAATATATGTAAGTCTCTAACCTCATGTTAAAAGGACGCAAATTTCCATTGCAATACACTTCCAGTGCAAAATTTGTCAACATCCAATATATATCTGATAACATCCTACTGAGAAAAATGGGTCTCTACATTTTTGGTTCATAACTTGAAACATGATATCATTGGATTCCACAAACTAATGGATCTTTACATTCCAATGAGGAATTTTTCGTCAGTCAAAAGCTTAAATTCAAGGCCATTTTGATTGAATATTATGGAAAGTCAGTTATGAACCCGAAACATCCCAGTAAAAATGTTAAGACGCTTTTTTTCTCAGGACGGTGTTATCTTTATGTTCTGGATGTTTACAATTTTTTTAATGGAATAGTATCGAATGCAATGACAATTTACGCCATTTTAACGTAAGATTAGAGATTTTTAAGTTTTCCTTTACTCTTTTAATTAAGATAATTGACTTAAGACAGACAGCAATAGGCCTACCGAGAATTAATTTGTCCTCAATAAAAAATGCACACGTGTGAAACAAACACGGTTAAAAATTCCTAGGGGTTTTATAATGCCCAGGAACGTGCTCAGTATATGATGTGAAAAGGTATATGGGACCACATGATTCTGTTCAAATTGTTTGACCGCTGATAAGAGTATGACTATTATTATTAAGTACACACCTTCTTAATTCTGTCAACGTCGAAATTGAGACCGCCCGATGAACAGATCCTGTGCACCGATCGTACCACATCGTCGATGACCTTCTTGCAGTCTCTGTCGAAATCATCTGTCCCAAGTTGAATATTCTCGTTATACCATGTCTCGAGACTACTTGGATCCATACACCAAGGCATTGACAATCCTTTAGACCCAGCCATCGCGAGTTGGTTAGTTTAGAGCTCCTTCCAAGTTGAAATGCAGCTCTAGACTGCTGAAATTTCCTGCGATGACTTGGCTTTTCCCAAACCATAATTTCGCAATTGCGAGCGATTGTATCACGGGAACCCCCGTATTTCCGACGATGATGAGAAATCCACCAACATTATAATGTTAATCCGAGTCATTAATAAACATAATAAAGTTAACTGGTCATATCGCCCTGCCTCTCAAACGCAATCTGATTGGACAAAAAAAATATAACCAGGTGCGTAATGAGCATTTCTTCTCTTTTCGCATTCATCCTGTTAATGGTTAATTGGATTGTTGCATGTGTCAAGTACAGTACTCCACAGCTTCAAGTACAACACAGATTTTAGTTCCAGATTGCGTGTAGCCTTGTCCAATAGTGTAGGCGAGGGATGAAAAATACAGCTAGAATTGCTCAGTAAGTGATAAAAGCATGAGACTTGGCACAATTATTCTTCAACCCATACTGAATATTTTTAAGGATGGAGCCATTGAAAACAGCATGTTCCTTAGCAACGGTTGCTAGGTAACAAATTTACCCTAGAAACCGGTTGTTTATACCTATCTACTACATTCGGAAAGGTTGGTGCTATGTTACAGAACATCAGAACTATCAGTATCTACACACTGGTGGTAGCTACTAGAAACATCTACTAGATAGGATTCAATTTTAAATTTACTAACCTTAACGACTTTATCAATATCGAAGTCAAGAATCTTACAATTCCTGTGAACATGTCTGACCACACTGTCGATTGCTGATCGGCAGTCCATTGCGAAGGCGTCCGTTCCACGTTGTATGTTCTCGTTATACCACCTCTCTAGTTCACCCGGAGACAAACACCAGGGTTCTTCTTCCCTTGAGACTCTTCCACATCCCAAGTTGTTTCCGGCCTCTGTAGAAAAAACTTACAAAAATAGGGAGACCGCCAACGTGGGGCTAGATAGCTAATTGGTTAGAGCGCCGGCACGTTAATCTGGAGGTCGTTGGTTCAAATCCCGCTCTAGTAAATATTGTCTAAGTTCAACCCAAAATCAAAATTAATAATAATAATTGTACAAAGAAGAAAAACAAAGAAAGAAATTGAAAAACAGTAAACAACGCATTTGATAAGTGCTGGTGTTAAAGCCATGCCATGCATTCCTGCCGCCTGTTTTGCACTACATGTACAAATACATTAGGACAAAAAGGACCCAATTACCGTAAAAGAAGGCAGCTCTATCAGTTGGCATTGCACACCTACAGAACCGCCCCCCCCCCCCCCCCACGAAAAGGCAAATAATATTATTATAATAAAGGAGCTACTCAGGAGCTGCCTCGTTCATGTCCTCAATAAACTTTAGGATAGCGTTATTTTTGCTTTAGTTGGAAGAAACATGAAGGTATGGCCAAATAAAAAAACAAAACATGTTTAGCGTCCCCGCCCGCTTCCTTCTTAGAAGCCGCCTCCTTTTTTTTCTCGAAAAAAAAAGGATACATTTTAACGAACTCTGACGGGAAAAAAAATGTTTCAAATAAATAAGATCGTATTTTTAGACTCAAGCACACCGACAAAATCTGGCAACCATTTTGAAATACCCCCGGCCGGTTGTCTTGAAAAATAAGTCGGGCGGCCATTTTGAAAGGAAAAAGGGACCTCCTCCCTTTTTTTTTTTTTAAGAGGCAGGATGCTAAAGTTTTATTTAATTTTTTGTTTGGCCTAAAGTAATATTGTCTACCTCCAACCGAGCCACCACTGTATCTTCTTGGCGTTGGAGGCTTTTTCTTCTCTGCTCTTTTCTGTGCTATCTTGACAACAGCATAGGTTCCTACTACTAGGGCAACTGCAACTACTGCAATAGTTTTTAAACCTTGTCTACCATCCCCTACACTTCCAACTCCAGGCTCTCCCTCCTCAGAATAGAAGAGGGCAGGGAAGTTCTCTGCTCTCTTCTCTGCTCTTTTCTGTGCTATCCTGACAACAGCATAGTAGCCTAGGGCAACTGCACCAACTACATATTTATAGTCTTTCAGACTGCCGAAAGCGGTGAGGCTGATCCTCTGCCCCATGATGCCATTGTTACTCTGCCACTTCCTGCGGTGGTATAATGAGGGCGCAGTCAATGTTTTAAATTATTGTTTTCAAGACCCAGTGACTGTGCTATAGCGTTAGTGAGTGTGGAGTTTGCAATCCAGGTCAACAGAGAAATTAAGAAGTATTTAATAGAAAACACATTGTTGCGGCAGAATGATGGAAGAACACTTTGTATGCATGAGTTCTAAAGCACTCGCAATATCGTCAGATGGAAAGGGGCCTAATGAACAGATACTGTTCCTTTATTCACCCCATGCAAGGTCAGCCATTTTGCGTGTAGTGCCTCGAATTAAAAAGTGCGTGTAAAGTCTCAACTTCAGGCTTTGATTGTATTGTGTTTATGCATCTGTTTGGATGAATCATTACATTTCATGCCCAGACAATAACAAGTTATATAATGCTTCTATTCACTGCTGTACTAATTCGAGGCTCTACACGCAAAATGGCTGACCGTGCGAGGGGCGAAACCAAAAACCCAGGCGCGCGTGCCTGGTTAAAGGGACACACTTCAGGTCACTTCTTAGCTTGGAGCACATACAGTGGTGCAGTGAGACAAGACTCATCGGTCCCTATTGAGTCATTGATCAATGTTGTGTAGTCTATGAGCACATGCCCAGTGCCCAAAATATGGCCGACTACCATTCTACCATTCTAGTTTTGCTTATAAAAATGTTCTTGTTTAATTTTCTTATGTTTGTTGGTATGCGCCCTCGAATAGGCTGGTCCTGGAGGGAGCGCAACATATATAAATTCAATATTATTATTATTACCAAATTAGTCTTCCTACATTGTCCTACTTACACAAGAGGTAATCCTGAGGAAATTTTGCGACAAAACAGCAGCTTGTGTCATGTCATTCACAATGGCGAAGCGATCTGAAGAACCATGAACCATGCATGCATGAACAGACGAACTAACTGCACCCCATTGAACCCTGTGAATACAACACATTTCGTTTTTCATTGGTTTCCGCTGCCTCTATGAAGTTGAACACGGCGTACCAGGCAAAGGCGTTGGAAGTGCCCCGGATGATGAGCAACATGAGAATTCGACCACAATGCTCTTTGACATTATCTGAAAGAGCGTCATTCACACAACTATTGGGACCGGGCTTTTTTGACCTTTGATATTTCTAAAAGCATGGCCGATTTGAAAGGTGTGGAAATGCATTCAGCATACGGCGTTTTGGTGAAATTGTTTTATTTTTTAATATTCTTTCCCTCAAACTTTTCAAATATTCTTAAAACTGACAGACAAATTTGTTAAAATACAAGGAAAAAATACTTATAATAAAACATTCCGATGTCATCGTTGAGTATTTGTCATGCAATCTTTACGGCCAAACAAAATAGTGAACGCATCAGCTTGGGCGGCCATCTTGAATCCCCAACATGCACTTTTATTGATCACGTGACATTCCAAACTTGACCTCAAAACTAAGAAAACAAATGATCTTGGTATAGAAATGTAAAGTATTTTTGGAACAAAAAACGATAACAATGAACAAATCCAATACGGCGGCCATATTATACTCAAAAAATAAATTGTAGATTGTCACGTGATATTTGTTAGTTATTACTTTATTTAGAACTACACGCTAAAATTCACAAGAATTAGACAATAATCGCTAAAAGAAAAACTTAAAAAAACTAAAAACGTAATTGATGTTGATGGTGACTTTTCCTATACGTTATCTATAAGTCAGAAGAAGACAAAATTGGTTGGATTGCTCTTTCCCGACCGACTGTAAAAATAGCAAAATCCCGGTCGCGTTTTTTTTTTTTTTTTTTTTCAATCTTCTTTATTTCCCCTTTTTCAACTCATAATTTCGATGTCATGAACATTTATGCTTACAAAAAGGTAAATACGGTTGCCTTTCGTTTGAAATATAGATGACAGACACATACTTTCAGTTATACATTGTTTTATTTTTCGCCAGGCACCTGACAAACAGGGCGATCGTAAACAGTAAATAAAAATTGCACGTCATGTTTTAGTACTTCGAGTCGAGTTTGCTTTGGTGTATGGGACATTAAAAAAAATAAAAAAAAGGCAATTATAATTGGGTTTTTTATGTTTGTCTGCAGATATTTTAATAAAACACTACATTCATGTTTACTGATATCTGATTTGTCTGAGTCTGAATTGGTCTTGTAGGAAAAGTTCGATGGACTTTGTATAGAGAGCATGCGAAAGCCAAACATCTTTAATCTTCCATTTTACATTTTTGTAAATAACACTTGATTAAATATTTCAAAGTGCAAACATAATGCTTCACTCTGAAGTAGCTATGCAGTGTGTTTTGGGCATCCTTTGACAACTCAATTATATATATGTAATCGACCGACCCACCCAGGAAAACAATCAGGTGAAAGGGCAATCCAACATACATTTTTTTAGGTCTAACTATTTAACATACTTGTACTGAAATGCCTATTTTTTTTTTCAATTTTTAAAACACACAATATTATGTAATTGCGAACGACAAAAACGTTGAACAACTGTCCATTGGGTTGAATTGAGTTGGAGTTGTGTCTAAACATCGGTGATAGTATGTTCAGGAATTCTTATCGTCTTCTGTTTCTTATCTTTGTAGACTTATCCCAGCCTCCGATAATCCCATTGGTATAGACCCATCCTATTAGTAACAAGTACAGTCAGCGGTACCTTGTCAATATACGAAGCCTTGAAGGAGGCCCAGATGAGCAATGGGGTGAACCTAACCACTGAAATTTATTAAGACATTCGATTCGACTGAATCAATATGATCAACAAACCCATTGATTACATCAATAGATTTTGAAGACCAAATCCATCTATTGAAGCAATAGATCATTGTTATCGATAAGGTCATCGACCAAAGGGCGGAATCAACCAAATCAACTACATTGAATAATTAAACAGATTCAGGCCAAATCGATTGAATCAACTCACTCTGTTGATCTAAAACAAAAACTAGCCATGAAAATAAATGTCCCTATAAGGTTCTAAAAGCCTTAAAAATACCGTCAGTAAGAATCCATTAAACCGTGATTACAAGTCAACTTACTAAATAAATCATATTTAAACTATGATTAATATAGCCTCATACGTACTATTAAATGTACTATGTACAACTAACTAAACCATGTATAACTATTGAAACCATCATGTATAACTAATTAAACCACGTTTAACTAACTGAAGCACGCATACTAACTTTCTAACTAATCCAGGATTACTAACTTGCGCGTTCTGAGATTCTGACGAGGATTAAAAACTTATACTACATAAGATGTTTGGGAAATAATATAAACAGACTAAGAAAAAACATCCAGAGGAAAACAACAACGCTATATTTTAGATAGTATAAAGATAATTTGTAACCTTTTAGTTTGACATGGTCCGAATATTAGCAGATTTTTTAAAGAAGTGAACATAAAGATCTGCGGGCAAAATTTTTTGTTTCAGTTACAAACTTATCATCAACTTTTCAAAATTTCCTTTTTTTAAATAAAAGCCTTTTAGATACCGGGTTCAAGCTTTACATTTATTAATGGGGCAACAAAGCAAAAGGAGTAATTATTGCATTTGAGATAAAACACAGGATGCTAATGAAATGCAAAAGTCACGGAAACGTATCTTACAACGGTTCAGTAAAGAGCTATGATTTGTCAGTTTACTCAAATAAAAAATGATCATGAACGGACAGATGTTAAAATTCATTGCGCATAAATGAAAAAGAAAAACAAGCAACAAATTCCTATGTGCTTTGATGGGTCTTAGATTTCATAAATAGATACGAGGTCACTTATCATTATGTACATAGGGGCCTAATGTCCGAAGATATAGATAAAATGAAAAGGGAAAAAAATTCACACATTTATCGATTTGTTTCTTACTCATTAGGGGCCTATAGTTTGGTTTTTTTTAGTTTGTTTTTATACTTGTCTATCTTTTTGTGCAAAATATCATTTTAAATTTACTTTAATTTAGTATTTTTAGTGTTTTGTACAATCGGGATAGGATTTGTTACGTTTTGCAAAGAAGGTCTATGTAACCTGGAAAATGGATCACTTGAATAAAACTAAATAAAGCTGCACTGGGGAAACTCACTTCAGAAAAACTCAATTAATCTAGGGATCGAATAGGGTTAAGACGCGAGGAAATGCAAAAAGCGGGATAGGGACTCAAAATGTAGGTTTCTCAACAAGCAAAAAATATAAAAAATAACTTTATTGATTATAAGGCAATGACCAAAAGCAAAACCAGTGATCGAAATACAGTCAATAAACCAAGTGAACTCTAAACCAAGACCAATAGTAACACTACTGAACTAACATAGGAACCACTAAAAATAACAAAACACAGTGCCAAAGAAGGTTACAAATTAAAATCAAAATGGCTTTAAAACCGAGTCCATAGCGCGCAGTAGTACTTGAAACAGGCAAAACTTGAACATGAAGTAAAAATCAAAGCTTGTGATGGGAGAACACAGTGGATCATGGAGTGTTCTCCTTGCGCTGCCAGGCTGCTATCTGAAGTCAATTACAGGGGTGACTAACCACACTACCAAGGATTATGCAAGTGGGTTCATTGTTTATTACAGAGGATTCCTAAGAAATTAACTAATAAGGGGTGCTAGAAGAGCTTAAGGGGGAAGTATAAACAGTGGAAGGGTAATATTAATAAAACTCTAACATAGACACTTGGTCTCCTACTGAGCAAAGGTTTTTCTACACCTATTACATCTACATTAGCTAACAACACTATTGGACCGTTGGAAAAACTGGTTTAAGAATCAACATCAAAGCACTGTGACATGTCAAGCATCAAACTCTCTTGGGGTCGCCCTATCCTCTCCACCCTTGATAGACCGTGACGACCCTCAACAGGTTAGTCCGGAGGGTTCGCTCAGCGGCTACAGCAATTTCGCGCCCGTTGCTCCGTTGTTGGTAGAGATTACAGACGTTGTTCGTCGGATTGGCCGGGCATAACACGATCGGACTGGAAATAACACAGAAATAATGATGCAAGATTAGTAACATTTTATAATTTAAGATTTACTATCTAAAGGAAGTAAACCATCAAGCTACATCTAGACCTCAACCTATGCAAACTACCACGACCTCTTTCTTCTTCACAGGTCCTTTCAATGATCTGTGGGGGAGAAACAAAACTGAGGGAAAAAATAATAATAATACACACCGATTGTGTTTCCGTAACTAAGTATTGTATAATATACCTTATGTGTTGACGTTATCCACCGACATGTTATGAATAGCCAGGGCAAGTGTCGCACGTGCATTCGATCATTTTTGGGAACTTTTGATTCCCACGACGTAGGCCTACATAAAAATGTGATGGAAACCGAATTGCACATACACCCAAATGGTAGCCTCCCATGTAGTCTCCCATACTCTGGTTTTTCTTCCCGATGCGGCAGGAGATTCCCACCCCCTCCCCCTCCCCCACCCCCACCCCCACCCCCACCCCCACCCCCACCCCCACCCCCACCCAAATTGTGTACAAATTTGTTCTGATAGCGCCCTCTTTTGAATCATTGCCCATTGCAGTGAACAGCATCTCCCGAGGACAGATTTCCTATGACATCGGCATTATTAAACATGTGCAACAGTGTTAATCGTAATGGGGCAAGTTGGAAGATACACCCAATGGCTGGACTGTTGCGATTTTACTTCACTTACCTTTGCATTCTTAGCCGTTTAATTGCGGTTTGGGCTAGTGTAGCGTCGTACAGATGGGATCCAGACCAGCTAGTAACACGCAGTGCCGTCAACTTCGTCAAGACCTGTAGGACGTTCTTCAACCCCTGGGCTTTGCTGAAATTAACGGGTTTCCCAGCTTTCTCCCACAAGTGAATGGTAATCAGCTCCAAAGGGTAGGATTTCTGAAGATACTTTGGGAGGAAGTCACTTGCCCAGTACTTTACGAGACGGACGAGCTCCTTCACGTACCCGGGCTGGTTACCGACGAAAGTGAGCTGATGCTCGACAAGGGAAGCGGAGTAGAAACCCATGTCCTTCTCATCGTCAAGCTGCAGCATGGCATGAAACATGTCTGAATGAGCTGAAGGTAAAAGAAAAAGGAAATTATGCTGTTGAGAATACAGTAATACTTAATATTTTAAGGTTTTCCCGGCCATCACCAATTGCGACGAAAATGAATGCTCCATTATGAATCAGCGTTCAACAGTCAAAACGAGTAATTCAAGTTCACAGTTTAGCATTCACTGGTCAAATTTCATTAAACGTTCAATTTCATTAAACCGCAAGACTCATTCGATTTCGTAAAAGCCAGCAGCAAGGGCTGGTTAATCATCAATTTCATCAAGCGTAAACTTGTAGTACAAATTCAACTTGTGGTCTTGGAATGCCTATAAATGAAATAAAATTACTAAACACGAATCTGAATGGAAAAAAAACAAAATAATGTGTTCACGAAACAAAAATGATTGCACTAATTCTATATAGCTTTTTAAAAAAACCAGTTTGAGTGGATTAGGGTAAAATGCGTGAAATTAAAATAATTGAATGCGTGCTTATGAAATCGAATTAATTTATGCTGAAATTGGTATGGAAAATATAGGCATAAACTAAACTACTGAACATTGCTACAGTAGTGCGCCCTCTCAATACGGGACAACAACGATACCACAATCTCTTTTAATTATATATAGGTCATCATCAAAAGTTACAATATTCAATAAAACTTACAAACATGTTACATCAAATAATAAATCACAAGGGAAACTGACTGGGTAAATTTTAAATGATTTTGGGTTGAACAAGGAAAAATTGACTAGAGCGGGATTTGAACCAACGACCTCCGGATTGACGTGCCGGCGCTCTACCAACTGAGCTATCTAGCCCTATGATGGCGGTCTCCCTATTTTGTCAATATCCTTGTTCGGTGGGTGCCAGTCAGAAGCCATTCAACCGTAAACTGCCGTGCAGCCAATGAGCACACCCAAGTATACGATACAACCTGGGAAGCGGCAGCCAGGGGATCGCCATAAGGGGATGCGACTTTTTTTTATATCAGATATCAAATAATAAACCACAAGGGAAACTGACTGGGTAAATTTTAAATGATTTTGGGTTGAACAAGGAAAAATTGATTAGGATATTGACAAAATAGGGAGACCGCCACCATAGGGCTAGATAGCTCAGTTGGTAGAGCGCCGGCACGTCAATCCGGAGGTCGTTGGTTCAAATCCCGCTCTAGTCAATTTTTCCTTGTTCAACCCAAAATCATATTTAATATATATATAATGCAGAACCTAATTAATCATTCATAATTTCAAAATCAGTCGCCTTCTTTTCTAATCCCTCACTGGACCAAACGATTACATAAATTTAAGGCTAAACAACATAATAGGACTTGACTTGACAAATGACTTTAACCTACTTACATCGACCGAATCCCGCAAAGTTGTCAGTAGCGGGAAGAAAATCAACATTCAGACGCCTTGTGCCCACTGTGACGTTGAAGGTAACCAAGTATTCATTCTTGCTGACATCAGACACAAACGGCACAATGGGCTTCTTCAACGCTAGCGCTTTGTACAGATCTTGGATGACGACTGCCAGTTGACGCCTGTATTCGATAATTCCGAGTTTTGCGATAGGTTTCAGGTTTGGAGGATTGATGAAGGCGACCAGGTCGATATCAGAAAGGTCCTTAACCATGGTCCCTTTACCAAGAGATCCACCCTGCAGAAAAATGTTGCTGATATTCACCTTCTGTTCATCTAGGGTATCTTAAATTGTGACATCTTTGAGAATAAAGCCTACAAATTGCATGAGCTTAAACGAGCTTAAATTTTAATGGAACTATGCTCTGCAGACCATGCTGTCGACGGAATTTGCATGCGGACCAGCGACGAAAGATTGTGCTAAAGACGTTATAGCGCGCACGTACCAGCGATAATGAATATTGCAGGGGGGCATTATTCTAATTCTAATCGCACTGTTCTGAAACGTCCTCTACCGTTCAATCTTGTTTAGCCTGTAAATTAGTCTTGGCCCAAGTGTACTGCGCTCGGTTACAACTCGTTATAGCGCGCCCTCTTGTGGCTTGAATTAACCAACTTGACTAGCTCTCACTCAAGTTAGTTAATTCAAGCCACAAGAGGGCGCGCTATAACAGTTGTAACCGAGCGCAGTACACTATCCACTATCGATCACTGACGTCTTGGGCCAAGACTACCTGTAAATTGGAACAAGACATGATTGCTTGCAATTGCATGTCGCACGGGTTGTGAGTTGTGTATAGACTATCAGGTTTCCGCGCCCCTCGCGGATATCCGGATTGTTAAAAAACTGTAACCGTTTCGGTTAGCAAAATTTATCACAGTATCAGTGGTTTTGCCCAGGCTTCTTTCGGTCACTACTCAGACCACACATAAAAAAGCCCACAGCCGGCGGAAAACCGAATACCAAGTTTCACTATCCGCCCAGGCTTGCCAGTGGAGAAAAATTGCAAGCCTCAAATTTCACGTAAAAATAGTGTAAAAACTTGCCATTGTATTTGTTACCATTTCTGTGTAAAATTTATCAACATACAAAACATCTCATATGACATCATTCTGAGGATAATGATTCTCTACATTTTTTGTTCATAACTGACTTTTTCAGAGCATAATTCTAAACATGACGTAATTGTATTTCAATAACTAATGGACCTTTACTTTCCAAGGAGGAATTTTTTGTCAGTAAAAAGCTCAAATTCAAGGCCATTTTAATTGAATATTATTGAAAGTCAGTTACGAACCCGAAACGTACAATCCCGGGAAAAAATGTAGATACCTTTTTCTCAGGATGATTTCGTCAGATGTTTGGGATTTGAAATGTTTGCACTGGAAGGATTTAAATAATATGGCAATTTACTTCATTTTAACGTAAGGTTAGGCAAAGTAAAATAAATAACATGTTGCTCGTCCGGACTTTTAAAAAAGTTGGTGAGGGAGGTCCTTGTTATTTGTTATTTTCAATTTTTATTTTTATTTTTTCAAGATGGCCACCATGTCTAAGATGGCCGCCATATCGTATTTGAAGATGTTTTTATGGTTTTATGAGCATGTTCTGTATGTCCTCAAATTCTGTTTAAAGTTGCCATGTGTGTTTCTGTGTCCATTTCGATACATATTGTTATTCTTTCCAAGAGTTCTTCCTGCTTTTGCTCCAAAATTATTCTGTGTGTGTGGCATCACGTCCTGGTGCAAAGATCTCGTTCAAAAAAGAACTGTGGCATGCAAACGTGAAGGGCAAAACGTTTCAAAGAAAATGTTTCTCACGATTGCGTTGTGGAAATAGCATTTTTTGTAGGCCTACATGCAAGAAAGATGATGAAATTGCACAATAAAAATGAAGGATACATTTGAAATAGCTCTCAATATGTTAATTGATTTCAAAGATTTATTAAATAACAAATAACAAAAAATTTGGTGCGGCCTCCAAAATCGGAGCGGGCGGGGACGAGCAACATATTTATTTTACTTGACCTTAGAGATTTATAATTTTTCCTCACTCACATGAAGACTAATTATATTTGAAAAATGAGTACATCATAAAACAATATTTTTCGTTTCCCTTCAGTCTAGATAACTTAAGATAGCTTATCGAGCATGAGTTTTGCCCCAATGAAAATTGCATAACAATCATGTGAAGCAAACACTGGGGATGGCGGTGGGGTTACAAATGCCAATACAAGGAATTTCAAGTTTGTTTTGCCCAGTTAGCTGCTCAGTAGACGGTGTGAAAATGTGAATGAACCACATGGTTCTGTTCAAATTGTTTGACCGCTGATAAGAGTACATATGACTTTAATTATGAGGTACACACCTTAACAATTCTGTCAACGTCGAAATTGAGACCGCCCGATGAACAGCTCCTGTGCACCGATCGGACCACCTCGTCGACGACCTTCTTGCAGGCTCTGTCAAAATCATCCGTCCCAAGCTGAATATTGTTGTTATACCATGTCTCGAGACTACTTGGATCCATACACCAAGGCTTTGACAATTCTTTAGACCCAGCCATTGCGAGTTGGTTAGTTTAGAGCTCCTTCCAAGTTGAAATGCAGCTCTGGACTGCTGAAATTTCCTGCGATGAGTTGGCTTTTCCCAAACCCTGATTTCGCAATTGCGATTGTATCACGGAAACCCCCGTATTTCTGACGATGAGAAATCCACCGATATTAATATTATTATATTGTTAGTTTGGATCATCAATAAACATCATACAATTAAGTATTAACTATTCAAATCGCCCTGCGTCACAAATGCAATCTGATTGGACAATAAAAATATAACCAGCTGCGTAATGCCATTAATATTAATGCAGGGGGCGTGGCGTGTTCCGTGAGATGTTTGTATTTCTGAACTGGATTCAAGTTTCAACGCTGGGTAAAGACCTTGATATGATTTGGCCCTGGGAAAGAGAGACCTCAGGTTCAGGCTCTCCCCATCCTTGGCCATCAGTTGCCAGATTTCTATTGTAACTGACGTTAAAGTTGCTTAGTGTTAACATTCATTACCCAAATTTGAATGAGTAATTGTTAATGTAATTGTAATTGATTTCGGACAAAAAATTATATTGAAAGTAAGTAAAATATGCGATCAGGTCGGCTCAGTGGTTTCTTTCACTGCCTTTCACCTCCGTAGACCCCGGTTCGATTCCCACCTCAGACCGGAGCTTTGAATATAAATTTGGAATTTCAGTCCCTGGTTGCGTGGGTCAAACCAATAGGGGTGTATGTACCTCCCACATCTAAAACTGACCATTTCTTCTCGTTTCCCATTCATCCTGATATGGCATTAATTGGGTTGTTGCATGTGTTAAGTACATTACATTACTCCACAGCTTCAAGTAGGCCCCACACAGCTTTCAGTTCCACATTGCGTGGGGTTTTCCCGTCACATCTAAAATTGAACAGTTCTTGTCATTTCCTATTCATATTGGTGCTATATATGCGTAATAAATAAATAAGTACTATACACTCTGCTTGCTGTAAAACAAAGCTTTCAGTTCCCGATTGAATGGATTTTCCCCATTGGGGTTTTCCTCCCACATCTGATTATTTCATTAAATTGTGCGGTGGCCGATGGGTACATGCCGTGATGCACTTTAGACCAACCATAACACAACAAAAACAGCTGACGTCAGTGTGAACCTATCCAATGAAATCATCGGGTTTGCAGGACAGGCGCTTGTCTGTAGAACACTGACGGGTAAGGACAGGGGACCAGTCTAGTTTGAATTGTTTGTTGTTCGTATTTCCTGCTCTTTGCCCTCTCATTGTGCTTAGAATCGAACGGCCATGACGGGTGGTATTTTTTAGGGGGGTTTCGTATGTGTCATCCGTATGGTTATTAAAAAAGAACAGCGCAAATAGAATGTGTTTTTTATGTTTGTCTGCAGATATTTTAATAAAACACTACATTCGTGTTTACTGATATCTTATTTGTCTGAATTGGTCTTGTAGGAAAAGTTCGATGGACTTTGTATAGAGAGCATGCGAAAGCCAAACATCTTTAATCTTCCATTTTACATTTTTGTAAATATTAATAACACTTAAGATTAAATATTTTAAAGTGCAAAAATATCTGCTTCACTCTGAAATAGTTATGCAGTGTTTTGGGCATTCTTTGACAACTCAATTATATATATGTAATCGACCGACCGACCTAAGAAAAAAATCCGGTGAAAGGGCAGTCCAACTTATATTTTCTTAGGCCTAACTATTTGGCATAGCCTACATATACTGAAATGCCTATTTTTCGTTTCAATTTTTTATTTAATACTAGGCCTAAGTAATTTCAAAAGACAAAAAACGTTGAATAACTGCCCATTGGGTTGAATTGAGTTGGAATTCTGTATCCATAAACATCCGTGATAGTATGTTCAGGAGTTCTTATCGTCTTCTCGGCCCAATTTCATAAAGCTGTTAAGCAAAAAAATACTGCTTAGGAAATTTCTATGCTAAGCAAAAAATAAGTGGGTCACCATTCAAAACAGTATTAACATTATGGAATTTTGGCTGGTAACCAGTTTCTGCTAAGCAATATTTGTCGGTGCTTAGCAAATTTCTGTGCTTACATGCTTTATGAAATAGACCCTTCCCATGAAATATGCTAATTACATTCACGCATGCGTACAGACCCTGCTGGTTGGCAAACGCCATAGAGTTGTGCACTAAGTAGACGCACAAGCGCGTCTGCGTCACGCCACCATCAGCCCCACACAAAAAGGGGCAATGTTCCATCATTTTGCCAACCAGGAGTGTAAGTGCGCACGCGTGATGTGCAATTTAAATATTTCATGGGAAGGGTCTATTGGGCCCTGTTTTTTATCTTCGTAGATTTATTCCAGCCTCCGATAATCCCATTGGTATAGACCCATCCTATTAGTAACAAGTAGTCAGCGGTACCTTGTCGATATACGAAGTGAAGGAGGCCCAGATGAGCAATGGGGTGAACCTAATCAAATTAATTAAGACATTCGATTCGACTGAATCAATATGATCAACAAACCCACTGATTACATCAATAGATTTTGAAGACCAAATCCATCTATCGAAGCAATAGATCATTGTTATCGATAAGGTCATCGACCAAAGGGCGGAATCAACCAAATCAACTACATTGAATAAATAAACAGATTCATGCCAAATCGATGGAATCAACTAACTCTATTGATCTTAAACACAAACTAGCCATGAAAATAAATGTCCCTATAAGGTTCTTAAAGCCCTGAAAATACCGTCTGTAAGTATATATCCAATAAACCGTGATTACAACTTACTCGATAAATCATACTTAAATGATTACTATTGCCTCATACGTACTAAACAAACTTACTAATTATACCATGTACAACTAACTAAACCATGTATAAGTAACTCAACCATGTATAACTAATTATGTATAACTATAACTGAACCACGCATACTAACTTTCTAACTAATCCAGGATATTGCTTACTAACTTGCGCGTTCTGAGATTCTGATGAGGATTAACTTATACTAAATAAGATGTTTGGGAAATAATATAAACAGACTAAGAAAAAACATCCAGAGGAAAACAACAACGCTATATTTTAGTCAATACAAAGAAACAATTGTTAACTTTTAATTTGACATGGTCCGAATATTAGCAGACTTTTTAAAGAAGAAAACATAAAGATCTGTGGGCAAAACATTTTGTTTCCGTTACAAACTTTTCATCAACTGTTCAAAATTTACTTTTTTTTAAATAAAAGCCTTTCAGATACCGGGTACAAGCTTTACATTTATTAATGGGGCAACAAAGCAAAAGGAGTAATTATTGCATTTGAGATAAAACACAGGATGCTAATGAAATGCAAAATTCACGGAAACGTATCTTACAACGTCAGGTTCAGTAAAGAGCTATAATTTGTCAGTTTACTCAAATAAAAAATGATCATGAACGGACAGAGGTTAAAATTCATTGCGCATAAATGAAAAAGAAAAACAAGCAACAAATTCCTATGTGCTTTGATGGGTCTAAGATATCATAAATAGAGGTCACTTATCATTCCGAAGATATAGATGAAATAAAATAAAATTTCACACATTTTATCGATTTCTTTCTTACACATGATAGTTTGGTTTTTGTGGGGTTTTTTTTATTTGTTTTTTTTATACTTGTCTATCTTCTTGTGCAAAATATCATTTTAAATTTACTTAATGTTTTGTACAATCGGGATAGGATTTCTTATGTTTTGCAAAGAAGGTCTACATAGCTAACAACACTATTTGACCGTTGGGAAAACTGGTTTTAGAATCAACATCAAAGCAGAGTGACATGTCAAGCATCAAACTCTTGGGGGTCGCCCTATCCTCTCCACCCTTGACGGACCGTGACGTTCTTCAGCAGGTCAGTCTGGAGGGTCTGCTCAGCGGCTGAAGCAATTTCGCGCCCGTTGCTCCCCTGTTGGTAGAGCTGACAGACATTGTTCGTCGGATTGGCTGGGTCTAACACGATCGGACTGAAAATAATACATAAATAATAGATGCAAGTTGAGTAACCTTTTTATATTTAAAGAATTACTATCTGAAGGAACTAAACAATCAAGCTAGGAACTTTGGATTCCCATGTAGGCCCTATAGGCCTACATTATTTAAACACGTGATGGAAACCGAATCGTACACTTGTTCAAACCCCAACGGTAGCCCAAACATTCGGTCTGCGGAGATGCGCGCAGCTAGAATGTTTTTCTCCCCCCCCCCCCCCCCCCCACCCCCATACTGCGAAATCGTGTACAAATTTCTTCTGACTAGGATAGCGCCCTCTTTTGAATCATCCTCTTTCAGCCCATGTTAATTTCCCATATTATGCGGGGAACAGCATCTCCAGAGGGAAGATTTTCCTATGACATCGACATTATTAAACATGTGCAACAGTGTTAATCGTAATGGGGCAAGTTGGAAGATACACCCAAATGGGTGGACTGTTTCGATTTACTTCACTTACTTTCGCATATTGAGCTGTTTAATTGCGGTTTGGGCCAGTGTTGCGTCGTACAGATGGGATCCAGACCAGCTAGTAACACGCAGTGCCGTCAACCTCGTCAAGACCAGTAGGACATTCTTCAACCCTTGGGCTTTGCTGAAATTAACGGGTTTCCCAGCTTTCTCCCACAGGTGAATGGTGATCAGCTCCAATCGGTAGGATTTCTGGAGATACTCTGGGAGGAAGTCACTTGCCCAGTACTTTACGAGACGGACGAGCTCCTTCACGTACCCGGGCTGGTTACCGACGAAGGTGAGCTGATGCTCGGCAAGGGAAGCGGAGTAGAACTCCCTGTCCTTGTCACCGTGAAGCTGCAGCATGGCACGGAACATGTCTGAATGATCTGGTAGGAGAAAGGGAAATTATGCTGCGTAGTATTTTAGGTTTTCCCGGCCATTGCCAAGTGCGACAAAAATCCATTCATTTTAACAACCGGCTCATTCTATTTCGTATGGAAATGAATGCTCCGTTGAATCGGCATACAGTCAAAAGGAGTATTTCAAGTTCACAAGTTTAGCATAGACCGCACTGGACTCCTTTAGTTTCGTAAAAGCAAGAGCCGTCGACCATTCAATTTCATCAGGCATAAACTTGTACGTAGTAGAAATGTTGTCTTGAATGCCTATAAATGAAATAAAATGACTGAAACGAATCTGAATGAGGAAAACAAAATCATGTGTTCACGAAACGAAATTGAATGAATTAATAATAATAGCTTTACAAAATTAGCAGGGAAAATATACACATTGCTACAGTAGTGCGCCCTCTCCATCTGAGGGTGTTTAAAGGTTCAAAGGACAACAACGATGCCATAATTTCTTTTAATTAGGTCTTCATCAAAAGTTACAATCATAACAATTATATTCGATAAAACTTACAGACATTTTACAAATTTAAAAACTACATAATGCAGAATCAAATTACACATAATAATTTTCAAAATCAGTCGCCCTCTTCTCTCATCCCTTTTGGACTAAACGATTAAACAAATCATAAGGCTCAAAAATAATTATTTCTTGACATAATTATTGACTTGACTTGACAAATAACTTTGACCGACTTACTTCGACCGTGTCCCGCACAATTGTCAGAAGTGGGAAGAAAATCGACCTTCAGACGCCTTCTGGCCACTGTGATGTTGAAGTTAACCAAGAATTCATTGCTGTCTACATTAGACACAAACGACAGCTGCTTCAGCGCTTTGTGAAGATCCCGGATGACGACGGCCAGCTTCTGCTTGTATTGGCTCGGTCCGAGCCTGACGATGGGGGCCAGGTCTGGTGGATTGATGAAGGCGATCAGGTCGATATCAGAAAGGTCCTTCACCATGGTCCCTTTACCAAGAGATCCACCCTGCAGAAAAATTTGCCGATATTAACATAATATTCACACTCAACAAATTTCTCGGGGAATTGCCGGGTGAATTTGGTCGAACTGTTCACACTTTGCTTTGATAACCCTGCCAGACTCGTGGGTATTTCCCTTGAGAAAGCTACCAAGGGCTAATAAATTTCAGGGGTTTTTGGGTTGGGTTTTTTTTCCCCGGAGGAAATTATTTATTCAAGCTTAAAACAACTCATCACTTTACAAACATGCTGAAAAGCCACGGCAATAAAACAAATGCAAAATTGACCGAAATGACAATTTATAAAATACAGAGTTAACCTTGACACAATAATTTAAAGAAGTCCCATTTTTTTTCGAACTTCACAGTAGAATCATTAGTAATACGTATAATACTTTCCCAAAGTATAATAAATTTCAGTTTTGCTGGGTGGTTGCGCGAAGTCAGAATGCTGTCATTGATGAGGACGCACTGTTTTTGATCACATTCGCAGTTGTTTTGTTTTTTGTTTTTACCCTAAATTTTGTTTCTGAAACGGACGGTAACACATCGTGAAGAAATAAACATTTTATTATACAGTAGAATAATCCTTCTGTTCATCCAGGATATCTTAAATTGTGACATCTTTGTGAAATAAATACACGTTGCGTAATTTTTCGTAAACGTGCTTAAATTTTAATGGAACTCTCTCTGCTGACCATGCTGTCGACGGAATGTGTGTGCGGACCAGCGACGAAAGACGTTATAGCGCGCACGTACCAGCGATAATGATTATTGCATTGTCGGGGGGGGGGGGGGGGGGGCTTTTCCCCGAGCATGCGCAGACACGCAGGGTCTTTCATCAAGGTGTTTATTGCGTAATGCACTGGTATATTTCATAAATAAAAGGCGTTTAACCTCATATCGAACTGTTCTGAAACGCCCTCTAGCGAGATAACAGAGACTACAAGCCTGTAATGTGTGTTGTGTAGACTAGCTACATGATTGCAATGTGATCTGCGTTCGTTCCGCAGCACTTTCCAGTGAAATGACGGTTATCCGAACTGTGAATATGTAACGTGTAAAACATGTTACCTACATTCTTGTCATTGGAGAACTATCCGGTTTAATTATAGGTATCTGCGCCCCTCGCGGATACCCGGATTGTTCAAAAACTGAAACTGCGGTTTCGGTCAGCAATTCGGATAGGCCTATTTGAAGTATCCGTCCAGGCTTCGTTCAGTCACCCATAACCACACATAAACAATTCCGGATATCCGGATATTCGCAGAAAATTTGGCCGGCGGATACCCGAATACTAAATTTTACTATCTGCCCAGGCTTAGTCAGTCATTTACCAATAGATAGAATCCTCAGCGAGTAGAGAAAATATAATTGCAAGTCTCTAATTGTTACGTTTAAATGGTGAAAATTGCAATTTTTTTATTTGTCATCTTCCTGTGCAAAATCTTTCAACATATAGGCCTAAAACATCTCATGGCATCATTCTTAGACAAAATAAAATGTGTCTCTACATTTTTGGTTCAAAACTTACTTTTAAAGCAAAATTCATAAACATGACGTAATTGGATTTCAATAACTCAGTATTAATGGATCTTTACTTTCCGAGGAGAGGTTTTTTGTCAGTAAAAAGCTCAAATTCAAGGCCATTTGATTGAATATTATTGAAAGTCAGTTGAACCCGAAACGTACAACCCCGTGAAGAAAATGTAGATACCTTTTCTCAGGATGATTTCAACAGATGTTTGAGATTTGAAATTTTTGCACTGGAAGGGTTTAAATTAAATGGCAATTTAATTTACTTCATTTTAACGTAATGGTTAGAGACTTACAATTTGTCCTCACTCACATGAGGACTAATTAATATATTTGAAAAATGAGTACATCACAAAACAAAATTGTTCGTTTCCCTTCAGTCTAGATAACTTAAGATAGCTTATCGAGCATGAGTTTTGCCCCAATGAAAATTGCATAACATGTGAAGCAAACACCGAGTTGGCGGTGGGTTATGCCAAGGAATTTCCAGGTTTTTTTGCCCATACTGCTGAGTAGATGGTGTTAAAATGTGTATGGAACCACATGATTCTGTTCAAATTGTTTGACCGCCGATAAGAGTATGACAATTATTATGAGGTACATACCTTAACAATTCTGTCAAGGTTGAAATGGAGACCGCCCGATGAACAGATCTTCTGCACCGATCGGACCACCTCGTCGATGGCCGTCCGGCAGTCGCTGGCGAAACTCTCCGTCCCATGCTGAATATTCTCGTTATACCATGTCTCGAGACTACTTGGATCCTTACACCAAGGCGCTGACGATCTCATAGACCCAGCCATCGCGAGTTGGTTAGTTTAGAGCTTCTTCCAAGTTGAAATGCAGCTCTAGACTGCTGAAATTTCCTTGTTTTTCCCCAAACCCTGATTTCGCAATTGCGAGCGATTGTATCACGGGGGAACCCCCGTATTTCTGACGATGATGAGAAATCCACCAAATAATATTATAATCCGAATCATTAATAAACATAATAAAATTAACTGGTCAAATCGCCCTGCGTCTCAAACGCAATCTGATTGGACAATAAAAATGTAACCCGCTGCGTATCGACATTAATAATGCAGAGGGGGCGTGGCGTGTTCCGAGTGAGATGTTGGTATTTCTGTACAACCATCAACACAGCTCAAAAGCTGTTGGTAGGCCTACACAAGGCGTTCTTTACGACAATGCAGTGACACTGTTCTGTTGCATTGAATAGCCAATGATATGCCAAGTTAGGCCCTATCTGAAAATGCCTTGTTTATGATTGAAAGTCAATAGTTCAAGAATCATGCTAGTCTTGGCCCAAGACGTCAGTGATCGATAGTGGATAGTGTAATGCGCTCGATTACAACTCGTTACAGCGCGCCCTCTTGTGGCTTGAATTACCCAACTTGACTAGCTCTCAAGAGAGCTAGTCAAGTGGCTTGAATTACCCAACTTGACTAGCTCTCAATTACCCAACTTGACTAACTTTAAGATGATGTGGATGTTTTTACTCGCACCTCACAAACTACCACTGCACCTTCACAACTGCACAACACGAGCACCTCTACCACTCCTTGGACAAGCAGTCAGCTTTTTAGGAGTATATTTATCAAGCATCAAGCTCTCAAGAGAGCTAGTCAAGTTGGGTAATTCAAGCCACAAGAGGGCGCGCTGTAACGAGTTGTAACCGAGCGCATTACACTATCGATCACTGACGTCTTGGGCCAAGACTAGAATCATGCTAGAAGTATTAACGTTATATGGACTAGCGGGATGCCGCGCTTCGCGCGGCACCCGCTAGGTGGGCGCGATTCTTGCACATAAAATGCGACCACGGTGCATGGGGTGGGGGGGGGGGGGGGGGTAATAGACCCTTCCCATGAAATATTTAAATTGCACTTCACGCGTGCGCACTTACACTGCTGGTTGGCAAAATGATGGAACATTGCCCCTTTTTGTGTGGGGCTGATGGTGGCGTGACGCAGACGCGCTTGTGCGTCTACGTAGTGCACAACTCTATGGCGTTTGCCAACCAGCAGGGTCTGTACGCATGCGTGAATGTAATTAGCATATTTCATGGGAAGGGTCTATTGGAGAGGATATCAGAGTTTATAACTTTCAGAATTGGTTTGGTAAAGATATTTAAAATCTGTATGCAATGTAGTAATGTCCTAATGATAAAATGTTGAGCATGCAAAAGGTGTTGAGTGCGGTCGAAGGCGAAGCGTCGCCATCCCTCACCCTTTTCGCCCCCTTTTCTCGACTACGAAGCATAAGTTGGGGTGTGTTTTAATATTTGGGAAGGATATAAAAATGCAATGATGCATGCTTGGCATGATATGTAGGTTTTAGATAATCAAGACTTTTTGAATATCCAACAAAGGCCTGAGTAATCCATGAAATATTTGCTTCTGTGCTCCTAAAATTTGTCAAATGTTTGAATTCATGTATAATACTTGATTTC
Source organism: Leptasterias polaris (assembly GCA_037783415.1). Taxonomy (NCBI): domain Eukaryota; kingdom Metazoa; phylum Echinodermata; class Asteroidea; order Forcipulatida; family Asteriidae; genus Leptasterias; species Leptasterias polaris. The sequence continues at coordinate 2,725,348 of JAZGTN010000073.1, read as the reverse complement.
CTTTTTTCTTTATTTCTGGATTTCTTTGTGTCTCTATCTCTTTATTTCTTAAATGTGTCTTTGTTTCTATATTTTCTCTTTCTGAATATCCGTGTTTGCCGGTGGTAAACTATGTATTTTCTCAGTATTCTATTTCATTGTTTCTGTAATTAGGCCTATTATGTGTTTTTCTGACTCAGTGGTCTGTTTGTCCTTTTATTTGTTTATTTTGTTTATGTCTTAGTTTCGTTATTTCCTTAGTTGCAGGGGGCCTATTATTTATCTCTGATATGTTTCTTGATATCTATTGACGTTTATTTTGTAATGTTTTTATGTCACTATGTTACAGTTGATTTCGATGTTTCTATGTCACTATTTCTGTGTTTTTAAAAATTATTTCGGCATGCGTTTGTTTCCGTATTTCGTTCTTCTAGATTTTGTAAATGGTTGATAATACAATAATAATGTTAAGTGTTACAGGGGTGTGATTTTGCACATTTTGTTGATGACAGTTTTGTAAACTTGTTTTTGTCTTGACAGACCCTGTTGTTCAAATTTTATTCATCGTACGTCTAAAGATTTAAATAGGAAACGAAAATAAAATAAAAATGATTTGTGTGTTTTCGTTTTCCCTTTCTGTCTCTCTTTGATTTCTTGATTTATATGCTTGTTTGGAGGAGGCTTTATTTTTGTCCATTTTCCCTTTCATTGTGTCGTTATTTCTTGCTTTCTTTATGCCTTGTTTCTTTATTTCTTTATTGCTCGGAAATTATTGGTTGTATTTAGGCCTACATACCACTAAATGCAGGTAACGACTAATATTCGACAATGCTTGTCTTTGTGAATATTATGTTGTTATTCAGTCAATGAGTAGGCCTAACGTAAGCAGTCAATTTATGAAAGAAGTAGGGCCTATAAGGAAAATTTATAAAGGGGACATAGGAGGTCACATCTGCCCAATAAAATGAAATGAGATGGAAGAAGACAAAGCATCATTAACAGAAAATATGCAGTATCTGTAGAAATTAGGATTACCCCCTCCCCCCCCCTCCCCCCACCCACCTTGAGCTGCATTTTAAATCAGTCATCTCGCTATATATTAGTATAATAGGCGCGGGGGGAGACATTGGAACACCAGTGCCAACCCAGTAAGCGGTGTCCGGCAAACGAAACTTCCCAGAATGCACAAATGCAATAGCGAACGCAAATTTTAAGACTGGCAAAACCCCCAATTTATGTTTTGAATATGCCAAATTTTTCCGAAAATCAACACCCACAAACCCTCACGCAAGCTCCGCTACAGACTAACCCCGGCGCAAAAAAAACAACAAAAAACATGCCTGACCAACGCGGGTATCCAGCTGCCGTTGCACACAATCGCGGGTAGAAACATAGCGTTGTTCGATCGAAAATAAGGGCACCAGTTATCCCAACATGCAAATTGTTTATTGCGTGCATCCTTGAGAAATTACGTTAGTCATGCAGCGCTACTTCTGATTGTTCACTGAAAAGACTCATGGGTCGTTAAAACCGTGGACTTTCGGTGACACAAAATGCAGTAGATATTAATTGATAAATTATTTAATACCATTTAACTCACAAAACTTGCAACAAATATCTTCTGAAGACAAACAACATTAAAACAATCTTTTCGAGAGAGCTGGGAAATTGTGGCGAACACCCAAGACCGAGGTAATAACAGACCAATCAAATGTGAGAAATAATCACACGTGAGAAAATCGTCGCTGGTACACACTCTCTTTCTAAAGCGTTGTTCGATGGAAAATGAGGGCACCAGTTATCCCAACATGCAAATTGTTTATTGCGTGCATCCTTGAGAAATTACCTTAGTCATGCAGCCCTACTTCTGATTGTTCACTGAAAAGACTCACGGGTCGTTAAAACCGTGGACTTTTGGTGACACAAAATGCAGTAGATATTTATTGATAAATTATTTAATACCATTTAAACCCACAAAACGTGCAACAAATATCTTCTGAAGACAAACAACATTAACACAATCTTGTCGAGAGAGCTGGGAAATTACGGCGAACACCCAAGACCGAGGAAATAACGAACCACTCGTGAGAAGTCATCACACGTGAGAAAAAAAAGATGGCGACCCAATAAAAAAGATGGCGACCCAATAAAAAAGATGGCGACCCAATAAAAAAGATGGCAGCCCAGAGCCCAACCTCGTCCTCGAGGGGGCGAGGTCACCGTGCGCAAGCGGACGGTCGGATCTCGCAGCGCCGCGGGGTGGAACTTGGTACCGATTTTAATTATATAGATGGGTACACTACATTAGCTAGCCTATGTGGGATATGATAATGGCTAATTTGACGCACTGGGATTCATTAAATTGTGCGGTGGCTGGCCGATGGGTACATGCCGTAATGCACTTTTGGCCAACCATAACAAAACAAAACAGCTGACGTCAATGTGTACCTATCCAATGAAATCATCGGGTTTGCAGGACAGGCGCTTGCCTAGATCATTGATGGGTAAGGACAGGGGACCAGTCTAGCTTGAATTGTTTGTTGTTCGTATTTCCTGCTCTTTGCCCTCTCATTGTGACTTAGCACCGAATGGCCATGACGGGGTGGTGTTTTTTTAGGGGGTTGCGTATTATTTTGTCGTCCGTATGGTAAACAAAGTGGCTATTGTAGCGTGAAACGTTCACAACTGTATTATTACATGGAGCGATAAAGCTCCATGATTATTACAGAATATCGGAAGGGATAAAAATGGCGTTCATGAAGAATGCACTGTTGGTGTGTATGACGGCAGTTCTTGTTGTGTATGTACCGAGTCTATGGACCAAGACGCCCACTACACTTACAGCGGGAACCGTTCGGCCAGGATTCGAACCAGTGCTCAAGGTTTTCAGGTCTTTATAGCGTTCGTTTTACACTAAACTTAGTTCTTTTCAGAGCCACCACGGTTCTCCCACTATATGTATCTCAAAATTCTTCTTGTGTTTCGGGGTTCGTTTTTATTTATTTGTATATTCTTTTTTTGAGTTTACAATACAGGATGATTTGATTTGATGATCCGATCATTCGCTGTAATTATTATTTGTAAACCACCAGTGATTCCCTTCACAAAAAATTAACGTACATGGTCAAATATGACTGTGCTTTACCAAGGAATTTTGCGCTTACAAAGTTAACAACAAAAACTATGCGATATCGGCTTTTAAACAAAACCATGCTTTTGCTAAAAACTTGTGAAACACGCTTAAATTAGGCCTTCAATGTGTGTGATTTTTCCAAAGAAAACACAAACCGTTTGAAATATTATGTGTATTTTAGTATGACAATCTTAGTAATCGGCCAGGTTGAACGTGTCTGCTTTTTAAAACTTTAATGAACTTGTGCTGAAAAGATCGTAATGTTTGTAAGCGGTTCTTTTGTATTTATATTATATTGTTGCATCTGCCATAGGGAAATCTGTCCCCCGGAGATTCTGTCCCCAATTTAGGAAATTAACATGGGCTGAAGAAGGTTGCTTCAAAAGAGGGCGCTACCAGAAGAAGTCTGTATACACAGTTCGCTGGGGGATAGAATATCATGCCATACCTCAAGCAACCTCTGATACAGCTATGGCTAATGATAGAGGCCTTTCTGCAGTCTGAGTGGTCATTAGCCACTGCCGAAGCGCCACAGTCAATTATTCATACATGGCATTCCATATTATTCTCAGACAAGTTTGGGTGAAAGGCAACAGCAACAAAATGCTTCACAGAAGTCGTCTAAACGGCACTGCCACTTCTCTTCGTGACATTTTTTTCTCTCAGGGATAATTTTGCCAAGGGAGTGGAGTCCCCAACAGGGGGCAGCGCTTTCTCTGTGTACTACAAAGGGTCAAAGGTCATTGACCTCTGGGGAGGCTACGCTGACACCGAAGCTCTCCGGCCATGGCGAGAAGATACAATGGCTGTTGTTTACTCGTTGACTAAAGGTGAACAAATATTACATTATCTCGATAATTTAATATGTGTTACATAACATGCAAACGACTATGTTGGGGTCTTCTTGCTCGTAGTGCACGTTTGGTCTGCTAACGGATGGTATACAGTCCTAATTCCTGTTCATATTTCTCGCTCTCCAACTGAAATTTTGTTTAGTAAGATTCGATGGCTTGCATGGTGTAAGAAGTACAATAAGAGAGATTATACGGACGAAAATCGTGTGCAGAGAAGAGGGGTGGTTCCGAGATCGGACTGACTGTCGACTTTTCGAATAATTAACTCTGCGCATCTTCAGATTCTAGTTATTCTTTTCTTAGAACCACCACACTCCACACTCAGGCCCATGAAAATAAACCCCCAAACAACAACAAAAATAATTATTAACAACAACTCGAAATTACTTTCTTGTATAACTATAAGGCTGCTTCACACAATAGTGATATTCAAGTTAGTTTTCAAATAGAATTTTAATGCGTTTCTATTTATTTATTTCGTATTTTGCCTGTGGATTTATTAATTTTTTCACAAAGCTCGGGTAAGTACTGAGTATACAGTGCTTAACACACATCGGTGTAAGGGTAAAAACCAAATTGCATTATTTATTTTGTCTTATTTAACCAGGGTAGCCCCATCAGTTTTCAATGAACCGTTCGCCCTGTGTGCATGATTCCGTAAGGGCGCCCTTTATTTAAAATTGTCACTTTTGTTTTGTATGATCCAGGAATGGCCGCCACGTGCATGGCTCTCCTAGCGGATAGAGGTCACCTGGACTATGACAGGACCGTCGCATCTTATTGGCCCGAATTTGCTCAGAACGATAAAGAGAATATCACAGTGCGCATGCTCCTAAAGCATGAGGTATATAAGTATGATTTTGTTGCGTTTCTGCCACGAAAGAAAAACAGTTGATAAGAATATAATTTCCATATAATGAACAGTAGCCCTTCCTCTTTTTGTTACCATTCTCTACCTCTGAGATTTTCCAGTTGGAATACTACCTAGTTCACTGAACGCTTTTACTTCGTTTGTTGGTGTGTGTGTGTAATTAGTTGTTTGTTTGTCCTGTTCCGTTCTCTGTTTGTCCGAGTGACTTCTATACGTTGTGAGTTGTGTAGTCCAGTTACTTGTTTTATAAAGGCAGTTTTATACAATTACAAGACCTGAAATTTTGATTATGCCTCCAAATTGTTTGCCTCTGCTTCGAGTTGAATCTAATGTTATATTTGTGTATTTCTGAAACATCTTTTGTTAAATTGACTTTGGATTCGACACATTGTTGAGGTTTGTGATGTGCCGATGGCTGGGTACGAGCGTGTGATGCTCCCTGCCAAAACCATACAGGCACTTACAACTGCCGGGTTTGTATAATGGTCATCAAGATGATGGAAAGAGGAACTTCCAATATCTTGTTTTAGGCCTAAAGGGTAAGTGATTCTTATTAGAAGACTGATCAAGACACTGATATCGAGTCTGATGATTCGGTTGTCTTTACTTTTAATGCTTGCATTGCTTCTGAGAAATGTCTGGTTCTGGCGTGGTGAGGCGTCTGTCGAGTCTCTTTTTCATCGCCATATGCATTAATTTTCCAGGCAGGACTGTCATATACAGAGGGACCAATCAGCTTCGAGCAACTCGCGGACCAGGATGCATTGGGACAGCTGTTAGCTAAGGAACCTCCGAAGTGGGAACCAGGCAGTACCCACGGGTACCACGGAATGACGTTCGGTCTCTATGTCAGCCAACTACTACGACGAGCTGATCCCAAACGTCGGACACTCGGGCAGTTCTTCAAAGAGGAAATTGCCCAAGCGTTTGGTAATTATTAGTATTGTCAAAATTGTATCTTGTTTACGGTACCCGATACTATTGTGGCATATTCGGCGGTGTAAGTAGATCGCGGTAGTATAGGGCTCGAACTCAAAATTTCCAACAGGACTCGGAAAGCCCTGAGTATGTGCTTGTCACACTTCTGCTAAGGGACAAATTGTACTTTATCGATTCATTTATGAATTTATAAGTGAGCGCTTGAAACTCCAAAGTGCAATGCAAATTATCGCATTTTTCTACTAAAAATAATGTTACTTGCTTATAGACCATGTTACCTTTGTTTACAGAGTGGTGACCTTGCACATTCTTAAGCGTTTCCTGCCGGGCAAGATACTATACACAGGCTATATGGGAAAATTTACATTTTGTGTCATAATTTTCACATAAATTCAAAATTTACAAAAGCAACAGCTGTACACCTTTTGAGATGTCCCCCCTTTCTTCATATCAAAAGTTGAGAAAAATCAGACGGTGCAATCTCCATAAAACATAAGATTTGTTGTTTTCTTCCATTGAGCTGTGTACAAATGTGCCTGCAGGAAGTCCAGGCTCTGTGGCTCTTTTGTAAACATGTGATGTCACAGGTCACATCGTCTTATCTTTTCCCTTTTTCAGATGTAGATTTTCACATAGGTCTGCCCTTGGAATTATACTACCGCCTAGCTAGAGCTCCGGCGGTGACAGGTTTATGGCAGACCCTCATAAAAGGGCTGACCAGCCCGTTGAACAGACCGTCCAAGTTCTTTGGGCTACGGTTACCGGGAAAACAGACTTCATGAAATTACTTAATATAGAATCAATGATGAGGTATGCGAACCTTATCAAAAAATTGATTAATAATTAAAACGATCGATTCCATAAGGGAAGATCTGACGGAGCCGAAGTTGATAAAAGTTACTGATTATAGTAGATATGTTTTCGTAAAGAAGACACAAGCTGATCCCATTCCATCCCACCTTTCACACTGAGTCAGCCGAGCTCCTCTTAAGCCATGGCCCAATTTGGAGATTAAAGATAATTTGAAGCTTGTTGTAACAGTGTACCGTTTATAAGCTCATAACATTGAAGAAGTGGTGGTTCTCAGTAAGGTAGAACCACGAAGGAAGAATTGAAGTTAAGCACAAACTATGTATAAGTACGGCAAAATTATATGCTTACCAGAATAAAGGTTTTACTAGCCACAATATTAACATGTCACACACACAATCTGTGACTGGGATTTGCTAAGCAGAGAGTTGTGAAGCACATGGTGCTTAAGCATGAAATTGGCCCCTGTTGTGAGAAAGGTCTATTTAGAATTTGTTCAAGATTCTTCCGTTGTTCGGAGGGCGCCGGTGGTTCCTGATATAATTGACAGCAGGAACTTAATCCAATATATCACTATAGTACACAGTTATTCTGTTAGTTTTTCAGTTAAAGGTATATCATAGTTTGAGCATAAACTCTCTTCCAAAATCTCCCACTTAACATCAGGTTTCAGTTAGTTCATACAAATCAACACTAAAAGCTATGCTTTATTTCTACAACTCAACACTAAAAGCTATGCTTTATTTCTGGATATTTCATTGTCTATACTTTATTTCTGGATATTATTCACTGTGTTCAATCTCAAACCAAGACCAAACCAAACCGAAGTCATTATTTTGTGTTTAACCGCAACCAGGCAGAACACTTTCTGAATCCAGAATTGCTGGCCCTCGAGCAGCCGTCTGCATCCGGCATTGGGACGGCACGGGCCATTGCTAAGGTATACGGGCTGATGGCAAACGGAGGAGTGACCAATGATGGTCGGAAGTTTCTCTCCGAAGACTTGATTACGAAGTTTATAGGAGAGGCTGAAACAGTTGCCACAATGGACAAAACCATTGGTCTTGAGATGATCTTTAATCTTGGATACCAAATCACTAAATACGAGGTAAGCCTTCAAGCAAACATGGTTAACAAATAAAATTAAAGATTCAAAATTAAACTACTGCCTTCGAATGTGTTATCTCAAAAACGAAAACAAATGTTCATCATGGATTCGTTGTGGTGATGTGACGTTTTTTTACTGGGTCTATTTTATTATTATTATTTAATTATTTTTTCCATTTTTCTTCTTCTTCCTTTCTCTTCTTTTTTCGTTTTCATTTATTTGTTTCATTTGTTTTTTTGAAGCAAAATAACGTATTTTTTTTTATACCTGAATATTATTATTTGTGTCAAAAAATTTATGTTTTTACCATTTATGTTTGTTTGTAAGGCATAGGGCCTATGGTGTATTTTCGTTTTGTTTCTGCATACAGGCCTACTACAGCCACAAAAGCATAACAACGTAGATGTTTTGATAACAATTACGATCAAAATTACAATTTATGCCAGATGTTTGATAACTATTATAGAGTTCGTGGATTTGCTTCAAAAAGCCCGTAATATTTTTGACATGACATTATTTTATTGGTTTTGTACTTTTGGCTTTCCAGGGGGCGCAACAATTTGGTCATCCTGGATCGGGTGGTGCACAGGGGCGTGCCGATCCAAAATGGCGGCTCGGTATGGGATATATAACAAGCTACCCGTCTCCCTTCAGCATGGGAGACGACGAACGTTTCCTGAGTCTTGAAAAAGCAACCTACGAGTGTGTCAAGAAATTGGAGGCAAAGTAGCTGCATCTAAAGCGTGAAGAATGGACTGAAACACTAGCTTGATGATTGGCTGTTTAGACACAACCGCCCATAATAACTTGTCCGTGTGTCAAGTTGTAATTCTGTGAGGTTTCTACTTAAGCATCAAATAATTATAAGACCATGTGTACAGACTCGACCATCATACTCAGAGTTGCTTTAGGGTGAAATGTCTGTGTTTAAAATCTAACTTTTAAAGTCCCGAACTCTCAGTAAATGTTTACTGGTGATCCAGGGGTGCTATATGAGATAAACACGGTAATCCAAACCGCGGAAAAGCATTTTAAGTTCTTAGTCGTCTTCAGTTGAGTATACATTCTAACGTATTATCGAGACAATACTTTCATTATTGTTAGTTCACTAAAGGCAGAATGGTACCAGCTGCATTATCGTAGAGTTTCATCACACACGTTTAATTTTAAGAGTGATTACCATAACCAAAAGTATACAGACCCATTAAAAGAGAATTGCATAAAAATAAATATACGAACATCAAACATCAATCATTAATAATTTACAATTAAACGTTTATATATCTGTACAGGATCATTGGAAGTGACAATTAAAAGATGGAGACATTTCAATTAAAAAGTCTCATGAGAATCTTGAAATCAGAATAATCTTGAATATCAGACATGGGCTTTTGCCGTGTCGACCGAAGAAATACTCAAAATAACCAAATTAATTAAAGAGGATTAGTGAAGAAGTGTAGACTAGTAGATGGAAGTGGATTGACCTCGTTGTATTTATAGAATGCTGCCCGACTGCAAGGCAGCAATGATGGCTCCAGAGGGCAGACTGGAGGAAAAGTTTAATACGACCGGGGTGCACTACTCTAAATCGACCAAAAATTCATGCGCCAAAGCTACTTATCATAATTTGTAAACCCACAACTTTTTTTAATTATAACGTTTAATTGGGGGTCATGCAACTAATAGTTTGTGTAATTATAAGAATCTATCACAACCTGATGGGGGTTCTGGGTTTCAACTTTTGAGGAGATTTGATAAATTTGGGCTATAACGTTGGTCCTATTTAGCTTGGGAATTGGAGGAGTGCCTCATGAAAACTGGCGGCAAGTCAGTGAAGCCAAACCAGTGGCACAAAAACAGAGCGAACTGTTATAGAGAGAGCTCAGCGCTGCAAGCTTGTGGGCCTCAAATGGTCTGAAGGGAATATGTGTGGTGTGGATATCGTTCCCGGGGGCTATTTTAGCTAGATTTTCAAAAAGCTTTCAGATTCATCTGAAAGATGAAATGTCGGTATAGACCTTATGCATTGACGTCAACAAGCCGCCATCTTAGAGGTAAACTGATGATGAAACAATGGAAACGCACAGATTTGTACGCGCGGCGCACAGGATTGGCCAATGAACATCTTCCTTTTGACCTCTAAGCGAGGGCGCCCTACTCAAATGACGTCATATGCATAAGGTCTATTACCAAAGTGATTAGCATTGTGACATCACACTTTGCGTAGCAACTACGATTGATTAGCAGTTCAGAACAATCGTAGCTCTTTGTGAAATATTGACCCGCTCCTACTCTATTTTAAGTATTCACCGATTCACAGGTGTTATAATTTGCTACACCTATTCTATAGCCTACGTATGCTGTTAATATTCAATGTTATTTTCCAGTATGCTGCCATGGAATTATTGTTTTTCACGAACACAGCAAAATGCCAATAAATCATTGATTTCTGGGATGACAGCTGACGCTCATAATTCGTCGGCGTTTTCACGAACCGGCGAATCCGCCCACGCAGCTGAAAACAGCGTTTTGAGAAAAACGCTTTTGAAGTTGGTCACATTTTAAAAATGTGTTTTCGCCGGTCTTTTAATTGAAAGTGTTAAATATTTTATAGTGATACGGTAGTGTATAAGTTAAATAACATGACTAAATACTTATTTCTTTATTGTGATGCTTTGTTAGAATGCTGTTTGGTTCAAAACTTATTCGCCGGTTCGTGAAAACGCAAATTAACGAGCACCCCGGATTCGCCACACACAGAGCGCGTATTCACACCACACACAGGGCGCGGATTCGCCGGTTCGTGAAAACCCGCAGGGGGGGGGGGGGGGGGGGGGGGGGTCTGATTCGCCGGTTCGTGAAAACGCAAAATGCTCTAAACACCGGATTCGCCACACACAGGGCGCGGATTCGCCGGTGACGACGTTGACAAGCGCGTTAAGCGGTAGCATTACAAATTAACCCTGGGGAAAAGGTTATTCGCCAGTTCGTGAAAACGCAAATCCGTAAAGTTGACTGATTCGCCGTTTATGCAATTAGCGTAATTAAAATTGTATACGCTTTTAAGACTTAAAACTTTGCAGAATTGTTAAGGACACCAAAAACAATTAAAAAATGCAAAAAAACAAAATGCTGTAAAAAAAATGTTTCCACGGATTCGCCACTTCGTGAAAACGCCGACGAATTTTGAGATTACAACAAAGGGTTTTTATTAGTGTGTTTACTTCGAAAAGTATATGCTCTTACAGTTGGCAAAAACTGTGAGTGAAGTTCCGGAAATCCTCACTGAGCTCCCTGCATGCAACAAGCGCGCGTTCAGATAATTTCTACAAGTTCCATAGTCCAACGGGGGATGTCGCAAATTATTAGCTTAAACGTGTATTTCACTGAGATATAATCTTTCCGTCCCGCCGGGCTAGTGTATTTAAAATGCATGATTTATTATAAAAATGACGGAATAATTGTCTACTCGTGCGTTTTATGCCTATAGTAGTACGTATGGGTTTGGGCTGTTGTGACATACTATATTGTTTTAAAAAATCTCGAAAAGCAGGGCAGGTACGCAGAGTGATTAGGTCTACTTGTCCCCCACTATAGCCTCCCATGGTTCGCTATACAGTGAAGAGGGATACCGTTTCTTCCTGCAACTATCCTAGCCAGACTGAATGGAGTGGGCAAAGTGTACATGAGGCTTTTTATGCGAGTCTGCGCACAGATGTCCGTGAAGTAGTATTACCTCAATGCCGCTATATGACCTTGACACAAGTCCCCCTTCAACGCAGTATTGCGAAAGTACAAGGCTTACAAAGCGTTGACCTCAACTGCTATAATCACAATAGATACAGGTCAAGTTGTTGAATCAAGTCTAGTATTGAGCAGACGTGCCTGGGCTGTCATTATCGATAACATACAGGACTTGATGATCAAAAATGGCGTTCATGAAGAGTGCTGTACTCGTGTGTGTGACGGCGGTCGTAGTGCTGTACTTACCCAACCTGTGGACTAAGGCTCTACCCGTGCTAATTTCGGGAACTACCGCGCCAGGATTCGAACCTGTGCTCCAGCTTTATCGGTAACAACGCCTATATGTTTTCACTAAAGTAATATGTTGTTCGTTGAGAAAACAAGTGCCTTTTTCCGATTGCACTCAAAATAGCCACGTTAGATTATGAACGTTAACAAAATCTCCGACGGTACATAAACAAGACGTTCACGTCATTGTTCAGTCAAACGTGCCATTCTCAGATTGCCTATGTGTTGTGTGGTTAAGTAAACTTGCAGGAATCTTCCTCAAAAACAACAATAACACGCAGTTCTTTTGGCGCCTTTTCGTACCTACGAGGGCGTCTAGACGCTCATTGTTGTTTTCTAAGGTATAAGAAGCCATTTTTAGAAATATTAGACCCATTTATTTACATAGCAATATAACATTTTATATTTTTAACAATTTGCAGCCAACCACACCGGAAAACACGGGGGCGCTCCCCTCCTCTCAACGGTATAGTAAACTTGGCTCTTTTCGTGAATTACACAACACCTGGAACCTCCGAAAGTCGAAGCATTATTTATGGTCGTAAAGTATCTTGCTTAAGTACCCAAGTGTCGAGACCGGAACTCGAACCAGAAACCATCCGAACTTGAGGCCAGTGCGCTTGACCATCTAGGCCAGGACAAGCCACGATCAAACAATGACATTTCTATATACCGTAGCCAAAGCAACTAAAAACGAATCGGCCAGTATCTCGAAGATTATTAAAGTCGCTTTCAGGTTGGGTAATTTCAAACAGTTTTTTAATTCACTGTTTTCAGGGAGAATTTTGCAAAGGGTGTGGAGTACCCGATCGGGGGTTCAGCTTTCTCAGTGTACTACAAGGGGTCAAAGGTCGTGGATATATGGGGAGGTTATGCAGACAGTGAAGCACTCCGACCATGGATGGAGGACACAATGGCCGTCGTTTTCTCAACAACCAAAGGTGAAGAGAGGCCTATGACTTTCATTCAATATTTAAGGTTCAAAATGATCGGCATAATAAATTTAAATGACATCAACTATTCCGCGTAACAATGTTGATTTGCATGGCATTGTGTGTATGCCCCAAAAATCGGTTCAGCGATCTCTACTGACGTGACAATGGGATTAGTGAGGAATTTTGTTATGATCTTGCATTGAATTGTGTTCTTGGCAAAGCTTCGTTTCAGTGGTTGGAGAAAATACCATTGATCCGTCTTTGACCCAGACTTTAGCTCTTAAAACTTTGCTTCTGCAGTAAAATCAGAGCTCAAGAGTTATGCTTGAAAATAATAGTTGGATGTTGAACTGATACTTTTCATTTGTATGGAGTCTGGCAGTACGTGGTCTACTCATTCTCGACTGACTGATATCGAGGTTGATTATGTAGGAAATAATAAGCACAGAGAGGGGTGCAAGAAACCGTCTAAACAAATTATTCTCATTGGTAAATTCGCCGGTTTTATTTTGTTACGTAAAACGATACTGCGCCAATTAGTGCCACCTATTAGGCATACATTTTGGCTTCGTAAATAGATGGTTACTTTGTCAGTAACTGAAGCATTACTCGCGTAAATGTGTTGTTTTTTTAAAACTCGATAGTATTAAATAATGTTCCCTGGAGTGGACGGTTTTTTGTATTTCAGGGGTGGCTGCCACATGCATGGCTCTCCTTGTGGACAGAGGACAACTTGACTACGAAAGAACTGTCGCATCTTATTGGCCAGAATTTGCACAGGAAGGCAAAGAGAACATCACAGTGCGCATGCTCCTTAATCACGAGGTATGTCTAATGCTTTGGGTTGGGCCACGTGGGTTGGGGTAGAGAGAAAAAGAGGAAATTTGAGTCTAATCGATTGTTTAAACCCTTAATAACTTGTAAGTCCCACAACAGTAACAGCAGACCCTGTGTGTGTATGCATTCACCACATGACGACAAAATGCACGTTGGCATAGTGCATGTATCAGTCAAAACCCGCCGTGTGTGGTGATACTGAATGGACAGACAGAAGAGAACGTTTTACTATTCTTGATCAATTTTATAGTCGGGTCGCTTTTAACTTTTAAGCTATTTTAATTAGTAAACAAAAAAATCTTAATATGTTTAGAGTGGGCTTCCGTACACCAGTAGAGTCATCACCGAAGAAATTGTTAGAGACCAAGAAGCATTGAGCCAGGTATTAGCAGAGAGTCCCCCACTTTGGGAACCAGGCACCGCCCACGGTTACCACACCCTGACGTTCGGACTCTACGCTAGCCAGTTACTACGACGAGCTGATCCCAAGCACAGAACGTTGGGGAAGTTTTTCAAGGAAGAAATCGCAGAACCCTTTGGTAATGTGGGTTTAGCTAGTGGTAGAACTGCAAAGTTTAAGCACCAATGTTTTTTGTTTGTTTTTACCTTATTAGTTGGGTTCGGGCGTGGGTTTTTTTCTACATTAGTTGGATGGGAGACTATTCCATGTAATAATGTCATATAGGTCCTTGGTAGCGCACATTCAACCTTCGATAATTATCATGAAAGATAATGCGCGTTTGAGTGTAATCATATGGATTTTGCGGATTTTGTTTGATTTTGTGCGCATACTGACATGGAATTTGGCGCAATGGAATTTGCGCATAATTATTTATGGTGTCAGCGCATGTTCATAATGGAATAGCAAAATATAACAATAAATAAAAGCAAATAAAACATATTTTCAAAAGATCAGCGCATAAATTGTGATATATGCCTCTTTCTTCATAGTTGAAAAACAAAAAAAGGACCGTACAATCTCTAAAATTGAGGTTTTGTTTTTCTCCATTGACGTGTGGACAAATTGTGCCTGCAGGAAGTCCAGTCTCTTTTACTCTTTAGTAGTTATGTATTAAGTCACCTGTTATCTTTCATGACTTGAATTCTCTTGGTTCTCAATATGTACCTTTGACCTCGCATCCATTCACACATCGGAGATTCGTAGTGTAATTAAAACAGCATTACATACAAACATTATTATGCACACAAGCATGCAGCAGACGATCGAACAGTTCATTCTGGTGGTGTAGCTGACATATACGTCACTTCGGAGCAGACCAATCATAAATCAGATATGGAAAGCTTACGTCACAACACGTTTATCCAATGAAATCGTTTTATCCAATGACATAATTGGGCCTGTAAGGCCAGTGCCTGTCTTTAGGGGACCAGTCTATGGGTATCATAGCTTTAATACAGTGAGGTGACTTTTTTTCTTGATTCTCAACAGGTATCGACTTCCTCATTGGAACACCCTTGGAATCGTTCTACCGAGTGGGACGTCTTACTGGTGACATCAGCAGTCTATTTGTAACACTAGTCAAAGGTCTCGTCGATCCACAGAATAGAGCAGTCGTGCTTGCAATGATCAGAGGAACAAATAAACACCTCCTCACTTCACTTGAAAGATATTCTCTACACGTGGTATGATGATAATAATTTCATTTCAACATTTCAACATTAAAAATATGCTTATACTTGACATAATTACACCTCGATCTCATGTACCTCGATCTCATGTACCTGCTGTACAGCAAAATTACTGCGAGGTATTTTGTTTCAGAAGAATGCTATTGTTTTGAAAACTCAAATTTGTGAAGTTGATGTCACCATCGTCTGTTTTGCTGGTACTGTATACATTTTGTAGTCATGGCCGAACGGTTTAGAGCATCGAATTCAAGTTCTGGTGATTAAGTCATCGGAGTGTGGGTTCGAATCCCGGTCGTGATGCTTGTGTCCTTGAGCATGATGCTTTACTATAACTGCTTCTTTTCACCCAGGGGTATAAATGGTACCTGTGAGGGTAGAGGTTGATAGTGTATGAAAAAGCTTCGGAGCGCCACGGTAGCTCGGGCTGTATACTCCCCAGGGAGCTGAGAAAGATTAAATGAATGTTATTGGCCCAATGACCAGGGCACTAATGTAAAGCGCGTTGGTACGTTATTGTAAAATGCGCTATATACTAGTATGCGCTATACTAGTTGTTATTTTCATAATTCAACATTTTTCCTTTTATATAGATGGAAAACTACAGGCGAGCGGAGGTACTTGCTCTAGAGCAGCCATCGGCCACAGGTGTGGGAACCGCCCGTGGTGTTGCGAAGCTATTCGGCATTTTAGCAAACGGAGGCCAGACTATGGAAGGTCAAAGGTTACTCTCAGAAGACCTCGTCAGTAAATTTATAGGCGAGTCAAAAGCGCCATCTTTGGACATGACCTCTGGATTACAGACTGCCATCAACCTCGGATACCACATCACGAAGATTGACGTAAGTTTACGATACTGAAATATAAGCAACTCTTTTTGATTGGATAAACTGATAATATGGTTGAATTGTTCACACAAATTTATTCTGATGACGTCATCATTTCTTTTCCAGGGGGTGGAACAGTTTGGACATCCTGGGTCCGGTGGTAATCAAGGATGTGCTGATCCACAACGTCAGCTCGGCTTCGGTTACGTTTCAAGTTATCACTCCCCGTTTGGAATAGGGAATGACCCGAGGTTTTTGACCCTGCAGAAAGCTACATACGAGTGCGTAAAAAAATTAGAGGGACAGTAGGTTGAAAACGTCATTGAATATTTGATATAAAAATTGTAGTAGTAAACAATCTTCGAGGCCAGTCCGGTAACAAAATGACGCGAAAGGGAGACGAAATTGAACTGACCTCAACTTTGGGGAATGTTCGGACGCACACGCCCCTCTATACAATTTGTACTTCTTTACTTGTTGTTTAATAGCGAGAGTGACTAAGTCATGATAGGTTTCGTTTAATATTTTTTGGAAAAAGACTTTCATTTCGTACAGTAATAAAACAGTTTTCAAGGATTAAATAGAATTTTATTGTTTGCGTATTTTTGTTTGAATTATTTATTTATTTTTATTTATTTTATAAACAAACAGTTCATTATCTTAGCTCAAATGCATTATCATCAAAGGGAGGGTATGCCTTTGGTAATTACTCTAAAAATTAATGACCATAAATACTCTCCTACAGCACTACAGCTGTTGACAATGTAAAACGTAATGTATTCCCGTTTGGAATAGGGAATGACCCACGGTATTTGACCCTGCAGAAAGCTACATACGAGAGCGTAAGAATATTGGAGGGAAAGTAGGTTCAAAACGTATTGGATATTCAATATCGAAGTGTGTTAATTTTAATTATTGTAGATGGTAAACAACGATCATCAAGGCCAGCCCTGATGTGACACAAATATTTGACACAACAAGGGGGCAAAGAGGCCACTCCGAAATGGAAGCGCCCTCATCGGTTCTTAGGGGATTCTTCGGACGCACACTCTTTGACGTCTTCGATAGGAAGACAGACTGGGTGTGGCAGGAGATTCTGTCCCCCAGAGATTATTTCCCCCAGAAATATACCCCATACGGCGAACTGTGTACAAAACTCTTCTGATAGTACACTCTTTTGAATCCACCTCCTTCAGCCCATGTTAGTTTCCCTCAATGGGGGTCTGCATCTCCGGGGGACAGTTTTCCATATAACACCGACCCCTTTCAATAGTTAGTGAGTTAAAGCATAGAGCAAATGTATTGTTTCATTATTTTATACAACGGAACCCTCGAAGACGCTGAGCTGAAGTAGTGGATGCCGTTTCCAAATTTACGGCTACAACTGCGGCTAGATCACCGTTGAAGCATAGCCACAGCCCCCCCCCCCCCCCCCCCCCCACCAGTCACCAGTTTGAACTTAACCTCATAAGATGTGTCTTATAATTGATTACAAATTGATCGCCATTTGTATGCAAGGCCACGTGCTAACAACAGTTTTAAAAGTAACGTCTACATTATTTGCCCAGGGTGTGGAAGAGTAAACTGTTTTCATTAGTAGGTTCGTCTGAAATATCTATGTTTTCAGTCACTGTCTTGCTTTTCCAAAAAGAGAGTTTATTTTTCTGTACTTTTGATTAGCACAAGAGACTTTTCAAATTAGTTTATTTTAAAACTTATTATAGGATATTAAGACTTTCATTTCGTACACTAATAAAAAATTTGTTTAAAGGAATAACAAGAGTTTATTTTGTTTCATAAATACTTTCACTTTTGTGGAATTAAGTGTCAAATAAATGGCTCACCATCTGAGCTCAAATGCATCAACATTAAGTGCGGTTTGATCCCAACTCTTTTGAATTATTTCCTTTGGTGGTCCTAAAACTGAAAACAAATTAAGAGCTATTAGCTTCAAAAGTAAAAGACTGAAAATATATTCAAGCATTTGATGAGAAAGGTAGATGGATGGGAGGTAGGAAAAGTGATAAGTTGGAAGCCTCATACATTTCTTGTTTCGTTTGCTAGATGGAATGAGTACGGAGGTAACAATATTTCTACCTCCATGGGATTATGGGATCGACTGATGGAAGTCAATGAAACAAATAAGAACCATTGTGGCTGTCACGTTGTGTGCACGTTGCATTTTGCCGACATTAAAACGTGATATTTAGGTTGAAGTAATCACATTGTAGTTTGGTGGGGGTTTTTTGGTAAAAAGGTTTAGTATTCAAGTTGTGACAGCAACTACAACGTATGTTGTGAAAAAAAATTGTAAACGTTTAGGCCTAATTTTAGTACTACCACAACCAATAAGTATCTTCGTTTTTACAATCACGCTTTGTAAAAATGTATTTTAGTCTGATAACAACGTACATACAATAGTGTATAAGTTTTGACTAACACATCGTAAACGTTGTAAACTAGTTTGCATCAGCGAATTATTCATCTTAGGCATGTTGTTAAATAGTTTAAACAGCTGGTTGGGGTGTTTTTTATTGTCATTTATGGTAAACAACTATTAGCATAATGATTGACATCACCTGCTTTCAATTTAATTGTCTATTATCAGTTTTCATAAATAAAGTAGCCACTCGAGGAGCGTTGACATCACATAGCCTATTTTAGTTTTATCACAACGTAGTATCTTTTGTGGGGTGGCCCAAGGGTATAATTATGGGGAAAACATGGGCAATCCCATATGGACAAAATATGAAGTATCCCATATTATGGGTTTCATATGGGGGAAATATGGGCAATCCCAAATGGGGGAAATATGGGCAATCGTAAATGGGCAGAATATGCAGTGGTCCATATTATGGCTATCATAAAATATGGGGGAAATATGGACAATTCCATATGGGCAGAATATCCAAAGGCCCATTAGGGTATATTGTGGGGGAAATGTGGGCATTCCCCAATGGTCTGAATATGCAAAAGACCATGGATATGAGAGAAAAAAATGGGCAATCCCATATGGGCAAAATATGAAGTGGCCCATATGGGTAAGGGGAAAACATGGGCGATCCCATAAAGGCAGGAGGCTCATTCGGATGTCGTATGGGAAAGACCTGGGCAAAGATATGCAAAGAAAGACCTCAGCCATTGGAGACCTCAGCCAATATGGGTTAAATATTCTAGTTTAGTTTAGATTTGTCTAGTTTAGGAGGCCCAGGGGTTTATGATCCCTCACATGGGTTTTGTAATTTCCTCTGGACAAGCCTGGGTGACACAATTATGGGAAGGCCTAAATTGGAATAGGAAATTACCAAGCAATCCCGTGCGGGCAGATAATTATGAAAATGTTCATTTGTTTATCACGTAGGAACGACCTAAGCAAGCTTTGGGGCAAATATGCAAAGACCCATTTGGGTACCATAATGGAAAAGACCTAGGCAAGCCCAAATTGGCAATATGCAAATTTGTCGGACATGGCATTGAAGTAGTGCGTTTTCATTGATAATTATTATAACGATCTAGTGAAATTTAGCTCAGTAAAGTAACATAAATAAACTTTACAAAAAACGTTTTTATTTAAAACATGCTAATTAAAACATTGAAATTTTTAATTTTAAAAAGTGTTAACCATGACTGCTAGTCTTCGGTTCCTGGACTATATACAACACATGCCACGTATTGAGAACTTAGGCGTCATATAACTACTGACTAATGTAGTTTGTGTTTAGCTAATGTGGTATTGTAGATTTAAGCATACATGTAATTGGTCATAATTGTTAGACTTCTCATTAACATTAATACTCGATTTAACTAGGCTATCTGGCCTGGCCCATACGGGCCCGTATGGCCCCGTATGGGCCTCATAGATACGCAACCCCACATTTTGGTTCACATGCCCATATAAACCCCAGGTGATTTGACATATTGGATATCCCATATTTTACCAAGGTTGTTTTCCCCCAGATGTATCCCATATGGGTTATCTGGGCCAACCCATAATGTGGCCCGTATGAATCTTGGGTGCAGTATCCAGTGGGCCCATATGGGTTGCCCCATAATCCATTCGGGACCAAGATGTAGGGCCTATCCCATAATCTGGGCCTACCCATGGGTCCCATATGAATCTTGGGTACAGGATCCGGTGGGGCCCATTTATGGGTTAACCCCATATGGGACCCATATATGGGACCCATGTGGGAATGCTTCCTGGATGGGATGGTATCATACCTGATTCCATGTAAATCACACTCAGTTTAGTGCAGTCCTCAGTCCAACACCATTCAGTAACTCAACACCCCGGACTGTTGGACTCTGATTATGGTGGTATGTCTGATCAGGCACGTGCCCCCCGGGTAAAATAAAAAAAACTAAAAACTATCTGCCTGCTTAAAAATTAGCCACAAGTGTGTGTGTGGTGTCTTTTCCCCCAGAGGCAGGATGGATTTCTTTTTCATCCTATGCCTATAAAATTAATTGTTTCTTTCTGCCAAAATGAATCTCTCATGATATGTCACTTGTAATTGCTTAGATTTGTACGATAACATAAGCGTTTGAAACTTGATGTGCCAATTTGTCCTGGATAAAATATATTTCATGTCGTTCTGGCATTCAAGTGTAAAGACTACACAAAGCTTGAACTATATTTTTTGAATGAATATGCATGAAACCAGATATTGCAGCGACCAAATCCAAACGCGAGATTTGTGGGATTAAAATTTTCTTTGAGTAAAATTAGAAGATTGGTATGGATCACAGAGGCTTGATTTTCACCCCTCAAAATGCCAAAAGCTCAGAGCTTCCGGGGGCTTCGCCCCCTGGACCCCCACCGGGGCCTCACCCCTGGACCCGGCCATCGATGTTACAGAATTTTTTCCTGTAAATTTAGAAGATTTATATGGATCTGATTTCCAATAAAAGTGTGTCTATTTCTCTGTTTTAGGCACATGGAGGCTTGATTTTTCACCCCACAAAACGCAAAAAGCTCCACCGGGGCTTCACCCTTGGACCCCACCATCGATGTTACAGAAAATTTTCCAGTAAATTTATAAGATTTATATGGATCTGATTTCCTATAAAAGTGTGTCTATTTCTCTGTTTTAGGCACATGTAGGAGGCTTGATTTTTCACCCCACAGAACGCCAAAGGCTCAGGGCTTGGACCCCACCCATTTTTTTTTGTTACCCTCTAATACAAAATCCTGGTTGCACCGTTGTGCCCCCCCCGTTTAAAAAATCCTGGATCCGCCCCTGCTGATCCCATGTGAAGAATGATCAATTGACTAGTGCAGTCCTCAGTCCAACTCCAACCATGGAGGTACATCCACCAGCACTATTCATTAAAATTTAACACCCAAACTGTTGGACTGTGATTATGGTGGTTTGTCTGGTCACATGTAAAGAATGATCAGTTTACTAAAATAATAGTGCAGTCCTCAGACCAACACCATTCAGTAACACCCAAATTGTATTATATCGTAACATTATTATTGAGGGGTTGTTTTTCCGATCTCATTGCGGTAGAGGGCTTCCCCTCTTGCTACGTCACTGGTATTGCAAAGGAACTGAGTTTACAAAGCTGACTCGCTGCTACGGTTCTTTCATGGAGTGATGGTCCTTTGTACACCCACGTGAGAACCAAACAGCAGAGTCCTCCAGTAATCATCGAGCAGTCGTGCCTGGGCTGTCATTATCGATAACTGTAGTTGATGATCAAAAATGGCGTTCATAAAGAGTGCTGTACTCGTGTGTGTGACGGCGGTCGTAGTGCTGTACTTACCCAATCTGTGGACTAAGGCTCTACCCGTGCTAATTTCGGGGACTACCGCGCCAGGATTCGAACCCGTGCTCCAGCTTTATCGGTAACAATTACGCTCATTATGTAAAGTAACTTTGTTAAAGTCGAGAAAACATCATCACATGTCGCCTATTTCGATTGCCAATCGAAATAAGCCACAGAGATTTTGAACATTCACAAAATCTCCAAAGATACATATACTATATAGACATAACATATTTTTCGTAAAGTCTAAGTTTTCATCGAGTAATTAAATGTGCCCTTTACAGATTGGTTGTGTGAAAAGTAACTTATAAAAACTACAAAATATTCAGTCCTATAAACGATGTAGGCTAGGTATAAATCGGAGGTAGCCACATACTAGCCGACTAAAATGACAGCCAATATTTAGAAAAATTCTCATAGTTTGTGTTCATAGTTGGGTAATTTCTAAGGACTATTTTTCAAAATCACTTTTTTCAGGGATAATTTTGCAAAGGGTGTGGAGTACCCAATCGGGGGTTCAGCTTTCTCAGTGTACTACAAGGGGTCAAAGGTCGTGGATATATGGGGAGGCTATGCAGACAGTGAAGCACTCCGACCATGGATGGAGGACACAATGGCCGTCGTTTTCTCAACAACCAAAGGTGAAGCGAGGCCTATGATTTTCATTCAATATTCAAGGTTAAAGTGATCGGCATAATAAATGAAAATGACATCAACTATTCGTTACAAAATATTTGAGTTTTGCCGTGTCACTGTATAATAATTTGTTATGCAAATATTGGTTTATCGACCCCACTCCATGATTTTGGCGGTCTTTTAAAATATAAGATATCGGGACACTATAGGAGGTAGCGATGGTTTGTATGAATATAAATGTTCTTTGTTTGTGGCATTCACTAGAAATTTGCAAACAAATTTCCCGTAACAGCTAAGAAATGCCGCTTTGCTTTCTGTGATCCAATGTTAACCCAAATTAGCTCCCGATTCAGCTTCTGTGAAACGATAGTGCCAAGCTGTCAAAGAATGGAAGTTAATTATGTCAGACAAATTAAACACCAGATTTGATTAACGAAATCACACTGGTTGTGGGGTGGGGATCGAATTTGATAATGAGGGTGTAAAACATTGACTCCCTTGACAAATCCCTAACTGTAGCTATATGCAAACAAGGCAACAGCAACCGGCACTATATTCTTCGAATGGTTATGTCATTCCGAGTGTTTAATCTTTGGTACAGCAGGTAGCTGATGACATTGTGCCTTTGATGATACAAGCACACAGCCAAAGCATTATAGTTGCACCCCACTAAATACACTTCCCATATAGCATACAAATGCATTATGCCAAATATTCAAAAATACACAAACAACATTTAGAAGTTGACAGCTTTTTGCTGTAAAGGAGAAATTATCCATTGACGACTCTTGAACTTTTATCCTCTGCTCAATTTGATATGGGGAGTCACTGGATGGGCCCGTCGAGTCATTCCCCCTCCAAATAAAAACACCCCTGCACCAGTGTTATTTTCTAAACATCAGAGCATCAATCTTGAAAAATGTCCCTACACCTCTCGACAAAATATTGCCATTTATTTCAGAGGGCCTATATGTCATCAAAAATACCTCCAGTTGGAAGTCAACAACCCCCAGGTCACCATTTTTACACCGTATTCCTTTTATTGGGCTCTCAAATCTGTCTAAAAGAGAATATTTTGAGGGCTTACAAAATATGAATGAGGACGACGATCTGTTTTCTCCCTATTTAGTGGGGTGCACCCTTATAGAGCAAGGTCCTTGCTCTATGATATGATGAGAGGCTGCCAGGCATGGGATTTCTCGGGATTTTCTCAAAATCTCTTTGAGCAATTTAATTCCTTGACAGAAGTAAAGCAGTCGCCAAAAGGAGAAATAAATAGTACACCCTGTGCCGAAACCTGTAGTTTGTATTAAAGGCACTGGACATGTTTGGTAACTAAAAATATATATTAGCATAAAAACTTACTTGGTAACGAGCAACGGAGAGCTGTTGATAGTATAACACATTGTGAGAAACGACTCCCTCTGAAGTAACGTAGTTTTTGAGAAAGAGGTAATTTCTCACTAAAATATTTGAATCTGAAAAAGACTTCAGGCCTGAAGCCTGTTTCAGGCATCTGAAAGCACACAACTTATTTGTGCAAAAATGGTGTTTTTTCTTTCATTATTTTATTGCAACTTCAATGATAACCAATTGAGCCCAAATTTTCACAAGTTTGTTATTTTATGCCTATGTTGGGATACACCAAGTAAGAATACTGGTCTTTGACAATTACCAAATGTGCCCAGTGCCTTTAACTATGCCCGCCTTGTCACTAAATCTAAACGTTCGACCCATATTACTCAAATACTCAAAAATCTTCACTGGCTTCCAATAGTACAGCGTATCAAATATAAAATTCTACTACTCACCTACCGATCACTAAATGGATTTGTCCCTGATTATATTTCCTCTCTTCTCAGTATCTCTTTAGGTTCTCGTGCAGGTCTTCGTTCCTCCATTTCCACAAAGTTAACAGAAATTAAAACTAAGAGGAGTTGGGGTGACAGAGCTTTTATAGCTGCTGCCCCCAAGTTATGGAATTCCCTACCTCATTCAATCAAAATGTCAGCAAATCAAAATTTGTTCAAAAAAAACTTAAAAACCTATCTAATGTCTGAATTTTTTAGTTAGATGTAGTATATTTCACAACCTGATGTAAATTATTTTCATTCTTTGTAACTTTTCATGTACTTTCGTATGTTTAATGTTTCTATACCTTGTTAGGCGCCTTGAGCATCCCTTGGGGTGGATATGTGCGCATTATAAATGTTGTTATTATTATTATTATTATTATTAATGTCCAGGTTGGGTCTGTAAACAACCGGAAATTGTAACATCTGGAAAGTTCTGGGTCTAGAATAAGAGGAAATCCAGGCCCATGCCATTTTTGAGGAATTTTCTCATTTTATCAAACTGTTATGAGAAAGATATTTGGACATGGGCCATCACTTTTGTCCATTGAAAGAAAATATAGGTATAGAATAACATACAATGGCAGCCACAATTTGAATATTTTGAAAATTGCTTGAACCTATAGACCCCTTGCATAACGCGAAACGCTACACGGACGCTGAGGTCGCACGCACGATTTTACGCACAAAGAACACCTATTGTCCAATGATCTGCCTCCTTTGGCCTTAGTGAGGGCGCTTTTTGGCCTCAGTGAGGGCGCTTTTTGGCCTCAGTGAGGGCGCTTTTTAAGACTTTGACGTCATATGCAAGGGGTCTATACCTAGGCTATATTTTTCAAACTTCAAAGCTGCGATGGCCCTACAGCCAAATAAATTTCTCACGACATACCTGGTATTCTGACAGTGTACCAGAGTCAATGCCTGTAAGCCTACAATCCAAAGCACAATTTCCCCATATCATTTCTCCTATCTGCCCCACTACATGTCAAGCACTATGCCCGAGTTATTTTTTTACTTTTCTTCAAGCTTGATTTTATCAAACGGGCCTAATTTTCCCCGAGTGATTTTCTATGTGTGTGTTATTCAGGGGTTGCTGCCACATGCATGGCTCTCCTTGTGGACAGAGGACAACTTGACTACGAAAGAACTGTCGCATCTTATTGGCCGGAATTTGCCCAGGAAGGCAAAGAGAACATCACAGTTCGCATGCTTCTTAATCACGAGGTACAATATCTTGGGTTGAGCCACTGTGGGACCAAAAAGAGGAAAAACGGCAACTCATGTAGTCAAATCATTTTAGGAAAACCTTCAAATTGCAAGTGTGCTGATCAACTGTTGGAAACAATTTAACTGCACGGGTTGTGTATGGTCCCCCATAGCAATTACAGACCGTTGTGTGCACTTGTGTATGCATTCACCATAAGACGTCAAATTGCACGTTGGCAGAGTGCTGTTACCATTCAAAACCTTACGTGTATAGGTGATGATGATTGGACAGAGTGGAGAATGTTTCTTTAAAATTGATAAATCTGACATACGGTTGGGCTGTTTAAATCCAAAATTTTCCTATCATGTATAGGGTGGGCTTTCGTACACCACTAGAGTCATCACAGAGGAAATTCTTGGAGACCAAGAAGCATTGAGTCAGGTGTTAGCAGAGAGTCCCCCAATTTGGGAACCAGGCACCGCCCACGGTTACCACGCCCTGACGTTCGGACTCTACGCTAGTCAGTTACTACGACGAGCTGATCCCAAGCACAGAACACTGGGGAAGTTCTTCAAGGAAGAAATCGCTGAACCATTCGGTAATATGTTAGTTTAGAACACTGAGAGTTTATCATTGCCTTGAACTTTTACTTCAAAACCTTCTAAAAGAAGGACAAAAACAACGTTCATGTCACTTTACGATCGGTAAGTTAAAGTAATTACAATGTGAGCAGTAAACATAAAACGCGGACAAAAGGCCCTGAATGTAAAACTATAGATAACTAATAACAGTTGGGTAACAAAACCAGGACAACAGATTGAAATTTATTTCTTCTTACAATTCCAAGTTCTTTTAGCAAGGGAGGTCTTCCGCTGTAATGTAAATCTGAAGAACAAAAATAAACCCTTGTACATAATATCACGTTGTAAACAGATATGACCTTGAGAACTCCAGGGCACTCCCTGGCAGGCAAGAAGAACAGTTGATATAGAAGAAAGTTTTACATTTTGTACGGTAATTCAGCATATAAAGCAACAGCTATAACGTTGTCCCTTTCTCTACGATAGAAGTCGTACGCTGCACTCTAAACACTTCCGGGTTAGAGTAGATTAAATACTTCCGGGTCAGAGTAGACTTGGAGTCTGGGTCAGGGTACCTGACCCATTTCTGGGTTATTTTGACACAGATTCCGGGTCAGACTGACCCATAAACTGGCCAAATTTGACTCCCATAAATGGCCGACCGTGTTAGTTCACGATGTAATTGGGCTTGTAAGACCAGTGCCTGTCTTTATCCTTGGGTATCACTAGCTAATAATACAGTGAGGTGGTTTTTCTTGATTCTCAACAGGTATCGACTTCCTTATCGGAACACCTTTCGAATCGTTCTACCGAGTGGGACGGCTTACTGGTGACATAAAGGGTATATGGTCGACACTTATCAAAGGTCTCGTCGAACCAATGAACAGAGAAATCGTGCTATCAATCTTCAGCGGAAAGGCTAAGGACATCTTCACAGTAATGGAAAGATATCCACTGGCAGAGGTAACTGTACAAATATTAACAGTGAAACAAATAAATAAGATCAGCCTATATCTTCTTACCTCACCTGGCATATGAAAATCAATGAATAGGCGTAAATTTACTCACAACATTGCAACAACAGTAAACAGAAAATCATTACAAACGGTCATCGTTCAGAGAAGGGCTTTCAAGGGCAATATTTCCGTTGTTGTTTTTATGTGGACGCCCGTTCCCTCTTCCTTGTTCCGGGGACATATGCAACAAAACTACGGCGCCATCTTTAGCTTCTCAAAATAAATCGTTTGGTTTGGAAAACTCAAATTTGTGAAGTTTTTGATGTCACCATCGTCTGTTTCATTGGTACATGTTTTTCATCATTCAACATTAATTTGATGCCTTTTATATAGATGGAAAACAACCGGCGGGCGGAGGTACTTGCTCTTGAGCAGCCATCAGCCACAGGTGTGGGAACTGCCCGTGGCGTTGCGAAGCTGTACGGCATTTTAGCAAACGGGGGCCAGACTAAGGAAGGTCAAAGGTTGCTCTCAGAAGACGTCATCAATAAATTTATAGGCGAGTCGAAAGCGCCATCCTTTGACAGGACCCTTGGACTAAAGACTTCTTTCAACCTCGGATACGAAGTAACGAAGAATGTCGTACCGGTAAGTTTACGGTAATGAAATACAAACAAGAGTTGAAATGCAAAATAGTAAATAAAAATAAGTTCGAGCTGATGACGTCATCATATTATTTTTTCCTCCAGGGGGTGGAACAGTTTGGACATCCCGGGTCCGGTGGGAATCAAGGACGTGCTGATCCACAACGTCAGCTCGGCTTCGGTTACGTTTCAAGTTATCACTCTCCGTTTGGAATAGGGAACGACCCGCGGTATTTGACCCTGCAGAAAGCTACATACGAGTGCCTAAAAAAATTAGAGGGGCTGTAAGATACCGTAAGCAAATAATCGGCGCTTACAGAAGCGGGGAATTCCGTGCTTACGTCAAGCGTATTTCACGGGTTAGCAGGGAATTTTTGCATGTGTCCTTGGTTGCGTATAAACTATAATTTTATATAAGCATTGTACGCTTTACACAGCTAGCGCAGAAATTCGGCGCTTGCTCGGTAAGCGGAGAGTGGTTATCGCAAGCGCAAAATTCGGTGGTAAAATAAAACATCATTAGATATTTGATATAAAAACTATAGTTATCAACAATCTTCGAGGCCAGCCCGGTAACAACATTTTATGCAGAAGGGAATAGAAGCCACCCAACGCGCCCTTTGTTGACGTCATCGATAGGATGATGGACTGGTACCTTGACTTATGTTGTGGATTTGTATAGCATTGTTTTCGAAGGAACCCTACGATTGTGAGCTGTGATTTTTTCAGAGAGCTTTGTGGGCTTTTGTTTTGTACTACTAGTCCTACAATCGATCACCATTGTACGCAAGCCACCAGCTAATATTTTGTTTAATAACTTTTTCAAAAGTTACGGCTACACTATCTGTCCGAGATTGTATACAATTATCGCGGTATCTTCCATTTTCTTTGGTATTCATCTGGGCCATTAGTGTTTGCAATACTTTCCTAAATTTTTTAAATTATAACCGCATGTTATTTCTTTACTTTTGATTGGAAGAAGTGACATTTCAAAATAAGCTTATAGGTTTCGGTTTTGATAGTTTTACCAAGACAGGCTGCATTTGATAATTTTAATTAAAATCGTATTTAATGATTACTAAGAGTAACAGTTTGTTTTCGTTATTTCCCTCATTTGGGAAGTGTAAATAAGAGCATATCATTCTTTATTTGCAGTTATATAGACAGTGTACCTTTAAAGGGAACGTATACCGTTGAGTTTTTGAACCGTTCGATTGCTTTAATCCTATGTAAGGGTACATATATACAATAAAACTAACCCGCGAACATTTCATTTCATTTTGAAAATCCGGAGCGTTTACGTCCTGCCACGCAGTAAAATAATCCATATTTGGAATACACAATCTGATAAATTTATCTGGCATGTCACGCTTCTCAGATTCAAATTTTTGGGGTAAAATCTTAAATCTTTTTCCATGACCACATTACTTCGAATTGAAATGATTCTCAAAATGCTTTATACTATCGAACGCTGCTGTACCTATAACCAAGTAAGTTTTTATTGCCATTCATTTTAAGAGCGATTACCAAAGTACCCTAATAAAGGATCCTGTAATACAAAAAAGTATTTAAATTAATTTTTATTTAAGAAATTTAATCCCGGGGGATTCTTCTCTTGGTTGCAAAAAGATAGCAAGATACCAAGCGAAATGAATAAAAAAAAAAAAAAACCGAGTGTAAAACAAACACATAAAAAATCATCGGGTTTTGTTTTTTTAACACAAATGGGATTTTTTTTTCAAAAAAGCTGCGAGGAAGAATAATAACACTCTTGTTTCACTGTTTGTTCTCGAAAAACACGTGAAACCTCTCGACGGCTATTTTGAAAGGATATCCGTGTTTCAAGTTTATCTTTCAAAAATTCACAAATGAAACAGCCGTAGACAAATTAGTTTAATTTGGCGTCATTACAACACTAAGTTTATTATCTTCAACAAACCAGACCAAAATAATACAGTGCGATCACCTCATTTGTTCTTTCGAACATTTACAGGGTACTGTTGTTGTTAAGTTGTTGTGGTGGTTTTTGTTTTCCTTTTAAACAGAGACTTCGGTTAACCATAGAGCAAGTAGTGCACTAACCCATAGAGCAAGGACCACTATAGTGGTCCTTGCTCTATGGGTTAACTTTGACTCTGCCGATGATGGGTCGTGGAACAGGCACAACCCGAGCCGAAGAGACAATTCAGTTACCCTCTAGACTGGTTTTCAAATTAGATTCAATCAGCGCTTCAGTCAGCCCTGTGGTCGCACTGTTATAAGGGCCCGCATACAACAAACATTTTTTTAAAGGCACTTGCTTTACATGAGAATTGCACAAAACTCATCAATATTTCTTAAAATCCAAAAGGAAAGAGACAAAATACGAAAACACTAATAACGAAGCGAATACTTTCTCTCTCTCAAAAAAAGGGTCTAGATATGAATTATGGCAGTATACAGACACAAAGTCATCCTTAAAGGTATTATACAGGATTGGTAGAGCTGACAATATAGTCGCGCACAGTGTTCATGTTTTGTGTGATCAACCATATGCATGAACAAACAAACCTGTGAAAGTTTGAGCTCAATAGATCGATCCATTAAGCCCCGCCTCCTTACGAGTTGACCAATCACAGCCGCGAAACCCGATCACCATTAATAGTGCAAAGATCACCAAACGGCTCAAATGGTGATCAGATTTCGCGGTTGTGATTGGTCAATGAGAAATGGGCGTGGCTTAATGGATCGGTGTATTGGTCATCGAGGTCACGAGTAAATAGTGAAAAGAGACCTTATGTGTTTTCTGCTTTTCAAACATCGAGTTTATTATCACGCGTGATAAAAACTATTGTTTTACTCATTTCTCAGAAACGATAGCATTTTAGGCAGAAATATTTTAAGGAACCCTTTCTACCATTACTTACTTTAAATCATGTAAGTTATGTGTGAATCTGTGAACATTTGTGTTTTTCGATCTTACCAATAGTGTACAGGCCTTTAAACTGAGGCAACGGCAATATCCGAATTGGTGACTACGGCTACAGATTCGGCTACGGCTTCGACTAGAGACCGTTGCTAAGACTAAGAGCGTCCTTGACTTCAACGCATAATGACGTAGCGATCCAGCCGCTAGCCGCCAATTCAGGCACGGTCAAAGCATAATTTTTATGTCAACTTGCCCGTAAGACCCATTATTTGACATTTTGAGGAAATTTGACTTATACTTTTTTTGAGAAAAATAGAATAAGCTGTTGCAAACTGCTTACCAACCAAAAGGACCTGTGGTATAAATGCAAAAATTTGTTAGTGGCCTGACGTTTCGACCCTAGCAGTCTTTCTCGGGTCTTTTTTTTTCTGAGAGTGTTATTAACGTTCATTTCTCAGACATCTAGGCCTATTTACAAAACATTGCAATTACAATTAACAATCAGCCTCTGTAATATTATACGACGATCGTTTTGTTCGCTTTTTACTTTTAAGTACTTCCTATAGACATTGTTGATGTCTTATTCATACGTTTCCCCGGGAAAAAAAGGAATAGGCTAAAGTTGATTTCCCTTTGAATGGTTTGTATTATTAGACGGTTTTTATCAAAATTCCTGCATAATTTTGCTTGGCAGACTTGTTACGCAATATTTTAAGCAGCTCTATGAAATTGTGACAATGCTGTCTAACACTCGATGTGGTGTCATTTTAATTTTTAGGTGTTTGCGTAGATATTTAACAATAATAATATTGAAACAATTAGGTTTTTGTTTAAATTTTAGGAAAGTTTCCCATAGCAGGAAGAAGTGTGAATATATACTGCAGGTAATAATTACATTTATCATTATTTTAACCGGGTGCTAGATCACATTAAAATTGATTTGAACTCTTTCACATTTAATTACATCACGAAAATACTCTCTTTTTTTGTACACTTACAAAGACAATAATTTGCAGATCATAATTCTGACTATTCATCAATTTTATTCTATTTTTACATAGTTACAAAATAATTACATGACTATTGTTACAGTCAAATAAAACTCTTTCCTAATTACAAACACTAAAAATGTTACTATGCATTAGTGCATCACATCTCGCACAATTTTTGTTTGAGATAAAATCCAAATTCCAAATATTAACATTTTTGTTTGAGATAAAATCCAAATTCCAAATATTAAAACATTTAGAGGCCAATAGTCAGACGCAACAAATAAACAACAATTTTTATAAATTTGGAACGAATACTTCTGTGTTTTCTCTCCTAAAGAGAAAATGATAAATATTTACAAACTGTGTAGAAAATCCAGCATAAAAGAATACTAGAAGGTACGAAACTTGGAGTGTGGCGCTTGATCATTTCTGCTTCCAAAATGGTCCAGTCCAATGTGATGCTCAACTTATTGCCTGCACGAGAAGAAAAAGCGCATGAATCAATTACACTACCCACAACAAAATTCAAATGACCATAACAGCTCTAATATTTTACAACACATTCTTTAACAAGTAAATTAAGCTTTGGGCTATGTTCCCCCCCCCAAAAAAAAAAACACAACAAAAACAACAACAACATTCACTACAACCCCACCCTACCTCATTTATCATTATTATTATTATTGGTTTATTCACACCATATTGCAGCCTGCAAGCTGAATTGCACAGTGGTTACAGAAGGTAAAAAGCTACAATACACAGAAGGCAATTAAAAAGTTACATAATTGATACAAACTTTAAAACGCAAAAGAACACTGTTTTTTATGAAAATCTTTTAAAAAAACACAGGGCACAGAAACTAGCACAAGCACCGATAATCAAACAGATTTTAAAATAGAGAAAACATAATCAATCTAAAGGCGTGTCATTAAGCAGTTCGATACGGAATATGCAATTATTAACTTACCACAGCATTTTCTAGATTAATAAGTTTAGCAGTTGTGTCACATAGTTGCTGGTCTTTCTCGCTCAGTTCCTAGGAACATAAAATGGAGGTCAACATTTAATTTAAAACATAACAATCATTACCAATTGAAAAGAACTTTGGAGTACACCAAAGAAAATCAACTTGGAAATCTAAAAAAAAAAAAAAGCTTCTTTTGGTTGTTACAACAAAAATCAAGAACAATGTGTTTAAATGCTGGAAATTGTGCATGTTTTTAAACTATTTTCTCCTGACTCACACAACGGATTAAGCCCAAATTTTCACAGAACCTGTTTGTTAATTCATGTATATGGTTTGTCACACAAAACATGGAGATTGTCTGGGAATATTTTGTCAGCTCTTCCATTCCTGTATATACCATGTTACCTTTGTTTACAGAGTAGTGACCTTGTACATTCTAATGCATTTCCTGACAGGCAAGATACTACACAGGCCATAGGGGAAAATTTTACAATTTGTGTCATAATTTTCACATAAATTCAAGAGTTACAAAAGCTTTTGAGATGTCTCCCCTTTCTTCATATCAAAAGTTGAGAAAAATCAGACAGTGCAATCTCCATAAAACATAAGATTTATTGTATTCTTCCATTGAGCTGCGTACAAATGTGCCTGCAGGAAGTCCAGGCTCTGTGGCTCTTTTGTAAACATGTGATGTCACAGGTCACATGGTCTATAATACCTTTAAATGATAAGTACGTTCAATCCTGATATTTCAAACTTACTGCTTTTAAGCTTTCCAATTCGTAGCTCTTCCTCAATATTTTGTCTTTCTGCGCCTTCTTCTTTCCATCCCTCTGCAAAAATATTTGTTTATAATTGTTAGAAATCATTTGTCTCATCAATATATCATTTCATATTCATTTATGCATTAGTATATATTTTAATTAATTAATTAAATAATTATTTCGGTTTAAAAACACAAAACATGGTCGGTAGTATCACAAGGTAATACTAAAAATGACATGCTTACAAAACCAAACATTAAGTAATACAAAGAAAATACAAAATCAAAAACCCAGCCAGCCAGATATAAGAAATAACCCATAAATAGCCTACTATAACAAATCGACTATAGCAAAATAGAAAGTTATCACAGAGAAAAAGAAAAACAAGATACACAAGATGTAAAAGGTTTAAAAGACAGAACATACATTTTTACATACATTAATAAAAACACAGAAAGCTAGATTAGATAAAGATTTACAAAAAAAATAAAATAAAAATTTCACAAAAGACGAGGAGATCAAGATACATAATCTGGTAAAAAAGAATTTTAAAAACACCAAATATATGTACAAATTTATTTAATCCTGGATAATGCTGGAATGGTAGATATCCTAAAATACCATCAATCAAAGTTGAATAAATAACTTATTTTTGATGCAGTATAAATCAGAAAAGTTTTCTCTTTTAGAAAGAAAAAGAAAATTACCTTAATTTTGGTCATTTCATCCTCGTAGCAGTTGTGCTTTGGCCACATCTGCTTGTTGTTTTTCTCGTCATTCTCCAAATGGAAGGTCTGTCAATGACAAAGTCAAGAAACTTAAGCTTACAAAAAAGTTACAAATTCACTCATTCAATTCAATTTTCAATTCAAATCAACATTTATTTCCACATTGGTAAGCTAACAAAAAAGAGAAAATAATAAACAAATTTAGAGCAATGATTTAAATCAAAGACAATCAAGAACTGATTAAGTAAAAAATAATCAATGAAAACAAAAATAGGTCAAGAAATGAAAATAATATGATGTAATGGATATGTAGCAAACCAATATGGAGGCATTTTCAGAAGCCAAAAGGAGGCTTGTATTGAAATGCCTACTGACAAATACAAAACAAATTACAGCAGAAACAAAATCATTAAAGTGAAGGTATGCGTTTGGTAATCACTCTTAAAATGAATGGCAATATAAAACTTATTGGTCAGAAGTACGGCAGCTTTCAATAGGATAAATGCGTTTTGAGAAACATCCTTTCGAAGTAATGAGGTTATGTAAAAAGGTATCAGTTTTTATGCTCCACAAAAATTAAATCTGAGAAACGTTGCTGTCAGAAACGTTTGTGTATTCCTCTTGGGATTATTCTTCCTACGTGGACATATTCGCTCCGGAATTTTGGTGAAATCTTAAAAACGCGACTACCTTTTGAAATGAAATGTTCACATGTTAGTTTGATTGTATATATTATCTACATTTATATAGTAATAAAACAATCGAACAGTTCCAAAAACCAAAGGTATACTTTGCCGTTAACTCAACTCATTCTTTCACCCCGACCCTTTAAAATCACCGCCAGGATTGGCTTTCCCTAGGATTGATAATGGCTTATCACTGGGCAAGGAATACTAATCTTATCAACAGAAAGAAAAGGAATGAAGCAGAAAAAGCTACCGACCTTTTTACTCTTGATGGCTCTATTTAATTGTCTCTCTTGGTCTAAGCTTTCTCTGGTTCTTTTCAGCGTCTCACGTAAATAATGAGCCTCCTCGGATCGTCCACGAAGATCATTCTATGATGCAAGGAGACCAAACGATAAGATTCAACATATCAAATTATTATTACTTTCATTATTATTATTATTTATTCGGCCAAAATATGCAACATTCATACAGACATACATGAGAGTGAACGGATAATTCAATATAGAACAGAATAGGTAACAGGATGTCTAGTTTAAAAAATGTACAGACTTAAATTAATAAATTTATTTAAAAAGCAAGAGTAAGGGGCCGGGGATGGGAGAGAAGAGAATGGGTATGGGTGTAGAGAGCAAACATTGAAAGTCCAAGTTAAGTAACAAAATAATAAAGCAGCAATTGAACACAGGCTTATAATTAAAGGCAACATAAATTGTAAAGGCAAGAAAGAAACATCACAAAACAAATAATTCATCCAAAGATGGCCAGGATTAATCAAACCACTGTGACTCGAGAGCCTATTAATCCAGTCTTAAGATGGAACACTTATTAAATAAAAACGAAAAATCTGCAAAATATAAGAGGCTTATAAAAATATATATAACATATGTAAAAATAAACATAACCATGACAAGTAAATCAGTCCATTTAATATTCAGATGGACAAGAACTTAGTTTACACATTAAACAGACAACAATGTGAAGAGCGAAGATTTGGGTTGGGAGATTGCAAATATTAAGTAAAACATTTGGGGTTAAACAAAGAAAAATTGACTGGAGCGGGATTTGAACCAACGACCTCCGGATAAAAGGACCACAGAATATACAATCTCACATTAAAGGTAATATGAGAACAAACAAAAATACAAAGAAACATGCCTATTAACTTACTATAACAGCCAGTTACATTATTAAACATAACATAGAAAATGGAAATGGGGGGGGGGTTGTTGTCAGGAGTACATCTAACAGTTGGAAATATATAAAGAATAAATGCACACTTGAAAGGTCAATCAGAAAAGCCAAGAGATCTATATCACATGGTTTTACTAGAAGTTGGTATATATTATCAGAAAAGAGAGTCAATTACAAAGGTAGTCACTTACAGCGAGAGTCTCCACCTGCATAGCCTTCTCATTGGCCAGCTTCTCAGCCAATCGCAGCCTCTCTAAATCCTTCTCGTAATCCTTGAGCAGTTCGTCTTTCCTGTCCAGTCTCTGGTTCAGTGTGCGCAGACGACTCGCTATCAACTCGTTGGTGTTGGCGCGCTCGCCGTCGAGTCTCTCTCGCTCGTCTCTTGGTAAGTGACCCATTGACTCTTGACCTGCGACCTCACCCAGGCTCAGCAGATTCGCAACGGACTGGGATAGTTTGAGATACTGAGGACAGATAACATTAGCGTAGATTGTAAAATAACGATAATCCAAAACCACAAGAGCAGTATTTTAAATTTGTTTCCTGAGGCATGGAGCTTCCTGTATGGAGCCAGTAAAGGAATATGGTTTCATTATTTATTCTTTCGTTCCCACAAAATATTAATTTGTTCTCTAAAAATATTATTTTGTTTCATCAACATCTTTTGAGCGAAACAATATTTTGAGGGAACGAAATTATATTTTGAGGGAACAAAATAATTTGAGGGTACGAAATAATAAATTAAAAAACCTTGTCCCTTTCTGGGCTCCGTACTTCTGAGCTACAGTATAAGGTTCACTTCTTGAGGCATACTAAGAATGATAAAAATCACGACAAAATGATAATTCAAAATTCTTACCGACTGTTCACTGATTTCCAGGCTATGCTGCATTTCTACCCGCGCACTGCGCTCGATCGCAGCATCGGATGACGCCGTAGAGATTTGCCCGCGTGCCTTGGCGACCTCTCGGTCAAGCAGGGCCTCAGGGTTGGCTCCTTGGTCGATGATCTGGGCCTGCTTGGCTCGCATCTCAGCCAGCTCCTTCTTGAGGAGGATCACCTGCTGCAGAGCCTGGTCTTGGGTCGGTACTGAGGAGAACAATTCATCAAAAATTATTTCAAATAGTTACTTCCATCTTTTGTGATAATTGTATCAGGGAAAATGAATGTATTTCTTGGGTTTCTCACTCCGATGTTTGATGAATGAATCTTATCAGTAAAGACTAGTCTTGCTTCCAAGACGCTCGAGCTATGTAGTCACAGACAGATGTGGTAACGAAAACCTAACCACTATCTAAACTACTATAACCCCCAAACCGCTCACCTCTAGAGGGCTCTATCATTCCTGTAACTGCTTGAGGGGTGATAGTGGTTACATGGAATGATGGCGCCCTCTAACGCTGACAAGGTTTTTCGTGACTACATGTATTCGTGATTACACAACTGGAGCGTCTTGGAACAGAGACTAATGGTATGGTCAACCTGCTGGTCAACTACCTAGATTGCATTTTGAGCACAAAAAAAGGATAATGATTTGTACATACATGGAGGTCTGTTTGATTCCATTCCTTTGATACGTGACCTCAACTCAGCGAGGGCTTCACGTTGCCTCGCGATGACTTGGGAGTGTCTCTCCCCACGACACTGAGCTCCAAAAGCCGACATCTCGCTGGTGATCATTCCCTGAAATACCAAAGATGTGATGAGCCAAGGTAACTTTCATGATTGTATTATATATTATGCACTTGATCAAGCTAAGTATTGAATAGCGTGCGTATCTACCAATGAGGTACTTAAGATGCTTGAACAGACAGAAACATTTTAGGACAGGTTTTTGAATTTTATGAATGAGGAGACCCATTTATGTAGCACCTTATAAGGGTTTACAAGGTGCTGCGGTGCATTCAGCAGCCACTGCCAAAAACATAAGGGCAAACCCCTTCTCTTTGCAATAGGTGTAACTGTTTTTTTTTTAGTGCTTTACGCAACATACAGAACCCGTGGCTTTATATCTTTAGTACTTTGTGAAATCGCGCCCAAGATTTCTCAAAACTTTCACACTTCACTTTTAGTATGTTGTTATTCATATACCATTTTCATGTTGAGCAATAACATATTTCTTTATAATCTGTGTGCTCAAGTTGAAGTAAAAGAAAAACTTATTTGGAATTGGAAAAAAACAAACTTTCAAACAACTTCCTTGATCATTGAGACATTACAACAAGAACAAATATCTTCAATATGTTTGCTACAACATTCTGATATGATTTCCAATTTGAAATTTAAAGCTCTGTTCGAACCCGTGCTTGATTCCAACCACTTCCAGTCCCCCCACTCCACCCAATCAACTCTAAAAAAATACTCAGAAATGGAAACTGTGGGGTTCTGAGTCCTACTTACCTCTTGTTGGACCTGCTCCAGGGCTCGTTTGCTGTTTTCTTGCTCATGATTCAGCTGCCCTTGTATCTTCGCCAACTCATCCCCACGCATCAATGCCTCTTGCTTGTGTTTGGAAACCAACTCCTTCTGGCCACTGTTGAGATTAGACAAGGAAAATAATGGAAGATCTTCTTCGAGTTGTCATGACGGAAAAATATTTTCTAGGATTGGGACGCTTAAGTTCAGTTTAAACAAAAATTTCTCCGAAAAAGTTCATTCTTACCCGAGATCCTTGACCAACTTCTCCATCTCGCTCGTCTTCTTGTCAACGAGTTCTGAGAGTTTGACGAGCTGTTGCCTCTGAGTGGTGAGTTCAGCCTCTTGGTCTCGAATCAACACTCGGTTGTTCTCGAGTTCCTCTTTCTGTCGCTCGTTCAGCTCACCAGTCATATCTGAGAGATGGGCAGATGCACCCGCCAGGTCACGCCGGAGACCAAGAATAATATCTTGTTGGCCTTGGACCTCTTTCTTTATATCAGAGTTTTCCCGCCTAAATTTGTGGAAAAGGAGAACAAGATTTAGCATCGTTGTATGTCTGTGGTGGCTAAGTCATTGATTTGGGTGTGGGTTCGAATCCTGGTCATAACACTTTTGTGCCCTTTAAGGAAGAGATTCAACTCTAACTGCTTCTCTTCACCCACGGATAAATTGGCACCTGCGAGGGCAGAGATTGTGATAAGTATTTTTCTAATTTATACAATGATAAAGCAACATTGAAAGAAAACAAGAAATATTAAAGTGATTATTGACTTCAAGAAGAACATT
This sequence comes from Leptasterias polaris, assembly GCA_037783415.1. NCBI lineage: Eukaryota > Metazoa > Echinodermata > Asteroidea > Forcipulatida > Asteriidae > Leptasterias > Leptasterias polaris. Next base: position 2,686,284 of record JAZGTN010000073.1, on the reverse strand, counting down.
GAACTTTTTTATAGTAGAAAACTATGAAACTCTTGGAATAAGAATTAATAAATTTTTTATAAAAGTTTGAAAAACAAAGGTTGAACATACTTGAGTAGGGCGATGAGCTGCTCCATGCCTTTGACATCTGCAGCAGGTTGCTGGACGATGACTGGTTTAGGAGGTAACTGTGGCTTACTGGCTTGCTTCTGGAACTTCAACAGCGTCTCCTGAGACCTCTTGGTTTGCTCTGAAAGGTAGCAACGAAATTGAACAAGTAAATCAAATGGGCTACCATAAAGGTAGGGTCATAGATTGGTTTATGTCAACATAATGCTTATTTAAAGGCAAAAATATACAAGAAGGATACAATAAAAGTCACATGTGAAAGTTTCAGCTGAATATAGTGTCTACTTGCTGAGAAAACAGCAACAAAAATGTTAAGTATCTTCACAAGAATGTCAAATCCATCCACATTCAGCAAGGTGACAGCAAGTACCAACCACACCTCTGGCCACAGCAATCGCGAACGGACACCAACCCTCAGAAAACTGAGAAACAATTCATGCATGAATCGTTTCATTTTGCACGATGCATTTTCTTCTTCCTAGAAAATGCCTGAAAATGGTTGACAGTAAATTGCCTCAGGCCACACAACCTTAAGGGTGATGTACTTAATTAATATCCAGGTCTAGCATAGTCATCTTACCCGAGAGTTTCTGCTGTAGTTCAACCACCTTGGCTTGACCCCTGGCCAAGTCTTTCCCGGATTTGATTATCTTATCCTCTAATGCCACGATGGTCAGAGCATGTTGCTTAATCTGCTCCCTGAATGCCCCCGTCTCCGTCAGGTGTTGTTTCTCCGTAGTGACCATCTTGTCTTGTAAGATGCTCACCTCAGACTGGTATTTCTCATTGAATGAGGTTAGCTCGTCTCTAAGCCTCTTCTGTCAAAGTTATAAAAGGCAGAGTTTGTTTGTTTGTTTTATTTCCATTCATACTTTCATACATACAGATAAATAATGATTAACGATCAATACAAATATATCACAAATTGTAAAACAATACAATGCAGTATGAATGGGGGTGACATCCAGAGAAGGACTGGCCTTCTGTAGTGGAGCACCTGAGACTGCGGTCAAAGTAAACAATTTTGGAAATCACAAGCGATGAGTTCCCAGGTTGGGTTGTACATGTAGTAAGTTCGAAAATAATGTGAGTAGTCTTAAATCGCATTTTGTGGATGAATTAATAAGCCAACGTAAAATAATTTTGGTTATGAATTTAACCAGTCCATAAAAACTAGCCTAACAGTTTCGATAGAGCAGGCAAGATGAAATGTTGAGACAATATATTCTACTCCACAACAGTAAAGATAACTACCAGAAGTTCCCCAATCCACTAAGTGAAAGTTGATATCCCCCAGTTCCCCTTTCTACTCCTTAGTAATAGATAAACAGCAAGACAAGTCCATATTAGAACAAGGGAGCTATAGGTAGTCTTCCAGTTTTTCCAACTTAGTAGCAATAGTAGACAAACAGCAGGACAAGTTCTTATTTGAACTCGATAGTCTCCCGATTCCCAATCTATTCTGCAGCAGTAGATAACAGCAAGACAAATTCTTCATATCTGAATTGGGTAGTCTCCCAATTCCCAATCTACTCCACGGCCGTAGATAACAGCAAGACAAGTTCTTAATATCTCGATTAGGTAGTCTCTAAATTCCCAATCTACTAACCGCAGTAGATAACAGCAAGACAAGCTCTTCATATATGAATTAGGTAGAATCCCAATTCCTAATCTACTCCACGAGTTAGTTCTGCCACTCGGTACTTGAGAACCAAACTTTCCTCGATCCAGTTCCCTGCTCGTCTCTAAACTTACCTCAGCTGCTGCAGACTCCCTCAATCTCTCCTCATATTGCCTTTCAAGAGATTCTAGCTTTCCGTCTGTTGAGTTTTTCTCTGTCATCGCCTGAAATATTAAACAAAACAGCGAAATACAATGAAAAGTGTTTACTACATTACTTAAATTTAGTCTTTGTATCTGTATCGGTACATTGCAGAAATCACAATTTGCATAAACGCAATGACATATAATATATGCATCAGTCACCAGAAACACTTGGGCGAGATGCTTCTCTTAGCGATAAGGGTACTTCGGTTCTATTCGTGCGTTAATAATAAATATTGAATGCAACATTTTTGTGCATTGTCAAAGAGTATATTCATTTGGTGAAATCTGGCTTTACCATTTCCCATGTCAGTTCTGGACAAGAGCTTTACTTTGAAATTTCTTGTTGAGTGGAAGGTCAAACCTTCACCTTGCAGACATCGAGCATTTTTATATTTAAGCCACTTGCAGATATTGTGGGCATTTTGGAACACGACGATTGCGGCTTCGATGGCATTTTGATAAATACCAGTTGCAGACACTATGAACATTTTGATACAAGCCACTTGTGGACACTATGGGCGTTTTAGTGCAAGCCATTGGCGGAAACTATGGGCATTTTAGTGCAAGCCACTTGCGGCCTCTATGGTATTTTGACACAAGCCACTTGTGGACACTATAATGGGCATTTTGATACAAGCTGCTTGCAGCCGCATGGCATTTTAACACAAGCCACCTTCCGCCCCATGGTCTCTAAAAGATTAGGTAGCTCTGTAAAGCTTGCTCTTAGCAGGAAGTTAAATTGGAACTCATTCTGTACCTGTCTGAGCTCTTGGATCACAGCTTCTTGTTGTTTAACTCTCTCTGTCTGTATCTTCAGAGCATTCTCTCTTTTCACCAGCTCCTCCTGGCGTACCTCATCAAGCATCGTCTGGAGCTTCTTATTGACTGGAAAGAAAGTTATAAGATAATAATGACAATTGACCTTTCCGAAGCTTGGAAAATATGTTTTCAACATCCTCATCTCCTTTGGAGCATACAGCGGCAGCTAAATGGGTGCATAGTTAGTTTGTTAATAATTCACATCAACTATATCTACCCTTGCAATAATTTATTATACTCCTGGGTGAAGAGAAGCAATTAGTCCAGGGACACAAAAGTGTCCTGACTGAGATTTGAAAAAATGAAAAAAATTGCTAAATGCATTCTTTATGGACTTCTAGTAAAAGTTGGAGCCAGGTTGTGTGAAGTGGGCGTGGCTTACAGTGGAATTACATCTCACTCACCAACAAGATACAGGATGTAAAGGGGGATAAAAAAATGACCTCTTAAGGTGGTGGGGTACTTTAAGAAAGAGGAGGCCAAAGATGAGAACGAAGGGGTGAAATTTTTGTTTACCTTCAAGTCGAGTCTTCTCTAGTTCATCAGCCAGTTTAGTTTCATACTCGCTCTTAAGTCGTCCAACTTCTTGGCTCGTATCGCTCTTCAACATCTTCTCCAGTTTGTTGAACTTTGACTGGACTTCTGCTGCCTCTTTCTGGGCAGCCTCCTTTTGGGATTTCAGGTCGTTAATGTATGCAGCCAGACCTAGACAAAAAATAAAGAAGATGTAACAGTAATTGATACATGCTCGAACTTCTCCTTCAGAAAAAGATGCATTAGGCAATAATAAACTTTAAAACGAAGTTACAACCGGTCTTCGTTTAGGAAATCTGCAAGCAATTGTGGCAGCTACGTTTTCCATTTTGCCTCACTTATTTCTCAGCTTGCAGGTGTACGAAAACTTTTCAATTAAACAGAAGCCAAAATGTATTTCAAACAAAAACTTTTCTAAAGACTGCTCCAAGTAAATTTCAAAATCTGAAACCAAAATCTGGCTAATGGTTTTGAGATAAAGAAGTATTGCCCTAATTGTGTTTTAGGAAATTTGGAAATTATTTACTTTAATAGATGATAAAATTGCAACGACGATAAAGAACATCATTTTTGTTTTTACCCATACACCGATGTATGTTAAGCACAGTAAGTACTCAGTACTTTCCCCAAGCCTGTGAAAGAAAATCCACAGGCATATATACTCAGGTGGGATTCGAACCCATGACCTTTGCCATTCTAGAGCAGATGTCTTACCACTAGACCACTGAACTTGGCAGGTAGCTAAGGGTACCACAATATTGTTTAAAGGCACTGGACACCTTTGGTAATTGTCAAAGACCAGTATTCTCACTTGGTGTATCCCAACATATGCATAAAATAACAAACCTGTGAAAATTTCGGCTCAATTGGTTATTGAAGTTGCAAGAAAATGATGAAAGAAAAAACACCCTTGTTGCACAAATTTGTGTGCTTTCAGATGCCTGAAGTCTTTTTCAGATTCAAATATTTTAGTGAGAAATTACCTCTTTCTCAAAAACTACGTTACTTCAGAGGGAGTCGTTTCTCACAATGTTTTATACTATCAACAGCTCTCCATTGCTCGTTACCAAGTAAGTTTTTATGCTCAAATATATTTTGAGTAATTACCAAACGTGTCCAGTGCCTTTAAACAATATGCCTGCAGATTTTGTTCACAGGACTCGGGGAAAGTACCGAGTATACAGTGCTTAACGTACATTGATGTTTGGGTAAAAACACAAATGAAAATTGTTTATGTTTAAAAAAAAGTGACATTTCAGAAGAGGTTTTACCTTGTCCAGGAGTGTTGACATCTATGCCGCACTTCTCCAATACATTCTCATACTCCTGTTGCCATGACAACTCATCCTGTAGCATCATAGCAACGGTGTCTTTAACCCCTTGGAGGCTCTCATCCACAGTGACTGATGATAGCAGTTTGATCTCGTTGCGAAGATGGGTGCAAGTCCTACCTCCGTCTTGAAGACGTTTCTGAAATTAAGTCAATATCTAGATCAATGAACAAAAAGGCCCTGTTCTTGCTAACTTTTACTTAGTTTTTTAGTTGATTTCATTCTAAAGAAAACATCATTTAAAGAGTTAAAGTTTAAAGGGACTGTGGCATCATGATCAATGCAGGCCTGTGGCTGTATATGAAATTATGAATTCTCATCCAGATACTGTTAGCACGTGCAAGCTCTCCATAAAAATGATTCGGGGGAGGGCAAGCGCATGCAGCAACTGGGTGAGAGTTCATAATTCCACGTACAGCCACAGGCCTGCTTTGAAAATTATGACACAGCACTGGGCACAATTTCATAGAGCTGCTTCAGCATACAATATTATTTTGCTTACAATTTTTATGATTAGCACAAATTTGCATGGTACCAGTCAGAAATGATGCATGTGGCAGTGTATTTTGGTTGGTAACCTTATTCTGCTAAGCAGCATTTTGTTTGTCCTTGGCTACTTTTTGTGCTTAAAGCAGCTCTATGAAACTGGGCCCAGGTTTGTATCCTCCTTACCTCCAATGAAACCATCTGCTGCTTGAGTGTCTTCCCATGCGTCTTGGAATCTTTCTTGTAAGCTTCCAGACCCTTGTTGATCTCCTTCAGATCCCGGAGTTTATTCCTGACGTCCGTCCTGTCATCGATCACTTTCTTCATCGTCTCGACGATGGTGTCATCGCTGACATCGGCGTCTTGGTCCGGCATCTTGAACCCGGGGGTGGAAAACGTTGTCTGCATGATGCGACTGCGGAATCGCTCCAACTAGGGAAAAAATGTTGAGAGTATAGTTGAGATGTTCATGCTAGCATGAATTCAATCAAGTGACTGTGCAAGTCTCAAACTTGGGCCTCATTAAAGAGCGCAAATGTTTAAACATTAAAGGCAAAGTATACATTTGGCTTTTTGGAACTGTTTGATTATTTTGATCTTATATAAATGTAGATAGACACAATAAAACCAACCTGATAAACTTCATTTCAAAAGGTGGTAGCGTTTTTTTAATAGATATCCCCGAAAATCTGGAGCGGTTATGTCCACGCAGGAAGAATAATCCGTAATTGGAATACACAATCTGAGAAACGTTTCCTGAGATAGAAATAGTTTTGAATTCCTCTCTCTAAAACCACATTCCTTTGAAAGGAATTGTTTCTCAAAACGTTACACATTATTAACAGCTGCAGTGCTTCTTACCAAGTTATTATGATGGCGTGTCGTGGCCGAGCGGTCTAGAGCACCGGACCTAAGCTCTGGTGTTTTCAGCAGCAGAGTGTGGGTTCGATACCCGGTCATGACACTTGTGCCCCTGAGCAAGGCACTTAACCATAATTGCTTCGAAAAAGTTGGGAAGGTAGTGCATTCTGCTCTACCAGACAGGCTCCTAGTGGATGATACCCATGCCTACATCCTTAAGGACTGTGAAGGGGGTAACCCTGTTTCAGCCCCAGGAGTAGGAGGCAACGTGCCCCTGGTGTCAATTGTTTTGGGTCGATAGCCCAAATCAGTTATGTGTAGCCCTCACCTTGAAATGGCCGTCCGTGGCCTTGTGAGTAAGGCGATATCTCATTAAAAAAAAAATAATAATAATAATTTTTTGAGTAAGTACCCAAGGTATACCCTCCCTTGAAAGTAAGGCGCGTGTGAACGATAGGTGCCCAAATAATTTTTAAACTTTCATGATCTGTTCAAAAACATTCATTCAGAAATCAATGTTGCAGGTACAGGAGCAAATAGTACTTTTATTAAACTAAAGAAAAGACTTCAAGAAACTAAAGTGCAGATATGTTTCCAAGGTCCAAGTTTGTTCAACCAATTAAAACAGGAAGAAAAAGTAGGACTTGAAACTTTGCATAATACAAACTTGTAAAATTTGCAGTAACACCATGTACACACGTACATGAAAATAGTCTCTCTATGAAAAGGACCGGTGGTGAAACAACTGACTGTGGGGAATTCTCACTGGAATAAGTTTCTTGGGTTTCCCCCCCCCCCCCCCCACATCTAAAAACTGAAACATTTTCATCAGTGAACTCTCATCGTCTTCAGGAGAAAGCTGTACTCTGATGCTGCACAAGTACTGTGCATTGTTCTCAGGGCTCACCCTTCTTAACACTAGCATGGTGACGTTGTCTAGGAAAATGTACTACGGGCTAGTACAAACCAGGTCTCAACTTGCTCTGTGGGCTACTAAAAAAACTGTGCAACCTTCTTTTTTAATATTTATTTTTTAAATACCACAAAGAAAGCAAGATTGCTTCTGTTTTCAGTGTAAATAATATTTTGATATTTTTGTTCTTACCCTTTTCTGCATCTGCTCAACATCAGCCTTTGCTGTCTTCTCTAGCCTCTGGATTTCAAGAAATTGTGTCTTGGCGTGGTCTCTCTCTGATTTATACTTCTCTTCCGTCTAGAAATCAAACAAATTCAAACAATTTATTTACAAAAATGTTTACTGAATTTTAGCTTCCCTTCCCTTTTTTCAAGGGGGGCTAACTCTGGTGTTAAAATTACCCTGATAAAAAAAACAAAAAAAACTAAATGAATACGTTTTCAAGTCTTTATACAACCTTTGCAAATGAAGTGCAAAAAAAACAAGGTTGCCTGTAACAATGACAGCAGTACAAGATCTTAAAATTCTCAAAGTTTTGTAATGAAAAGTAATAATCACCAATAGATTTTAAAAATTCTGGGAGTGGTTTCAACTATTGCTAATGAAAATTCAATTTTACAAGAGGCAGAATCGCAATGTAATTTTAAATTTTTTTAAAAACAATTTCACCATAACTTTTTCAATTAATTAATTTTTCAATAAACTAAAAGCAATGGAAAAACAATGACCTCTTTTTCTTCTTGGATGTGTTTCTTCATCTTCTGGATGTCTTCTTTGTGAGCCGCTAGCTCATGAGTCAGCTCATCCACCTTGGTCTCAGATGCTCGTAGTTTCTATTATGCACAACCAACAAAGGAGACGATAAAATACAGTCAAATTAAATGCCAAACCAGTAAGTTGTTTATATGTGTTCCATGCTACCTTTTCCAAACGCCACGTAAAAATTTGCACTTAAAGGAAATGTATGCGTTTGGTAATCACTCTTAACATTAATGGCAATGAAAACCTATTGGTTAGAAGCCTACAGCAGCTTCCGATAGTATAAAGCACTTTGAGAAATGTTTCACTTCAAAGTTTTATGGTTATGTAAAAATTATATCAGTTTTTATGCCCCCAAAGTTTGAATCTGAGAAACGTTTCTGTCAGAAAGGCTTCTCGGATAGTGTATTCCTCCGGGACATATTCACTCCGGGAGGGGTTGGTGTAGGTAGGGATGATGGTATGAAGTTTACATATCGTTCCGAAGATGGCTTCATCTTCAAACATAACATAAAGCTCAGCAATGCTAGCAAGGAGCCGTTTCTTAAAAGCATGCAGTGTGTGCAAAGCGAGTTAGTGCAAATGGTTAGCTACAGCTATGATTCAAAATTAATTAGAGACCAATGGGAAAGGCAAAAATTGTCATCCCGTTAGATCGGCATCGTGTACAAATCGACTCAGAGCAGATGTTCACAAATTTACACATATTCGCTTCACTTGGTTCTCTTTCTATGATAAAACAGGTGGCAGCAGACTTACCAGGTCAATCAATTGTTCTCAGAAATGTGCGCATGCTCAGATTTGCGCAAACAATGGAAATTTGCCTGGTAAGTCTGCTGCCACCTACTGTCCCAAAAAGTGTCCTATTATCACAGCTTTCCCATTGGTTGATCTGGTTAATTTGGTAGTGTACAGGCATGACATATGGTATTGATACTCTTTTTCAACAGCTGACATAGAGGGCAAGCACTGCAGACACAGACCAGAGCTGTGTATATTGAGAGTTGCAACAACGTGTAATTAGAAGTATTTTACAGTCCCAAAACACACGTGTGCGAACAGAGTACCAGACTAAGACTGCACATTTGGACGGCAAATGGCATCCAACAATCATGTGACCAAAGAAAACGGGTCCCTCAATGTTGCAACTCTCTCAGTACACAGATCTGAACTGAACATTAGCGGCAACTGAGCTCAGCATTATCCATGTACTATAGTTCTACATTTTGTTTTAGAAAAAACTGAACTAATCTTTGGTGTGATGTGGTTTCTTTGACAAATCAATAATACATTGGTTTTTTTTCACCAGATTACAAATGACCATCAAAACATTCATTTACTTATCGATGGAACATGAAATAATATTCTAATTGTGATTTAATGAAATCAATTTTCTCAAATTAGAAGATCTTGAATATCTATTCAAAAACATTTGGAAACATGGTGACAAACTGAGCTTTGATTAGAAAGATTGAAAATATGAATTTTGTTTACGAGTTTTGAAAGTGAAATGAAGTAGTTTCCAACTATGATGATTAAGCTAGCAGCAAGACCGCAAAGCGTTGGTTAACAACAAAAAAGTAGCTACCAACCGCAATGTACCCCAAGATGCTGTAACTTACATCCAAATTCCTTTTAACCTCACGGCCCTTTCGGACAACTTCTTCTTGCTGTTGTTTATTATTTACCTCCGATTCCATCAACTAGTAAATAAGAAAACAAGCCGTGTTAAAAATGGTGGGTGCAGCACACTTGGTCAACTTACATTTTTGAGGCTCAACAATTCCTTGTTGCGACTGGCCATTTCCTCATCGTGTTTTTTGTTCTCTCTGAACCTTGAAAACTGGGAATGTGAATGCCGATGAATATGCATTAATTTAAACGCACATGAATAAACATGAAAAAGTTAAAAATATTAATGAATATGCATTAATTCTAAACAAAAATTAATGAACATGAAATAGTTCAAAATATAAATGAACAAGCAAAAGTTACAGATATAAATGAAAACAAAATGAATATGCAATTGCTAAAATTTTAAATGAATATGCATTATTTTTTCAACAAATCAAAAATAGACCCTGCAAGTCTCTTGCGTATTCAATTTTCTTTTGGAAAATTTGATTCCCACGTACATTGTTTTGAATGTAAAGCAAACAAAATAGTGCACTTTCCTGGTCCAATTTTTGAATATGCCTGAGACTTACAAAGTCTGTTAATACGCATTAATCTAAAATTAAGGGTTCTGCCCAGGATTTGTTTAGTGCCGGAATTTTTTTTTTCCTAGTACAGTCAAGTCAATTTCCTTTCGATCATGCACGGAGTGGTTACACACGTGCGCCCTGCAGCTGTGCCTTGAATGTAGGCCCTCAGTGCGCGCACGCCTTTACCGCCATGGGAAAACAATTTACAGCATCTATAGCATGGTGCTTACTCTGCAGTTCATTTCCGTTGTATTAAACGCTGAGAAAAGGGTTCGCAACATGATGAAACTGGTATCATGTTATTCCAAGCGTAAAGCTATAATCAGCGTGACTGGAAACCATTGCAAAATCAATGCGGGTTTCGTGCGTTGGATATATTGTACATCGTACAGGCGGGAGGAATGCTCGATCCTGGATCATTAAAATAGACTCAAACCAAAGAAGTAGGCTACTCGAAACTTTGGATAAAACTGTTTACTGGTAAATAATTTGTTTTACACATTGTTCAAAATATTTTGAAGGAAATGGGCAAAAAAAAAGGGAAAATGTGTGGTGGTCGGAAAAAGAACAAATTCTGCGAGTGCCGGTCGGGGAATCATGAGTGCCGGGCGGGTTTTCCGGTACCGACCACCGTGGGCAGAACCCTGACAATTATATGAGAAATGGTTTCTCGTCACCAGGTAAGCTCGGTGATCTAGCATTTATGACTTCTGCTCTAGAATCAATATTACACATCAGTGTAAGGATAAAACCAAAATATTTTGCCTGTTAACTTCTGTAACTGGAATATAAGATTAATCCAAAATAATTGGTAGGGGTGTTTTTGTTGTCGTTTAGGGATCAGTAGGCCCACCCTCCCTCCCCAACCAAACAGACAGATTGGTAAAAAATATATTTAAAACAGAAAACCATTGAATTTGTGAAAATTTGAAGCTCTGCAAGATGGAAAGAGCACAGGTTTGAAAGTGAAGTGAACTAGTGGTAAAATTGTGCTAATAGGATGGTGATAGAAATATTCAACACTTTCTTTCTTTTCGGGAGAGAAAAAAAAAAAATGACCATCTTGTGCAAAGAAGGAATATTGAGTAACTTAGGACATATAAATAATATCACCGACTATAATTTAAAGCTGTGATGTAGAAATTTGTCAGATCTATTAAAAAACACAGTCAGGCAGTCTGAATGATTCAAGACTATTTCTTTGTCAAAGCATTTTAGGTTTTGTAAACCTTCATTTCGTTGTGTCAGTGCCAAAAAGTTGTATCTCAATTTAGCAAAAACACACTGGCACAAAAAGGTTCATGCAAAAGCATTGTATCTCAGGGCATAAATGTTTTGTGTGTACATCTGAGCTATTTTAAGCGAGATAGAACAATTTGACAAATTCAAACTCATGCGTAAACGTAAGTGCTATTTTAGAAGATACAACACTTGCACCGACACAATTTCTTCGAAAGTTACCTTAGCCGTCATTGCTGATAATGAGACTTCTTTCTCTCTCAACTCTCTCTTGACAATCTCCGATTCACCCCTCATCCTACAAATGGTATTGTCCCGATTCGACATGTCCCTCTGTAGTGTGGTGACTAAACTGTTGGCTGTTGCTTTCTCTTTCTTGGACCGATCCAAGTCTTGCTTCAGGGAGGTGAGATCCCGATCTTTCTGGACGATGACGCTGCGTAGGTTTGCTACGTTGTCCATTGGATCTGAACTCTCTGGTCGCATTTTTGTCATCTGCAAGAAGACATAATCATCCAAAAGCAAAATAACTACATCAAATCTGGAAAAAATAGTGACAAAGTATAGCTTCCCTTGACCAATGAATTGTGGTTGGGTTTGTGTAGTGGTATCTTTCCTCGCCTTCCACCTCCCCTTCCATCTCTAGAACCCGGGTTTGAATCCTATCAAAGGCACTACGTGGACTGGGTTTTCAGTCACTTTCCGACTGCTTGGGTTTAACCCTGTTAACATTCTCTGAGGTTTTCCTCCCACATCTAAAAATTATAACGTCCTTCTTTGTCTTCTCTGCATTGGGTTCTAGGCTAGTACAGTGATTATGTTTCCTTTTATGAGAGTCCTATAGGCATCACAACCAGAATAAATGAAATGAAATGAAAGCAATTTTACCTTTTTTAAAGTGGATAATCTGCATAAATTACTGTACATTAGCAATTGTCTTACCTGGTCTTTTAGTGCATTGATCTCAAGTTGCTTCACATGAATATCTCCCTCCAGTTCTTTCACCCTCGTCTGCAGGGCAAGAGAGTGACTTGCATCTCCCCCTGCAGTTGGTTTGACCTGCCTGGTGAGGTCAGAGCTCATCGCCTCCATCTCATCTCGTAGCTGGGCGATCACGCCGTCTTTACGCTGGGATTCCGACTCAAAGACGGCGAGACGATTGATCTCGTCTCCCATGCGCAACAAACGCTGCTCCTAAAAAAAGTATTTACAAAAGAAAAATGAAATTTAACAATGGTGGGAAAAGTTGCACATTTGGTGGTTACAGTTAAAGCATTGTAGAAGGCAAATCATTTGATTTATTTTTTTCTCCTTACTTTTTCTTGAAGAGCAATCATCTCGTTGACCGGTGAGCCACGGGTACCAGGACTACCAGCTGCCTGCTGGGAAGTGACGACAGTCCTTGCTCCAGCTGAACTGACCCAGCCACTGGTCACTACATCAGAAAAAGGAAAAAACACAAAAGTCAAAATTTCACAAAAGTCTAAATTTGGGGAACAAATTTTGTGACAAACAGGTGGTCAAACTATAAATTGATATAATAGTTGAGTCTCAGTGGTTACTTCAGATGTTAACCTTAGATTCAGTTCACCAATACACCTGTACATACCTCTTCTTGGTGGACCAGGGCTACCAGATGGACTGTTACTGACGATTGCATTTCCCCCACTTCCTCTACGATTCCCGGCACTAGAGGGCCTTGGCCTTGGAGGTCTCGGAATAACTACAGTTGCTGTTGGTTGAACAGTTGAGGTCCAAGTTGAGGACTGAAGGGTGGTGGGTGGGGCTGTGGATATCATAGGCAGCTGTGATTGGTTGAGTCCAGCAGGGTAGGCGGAGTCAGTGTTATTGGCAAGGTGGGGGAGTTGTTGTTGGGTGGGGCCGGTTATGGGAACGTGGTCAATGACTCTGAGAGGTGTGCCCCAAGCCGGTCTCTGCTGAACAGGTGGGTAAGATACCTGAAGGAAAGAACAGAAATATACACGATTTGAGTAGGGTTTTTGATCAAAATTACACAAATCTTGTTGGGGTCATGACTAAAGTATGGACCCAACTTTTAACTAGCATTTGGCCAGCGGACCACTGTTAAGCCAGAAAGCCATTTTCCCCAAATGTTAAAAAGTGCTAAAGGTCTTAGAGGGTGGTTGATTGTTTTTTATTTGTCCATTTCTTACCATTGGAGCATCTTCAACATCCAGTTCCATTGGAATTCCTGAATATCCAAATCGTATGATATCACCAGGGGCTAACCGGACTGCAGCGTTCTGCACCCGACAGTCGTTTACGTATGTTCCATGAGCGGTGTTGAGATCTTGTAGTACGAAGCAACATTCATTGTCGCTATACTCAATAACAGCATGCTGAAGCTCAACTGTTGAAGACTGGGAATAAATTGTTAAAGTTATTACATAAATATTTTCATACGGTGTTTATAAAAATTTATTTATATTTTCTGGGGCACTAGACTCTTGAAGTTCTGGGGGCTGAGTCATTAGAAAGTGGGTTTGATTCCCAGACTGCAGGCCACACATGAAAATTGTGTCCTTGGGCAAAATAATTATCAATTTTTTAAAATCTTTACCCAGGAGTATAAACGAGGATCTGCGAGGGCTGGGGTGGTATTGTGTTTAAATAGGCCTAACACCCGAGTGTCTATAAAGCTGAAAATGAAGAAGTTTTACAATTAGATAAATTATTATAAGCACCGAAAATGATAGGCCCCCTAGCCCCTATAATTATAAATAACTTTTGTTGTTTTGGGATTTGGGAATATATTATTTGGATTGTTTTACTCACAAACAGATTTTTGACAAGACTTACAAAACAGGACTAATGACAAAGTTTTGTTATCATACAAAAACAATTTGGTTAAAAGATGAATTACGTAAATCACAATTATTTTAATTTTAAAATACACACCAAATTGTGTTCTTCGAAAACACCATGCATGGTAAATATGGCAAATGGCACAATCTTTTCCTTCAAGTACAACTACGAGGTTCATTCCACTTTTGTCTAAATGCCCACCAACTCGTACACCAACCAACTCGTATGCAAGTGTAATTCACTAGGTCTTCGTGTTCACACAGGGAAAAGGTTTCGGGCCTTTCTGATATTTCTATGTTTTATGGAAATTCTCCTCAGTTAAAATGTAAATTTCTTTGAAAAGAATGGCCGTTACGATATTTAATAGATGTTGAAATCGGACGGCAGTTAGGACCTAAGTTTTAATAAGAAATAAATTTATAAATCTGAAAGATTTTTGGGAGTTTTTCCTGTTAGGAAATGTTTAGCCTACTCTATGTAAAAATGTAACAGAAACTGTGTTTTTTCCTGAAGTGAACTTGAAGCTGCTCCCAGACAACAAACTGATTGAATGATGATTTGGTTGACAGCTAGCTAGCTTGGGCCACTCGTCATCTCTTTTGAGATTCTAATTTTATTTTTGATCTCAAATAAAGCGCACGGATTCTCTTCCATTTGATTACATTTTACTTTATATTTTACTTATATAATTACATTTTCACTCTTTCATTTTATAAGGCCCTTCCTTTGAAACAATTTTTAAATTATTAATATTATTACGAATTAATAATTCCCGCTGTCTGTTCGTATAAACACGTACATGTAGAAATACACCTGCGTACGAGTTTGTGTGTGTACGAGTTTGTGTGTGCACGAGTTCGTGTGCGTACGAGTTGGTGGGCACACGAGTTGACCAATTGGCATACGGGTTTGTGTGCGTACGAGTTGACCTGTTTCCGCATGATTAAGTGGATGTTGTGTAAAATCTTGAAACTGAATATTAACTGAACAAAACCTTAATATCGGTGACACTGACAGGGAATCGGTGACAACACAATGTACACTGCCTTATCAAAAAACATTAATATTTAATAATATTAATATTTATTAAAAATAAAATAACCCGATAACATATATTTAATATATATTTGTTTTATTAATTAAAATTTCTTATAAAAATCACCTCTATATTAAGATCACAATTCTCCCTGCCAATAACCGTCACCCCAGGTGAAAGTTGAAGAACTCCTTCAACACTCTTGAAAAATCCTTTCACCATGTTGTCCGTCCGTATTCCATCCAACTGAACAAATCCAAGCCAAGTGTTATTTTATGGCCTTTTTTATGGGTAATCCGTT
Source organism: Leptasterias polaris (assembly GCA_037783415.1). Lineage (NCBI taxonomy): Eukaryota > Metazoa > Echinodermata > Asteroidea > Forcipulatida > Asteriidae > Leptasterias > Leptasterias polaris. Next base: position 2,671,037 of record JAZGTN010000073.1, on the reverse strand, counting down.
TTATGCACACGTACACCATGTACACACACACAGAGAAGCCGTAGAAAATTAAGTTGACAAATTCGGCAACAAAAACCCGTGCATTACCAATAATTTCCCTGCACAAATGTCAGCTGGAATTCGTTCAATATAATACTGTATTTAGGCACAAATTCCATTTTGTCTACAGTACGGTAAAACTGTTAATTTATGAACAAAAGGAAGAACTGGTGGTTGCATTCACCTGTTTTCAAAGATAATTGAGTGGTATTTTATTCAGTGGGAAAGTGCGCTTGCGCGTGGTTTCCAAGGAACGAGATAACGACGGTAAACAACGGAGCGCCCTCTGTTGCTTAAAACATTATGGCTAAAAAACAAAAACAAATCTAAAAGAAGTTTCCTTCCTCCATGGTTTAATGAATTTGTTGTTTCCCTTTATATCATTTTACAAATTAAGCACCTTTTGAACATTCTAGTTTATAAAATATGGCCGTGGGACATTCAGGAATTACGACCTCAAAATCAGCCAAAACAAAAAACTTAGCGAACCGGTAAACGTTTGTCTTATGAATATTCATAGCATTTGGTTTAAAAGCGTCAAAATATAACCTCTGACCCATAGCGGAAGTATTCCGCTCACACACGTGTCAAGTGTCACTCTGTGCAGTGTTGCTTCTGCTGGAAACTCAATGATCGTCAGACGTCAGTCGTTTCTTGCAGAAAAGCCTATGAGTTCAGGGTTTTCTCCCGACCGAAAGAAGTACAAAATTGCAGATTTGTTTCGAGCTTCTCACATACAAAGATGTCTGCATTGCTGATTTTGGCGAGTGGGGCGGAAGAAATGGAGACGGTGATTCCAGCCGATGTTTTGCGGCGAGGAAAAGTAAGCGTTTAGTACTACGTACTGTGTCATGTGTGGTAACTGAAGCGAATGAATGACCAGTCCTAAAACTATATCTGATATCATATTCAAATTTTTGGGCATAAAATCCGATATCTTTTTCCATAACCACATTACTTCGAAGTGAAATCATTCTCAAAATGCTTTATACTATCGAAAGCTGCTGTACTTCTATTCCAAGTAAGTTTTTATTGCCATTATTTAATTTCAAGAGTGATTACAAAACGTATACCTTTCCGATCCACCTTCAATTAAACACCGAACAAGTAATAGTATAAAATAACTAAAATCGTTAAGTCATTGTTTCCCTTTAGATTGATGTGACTATAGCTGGTCTTACGGGTACGGCACCAGTCACTTGCAGTCGTAATGTTGTCATTGTCCCTGATAAAAGTCTTGAAGAAGCAGCCAAGTTGGTAAGAAAACCTTGAAAATCACAAACTTATTAATTTAATTATAATCAACTCAAAAGTCTGGGTCTTTGGTTGTTCTCTCGTTTTTCACATTTTCTGTAAAAAAATTGTTGACATAAATTTGGTTGCTGATGCCAGTAAGTTTGAAAAATCACTCGTGTGATAATGAATGATCATTTTAAAGACAATGTACAACGTTGGTAATTGTCAAAAACCAGTATCCACACTTGTAAATGTTTTTAAAGCTAAATAGGTCTTCGGAGTCATGAGAAAACAGTGAAAAACCACATTATATGTTTTCACTGTTTTCAAACATCGGATTTTATCACCAGTGATAAAGACTAATTGTTTTACTCATTTCCTAAAATTGTTAGCATTTCAAGCAAAACTATTTCAGGGGAAATTTTCCACCATGACCATCTTTATACAATTTAAGTTATGTGCAAATCTGTAAATATTTATATTTTCAATCTTACCAATGTTGTAAACACCCTTTAAAGTGTTGTACAAAAATGTCAAAAAACTGAACAGCCTCATGCCAAATTTGAACCCATGGTCCGTCATAGCTCTTAGGTCTCTTAGGTCTCTCATAGGTCTAACGGGCATGACCAAGAGCTACAAACAAGCATCGCAGCTAATAAATACAGCTTTCTGGCTGTATGATCATTACTACTAAAAATTGTTCCCCAGAAATTGCAATTGATTAAGTACACTTATTGATTGAAAGTAATTTATTAAAACAATACAGGTTTCATATTATGGATTTTTAACAACTGATTATCATAAGGAAATGTTGTGTTTTCAAAAATGTTTATTGTTCATACATACTGTCACGTTCTTTTGGAGTTACAGGGTCTGTATGATGTAGTCATTCTTCCTGGCGGAGGTGAAGGAGCAAGGAATCTAGCTGAGGTGAGTTGATTTGGATGACCCAAGCTATTAGACTATAAGCTTTACATAATAATATGATCTGTTCACAATAAAAAGCGCCCTCTTCAGTCTACCTGAAAGAGGCCTCCCAAAAAGCAATCAGCTAGAAACAAACACATTCACAACTCAGCTCTGCACTGGCAGTTTGGGACCTTGAAACATTAACATGGCTGTCTTGAATTTGAAAATCCTTCTTCGGCTTTACAAAAAATACTGTCTTATGCCAAAAAGACGGACAAATACAACCTTGCCGCTTTGCAAACCACGGATGAACTGAAACAACTGGGGGTTATGCGGCGGGCGTTTCGGCTAGAAAACTTGTCTCCCTTTTCCATGATGCACTGAAATGCGAAAATGGCAAACTGTAGAGAGTGCACTGTATTGCAAATTAACCCATTTTGTTTAGACCTGGTTAACAGCAATTCTTTGAACTTTCCAAGCCTGATGCTACATACTTGTGCGGGTCGAGGCATTTTATCTTTCCACAGGGCGTCCTTGTAATGAGGGAAGTATTATTTTGTTGTTAAACTAAAATTACCTGCAATTATTTGTTTTCGTACTGTAATATTTTACAGACAAATGTTTTAGAATATTTCATAAAATGACAAAGTTATCTAAAGTGACACTTGTAAAAGATGCATTTCTGAATTTGATCGAACAGAGTTTTTCCAAATGATTTCCAACATTGGGTGAAATATGTTGAGGCTTGAGACAATATCAAATTCACAGTTGTATTCACTCATGATTTTGTTTTGCAATACCAATGTTTAATTAGATAATTATTTTTCATTGTTTCAAAACTTGCTTGTAGTCATCTAAAGTAGGTGAGATTCTGAAGGCACATGAGTCTGCAGGGAAGATTATTGCTGCTATCTGTGCAGGTAGGTAGCTCTATAAATACACAATACAATACAGGGTTAATAATTGATTGATTAATCAAGTTCTACTGCAATATCAGAGAGTGAGTTCGGGTCCCAGTCATGGCACTTGTGTCCTTAATCAATACATTTAACCAGTCAATAATCAATCCTGTCAATGAATCAATAAATGAATCAATAAATCAATCAATCAATCAATAATCAATCATTCAATTAAGCAATAATGCTAAATTCTTATAAAGCACTTTATCTATGGTTGCTTCATTGTGCTATGTGTGGAATATGAGACTCATAAATATGACGGCATCTTGTAAGGGTTTGCAATGCGCTGCACTGAGATCTGCAGGGCCAACAGCAAACCATACCAGAAACACCGGGGCAAACCCCTTCTCTTAACTGGGTACTTTTTATGTACATTACACAACACACAGGACCTTTGGCTTTTTTACATCCCATTCAAAGGACGAAGCAAAAATGGTTAAATGTATTGATTAAGGACACAAGTGCCATGACTGGGACCCGAACTCACTCACTGATATTGCAGTAGAACTTGATTAATCAATCAATTATTAACCCTCTTGCTGTCTGACCATTCAATACCATTCACTGTGGTTTTGAATGATAGATAAGCTATGCCAGCCTTGCAATATTATGATATCATGAGGGAATGCATGTACACAGTACACAGTTAGTTCTGTGCACAGTTGTGCCACCATCATACACAACTTTGGCAGTTGAATGGTTTCAAATGGTTGGTCAACTCACTTGAAAATGTTGCGAACAGTAGGAGGGTTAATGACAAGAACTTTATCAATCAATCGATTAATGATACTATCCTAGAAACTTGTGTGATTAAACATGGACTAAGTCCCTGTCAGCGAGATCCCACACTCCTCCAGGAAACCTCAATTCCTTTTGTGGCACTCAAACTGCATGAAAAAAATGTCACCCCGTGACTTTGAAGCAAACTTGCCTTTTCGTCTCATCATGAACTGTTCAACAACCTGAGAACTCATATGTTTTAACTTTTTTATCTGCAGCTCCCACAGCGCTGTTGAGTCACGGCATTGCAAAAGGCAAAATGCTCACCTCTCATCCAGCAGTCAAAGGAAAGATGGAAGCAGACGGTGAGCTATTCCCTTAAATGTTAAAGTATTCAGAAAAAGTTCTAGGTTCAATCCAAAAGCTCACTAGTTATAATTCATTTCATTCCAATGACTTCCACCGGACGTAGTAGTAGTATATACTTCTGGTACCAAAACCAAGGATGCCTCACAAGTTAAAGGGACACGTTGCCTTGGATTGGACGAGTTGGTTTATAAAAGCGTTTGTAACAGTTTGTTATGAGATGCATATGGTTAGAAAGATGTTTTAAAAGTAGAATACAGTGATCCACACAAATATGCCTCGAAATTGCGTGGTTTTCCTTTTACATCGTGAACTAACACGGTCGGCCATTTATGGGAGTCAAGTTTTTGACTCCACTAAATGGCCGACCGTGTTAGTTCGCAAAGTAAAAGGAAAACCACGCAATTTCGAGGCATGTTTGTGTGGATCATTGTATTCTACTTTTAAAACATCTTTCTAACCATAATGCATCTCATAACAAACTGTTACAAACGCTTTTATAAACCAACTCGTCCAATCCAAGGCAACGTGTCCCTTTAACTTAATCACTGTAGTTTGCAAGCCTGAGGAAACCTGTAAACAAGGGTGCTTGCTATGTCAACCAGAAACAGCGGGGTTAGCACCTACTCTTCCACACTGAAACAGCGGGGTTATACACCTACTCTTCCACACTGAAACAGCGGGGTTAACACCTACTCTTCCAAGATAAGTGTTCTGTCCAATCTGAAGGACAACGTATCTTGCTCAAGGACACAAGTGCCACAATCGGGACCCGAACCTAACACTCTGCTGATCAGAAACACCAGAGCTGGAGTCTGGTGCTCGTAGCTAGCCTCAAAGCTACACTACAATAAAACTAATTGAAAAAAGACAATAAACAGAAAACAGGATTAAAAAGTTTCAAAATTACAACAAGTTAAATAGATACAAATGTGAACAGGTTGATTATCTTCTTTTAACATTGCTATAGTTTCATTGTAGCCCTCACCTCAGGCCTTGTGTTCGGCCATTTCTAATAACAAAAATCTAATACTTCCTCTTCCCAAATCAGGAATTTATAAATACTCTGAGGACAGTGTCGTTAAGGATGGCACACTGATTACCAGCCGCGGGCCAGGTACCGCTTTCAACTTCGCCCTGGCACTGGTCGAGGCACTGAAAGGAAAAGAGGTGGCGGACAGCTTGGTGTCGCCGATGATACTCAAAGTATAAAGGTGATGACACAGAGGCCGTTGTGGCCCAAATTTCTTTGCCATCAAAACTAAATTCTCAATCAATTTCAAGTGGTGCTGCTTTCTGTAGGTGATGGATGTACACTCATAGTTATTTAATCACTAAATACAGTGTTAAAAGTTGTGAACACCATTTGTAAGATTGATGGTATAAATAATCAAAGATTTACACATAACTTGCATGGTATAAAGATGGTCGGGGTAGAAAAAATCCTGTGAAATATTTTTGCCTGAAATGCTACGGTTTTTGAGAAATGAGTAAAACAGTCTGATGATTAAAAAAAGGAAAAACGTACAGTTTTTTTTGAGTGCAAATACTGGTATTTGACAATTACTAATGTTGGCCACAGCTGCTTGAAAGACAAAGTAAAATACATGATTGATAATTTAAAACAAACATTCATCAGTTTCCTTCTAAAAGCTCACTGATTATTTAAGTTGAGACTAACCAATCCACTTGAGGAACACAATCTGGAATTATTTCAAAGTCGAGGAAATAGCACTTGAAGACCCCAGAGTCACCATTGCTTATTTTGATTGCTTATTTTGATTATAGGAATGTGCAAAGAAATCTTTTGACAGGACATAAATAGTTTCACTAAAGCGTGACCACAAATTTTAATAAAGTCATCACTGGAGGATTTCATATGCATGGCTTGAATTCAAGATGGCGACGCGCATATTATCTCGTGTTAGAATGTTCTCGTGGTTCGTCACAATGTCACGGTCCAGCAGAATATCATTCTGTGCCCAGAACGTGCCATTTGACTTTTGAGCAATCCCTTATTTGGATTGCAAAAATAACCTAATATGAATGTGCAGAACATCTTTGACAGAATGTAAACTGTTTCACTGAAACATGGCCACCAAATTTGAGGAAAGTATAACAGGTTGTTTGACTATTATGCAGGGCTCACATTTTAAGAAAATCTCTACTTGAATAGAAAGGCTTGTAGTTCAGAACGTTTACTGGACGAGAAATATTTTTACAGGACCTAAAAAAATTTTGGTATGTTTGCTGATCTTTAAGGTGGAGATTTGGAATTAAAAATCTGAAAAGTGTGTCTGTAAAAACATTAGACTGAGGGACTTGTTTGGTTATGGGGCTCACTCTGGCACAATGCTGAAGTTACTAGACTTTAGTGCGTATTTCTAGCCCTGGGATGGTATGTATTTTGGCAACCAATAATTGTGGGAAAAATGGTAGAAGGAAATTACTTTAAAAACAACAAATAACCACATGTCCCTTGAGCACACAGTTTGTGAGCTTTCTGTTGCAGCAATCAGTTAATTATGTAGCAGAGTGGGCACTATCTAAAGTAGACTCTCTGGCATTTAACTGCTTGTCATTTCTGGTGGTGTTAATTTGCAATAGCGCCCTCATCTGACAGAAATGGACCAGTCTCTATGGTTTTGTGATAAACTTTTGAACTTGTTCTTTTGAAGTTGTGCTATCATAAATTGTTTAGGTTTTTGTCTTTGTTACCAAACTCTGTTTAACAGTCTAAAAACTGAGTCTAAATTAATGCTTTCATTTGTTTTCTCTATATATTCGCCACAGTTATAAATAAGTTAAACTTTAACCCAATGGAAGGGTCCGGATTTGAGTGGTGGGAAAGTTATTGAACGTAATGAATAGTTTATAAAATAGTAATTCAAGATTCTTGATTAAATTCGGCCTAGCCAATGATGTTATCAAAACATATTTTGTGTATTTGTTGACTGAGATTGTGGGGAGATTTTATTTATTGACTTTCAGTATTATTTGAAAAAATTCTGACGAACCAGTAGCTTCCCATGTCAGTGTTGATCAAAATTAAAAAGACGTTTCTGAGCCAGTGATGATATAAATGCATGAAGTGCTAAGGACCATGTCACAAGGATTTTTGTGTAACTTGTTTTTAAACCTAACAAGAAAAGCCTTCGATGTAAGCCCACCCCTTGACACATTTTATTTATTTTTTACTTTAACTCCTATAGACCTATAGGCCTGATGCTTAATTAATGAAAGGGCAGGGGCACCAAGGCGTGTTTCTCCTTGGTAAAGGGCACCTTTATATGAGGAAATTTGAATTTTTCTTTTGGAACATTTCAAGGGGCACCAAGGCAATGTCTAGGGGCAATTGCCTCTGTTGCCTCCGTTAAGCAGGCCTGACATTTTCAATAAAATAATCAACAGTTGGTGGGCTTAATCGGCAAAATTTGGTTGCCGTTTGAGCAGTTTTTCCAATGGTTGCAACTTTTTTAAAGTACATAAAACTACACTTATAAGTGTTTCAACTTGTGAATGAACATGCATGCTTTATACTGAAAATAAGTTGAGTTTAATCATTTGATGTTTTTTTTTTACCAAATATTTTTTAAATCACCTTCAAATGTCCTTTTTAACAAAACATTACAGAGAAAGTTATCAGCCTTTTCCAACCATCTTTTGAATGTAATTTGAAAGTAATTAAAGATTTATTAATCCTAATCAACTCAAATTGTTTTCAGTACAAGCCTGCATGTCCATACACATGTTGAAATCATACTTCTGGGTGGTTTCATGCACTTAAAACAAAAAACACATGACAGTAGATAAAGTGACACACTTCATTGTGTTTCCTGTCATATGCAGACTTTCATTGCACAATCGCTGTTTAATGTTAGATAACCCAAATCCACTTTTTCCAAAGACACAGGAATAGTCCACAGTTTTAACACTTTTCTAGGTCAATTTGACAGCAATTATTTCCCACATGTTTGTCTGTCGAAATGCATTTATAAACCTTTAAAGAAAGTCATACCCTTGCTCTATGGTCATACAGAGCTTCTGTTCCTTGCTCTATGCTGTGACCCCCTTTGCTCCAACAATGCAAAGTGTGGAGTAAGTATTAGAAAGAGGGCAGGACATTTCCAAGAGATGTATGACTATAAGAACCACAATGAAGACCACAAGTGCACTTTCTATAAAATATGATAATGAGTTTTGTGTCCTCCAAGCCCCCCCCCCCCCACTCACTGGTTTTGATAATCTAGAGACTTATCACCCCACAGATCAGCCTGACCACAGACCTTCAGCTAACTGGAAATTAAATCCAACCATTGTGATGGTGTTACTCATTGCTCTAAATATAGAACAATGTACTGTACCCCCCCCCCCCCCAAAGTCATGAGGTCCTGAACTTTCAACATGTATGTGGCAGACAAAGAGTGGTGCAGATTTTATCCAGTTAACTTAAAGGTGCTGCATACGTTTTGTAATTGGAGCCTACTGATTGTGTTAATCCTATATAAATGTAGGTACATACAATAAAACTAAAGATTATTCCCCATAGGAATACACAGTCTGAGAAGTGTTTCTGACAGCAACGCTTCTCAGATTCAAATTTTGGGGAATAAAAAGTGATATATTTTTCCAAAACCGTAGTACTTCGAAGTTTCTCAAAATTCATTATACTACCCAAAGCTGCTGTACTTCTTTACCAAGTAAGTTTTTATTGCCATTAATTTTCAGAGTCATTACCAAACGTGTACTGTGCCTTTAAATGTATAAGTTGATATAAAAAGTTTGGAGGTTTTTACATGGTTAGATTGGATATTTCTTGGTCCATTCAGGTAAAATATCCTTTTGTAAGAAAGTATTTGGCTCTGAGAGGATTAGATATTTCTTATAATTCTACCTCCATGGTCCAACCATGTAAAATATCTTTTTGGAAGAAAGTATTTGGCTCTGAGAGGATTAGATATTTCTTATAATTCTACCTCCATGGTCCAACCATGTAAAATATCTTTTTGGAAGAAAGTATTTGGCTCTCAGGGGAGGAATAGATATTTCTTATAGTTCTACCTCCATGGTCCAACCATGTAAAATATCCTTTTGTAAGAAAGTATTTGGCTCTGAGAGGATTAGATATTTCTTATAATTCTACCTCCATGGTCCAACCATGTAAAATATCCTCTTGGAAGAAAGTATTTGGCTCTGAGAGGATTAGATATTTCATACAATTCTTACAGGCCCAACCATGTAAAGTATCTTTTTGGAAGAAAGTATTTGGCTTTGATGAGCTTAGATGTTAAAAGATTTTTTCTCAACATTTTCGACTAGCTAACTCTAGTCCTCTTCAATAGAAAAATCGATAAGAATTACCAGAAATATTCACTTTCACTTATTGGCTGAAGCCATTTAATAGAACATTTGCTGTTGAACTTCTTACGTCTATAGGTTTAGGTACTTCTCATGAGTTTGCCATTGATGAACGTTGAAACAGCGGAGCTTAATTTGCCATCTTATTGTCATCTATGTAACTATATAAACTGAAGCTGGTAGGGCCAGTTAATAGTCCCATTTCAAACTCAAAAACTGGGATCAAATCATGGAATTTAGACAATTGTCATTGGCTGTGAGCTGTGCATGCTTATTCCATTGTGTGACCTCATGGTGACGACGGCCTGTGCAAGGGGGATCTATGTAACTGACACTGAATATCATTCATTTTTTGATATTACAAAGTGGCTGTCTAACCACTTTTAATTTGAAAGAAGTAAAATGCAAATGGCGCCCTTTGTGTCCAGTGTTTGAAAAGTTAAGCCTTTTAGCAGACCGCAGTTCAACCCCTAAACACAATATGTAAACGTAGGTCAATGTCCCCAACATAGCAAGGTGACAGGCCCTAGGTTATTTGTGTGGAGGGAATAATCCAGAGGGAGCACCCCCCCCCCCCCCCCCCTCCCACCATCAGCACCACCTCATGATGGACTTAAGGCCAAATAGCACATTTTTAATTGAGTTTCCACCTGTGCAATTTAAATTGAATTAAAGTTGCAATTAGGGGATTTAGTTGATTTTAAATAATATATATCAGTGGTAAGTGCAGAAGCGTATTGTTGATCTTGTTGCTTTGGTGAAGGGTTGGGATCAACGTTACAACCTCGATCTCTCCCACCATTGCCAGCCTCTGTCTTCTTTCTCTATGGTCTTTCCTACACTGATATTTTCATGGTAATTGTGCCACAAGTGTTTTTCGACCCATTGGTTCCTTCCCTCAGGGTGTTAGAGTATGAAACCTAGGCTTTCTGCTTGTTCTCATCCATACACTCTTCGCTTTGCTGAGATGTAGAACAAAGAGCCATTCCAACAGCTTTATTCCACGTACGTACTGCATCGCTCTTTGGAATTCCTTGCCTGGTGCATGTTTCCCTCTATCCTATAATCTAGAATGCTATAAAAAGAAAGTAAATTCCTACCTCCAGTTTCCCTGAGTTAAATTAAATGTTTTCTTCTTTGGACAATTGGTTGTATTTACCCATATTTTAGACTAAAGTTCCACAAAAGCCAACACATTTTTAGTCTGGCTCTTGTCTCCTTGCAAAAAAAATAAAATAAAAAATATATGAAAAAATAAAAAGGCCCTCATCCCCATTTTTCAAAAAAAAAGCAAACACAAAACAGGGCTTGATTTCACAAAGAGGCTAACATTGAACTTACTGCAAATCACTCTAAATTACTAGGCAAAGTGTGATGTCACAATACAAATCACTATGGTAATACTGACATCTCATGAAGTGCTTTCTTGTGAAATCATCCCCTGCACTTTTTTAACGGGTGTAGTTCTTTGCACTTGGCCTAACATGAGTAACAAAACCATATGGAATAAAATCGCTCCTTTGGAGAGAAGTCCTTTGGTCTGAGACTGAGAAGCGGGAACGTGACACATCATAATTACAGGATACTGTATTTCAGCTGATCAGCTGATTTCCTTTTTGTTTTAGGGTAAATTGTGTTTTTGTTTTCTTTTGTGCCATCAAAAACTGCATGTACGTTGGTTTGATCTTCATTTCCTAAAGTTTTATTGTTGCGCATAGAGGCTTCTGCATTATGCGCTATATAAATTTCTCGTATTATTATTATTATTATTATGAAACTGCATGTTTCTGTAATCAAAAGAATTCTGGGGGAACCTCTTTAGGCCAAACATTTCCTTCCCCTGAAAATAATAAATGTGAGTGTGTAGTAGAAATTACTGTTATAGGTCTAAATCAACTTTTGTTTTCTTTGGGCAGTTTATAAGAATGTGTGCATGGACATCATTTGACCTCCATAGGAATGTATACTGTTGTCCTTGGATGCCACAGTGCTGTGGAAATAGTCTATAAATATGTAGGCTGGGGTGTTGTAATAATAGTGTTCAGTCTGTGGAAGTGGGTTTGTTTATTGATTCACTTTAAATCTTAATTAAGAGGTCACAAATGACCCCTAGACATAATACACCCCCCCCCCCCCATACAGTCAAGGTCCTCAGGGAGGAGTCAGGAGGGCATGCTACTTCACAGCACAGAAGGCAATGGACCTTTTTCTGTTGCATTGTCACAGTCCAAGTTTTTGCAAACCAAGGTTGGAAAACTACGGGAAGCCATAAATGCAAAGCAAAAACAGAAAGCCGCAGATTGTAACAATGTTACACAAATATTCAAAAATAGTGTTGAATTTGTTGGGGACACAATTAAAGCAACCCATGGCATGTATTTTTTGTATTTATTGAAAGTTTGCAGAAATGTAAAATTTGGACACAATTAACATCTGTTAACACAATTGAATGTTTTGCTGACGTTCGGCCGTCCATGCCAACCAGTGCGGTTTGTTTATCAACAATAGAAGGGTGTATAGCTGCCCTGATTCCCCAAGTCATTGCCTTGGTGCCCCTGAAATGTTCACATGTCCCATGATGATAGAGGTGCCCTTATTATGAAAACTTGGCTTGCACTTGCAAACAATAAAAGAATATTAGAACTGAATACTCTAATTACTGCTACTCATGGCCTGGGCATAATCCCATACCATTATGAAAGCATGTATCACAAGAAGGCTCTACTTCTGAACTCAAGAAAACTCAAAGTCGTACGGTGTGGTGATAAAAGCCTACCGGATTAAGACAAAAACATGTACTTCAATCGAATGTCTGATATATTATATGAGAGAGAAATACTTTGTTTATTGAAAACTTTCTGGGATATCTTCACTTGGCAAAGATTCAAAAAATACTCCTTTGTAGAATTTCCTAGAAAATTTTGAAGTAGTGTTTTGAAAGACTGTTATGAAAGTTTTTGTAGACCAACTTATAAAATGTAACTTGATTTCCAAATGGTTTCAATTTAAGAAGCTATATCACAGCAAATTCTTGCAAGAGAAAATTAACCCACTACCCAAGTGACTGGAGCGGGACTCAAGGACCTTCCATCATTAACAAACACAGCTGTCTCGGAAACTCAATAGTTGTAAAACTTCACAAGTTATTTTCTGTATATTTGATCTCATGACTTGAACCTTATCCAAGTGACTGGTTAGTTTTATGTGGTTTTAGGTGTGTGTTTTTTCTTAAGAGTGCAAACCCAGACTACATTTTCAATTTCATCATGTAATTGGATACATCCTTATAGCTGAAGACCACTGGTCTATTTTGGGGAACCTGTAGCTTAACCTGAAAGTCTTGAAAGTTGTTGAATGCCTTAGAGAGGCAGAATAGGTGCCGTTATTGTTTGTATTTTTATTAAATCTTTCTGAACCCACAAAAGTGCCTTGCACTAGTAACCCTTGGGCCTGATGATACATCATGTGAGGACCATATGTTGAAGACTTCCTCTAGCTTTAGAATTGGGGAGGGCAGGAAAAACAATCCACATGATGGCTTCGGTCCTAAGCGGTATTTGAACCAGAGTCAACAAATGCATTTTGTTTCTTTGTTTGTTTAGATGATCTTCTTGACAAAAGGGAACTCAGCAAAGCTCCTACAAAGGGGATATTTCTCTTATACCTGTACAAACATTGGTTTTACGTCTATGATTATGAAATGCACAAATAGAATTTTTTTCGTTCAGTAGCTAGATGACAATACTTATTCAAGTCATTGAGAAATCAGAGGATAAACTGGCCGGATTGGAACCAGTAACCTTGTGATTGCAAATCCTGTAGTCTAACCACTTGACCAAGGTAATGCTATTTTTGACAAGATTGACATAAAAGTGTGTGAAATGAAGATTGTGATTGGGTTAAAGTTTCATGGGATTTAATGTTATAATATACTGGGAATTAGATCTATACAGTGTGAAAAGAGCTCAAGTGAAATGAGTATTAAACATAATACTTGGTTCTTATATAGCTATTTATCACAGCCTAGGGGCATATCAAAGTGCTCATCATGTTTTTCAACAAGATAAGCAAATGAGACCCATTTATGTAGTACATTCTAATGATTTACAGGGTGCTGTGGGTGCATTCAGAAAAACCTGGGCAAACCCCTTCTCTTTGCGATAAGTCTATCTGGCTTCTTTTATGTGCATACAACACACTAGGACATTTGGCTTTACTTCCCATCCCAAAGGATGAAGCATTAATATTTAAGTGTCTTGCTTAAGTGTCAGAAATGGGACTCGAACCCACACTCTGCTGATCAGAAACACCAGTGCTTTTGAGTCCAGCACGCTTGACCGCTCGGCCACAACACACCACATTGAAGCATAGAGAAATAGAGAGAACATCCAAACTTATCAACATTTTCATAAGGGCCTAATCATAAAAAGAACTTCACCGACTATGAGTCTTCCATATTAGTTGGAAAGAAACAGTTGCCATAGTCACTTGCTTAGATTGGGCCAGGTTGCCTTGGTGATGAGTGGTAATTTTGTTAAGTTGTTCCCGTAGTGATCACACATGGTCAGAGTTGTAGGACAATAGCATCATTAGAGACGAAATTAGTTCTTAATTTGGCTGCATTGCTGATCATGTTTTTTTCTCCAGAAAGAAACCTTACAAAAGTTAAGTAATGAAACTATCTTGAGCTTTTAAGGAATAACAGTCCTGATACTTCATACATAAAAGGTCAATATGGTCTTGCCTATAGTACAGCTGGGCACCTCTATGAGGGAAGTTTAAGATTGTACTGGAAAATGTCAGCAACCATTGGGCATGGAGGCAATTGCCTCCATTGCCTCTGTGAATTATCAGGTCTGGATTAAATCAACTTATGGCACTACAGTTTTTGCTCTCTCATCACATCTGGGCCTAATTTCATGGCTCTGCTTACCGTAAGCAAAGAATCGGCGCTTACGGAAGCAGGGAATTCTGCTCTTACATCAAGCGTATTTCATGGGTTAGCAGGGAATTTTTGCTTGTGTGCGTGCGTAGTCCACGTTACTAGCCATTCTACACTTACACAGCTAGTGCAGAAATTTGGCGCTTGCTCGATAAGCAGAGAATGGTGATCACAAGCGCAGAATTCGGCGGTAAGCATGCAGAGCCATGAAATTGGGCCCTGTTGTGTAGAGCTTTATCACAGTGTGGCCATATTGATTTTTCTCCAATCCAAATCATTGTAACCAAACTGAGGCTGAAAAAAAAACCGTGTCTTGTTCCTTTGTTATGCAATGAATATTTGCATTCATTACTGTTATTGGATGTAGGAACCTGACCCAGATTGTGACGGCTTAATATACTTTTTGCACCAATGGTTATGGGTGTCGTTTCTGAGACTACATATAGACCCCTTGCATTGGCCACCCGCCATCACTGAGGTCAAACAATGAAAATGGGTACGCTCCGCCCATAACTCTCAGCCAATGATAGGTCTTCATTGACCGCACAGTGAGGGCACTGTTTTGGGGCCTGTGTTGTCAGATGCAAGGGGTCTAAATAAGGTATGGAGCATTTGTTCGAATGAAGAAATTAAATGTTGTTTGCACACTGATGAATGTGTAAAATGTGAAATAAAATTCCTAACCGTCACCCTACCTAAATTGCCAATTACAAGTTCAAATACTAATCTGGTTCCATTTGGTTTCATTTCAACAGCTCTTAATAGTTCATGTTAAATTTTGATGGGGATCGAAGCAGGGAGGTATGCTTTGCAAAGTTGTTGATGGTTTGCCTATCTTTATGGTAGGCATGGCAGTAGAGATTGCCCTAAACTGCACTGTGACAGAATGGAGTGTGGTAGAAGTGTGGAACATCTGAGGAGAGTGCTGGGCAGCTGCTTATGGTTATAGCAGCGCTATGAAATAATAATAATAATAATATCGACTCTTATATAGTGCAATTCCAAAGAATGATCATTGCGCTTCACACATTATTACCCTTGGTCACTTGGCCATTTATTTCATTCCTGAAACCATCTCAGCTCCCTGGGGAGTATACAGCCTGTGCTGCCAAAGCGCACTAAGCTAAATCATTCACAAAAACCATCTCTGCCCTCATCACAGGTACCCATTTTACCCCTGGGTGAAGAGAAGCAATTATAGTTAAGTGTCTTGCTCAAGGACACAAGTGTCATGACTGGGATTCGAACCCACAGCCTGATGGAAACTCAACCAGTAAGCACAAAATCGGCTGTAAGGCAGCTCTAGGAAATTGGGCTCTGTTATATTTTATTCCATTCATCATCCTATAGTTTGCACAACCTTGAGTCAGTACCTTTATTTTAAAAAGGTGGGAATTAGGGTAGGTTGGAGATGGGTATGGGATTACACTGATATCCCAGCCCAAGCCTAAGTATAACCCCATCATCTTCTTGGCCTGGGGCCTAAATCTCTCAAGAAACTATCCATGATGCGACCTCTTTAATTTAGTAAATAAAGAAAAGGAAATCTGGGTGTGGTTGTCTTTAAATAAGAGCATAATTCCCAGTTCACTTTATCTTGTCTACGATTATCAGTGTTAATTGAAACGTTTCGTATCTCACTGCGCCAGTCAAAATAAGTTCAAACATTGGAAAGGATATATATTCTATTAGAAGTGAGTTTGAACGGAATGGCGGCCATAATTAATTTGTTGTCCAGGGGTCTGGAGTTGGCGTGAGGGGGTATATTGATTCACGGAGTGGAAATTAGCGATTAGTCCGATGTGATTTATTTTGGGAAACCAACTGAAAATCAAATCCTGTCGTTGTAATTTGAGATGGCTGGACGAGTAAATCAAATTATAAACCTAACAAGATTTCTGCCGGATAAGGCACAGGGGTTTATACGAATGTCCTACGGGTTACTGTAACTGGTACTCATGGGGATCATGTCGGGCTTCAATTACGTATTGTTTTGGATTGTCTTACCAGGGAATAAGTGTTACAAAATAGGTATTAGATTTCAACTTTTCCTGAGACCTATAGTGTTTCTAAAAAGAGAATCATTTTAAGAAAGCAGAATGATAAAAAACAATATTGTTTGTACTTCTGGTACCATCGAATCCATGTTCCTTGATCCTATCCTTTTAACCTTTCCCACCCCTCCCCTCTCCTCCCCCTAAACCCTCAGTTCCTACCCTTTCACGTGCTCCTTTCCTTGTGAATTTCATTTTTTTTTTTTTTTCTTAAACTAATTCTTGTTTTTTAACACTTCCTGTTAAATCATTCTGTTAACTCACACTTGGGTTTTGAATGTTTGAATTTTTTTAAGTTTTACTTTTTACACTTTTATGATCATTTCAGGATGTTTTTTTGCCCCAGCCTTTTGATCAGTGTTAATTGAGTTTTAAACCGAGTAAATAAACATAAGAATACAAATATCAGTCTCCTGACTATGACTAAAGCACACTAGTCAGGCATTAATAGATTTCTCCAAATTCTTTCCTGATTTTAGGATTTTTCTCAAACGCTTCGTGAAAGACGAAGTAAAAGCAGTCACCAAAAAAGGGGAGAAAGAATTGTCCACATTCCTGAATTGTAAATATCTGGGAGGTTCAAGGTTTTAGCCAGGATTTGGTAAAAGGGTGTCCAAATCTGCTGGAAATTTAAAAACTGGGTATCCAAATTGTTCACTTACAATACATTTACATGTAAATGACAGATGAAACAGGGTGTCCTCTTTTAAAACAGGGTGTCCAAAAGACACCCAGACACCCCTCTGGCTAACACTATGGGGAGGTTCTGTGTTCACAGAGTACAGGGGAACCCAGGCCTGCAAGCTATTTTCTGGAATTTTGACATTCATCAAATCTCATTTCTGACCATCCACATGAGTTGAGAATAACCACCAGGCTCTTTTCACATATTTCAGAGATTTGTACTTGATGCTTTGAAGTATTGTTTCAAAATATTTGTATATGCAAAAAATACAATATCAGGGCTCGAATTTTGGGGTAAAATCCAAAAGACCACAGGGATTTTAGCTGAAAATGTTTAGTGGAGCTTATTTATTAATGGACCAAAATCAAAAGAGAAAAGATTTCTACACAGCCCTAAGGTAAGATTTATCACATTTGTCTCTTAATTGTAAGTAAACTTCGATGCTCAGCAGAATTAAAGCACAAGTACAACTTTGGTAATTGTAAAAGACCAGTATCCACACTAGATGTGACCCAACATATACATGAAATAACAAACCTGTGAAAGTTTAAGCTAAATCGGTCTTCGAAGTCATGAGAAAAACAGTGAAAAAAAACATTATATATTTTCACTGTTTTCAAACATCGGATTTTATCACCAGTTATAAAAAATTATTGTTTACTCATTTCCTAAAAACTAAAGCATTTCAAACAAAACTATTTCAAGGGAAGTTTTCCACCCTGACCATCTTTATACCATATAAGTTATGTGCAAATCTGTGAACACTTATATTTTCAACCTTACCAATGTTGTGCACAACCTTGAAAAGAGAGTCAACAACTAAACAATTGTTTTCTTTTCAAGTTATTACACAGTGAGGTAGAATTATTCAATTACAAAACACAACCCTCTGGACTTGTCTGGTCATGAGTTTACTGGCCTGATTCTAAAATCACCAGCCTGCAGTTCAGTGTTAATTTTGAGCCCAGAATATTTGTTGTTTGCAATTATAAGTTGATAATAATTGATGCTCTTTTTCCTAGTAGTCCACTGCACTACTTGTTGTTGTTGTTGCTGCTGCTGCTGCATGTTGTTGTTGTTGTTGTTGTTGTTGTTGTTTTACTTTTTACCTGGATATCAGACATGTTATTATTGCATTATTATTGCATTGCTCCACCGCAGCTGGAGTGGTGTCAGGACTTGAACGGGTGGCTTGTTAAGTTGTTGAGCAAAGGCCGAGCGCCCTGTTTTTGTTTTGAAGCAAGAACTTGAGTCTAGTGTCTTTGTCTTTTTCTTCCATTCTGTGCTTTTTAACATGTGTTCTGCGCCTTTGATAATTTTTGTATGTAAGGGGCGCAATATAAATTTTAAATATTATTATTATTATTATTATTATTATTATCATAAGTTGCAATAGAAACCAATCTAGCATAGATTAGTCATGGGAAACATGGCCATTATAGTGACAATACCTGTAGGAACAACAAGGGCCTTTTGAAACCTTTTCACTCTGTGGGCATTTCACCGTGGGAAAATTGTCTCACAATGGAAACAGTTTCCTTATTTTATCCCCGGGCAGAATCAAATATGAATAAACGTCAATTGAAAAGAAACCTGGAAGGGTAAAGATGGCAGAGGAAGAGTAAACTTGAAAAACAATACTGTTTGTGTTAGTTGAATGTTGGCATTAAGTGCTGCTACTGGCATGGTTACTTACTTACAATCAATATGAGGTAGCTTTGGTGTCAGCACTTATACATAGAGCAAGGCCTGCTCTAGTCTTTGAATCAAGATATGGCACAGCATGACATTATGATAGGTTTACAATGCAAAACAAAATGGGGTATTAAAATTGACACCGTGGGTGTTGTCACATATAGATACCGAAAAAATAATCAACATTTACACCATATGGTGTTAAAATAACACTAATTTCTGCGAACACAATTACATTGGTGTTATTCTAACACCCTATAATGTTAATTTTGGTTCTCTCTTGGGTTATAATTGTGACAAACGCCCACTTGAAACTTGCACTCCACAATGTATCATAAAATATTTGTTTATATTTCCGACCAGTTAAAAAAAGAGAAAAACTATTGGATAGTAATTATCACAAACCTACAAAGTAGACATGTTTATACTAAATTAATTCCTTAACAAAATCATGACCTTGTGACATTTATATCATGGGTGTAACATCCACTGATTTGCACTCTGGCTTGAGTGGCGCGGGCATTTCCCACGTTGACGTAGTTGTATACCAAGAACGTCTAACGGAAGGATATATCAAAAGTTGTTGGAGTTGACATTTCGTACTGACCCAATGAGGAAGCACCAAAGACATTTCAGGGAATCTTGACATAAGACTCAAAGTTTTCATTCACACATTTTGCCGGATAAAATATCTCAAGTTCTAGAACGTGAACTTTATCCTCGTGTGAACAGGGGAAAAATGGCGAATCATCGATGGGGAGATGATTTTTCAGCAAGGATTTGAAAATTCCTACCTGAAACTGTGAAGCTTTCAAAGTCACTTGGCATATTCAAGAACAGTAATCATTCCTGCATAAATTAAAAATGTTTGGTTGACTTTATTTTCTACTTGTTATTTTAAGTTCTTACTTTTTTGTTTTGTTTTGGCAGATCAGGGCTGGTTGAAGCTGAAATCGGTGCTTTTAAAAAATTTCCATTTCTGTTATTATATGGATAAGTTTCTATAAGGCCAAACATCCTTCTACTGAACAAGAAACCTGGAAAAAACTTTTTTATGATACTATTTGACTCTCCTGATAAGCCTGGTTTTATACTTCACTCAAAAGCGAATGCAAAGTGACTTTTTGTGACACAAATGATATGCGCTGTTTTCCAATTACTGCAAGAAAATCTGCTTCACTTTCGCAATTTGTGTGAAGTGTGGTCCACTTCAAACTAGTGTTGTAACATCCTTAATGACTGGAGGATTGCTGACGTCACAAGTGCAGGATGTACAGGTTGATTTCCTTGATTGTCGAATGACAAGTCTGTAGGAAGTAAAATGTTGTAAGGCAATATTCACAGAAAATGTTTGGGTTGAACAAAGAAAAATTTGACTAACGCTATACTCGATCCTGCAACCTTCGGGTTTCTCCAATCAGTTTCCCCTGTGGTTTATTAGTTGATATTTAGTGACATAAAAAGTTGCATCCCTTTTAAGGTGATCCCCTGGCTGCCGCTTCCCAGGTTGTAAACTTGGTTGTGATCCCTGACTACACAGCAGCCACAGGTTGAATGGCTTCTGACTGGCACCCCTGAACAAAGATATTGACAAAAATAGAGAGACTGGCAGCATTAGGGTTTGAAAGCTCAGTTGGTAAACCGCCGGCACATTAAAAAGCACAAGGACAATAATTATCAAAGACCAGTATCCACACTTTATGTGACTCAACATATACATGAAATAGCAAACCTGTGAAAGTTTTAGCCCAATCAGTCATTGGAAAATAGTGAAAAACCCAATTATATGTTTTCGCTGTTTTCAAACATCAAGCTTTGCCCTTTCGAGATCAAAATTAATTGTTTACTCGATTCTCAAAAATTGTAGCTTTCCAAGCAAACATATTTCAAGGGATGTTTTCCAACATGACCATCTTTATACCATGTAACTTGTGCGCAAATCTGTGATAATATTTTCACTCTTCTAGCCAATGTTGTATACACACCCTTTAAACCGGAGGTCCCAGGTTCAAATCCCACTCAAGTAATTGTTTTCTTTGTTCAACCCCAAATTATTTACCCTCTTAAAGTTTGAGACTGGAGTTCAATCTAATCAATTGAAACTATAGGGACAAATCATCTGCACGTTGTTAATAATTTCAATCAACTTGGGTGAAATTCAGTCTAATGGCTTTGTCAACACTTAGGGCAATTTTTCTAGGCAACTTGGAGGCAACCAACTGCGCAGTACATGCTACATACTTTGGTAGCACACAGGAGTAATTTTTCCATCAATGTCTTACGATCTACAAGAAAAATATTTGAACATTCAAATGTGAATGTCTCTGTGATCTTCTTCTTGGTCGAGATTTCCTGGAACTGTTGCCTGTAAACTGTTCAGTGTGACTTATTGGCCTAAAACTCTAAGAGAGGAATAGTCACCCAGTCAGTTTTCCTTGTGGTTTATTACTTTGTGATATTATGCCTAATTGTAACATTACAGTATAGAATGGCATATCATCTTTAAAAAAATAAAATAATGTGTACTGATTTGGACAGTTGCTTTTGAAGTTGAATTGGGATATATTAATGTTAAACTATATCTTGATGGGGTGTATATTAATAGTTGAATTGGGATATATTAATGTTAAACTATATCTTGATGGGGTGTATATTAATAGTTGAATTGGGATATATTAATGTTAAACTATATCTTGATGGGGTGTATATTAATAGTTGAATTGGAATATATTAATGTTAAACTATATCTTGATGGGGTGTATATTAATAGTCCCTGGCCCTATAGTTTAGTAACTGCCTGAAGTTTCAGACAATCTCTCTTTGTCACATCTCAGATCAACTCAATTTGCTCAGGTTCAGTCAATCACAAGTAATGTTTGTTTGCGTTTGTTTGTTTGCTTGTTTGTTTTGTTTGTACTTAGACTGATTTACAATCTAGTGCATACAGACTGACCTTGCATACAGCTTGATCCTTTGATCATACATTGTATAGACATATTGTAATATCACTGCCAGTGCATAACCCTGACCCCAGATGGGCTGTTTCAGCTCAAAAATGTTTTCCATAAAACCATTAAAAGTGCCTTCATCTGAAGAAACTATCCATTGTCCATAGCATCAATAAAATTGGGGTCAGATTTAAGGGAGTTGACGCTTAGGCTAAATATAATTCTTTTGGAAAAATATTGAACTGAACAAAAATCATGAATATGGGGTTTATTTAAGCTTAAAAGATTGTTGTACCTGAGGCAGATTTTATAGTATGTTTTACTTATGGGCTTATATGTGCCACTCAAATTCTTTGATGGATTTTTGATGGTTATTCATTCAAGAGGTGTATAAAACTACTGCAGTAAAATTCACTTTTACAAAGTAGAGATCGTATAAAAAAAATACTAAAAGTGTAAATTTGTATAGCGCCGATATCCATCAACTTAGGGTGCTCTGAGAAATAAGAGCCACATTGGAAACAAGCGAATACAAAGCAAAATAGCAATATAACTTCATAAATACAGTTCAAAGCCGCATCCTTGAACAAGAATTTTTTCAAGCTCTTCATGAAACTTGACAAATAAATGGCAAAAGACACACATTAGATGGGAATGAGTTTCATAATTGGTTCCGCAGGCACAAGATGGGCTATTTTAGTAAGCAACTCTTTGGAACAGTACAGTGCAGACAATTAATGACCATTTCTATCAAACAAAAAATGTGCTTACTGAAATGCCGTCCTCCACGTTGTATCTATTCTTTGGTGCAAGACGTTCTTGTTGAGTTTGTAAAACCATAAAACCATATATAGGGCCTACATACACTCAACACTACACACGTCTTGCACCAAGACTACGTTTTATCAAGAGATAGAGCTCCAATTGCCCGTCTTGCGCCTTGCAGCACTATGGGATCCTTGCTGCAAAGTCTCCGCAGGAGTGTGTTGACCCCGAAAAGGGGGGGGGGGGGGGGGAGGGTAGGAAGGTGTGACACCCAAAACAAATTTTTGTACCAGCATTATGAGCCTCTATGGCAAATAAAGTGAAACACTAAAGGGCATCTAGAGTAAAAGTCAGCCATTTTGCTGACATCAATTGAAATAAGTTGCTGCACATAAATTGCAAAATAAAATTGCCATACGTTGTTAAATGTGGAGAATGTTGGTAGTCAGCAAGTTGGTAAACTGGTTCCCATACAACACCAGGAAGAAAATGCTTGTCAGCAAGTTGGCTTCCATTGGTGATCCATCTCATCGGTTATAGCATATGGATACTTACTGTGTGAGCATTACCAGGTTATGTGACTGGTTGGGAAGCCTTGAAGCTATTTATAGGTATATGAATCCAAGGGATCCACCAGTGAGGGTTGCTAACCAATCAGCAAGCAGCCGAGGTCAGAATTGGATTTTCGATTGGGTAAAGGCATTGACCAATCAAAGGCTTAGATTTCAACTTCTAACCAATGGGATTGCCTTTTACTAAGGGGGTCTTTTTGGAGGGAAAAAGGTTAAGCGTCACTTTTGTCACAGTTTTTGTTGGGAGAACAGCAAATTTCGACCCACCGCCTCCCCTTTATACTCCGCCAAATTTTTGGTATAAAAGTTTTTGGCTGAAAAATGACAGGAATATCAGTGATGGGGGGTAACTAGGCTGTCGAGGAAATCATAAACCAAATATTATACTTAGCTAGTCATTATTAATAGTGCCTTTCATTTCGCAAGGGCTATTTTACATGTCCCCTCGTGCGTTCCAACTTGGGAATTAGAATTATGCCATGGGTACAATACAGTATGTAATTCATCAAATGTCATTTTATTAGTAAATAATGCCTTTCGGTTTCGTTGGGGCTAGTTTATCCCCTCATGCGTTCCAACTTGGGGAAACTTTTAATTGTTAACTTTGTATAGGATAATAGGGGTGCAATCTGTACCAACTTACATGTAGATTAATAAGTCAAGCGCCCTTCGGTTCCTTTGGGGCTTGTTTGTTTATCCCCTCAGGCATTCCACTTTGGGGAATTTAGGGTATATATATTAGAATTGTTAATTGGTAATTTTAGGCAAGGTGTGTTTATGTGTGTGTGGTTTTCTGTGGAGGTCATGTAATGTTCTGTATAATACGGTCAGGTGACCTATCGTGCTATGTAAACAAGTATATGTTTTATGTGGATATGGAAAATGAAATCCATATTGGAAGGACAAGGTTTGTCCTTTGGGTGGCCACAATTTGTGTTGGTTGGATGGGCGAAGGCGTCCATTTTAAATGTGAAAAGTTGTGTTTTATGGATGTTTTGTTTGTCCACGTGCAAGTGGTGGTGTGTCTGTTTAGTCGGTTTGCCCTGTGTTCGGCATCCGGCTCCTTGCCAAATTCTGTTATATTACAATTTTTCGACAGGCAATAAACCCAGCTTAAAGCTGTGACCGAAATCTCAGAAATGGTGTCTGTTAGCAAATTGTGTCTGAGTATAAAGACTTATTATAGATAATGCCTGTAAAGCATGACCAAAGCTTGCTTTTTGGTATCAACATTGGTACATAATTGACTTCGCTCATGACCTCAATGCTATCATACCCTCGGGGCTTAGATTCTACAATAATTAATTGCAAAAAACAGAAACCTGTCTCATGAGAGCCTGCTATCTATTTTTGTTTGAATTTCTGACTAATAAGCTGGGCCCAACTTCATGAACATAGTGCTTTTTTATCTTTAATTCAGAGTAGACTAGCCTTGGGAGGGGTCAGGGCTTGTCAGGTCAAACTTTCAACCATTGTTGGCAAAGGGTGAATAAACCATCAACTGATCCATTCATTACCAAGCTGAACAGAGGCCAGTATTAAAAAAGGTTGACCCAAAATGGCCCTGGTCATCATGAGACAAATCACGAGTCAAACTTTGAGCTCTTGTGACTGAGTGACAAGTCTTTAGAAAGAAATGGAAAATTTACTGTGGAAGGTTAGTTCAATTAACTCTCTGAACTGTGAAAAGGCCTCAACAATGTCACCTACACTCTTCAACTGGCCCAATTTTCAAAGAGCTACTTTAAAGGTATATATTGTTCAAGATTGGTAGAGCAAAAAAAAAAATGTCGCACACAGTGTTCATGTTTTGTGTGATCAAATGTGTACATGAAATAAACCTGTGAATATTTGGGTAAATGGGTACCTGTGAGGGCAGAGATGGTCACGGTTCTTGTGATTGATTAAGCTTTTGCGCTACATATTTGTTGCACAGGCTGTATACTCCCAAGGAAGCTGAGATGGTTTAAGGAATAAAATAAAATGGCCCAGTGACCAGGGGTAATTGAATGTTGAAGCGCCATGAGCATCACTGAGTGACGGACCTGAGCGCTTTATAAGAAGCCACTTTTATTATTATTAATCCGTTGTGTGAGTCAGGAGAAAAAGTGAAAAACCATGAACAATTTTGATTAAAAAATTTGATTGTAACATTCTTAATCAGCTGTATGTATTGTGTTTTTTAAGATTTTCAGATACGGTTTTCTCGAATATGACTTCATTTCAGAGGAAAATATTTCACAGAGAAACATAGTTCTGGTATGAACTTCATAATCAGTAAGCTTTCTGACTAAAAGTAAACAATGTTATTGCTTATAATTACCAATCCTGTGTTATACCTTTAAGCACAAAAAGTACAACAATGCTTACCAGAATCGAGCCAAACTATCATGTCACATGTCATCTGTGACTGGTATCCTGCTCATTGTTTGTTGCTTAGCAGAAAATTATTAAGCAATGAAACCTCTGCCTTGGTGTGTTCATAGAGCAAGGACCTTGCTCTATGGTGTGTTATACTTTGTGATTATCTGATATAAAGTTTGAGTAAATATAATCATCTTATCTCGGCCAACAGAATTATGACCCACTATACATCCTGAAACACTACAATCCAGTTTGTATTGTAATTTTGGAGAAACAGGAAATGCTTTTTTATGAAATAGGGTAACCAGGAATTTGGAGTATCTTTTCTAAGAAACAAAGATTTATAGAAGCATTTAAAAAAAAATAGTTCCTGCAAGGTTCGTCTTAGTAAGGGTTTATTTTGTCAGTTGAAATAAGTTGAAGGTTTTCTCAAAAGATTGGACCAGGGCCAATTTTCATACAGCTGCTTGCTGAACAATTTTCTGTTCAGCAGAAATGATCAGGACACCGTGTACATGTGACATGGTATTTTGGCTGGTAACCTTATTCTGGTAAGCATGATTTTGTTGTGCTTGGCTACTCTGTTTGCTGCTCCATGAAATTGGGCCCCAATCCAAAGTTCTCACTGCTTTAACTTTACTTTTGGTTTTGACACAGATTGAGCGCTCTACAGTGCGAGTCAACTATACACTATACCAAATTTCACCTGCCCCCCTTAATTGCCTCATGGCAGTCAAGCATGAAATCCAATCCAGTGAAACTGGCACCAAAAGAAGCAGGAGTGACTTTACAAGTACATATGAAAATATCTTATCTATATTGCTCCACAATAAAACAATGGGCAATTTCAAAAGTGTATAGTTTATTTTGACTCGCACTGTGTTTTGGGTCAAATGTTGTGGTGCAAAGGTCAGAGGTTGTGGTGCAAAGGTCAGAGGTTGTGGGAGGAGGTGGGTTGACAGAGTATCTTCCTCTGGATGAAGAGAAAGCCAGGGTCCAATTTCACAAAAATTAGCTCAGCACAACAAAATTCTGCTCACCAGAATAAGGTTACCAGCCAAAATACCATATTAAATGTACAATATGTGACTGGTATCCTACACATTTTTGCTTAGCAGAATATTTTTAAGCAATATTTTCTGCTTAAGCAGTTTTATGAGCCCAGGCTGCAAGTTCTTTATATTTTAGGTGATGTTGATAATGCAAACCTTCAAGATTTACGCTGCGTTATACACTTGATCAGCAAGGAGGGTCTGATCCTGCAAGGGAGATCAAGCCTTCCACTGTTTTTTGTCTCATTTACACTTGAGTGTGATCTCCGCATTGAATCCACTTTAAAGCCCAGTTCATCATCAATTCTGAAGCTGATGACCCATGTGGCCATTTTAGAACAAGTTTGTTATCAGCTGCCAAACAACCACAACATGGTCTTCCTTATCTGGACTAATCTTGTTGTTGTTTGAGGATTAGTGTTTTTTGTTTACCGAGTAAACACATGTCCAGATGGTCAAGGCATCTTAATATCTTAGTAATGGTTGATCCTTTTCACATCCAATAACAAAAGGACAACACAACAAGCAGTAAAAAAAGAAAGGGTTCATTGTTGGCAACCTAGGAAAGAGATTTGCACTATGTTATTTGCACAGGGTTATAGTTGGCTCCAAAACTTTTGCAGACATAAGGTTTATTTACTTTAGTTATTTGTGAGCTTCATTTGAATAATGTCTGGGACAGTAACACATCCCTGATCACTTTTAAACGCTTATTGCATTCCTCTGACCATAATAATATTCTTGCTACATTACATGGTTCAGGCATGGAGGTAGGAAGCAGGGCAAGCTTTTGCATAGCTGCCTTCAGATTGTCAAAGATCTCAAAAAATTGTGTGTGGGTGTTTGCTGTATAACTACGCAAATTGCTCTTAATCATGTGACTTAGCAACATTGGATTTAGTCCGAGGAATTCAGAATGAGCATCTTCTTTTGACCAAACATGGTATTGTAATACAGAAAGGTCATATGGTACCAGACATCATTCACATCTAACTTCTAGTGTGCAAACTTTAATTTTGTTTCCCACTTTCATGAGGACTCTATCTTTTGGAAATTTTAGTGCACCACAAAACTGAATTTGATCGTGGAGCCCCTCTTTAATAATTTCAGGAAACTGCTAAAAAGTAAACAAATCTGTTGTCATACTGTGTTTAATTTTTCTCTTCTTGTTCTATAGTTATTTTTCAGTCTGTAATGGCGGTTAGACCAGTTTGGGAATGAGCCCGGTATTAATGATATGTGAATGTGTATGTAATACAAGTCTTTTCATCTCTGTGATGGCAAGTTTGCCTCTTTCAAGAAAAACAGAGGGCATGCACACAGGGAAAAATCCTGAAATGGGGCAAAAATCCTGACAAATAACTTTCCTCCAAACAGAATCTCTTGATTTGAGTTGTGATACATGAATTTATGATTTTACATTTTCATGAGCACTTTGCGGGTGGGGGGGAACCTTGGTGAAACAAAAGCCCTTTTCACACTTCTCTATTCCCCGGGTTTGCCCCTTAAATCGCTTTACCTCTGATCTACCCCGACAAATGGGCATACCCCGGAACCCCCTCGGAATAGGGACCTAGGCGGGGACAGAGTGAACGTGCGCCGGGGTAACCGTGGGGTAAAATAAAATTCCTGGGGCCTCCCGGGGGCTGTATTCCAAGGGGATATGAGATACAGTGTGAAAAGGGCTAAAACCAAATGCAGAAGTCAGTATATAGAAGGTTTTGCGTAGCAAGCTATTTCTGCCTTTCACCAAGAGATATATAGTTTCTTTAATAGTTTCAATGTAGTCGGTGATCACAGATACACAGACCATTATTTGTACTGACGTAGATGGAAAACACAAAATTCTTAAAAACTCCTAATAAGCAATAAGCATCCCCTCCGGTTAAATGGCATGAAACTATAAAGTGTCTTTAGGCTTAATATACACATTAGTCTTCCCTTCAGCTGAATTCAATAACAACAGAAACAGTCGTTTTAAATCTCTGTACTTGGAAAAACAGCTCTTCAACATTCTCTGGCTAAAATTTCAACTTCATGGATCGCCTTTAATAATAATAATATTAATACTTGGTTCTTATATATCGCTTTATCACACCCCTAGGGGCGTATCAAAGCGCTCAGTATTTTGTCCTGCAAGGTATGTGGAGCTACGTTTTTGAAGTACGATACCTTTTTCTTATAATAGCACCATGTAATGGTTTACAAGGTGCTGTGGTGCAATATGCTGCCGATCAAACCAGGAACACCGGTGCGCCCCTTCTCTTTACGATAAGTGCACTATAGGTTCTTTTATGTGCATTACACAACACACGGGACCAACAGCTTAAGGGCCCATCCGAAGGACGCAGCAATAATGGTTATGTGTCTTGCTTAGAAACACAGAGCTTGAGTCCGGTGTTCTTATCCGCCTTTGTGGTTTCTTCCCTGCCATTCACCTCTGGTTCAAATCCCACTTCAGATGGAAGCCTTGCACATGGATTGGGTTTTCAGTCCATAACTGATTGCATGAGTTTTCCCCAGTTAGGATTTTCCTCCAAAAGGTGAACACAAAAAGGCAATATCTTCACAGGTATCTTCAGGTCTGTGGGTCACTTAGAAGTGTTTTTTTGTTGTAATTTTTTGTTTAAAGATTTCAAATGATTGCACTTTAAACTGATCAGTACTTTCCTACACCTTCTAAAACTTCAGATGCAGGTTCTTACGAATAAACGGTTTAAGGCACTCAAACATATTAATAAAATGCGGTTTTAATCCTAATAGCTTGTATGCCACGACAATCCCCGTTAAATTGTACTTGTGTTGTTGTCGGGAGTCAAAACAACAATTTGCCATTGTAATACATCACTGAGGGACCCCCTAGGTTTGCACAGGAATTTCACATAGACAAAACATAATTATTAGTGCAGTACCATATCGTTATGACTGAAATTAAACACAATCCTGCTTTTAAAACGGGAAGGGGGGGGGGGGGGTTGCTAGTCATGGCGCTATGCCAAGTCATGTCTCTTCTCTTTTTGTTTGTTTTCTGATATACTTTATGTTTAAGCAACTACCATATGAGGAAACAGTCGGGAAGCATTTCCCTCTTGCTGAAGATCCTTTTATGATCTGTCCATTTAGAGGAAAAGATCACCTCATTCTGCCCAAAACCACCAAACAAACAAAACCTGGAAGTTGCCAAATATGGAGTGGGCGTCTAACTAAAGTTCTATTCAAATAGTTTTAAAGGGAGGATTAAACAATAGAAATGCATTCATGAGAATGTTGTACTTGATGCTAATGTGCCTGCTGTACGTAAACATACAGTCAACTCGCGGTGTAAAGAGAACTGTCATAATAAAATTCTGCCATAAAAAGCAAATGACAAGAATTCCAAGCAAATGACAAGAATCCCAATCTCTTGAATACTTGTTTTTCTTCGTTTGTCTGCTCCTTTTAAAACAATGTCGTGGTTATTACAAGGTACTTTGTCTGGTCCCTCCAATCTTGTTACAAGAGTCGAATATTTATACGCCCTCTATGTTAGTAAAGGAAAGCAAAATATCAACACCGTGTGAAGGGCAGATTGACAGATGGAAAAGCTGTAGTAAGTCGCTCAGCCAAAATGGCTGCCCATATGGATTCCCTCCACAAGGACGTTGACATGTTCTCGGCGTTGTTCTGCTTCAATTTCGCAAGAATCTAACTCTACTGCTATCATTTTTGCAGGGATGTGATTGGCTGTTGAAAAAACAACTGAACTCTGAAAGCAAAGCGCGAAAGCTTGCAGCTCGAAAACCTGTGAGCACGAAGCCTACTAATAACATTTATCTTTGGTTTTAAAAGCCCTACTCTGCAATCTAGGATGCTATATATGGTTTTATCTTCATTTTTTTATGAATTTGATGTATAAGTAAAAATATAAAAAATAAAAATAAATGTATATATATGGGGTTTTTGGTGGGGGTTTTTTTTTTGGGGGGGGGGTGCCAAAAAATTGATTCCGGTTAAAAAACGGAGAAATCACATCCCTGTATAAGGCCACCTCTATGAGGGCAAGACAATTCAAAGGGCACCAAGGCAATGACCACCGACCAGGGGCATGGAGACAGTTGCCTCTGGTGCCTCGATGAAGTTTCAGGTCTGCTTCAGTTTGCATTATGAACGAGTACAGCTTTCTAGCAGTCAATGGCATTTGGTGCTACCCTCCCCCTCTCTCTATCGTGTCTTCATTGTGTGCTTGAAATCTCAGGAATTCTTTATAGAATTTTAAGGATGGGGTACTTCTGTACATGAGGAAAAAAGTTTGTTCAGGTGGGAACATTGGGCAGTGAACGATTTCCATTGTATACAGCAGAGCAAATTGCAACACAGAATGCATCAGTTGCTACTCAAAAATCAGGAGTTTTTACTCAATATTAGCATTCGGTGTGCACAAAACAAGTTCAGTCTAAATAATTGCTGGATGAAATCGTTCCCTGTTGGGGTATCTTCAGCCCCATATTGGGCATGGTATAATCAGGGGTGCCAGACTATTTCGCAGCTGTAGGTAAAAGCCATAGCTGTGGCTAGGTTACTATGTCTCTGAAGCCAAACAGCCACAACATTAGTCAAAGACTGTTCACCAACGGCTGCCTTTAACAATTCGTTTTAAAAAGAAACTCTCCACACATACCAAAACAAAAAAATTGTTGATTCTCAAAATATTTGCAAAATTTGTTTATTTTAATAATATTAATGTGAAACAAAGAAATGGTTTGGCATATACACTTCAATAACAGATACAAGAAAGTGAAACAGAAATCCGAAGATAAAAACAACAATCATTGAGCACTAAAATGTCCACATATTTAATACAACCAACACGGTTGCTTATAAAAACGTTCACAATACAATGTAAATGTCACAAGAGAAACTGTGACACATAAACATGATTACATACACGTCTTCAACAATGTATAATAAAAAGACGTCATCTACTGATGTCAAACCATCTTCTGGATCACATGATTTCATAATTTACAAAATGTCATAATTTATCTGTCAGTTGTTTAAAAATAGCTATACAAAATGAGTGTCTCGTGTGATAATACAATATTGCCGTAAGAAACCCCCTCTGTGGTGACTGACAGGCCAGCACTCACAAAAAGAAAAAACATTACAAAATTCATTTAACACAAGCCCTGAATCACAACGAGACTCACGAACAGACTCCATCTTTAGCTTCCATAAATTAAAAAAAAGGCAATATTTATAAGATGGTTCTTAAAAAGATTGCAGAAATTGAAATCTCTGTAATATTTAAAAAACAAATTACTGACAGTAGACAATGAGATTCTTTTGACAACATTGCGACCAATCAGCATTTAGATCAGAAAAAGCTATAGACACAATTAGTTGTTCTGTTCTATTTCACGGAAGAATTGGAGAAAGGTAGTTCTTCGTCAGATTGCACATATTGCACTGTGTCACACACACACACCTGATGTGATGATT
The DNA here is from genome assembly GCA_037783415.1 of Leptasterias polaris. NCBI lineage: Eukaryota > Metazoa > Echinodermata > Asteroidea > Forcipulatida > Asteriidae > Leptasterias > Leptasterias polaris. The sequence continues at coordinate 2,638,895 of JAZGTN010000073.1, read as the reverse complement.
TGTCTACTTGCACCACATAACCAAATGGAGATCAATTGTAAAAAAAAAAAAAGACACATATCTCAAAGAATTCAATAATTTAACTGTTGCCGAGTTGCACCCGCTCTGCAGCATTTTAAAGTGGGGAAAATGCCAGATAAAGCGGCAAACTACACCGTAAAATACTTAAATACTATGTTTTCTTCTTAATTTAGAACAAAAGTAACCAGAGCAGAGCAATTCAATGTTAATTTTAGGTCCTTAGTTTTTTTGCCACAGCGAGTGGCAAATTAAATAGTTTGGCAGCACTTTTATATTGTTCACACAATCTGAGTTCATCAGAATAAATAACGGCAAAAATAAATACAAATAACTGTTCATTAGATTCCTGCTCTGAGCATGTGTGGTACCTGGACTCATTCCAAAAGACACATTGCTCGAATACAGGTAAAATTTTACATTACATCTCATTCTGATGGTATCTTCAACCAGATTTGTTTTTTCAACGAATACTAATTACTCCACACACATAATCCATATTAATTAGATTTTCAATCTTTAGCTTGTTTCAAAAGTTAACATCTTTTACAGTCCCCCACCCTCAAAGTGTCTCTAAATAATACAAAAATCACTTGGGTCCCTCCAGTGGGCCTTCAGTGTGAACAGTGCTCGAGTTTTTATCCCTTTTGGGGGGGGGGGGGGTTGTGTTGTGAATGGATCCAATAAAATTATTAAACAACTGAATAAAATTGCATTGATCAATGCTTTTAAGGTAATTGTGAATTACTACTTAATTACACCCTGAACACTGCCTGTGTTTGACACCGACAATCTCATCGCAAAACAACTTAACACTTAAAAACAAACAAACTAAAAACTTAATATTTTATCACGGGGATGAAACGAAAGGAGTTGCTAAATTAATCTACGGTATTATGGAGATGCTAAAAAACACTTGTGTGTACACTAAATACAAAAAGTCAACTTGCCAAATGGATAGAAATTGGATGGAAATACTCTGGAGGCACCATGTGACTTCTTTTTTTAAAGCAGTACTGTTTTGGGGTTTTTTTTTTACGGTGGTTTAGGTTTTGCTTCTGTTATTTTAAGGAAAGGCTTTCTCTCTCTCTCTGAGTGTATAATTACTGCTTAGTTAAACTTTGCAATAAAAGAAGGTTTAAAGGTACGAAGGAAAACGGGTACTGAGGTGAAATTTTGAGACTTTTATCATGTCCACCTTATTGTCTGCTCCCGGTAAGAGAGGTTATAACAACTTCCAAGAGGTTATAACTTCAACTAATTTAAATTAATAAATTTATCAGTTGTTCCTACTTACGCATTAGTTAATCAACATCTGTTTAGAATACAGAATTGGTCACTTCTTACACCCTGTTTGAATATCATTAACAAAAATACCTCAAGTTAAAAAAAAGTCTTTTACAAATGCACTTGGGTGGAAGTAACTTATAAGGAGGTGGTTGTTTATCACTGAACTTGGTGTGGTTACAGGAAGGTCCTTAAGCCAAACAGTTCGATTGGAAATTACTTCAGAACATCTGAAAGCACCCCCTGACAACTCCCCTTTATACGAAATACTTTGGTCCAGTAACTGGCTTTACAACCCAACATTTACAAGGAGTCTCTGGGCACGATCCATTCTTTGGTGTGGGGGAGGGATGATATCAGCCAAAACGGTGAGAGGGGTTATCGTCTCGTGAGAATGCACCTTTCCAGGCCGCATCTCAAGAGGCAGTGGCCATGGCAACTCACTGACAGCTACTCCATGAAGCACTTAAGGTGTAGACTAGGGCATCCGCAAGAAATTAAATGAAAAGATGCGATGCACAATTGTTGGTGACCTGCAACCCCAATTTCTCCGTAACCACCAGCGCAAGTCCGCTCCGAATTGTTTACTAAGCGTTGAGCGAATCCCGGATTGGTGAACTCCCCCGAGGTTTGGTCACCCAACTACATAATCTCGTCATTCTTTAATAAATTAAAAATAACACTACGGCACGTTGGTTGAGTCATCGTCAAATTGCCTGATTAAGTCCGCAGTAATGGCAGCACTTTTTTTTTTTTCTTTAAAAAAAAAAAAAATATTTGTAGCACCAACCCTTGAGAGGGGTTAAAGCAGGCATCCTTCCATGCGGTGAACTTTTTCAAAGTCCCTGCAGCTTGTTGGTCGAGATAAACGAATGTGTTCATCCGGTTTTTTCTTGTTTTCACGGCCGAGGAGACGGTGCAATGCCTCACTGGTACAAGATGTACCTCTTGACCATGGTGGGCAGAGGGAGTTGATAAATATCTTCAAGATGCTCCTTCCCCACGGCAAGGCGAATTTCTCTCCGACACAGATCCTGCAGAGGAAGAGGCGAGGCTGTGGAAACACAAAGAAGAGGAATATTGGTCAATTTTTTATACACGACAGATGTGCCTAGATAAAATACATACGTAATAAAGATTTCTTTTTAATGTAGCAAAGAAATGAACAAATAATAAACATGTGCAGTATTATTCTATGTGCGTGCATCATCTGTGAAATGCAACAAAGAAGTTATTAAAGAACGAGAAAAAAAGAAGACTGTCAAATTGAAAACTACACAGCAAATTGAATTTGTCATAGCAGTGCACATCACTCACTCACGGACAATGGAAAAAACCAACCACAGGTGAACATTGCAGTGAGTTATATTCATATGTTTTCCCCCACTGCAACCCTCAGAATTAGAGTGACATTTACAAGTGGGGATTATTGTCTATATTTTGTTTGCCATCTTCGGTCGAAGAGTGCCGTGATGGACAAAAAGGAAACCAGGTTTCTTTCTCCCTTAGGTACCCCCAGCTTCCATGATGGTTCACATTGCACTTTCCTACCCGGCCCACATTCATTCATGACGCCGGCAGTCATTCCATCCAAAATGAAATGCAGAGAGAAAGAAAGAAAAAAAAAATAACCAGAACAGGAAACTCTCTGGGAAGTTACGCACGCTCATGATGAAACTCTGTGGGGAGACGACGGCGGCAGTGGGAATGGACTGACTGGTTTGTACATCAACATCAGAATTTTCATGGATGTCGCCAATAACCTTTTAATTGAAATAGCGCTACTACTTCAACTTGGTGACTTAAATTTTTCTTGAAGGTGGAAGGGGATTTGTAACTCACAGATAGAATCAGTTTAGTTTCTGAAGATAAACCAGAGTTTGTTTCTCTTCTTGTTTTTAAAATATTGTTTTTACTCCAAGTGATTAATGTGTTTTTGCTTTTTCTTGTTTGTTCACCTCTCCATGAACATGAATGATCAACATTTGTGACAATTTGTCCTGGTCCATGCCAGACCATCTGAAAAGATTCACAGTCAATAGATCCCACACACACACCGTTCTCACGCTGTATTTAATAAAAAGCCCTTTCTTTCCAAATTTCTCAAGCAGCACAAAATCCCAGCTGATGACCAACAAGAGGTTAATCAACCTTTAATCCCCATGTCAACACAGCCCAGCCTTCTCTGAAGTACCCCCTGAAAGATGCTTTACACAATACACTCCTTTACATATTGTTTCCACAACCTTGAGTACAGGCTAAACATTTCTTACAAGGAAGGAATTAGGGCCCACTAGATCAGAAGGAAACTGATGCCCCTTTCAGAGAACAGGAAAAGGACATAAGGAACCAACAACTTGTGTATTTAATTTTAGCCTTGGGGGTACGAGGACAGAACTGTTGTGTGTTGCCCCAAGGACAGTAAAGTAAGCACGTTCACACTGGACACGTTCACACTGGACACATGATGGTCACATGTCTAAAACACAGTGAACCAATCATCAGCAATAATAACCCCTCATGCTTGAAGACAAAGCCTCTGCATGTGTGGGTCCCCACAAACAATTTCCCACTGATCTGATGTGTATCTTAAAAGGGTCACAAAATTCTTTGTTTGCTCTTTGTCTTTTGTGGTTTCGGCATTGTTACAGTTAAGTTGTTTGTTTGGATTTTAAAATGTTGTTCAGTATTTTGGGAGTAGCTTTAAAAGCTTTATATGGGAAGAGTTTATTGGAGTGGCAGGAGACCACAATGGTGGTTTTGTCAGCAACAGATGGTCCAGATAACCTGTGAAAACACTGATGGTGTCATGTGTTCATTGCTGCACTATTTCCTTGTACAAACTGTTGTTCATCTGCCAACTTTATCCCAGGCTTTCAATTTCACATTTATCAATTTCCACCATTTGTGTTCATTTTGATTGAACATTTAACTTATATCTTCACAAATGACAAGAAAAAAAAAATGCTTAAAATCCAGTTTTATTTTCTAAACATGTACTTGAACAAATTTGAATACTTACGTTCAAGTCCTCCAAGGTATTTCACAGAGATTTCACAGTGTCCCCAGACGGCACTAACAACGGGGAACAAACGCTTGCCTTTAAGCCCACGGAAAGCAACGCCGAGGAATTGTCCGTTTGCAATGAAACTTAGTGTCCCTTCGTCCATGTCTAACACCATGAGGAATTTGTCCGGTACCGGGAAGTTTTCAGAGTTTGGCAGGAGTGGATACGACATACCGGACTTGTGCTTGGCATCATGAAAGATCTTCTTCCGGCATATGTCCCATCCCCACGACTCTGCATTGCTACCGACTAACGACTGGTACCCGACACAATGAAGTGGAGCGTTCGCTGTGGCGACTCCGACCACGGCGTGGGTACCGCGTTGTCTCGTATTCCAATAAACTTCAAAAACATGTAGTCCCCTTGTGAATCCCACCTTTCCTCGTATACAATCCGTGCTCTGCGCTACAGGGTGTCTGTGGAAGGTCACGGGGTCATCCTCTTTCACAAATATATTCAGCGACCGGTCCTCTTCATTCCAGGCATATTTGTACTGGAGTTCCTTGTCTGCCGGTGGCATGTCCAGCAACGTATCCAGCCTGTTCGGTTTAACGAGATCGCCGCTGTATATGAGTTCTCTCTGCGTGATTTTGTTTGAGGGTTCTCTGGCAATTTGCTTCATCCCGCCGGACAATTTCTGCCCCATGACCATCGACCGACTCATGCAATTTCCCGCCGTATTGGCTGCTAGGAACGTACCACTCCGGTGATCCAGGACGTACGGTGTGCAGGTACACACGCCAGCAGAAACTAACACTCTGATTTCCTTCTGTTATGCTGTATCCAGGAAAAGCTAGCTTTAATGATCCTTACTCTACGCTGTCAGCTACACATATGAAGTCACTCACTGGAGGCTGGCAATTTATAAATGGCAGCCTATTGTTGTCAGTGACTGGTCAGTGTTGGTGACTGTGACTGGTCAGTGTTGGTGACATCACTCACAGGGTCTGCACCAAGGATAACAAAGAAGAAAAGAAAACAGTCAATACACTATCAGGACTGACTGACTGGTAAACAAACTGACCATGCACTATAACCTTGGTGCTTTACCATGCACAGGTACTGGTCAGTAATCTGCCTAGATCAATTAAGCATGCAAGTAAACTACTATAAAGCAAGGACAACAACAAAGTAAATCCACTAGGTCACAAGTTTGAAAGGTCAGACGCTAATGCAGTAAACAACTCTGTTTCTCAACAAGTAAACAATTGTAGGAAAGCTTCTGTGGGGGGGGGGCCAGTGAACCATGTACATGTACATGTACTCCCACGGTCTCTCCTGTTGTACAATGGAGAGCCTTTGTGGATGTAAAATGATCATCATACCTAGTCTAAAATAAACCATAATCCTGATGACGTTATTATCTAACACAAAGCGCAGGATATCGGGTGCGAATCACAATAGCCAATTCTCACAACTGACCTGTCCAGTCTTAGATTTTGTTGAATCAGGAAGATAACTAAGGACTCTTTATCTGACGATCAAGGATGATCAATTGATAAGTCTCTCCTTCCACACAACCCACATCCTCCTCACAGGACAAAACAAAAAGAGAAAGCACTTTGGGGGTTTCTATAAAAAAGCCAGAGGGGGTTAAGGGAAATAAAAACCAAGAATCAGGAAGACTTTTGAGGAAATGTAGTGCCCTCAGATGGCTCCGAGCAAAAATGTTGGCTGGCTGTTCCTCACAGACAAGGAACACCCACTGGCAAAATGATTTAAGAGTTTTTTGGGGGGCAGGAACTAGAGGATCCTGTTGGGAGGAGGAGTCCAGGGGGTTGGAAGGGGATACAGGAAGCAAGGTCTTATTTAGGGATTTCACCTTGGCAAGGAGGTCCCCCAAACAAAGGAATGGGATTATGACCTCAGAGATTTCTATGGGAGTAAAGAACAATGGTTGCGCTATATAGTTCATTAACAAAGGATATCTTCAAATCATTCTTTATAAATCACATGCAGTTTAGTTGTAAGCCTTGGTATCTAAAAATACATGTGACCAGACCATGACGAGAACCACTGGGATTTAAGAATGGGCTGAATACCAAATGACTGATGAGAAAACAGTAAATAGATATGCATGACTTGATCAAGAATAAATGAAGTGCGGAAGTAGATGTATAATACAAATTACAATGCATTGGGTGCTCACACACAAAAATATTGAATGCAAAAAAATAAGTTGGTGGCCTGATGACGTTTTGACCCTAGCAGAACACAACACACATACAAGCAGACAAGAGTTTCAAGAGTAGTCAAGTGGAAATACACATGAATAAGAGGAAGAAAAGCAGAAAGCATTCAGAGAAGGCAGGGGGGTAAGCAGGGATTATGAAGACAAAAGGGGGGATTATGAAGGGAAGGGGATAGCTTGACCACAAGAAGTTGGGAACACAAAGGACAAAATGGAAGGTTAGAAGAGAGGTAAATAATTAGTTAATACAATGTTGGGCAGACTAATAAAGTGGATATCTGTGTGGGAAAAGGAGAAGGCAAAGACAAAAAGTTATTAGTCTATCCCCTTCCCTTCATAATCCCCCTTTTGTCTTCATAATCCCTGCTTACCCCCTGCCTTCTCTGAATGCATTCTGCTTTTCTCCCTCCACTCTCTCTATTCATGTATTTCCACTTTGATTGATTGATTGATTGATTGATTGATTGATTGAATTTATTTGGATGAAAATACAGCAAGAACATGCCAAAAATACATACATGTAGGCCTACACAACAACAGGAGAAAAGACAATGAAATAAGATAAACCAAAATAGAACACAAGATAGAAATACTGCACAAAATTATCCAAGGATAGCCAATATTTCCATTGGGGTCCTTACAAAAAACGGCAAAAAACACCCCCTCAAAAAAGGGAGTACCAAGAACAGACGAACCTTGTCAAGAGCAAAAAGATGAATCAAGGAAAAACAAAGCAAGAGAACACATGAACACTTGACTACTCTTGCAACTCTTGTCTGCTTGTACATGTGTTGTGTTGTCATTTAGCCTTCGAGAAAGACTCTGCTAGGGTCGAAACGTCAGGCCACTAACTTATTTTTTGCATTTATACCACAGGCCCTTTTGGTTGGTAAGCAGTTTGCAACAGCTAATTCTATTTTCTCAAAAATATTGAATATCAGTGTGACAGGTTTTTATAATCTCATCGGAAGGTCAGGTCAGACTGACTTTTTGTGTTGATGATACTTATGACGTCTTTCATTTGTTCACATATGTATATACACGAAGACAAAGGAATGTCACTCATACATATACATAGTAACAGGGAAACAGTGTGTTACTGTTTTGATAATGATTGTATGTTCTTGACATCGTGCCTCTGCGTCACATTTTCTGGTTATAGAGCCTGTGAGTTAAAAAGGCAGTCCTTTCTATACGGCTTGTTTGTAAAGGGAGTGTTTAAAGACAAAACACAGGGTTAGTACCGGTAATCATCGCAAAAGAAAATGGATGAGTTTCAATCTGAAAATCTACAGATTATTAAAGATATTAAGAACCATTCTTCAGAGAGATATTTCCATTTGAAATGCTGTAGAAAAAGAAGAAAAAACGGCCTTTAAACACCCCAAAACACCTTTGCTTATTTTGATTGCCGGAATCCAAATAAGAACGAGCAAATAATCCTTGACAAAACAGTTTTTATTTTTGTTTGGTTGTTTTCACTTGAACTCAATCACCCAACTTCATGAAATTTTCACAGGTTGGTTTATATGGTGTGTTCAGTGAAAACTACAGAAGTGAAATGAGTTTAAACTCTTCCGATAACCGATGCTGTAATGCAGTGTACATTTCAGAAGAATTGACTCACTTCCAATAAAGCCATGTTTGAATAATGTCCGGTACGGTGAATTGCCTAGTCACAATAGACCACTTCAAATTTAATTCCTCGGTCTAGAATTATACGTCACCGGTTCCAGGATTTTGCGACAGTTATGTAAGAGATGGCAAACAACCCAGACACAATTCCAATTGTACAATAGTACCAGGACTTGCCCACATTGGAATTTGCTAAACAAAAACTTCCCCCTCAAAGATCTATACAGTGAATGTTTGCCTTGGCACGTAGCAATGTGTTGGGTTCAAGCCAAGCTGCAGTATCAGAACAGAGTTCAAGCTCTTGTCAAAATTACAGGTAGGATCATCCTTTAGTATTGACGCTGAAAAGAAGTTGTTTACTTTTGATCCGAAAGCCTACTTGTTATAGAAATTGTCATAGCAGTAATACTGCCCTCAATACGACCAGAGATGAGGTTGGTACCCGCTGTCACCTCGCTAAACAGGGATGGATTCGACGCTCCTGATGAAAACGTTCTTGATGAAAAAATCGTGAGTCTTTTGCTGTTTTCTCAACAATAGACAATGTATTCAACAAACTTTTTGCCTAAAAACCAGCATGACATTGACAAATATCGCATGATGGTCCTACCATTAATAGACACTGGCCTTTTCCCATGAATTGCAAAACTTCAAAGCATACATGTAGACGTGTAGAAATCAAAGCAAGGGCTTGATCTGATCATCCCTGATGTTTTTAGCATGACCCCTTTTTGTACATGTGTCCACATCCTGTTTGAATTCGGTTTCCAGGAATGGCTTTCATAACCTCACTACACCTCCAAGGATCTTTAGATTCAGAAGGTTCTATACAGGATTGGTAAAACTGACAAAAATGTCGCAGACAGCAGGGGCATGTTTTGAGTTATCAAAAATGTACATGAAACCACAAACCCATGAAAATGTTGCTTCAATCTGTTGTGTGAGTCAGGAGAAAATAGTAGAAAAACCATGCATAATTTCCAGCATGTAAACACATTGTCCTTAATTTCGGATGTAACAACCAAACTCAACAAGAACATCTTTAGATTAGCTGATGATTTCAATTTTTTGTTTGTTTAACTATCCACTAAACTTCTCTTTCAACTTCGTAGAGTAATTTAACTCAAATCTACATTGGCAGCACTCACCATTTCATTAAAAGGTGAAAGAAAAATATATATAAAATCTACCCGGCAAAATACCATCCCCTCGATTCCCACCTAACAAAGGATTGCCCGTTGGCGTTCATCTGCACAACGGAACAATGCATGCTGCATGCCTCGCACGAGTAGCAATCAGACGTAAACAGTCATACAAGAATAACTCCCACCCATGGCAACCAAGAATGGTGAAAATGTACCGGTTGAAAAATCGATTGTTGGATATTCGTTACGCTTATACTAGGCACACCCTATGAAAGATGGGAAAAGGGCAAAAAATAGTACAATGGATGGGTTTCTCCTGACTGCTGCTGCTACAACGGGGTAATGAACGCATTTATAAAGTGGATTGGGTGAACAACAAACGGTTTCCACCCCAAAGTGGAAACGATGAACAAAGAGATCCCTAAGTGCGCCCCCACAGGCAAATACTAGACATTCTTCGAGCATTTTTACAGTTTGTTTTATTAAGTCGTTCTACCCCGCTTTACACCCACACTCAAAAATACACAGCCATTCTTTTCTACTACTAGTAGTACTACTAGTGCAATGAACTTAAAATATGATCTGCAAATTATTTAAAAACAATTTTTAACAGCACCGAGTTGTGGGTCAAAGTAACAAGCTGTGAGTCAACATTTCAGGAAATGTTAAGTCTGTTTATTTTGGATTTCAGTTAAATGGATGATTAATTACCTGTGAAATTCTTCAGTAATAAGATCATTATGTCCAAAGGGCCTGGCCTACTTATTTCACAACATGTACACTTTGTGCAGCCTCAACAAAATAATAATAGTACAATTTTTGTGAAGAGTGGATGAGCTTCTACAACCGGGGTCAAACTTCCCTTGTAGTACTTGGTACATATTATTCAGGAACAAGGAAAAAGATTTATCGAATTCTTTTTGAAAATAAATCAGCATACAATTACGTATGTGTCTAGCAACGAACTGGAAAATACAAAGAGCTCCATTATGATTTACTTAGATGTAGATCAGCGTGTAAGTATTTATACTACCAGGTGAAAACTATGACTCAGCTTTCAAAGTAACAGGATTTTCCCCCCAAACAGAATTTTGTTTCAAGATTTATTGTATACAAATTACATGATATAAGATCATACAATGAAATTCCTATTTTTTTTAAAGAAAAGGTCAGCATTGTGTAAACTTTCATTGCTGTAATTCCAGCAAGAATTTATTGCCAAATGTAGTGTTAGCTTTTTTTGTGATATACACACAGAAAATCTTAGGCCTAATGTTTTATTTTTTTCGAAGGCAATTCAATGTATTATCAGATCAAATGCTACTTTCTATCAATTATGAATGTAAGGAACAAAATTACACTTAACACAAGATACATCTTATTTAAGAATGCAAAATGCTTACGTAAATACTTTCACTTACTGACGTAAGATTTATTATCTTCGATTCATGATTTGTATTTGAATACGAAACACTTAGGCTTATGTTGTTATTGTATACTTTCACTTTACTGACCGAGAATTTGTTATCTTCTGTGTCACGATGTGCCAAAGAGAAACTTTCACGGAACAAACACACTGTTTCCCCTTATAAAAAGGTGCCTTGCAAGGAACCAAACATTCATTACACAAATAGAAAATTACACATACACACAAATCATAAATTAATGCAGTTAGTGTGTTGTGTTGTCATTTTAGGCTTGGAGAAAGACTCTGCTAGGGTCAAAACATCAGGCCATAAACTAATATTTTGCAACTTTATTTTATTTTAAATGATATTTTAAATGAAAATTGGAGTAGGCCAAAAAAGAGGAAACATTTATACCACACTGATGAGCTGAAACAATAAATATGGGCCAGCCAGCCAGAAACCAGAGCAGAGAAAAGTTACACAGCTGACCAGTAAATAAAAACTTGTATTCTTGAGCTTACTGCTCTTATGTTTTTGGCAATCAAAACAGTTTTCTGTGGCTGTGACAATCGATAAAAAAAATATAATGTGTCTGCTTCATTTTTTTTGAATTTGTGTAAATCAATAAATATGGGCCAGCCAGTAACCAAATTAACCAGAACAGAGAACAAGATGTGAAATTGAACAGTGAATAAAGACCTAACCTGTATTTAGAGCTTACCGTCCGCACTGGTGCACAGAAAAACACCCCGTCATCAAACATGAAACTAGTATTATGGCACACACTCCAGCAAGAATTTATCACCTACACATGTTAATCTACCCACACTGTTATCAGGGAATACCAAATAACCACTACTGGGTGCATTTAGGTATGTATATGAGCATAGAGCAAGGGAGGAGGACCCAGTGAGTCAGTGCGTACACACACACACATTCACCACGAGTGAATCATAACCCAAGTATGACTATGGTATTACACACACACCAGGATTCAGATCACCACTCCTGGTCTATACTATAGTCTCTCCCCTCTATTATAGATCTGGTTGTTTCTAATGAGCGTTTAAAACGAATTATTGATATGTAACGGGGTGATTCATAGATAAATAAGCATGTAGCCTTGTGATGATTAGTAGAATTTAATTGGGTAGAGCATATGTTCGCTTCTTACACAATACTGGTTGCACTGTCACCAAAAAGTATGATATCGCAAAAACACTATTATGTGTCATCAGATAATTTACAATGCGTTTCATTTTATCACCCCAAAAATATTTCAAAGAACTATAGAGTATAGTTTTTGTTTGGCAGTTTGTTATCAGTAATTTACCTGCACGTAAATGACATTATTATTTGATCAAAACAAAATGTAGTCGTTATTTTTAGAAGGAAATTACTATGGAGTTACGTCTTGCATTGACAAGGTTTTTTGTTTTTTTTAAGGGAATAGATAATTGTTTAGATAAGTAGCGTTTACACATATTTATGATATTTAAATTTTTGAACATAAATTGCTGGTGCCCTCTACTATTGCCATGACCTAAATTCAGCATTCTGTATCAGGGCCTACGTAGATAATGCCAAAAACAGTCACTGCATAAATTTACCTCAAACGAACCAGCAGCTCACAATGAATTAATACATAAATTAAGGTTTTTGACCAACAAAGAAACTGTTAGATGGGACCTGCATCTTCACCCACAACCTTATTCCGTGGCCCGTAGATTGGATGAACCAAAAGCTAAAGATATTGCAATCAACAAAAAATACTCTAGGGGTAGACGAGACCAAGTTCAACCAAGTGTGTTCTACATTACATAAACAGAATCATCAAGACATAATGTCCTCCGAACAGTTATGTGCCGGTAATTTCTTCAGCAGATGCCATCGCGGCAATGGGTTCCGAATGTCATTCACTCCAAGCTTCCATGCTCAGAATCATCATCGACCAAAAGGGCGTCTTCATGGAAGAAAGCATTCCACCATGAATGTACTATGTGCAATCCAGAATGTAAATAAAAATAAACCTGCATAATTCTGTATTTTGTGACAAACTGCCTAGCAACCAGAACCACTTTTGTTTTTGTTATTCCATTTTGTCAATGGAGCATTTACTTCCACACTTGCATATGTAATAGGTGTAGAAAAACCTTTGTTCTATAGATAGGCGATGATCAAGTGTCTATGTTAGAGTTTTATTACCCTTCCACTGTTTATACTTCCCCCTTAAGCTCTTCTAGCACCCCTTATTAGTTAATTTCTTAGGAATTCTTTGTAATAAACAATGAACCCACTTGCATAATCCTTGGTAGTGTGGTTAGTCACCCCTGTAATTGACTTCAGATAGCAGCCTGGCAGCTCAAGGAGAACACTTCACATTTATGTGTTCTTCCACCATCACTGATTTCTTCAATTTTATGTACAACAACTTCATGTTTTAAGTTTTACCTGCGTCAAGTCAATACTGCTATGGACTCGGTTTTAAAGCCATTTTGATTTTAATTTGTAACCTTCTTTGGCACTGTGTTTTGTTGTTTTTAGTGGTTTCTATAAATTCTTTTCATTGTTCGGGGTTTAGTTCAATAGTGCTAATGGTCATGGTTTATAATTCACTTGATTTATTGCTATATTTCGATCACTGGTTTTGCTTTTGGTCATCGCCTAATAATCAATAAAGTTATTTTTTAATTTTTGCTTGTTGAGAAACCTACATTTTGAGTCGCTGTCCTACTTTTTGCATTTCCTCGCGTCTTAACCCTATTCGATCCCTAGATTAATTGAGTTTTTCTGAAGTGAGTTTCCCCAGCTTAGTTTTATTTAGTTTTATTCAAGTGATCTGTTTTTCCGGGTTACACATACCACTGGAAACAAAGGAAGACTTCATGCAGTATGCATAGTACATGCACATAGTGTCCAGTATTTCACAACTCCGGCCTACCTGCACATCTGCTCAATGTACACAGATACTGTCCACAGAATTAAACCTGACTCAACTGGGCCAGCTGCTACTCCATACATGACCAAATAAGTACACCAATCTGCAGGTAGCCTTGTTTTATCCACAAAACAAAAACCCTAATTGATTTTTTTTTTCCCCAATTGAGAATCTGACCCAGTTGATTTCAGGGATGCTGTGCTGAACAGCTGATTTGAAGAACAGTATGGTTCCGCAATACAGGCAACCCACACACATGCAGGCAGTGACATGTCCTCTTTCAATTTGTCCCAATTCAGAATTTCAAATGTCATGCCTAGGAATCCTTTTCCTTTACTACTGTAAACAAGAGCCATAGAACAAAACAGTTTAAAAACATAATGATTATACTCTTCACTAAATCTCAGGAATTCTCAACACTACCTTCAGTACCAATAGTTTCTTCCTTTCATCTTTCTAGGGAGAAAGTTCAGATCCCTAGAAACCATACTGGGAAAGTCTTTAAAATCTTAAATGAAAGACCGAGTAATCAATCTTCCTTCAGGGGAGACGTGACTGTCCCCAATACAGCCTTGTGACTGGGTATAGGCTAGCGAGACTTCACCCATGACAGACCTTCAGAGAACAAGTCTATTCACTTGATAACAGACCCTCTCGCATATAAACACAGAGGCCCATCAGATAAGCGTAACTAGGGAAATCACGTAAGACGCCCACATATCCAAGCGTCTGTTGAGAGAAGGGGATTTTTATCTAAGTGAGTGATCGCAGAGCTTCACACCAAACATGGTCAACTCAATTTCTCTGCCCTTAGGGCTTCACCCCCGAACAAAAAAAACTATGCATACTGTTTTAGCCATTTTTGAGGCTTTTTTCAAGTCATAAAAGAAAATCAGTGGATGGAGAGGGGAAAACAGACAATGCTCATCAATTTCATGTTTCAAAATCAAAGTTAAAAAAATATATGGGGCATCCACTTAAGAATACAATTTAAATGGGGGCATGGTAAATCCACAATATTTTTAGTTATTTATTCATTATCTTTTTGCCAAAGAAAATTAACATAAAAAAGAGCAACTTCTTTAAAAAAAATTATGAAAAAAATCTTTGCCCTTGTTTGTTTTGTTAAATACAAGAGATGCTTCGAGAAGAGTGTGCTAAAACATAACTAACTTTATTTCAGTTTTACACAAGGATAGTGTGTTCAGTTATCGAAACATCAAAACTGGCAAATGATAAAACTGACTGGTTGTCTGCATTGGAGTCGATATTTATTTATTCATTTATTTATTGGACTTTTTTTTTTCTCAGGGTCCCCCATCACATATTCCACTGTTCTCACTGGGTTTCCCCAGACATACACAAAACAGAATATAGAACAATAAAAGACAAACATGTTTCATCCAAAGAAACAACCACACAACAGAAAGTAAAGGTGCTCCGTGCCTTTTATTACACTGTGAAATCTCCAAGGAATTCCGTTCATGTAACTTGAATTATTCAGCAATCTCTTTAAAAAGTCTACAACGAACGCCACCAATCGTCGCCAACATTCTAAACATATTCCAGTCCACGAGTCCGGATGAAGAACTACTATAAAAAATTACGCAAAGCTCAAACCGAAACCAAAACCTATATCATTGTATTTTCCCATATTTATGTGCGTTCCTTGGCAACTGTAATTGTGTGCTGATGAAATGAGGAAAAATAGTCATGTAAATATGGAAAAATAGTATAATAATGAAGTCTACCCAGACTGCTAACTAAACAAAATTTAGAGGCCTACAATTTTAAAAACAATCAAGTTGGAAACTCAGTTTATCTATATTGAAAATTAGTATTTGGAAACACAAAGACAAATACGAATGAAAATTACCAACTCCAAGAAAATAATGCTTCTAAAATTTGAGGGGAAAAATTCTAACAAGAAAGACAAAATTTGGGATGAATATCAAACAAAGAAATTTCTCGGCAATGGACTTGAAATGCATTCAGCATTGTTCAGATTGAGTGTGGGCTAGCCACCCACTTCCTGCCACAAAAATGTCTAAGGTGCTTCAGGACCCACTGGGTGGTAGCAGAGTGACTGTATACAGTACACCTCACCCATATGGCAGACAACACACCTGTGTTAATACACAACAGACCCCTGTATAACAAAGAAACCTCATAAATGCCCATAGACTTGTACATGGAAGGCAGAGAGGCCGACCGGCTTTACATGAACTAGAACAAAGACAAAGAGGGAAAATACTCACTGTTTTTAAAAATCCCACATCGGAGGCTGATGATGTGACGGTTTCACTTGCGATTCAGTTAAAAAAATCCTTGGATGTTGGCACGACGTTGATTGAGAAATGAGTTCTGAAGTCAGCGTTACAAATTTTCACCGGTTTGGTTCTACTACACAAAGGCTTCCCCCTCTGTTCACATTGAGTGTGTGAGTCAAACTGAGGAACTCCACAACATAGACTTCCCCTTTTTATACTGCAAGATGGAACGGACCGTTGACCTCTACCCTGTGGTGAACTTACTTCCTGTTCTCCAACACATGACTGAATATTGATCCTGCTCACTCTGTCCACAGCACTGCTAGAGCTTGCATTGTCTCTGCAGTATGTTACACTTATGACATCACAGCCACCCCAAGGCAATACCACTCAAGGACACCCCTAGTGCAGAAGTCCCATTGACCAAACAAAGGCTGTTGATTTACTCTGTGCCACACTGAGTTCATTCATAAACTCACACTGTTTAGCTCATTATTATACAGATAGGACGTTCCATTTTGAGTACACAGGGGGGTTTGCAAGGAAGGTGTGTGGGTTGTGAAATGTTGTTCTGGGAAATTGTGTGATGTCACATAATAGAGGCATTCTTGGGTAACTATGATGTGCGGCTTATTAAAGACCTACTGATTTACCAAGAACTGCATTATTCATAATTTAATTTGTTTTAAACAATCCAACTGACATAAAATTATGCGAAACGTGGGTAATGTGCCTGTGACTAAACGCTACAATTGAATATGACACACATTCATATACGTAGACCACACTGTCCATTGAACCACTGACTAATGATTGTTTGAAGGGGTTAGTAATATCACAGTACGATCATACGCATCGCGATTTCTGACAGAGTGAAGGCTTACTGTATCTTTTGTCAAACCTGTTTTGCACACATAGGTAACCTACCCTACATAGTACGTGTATGGCAACGTATATCACAAAAACAAATATAATTTAATAATTGCATTAGGGATAAAGAACAGTGAGCGATTTCCCTTGTATAGCAGAGCAAAATGCTACACAAATTGTATCAGTAGCTTTTTTATATATTTTTTATATGAGATATCGCCTAACTCACAAGGCCACGGACTCAAAAATCATCACTTGCTAATCAATTGCAGCATTCAGTGTGCACAAAACTTCTTGCTGGACGAAATCGTTCCCTGAAGAATATTCCTATTAATTTCGCTTTCAACCAGCTAGCTCACTTACACCAATCCTTCCTCCATGCTTACACCCATGTGTGATAAGAACTATATTCTCAGTGTTTTCCAAGTTCTTTAAAACAAAATAAATAGGGGCATGCTTGGTGGTAAAGCTCTAGAATGCAGGGGGTCAGGGGTCCAAATCCCACAAGAGTAGCATGGTGAATTACTTTTGAAGGACTCAGAAAGCACAGAGTAGCCGTGCTTACATAATCACCCATCGTTGAAGGGTGAAACTAAAATAATATTAATTTCATTTCATTTTGTATGAGTATGATGAATGAGAATCTATTATTCACTAACTCGTACCACTTTCGGACAATTTACTTGCAACTACGCTAACATGTGTCAAACAAACAATTAATTTTTTTCAGAGAGCTGCTTCAGCATAAAAAGTAGCAGAGCACATAACATTATGCTTACCAGATAAAGGTTACCAGCCAAAATACCAGTGACATGTTCATAAAAATTGTATGTGATATTTGTCTCCAAAATGGGTTTTCATTGGAAGTATTGTGTATTTCAAATTGTTTTGTTCACCTATCTAAAACACTCATTCTATACACTTGACCCCCAAGGTGAACTGTTATGATTATTAAACAGATAACCTTAAGCAATAAAAAATGGTCAATCGGTCAGCTGGCTATATCAATACATTATTGCCTTACTGCAAGAGTCAACATATTTGATTAGACTGACTTAGAGCTTTATTACCAAGTTGAAAAGTTGGAGGTCAGCATACTGGCTGAAGGCAGTTGGGAATTGAAGACCGAATCACCTTGACCGGTTGGTAGCAATGCAGCCTAGGCGATATCTATTGGTTGAGGCATATGGTTGAAGGCAGGGTTGAAAGTCAAATCTGCCTTTCAGCCTTGGGTCCTTGACTGTCACAATACAATGACATCAGTTGGTCACTTTTACTTAATCCCCCACTGTTTGAACAATCCACATTGGTCAAGCAGTTCGACTTCAAAAAGTTCAAGGTATAGTTTTAGGCAATCCTAATTACAGGCTATTGTTGTGTATCATTACAAATAATACACAGAGAAAAATCGACTGACCACAGCTAAATTTAGCCAACAGGAATTCTAACTAGGAACCTGTCACACTATAGCAGGCAAACAGTTCCAGCCAATCTCCATGAACAAGTAATATCCACACCAATATTCACACAACTTTCTTGGGGATTCGAGTCACTGGTTAGGTTCACTTTTGTTAACCCTGGCCATCTTTAGAATGGGCTTGTTTTGTCTGATTTTATAGTTGTTCTTGCTTTGATTTGTCATTGTTACTGTTCCCATTTCAACTTTGGCTTACAATTGTTCTAGGTGTCACACGATTTTTAAAGTATAGGCCTACATCTGTTGTTTCCTACTGTTATATTTTATCTGTAATGTTGTCTTGTTACACGATGGGTCAGCACCATTTCCTCAACGGCCATAAATGCTTCAATATCGGGCCGTGTCGCAGGGTTTTGTACACCCTTTCTATAGTTCTATTAATATACTCAGTGGATGGAGTGCAGAAGATTGCCTCAAAGTTGCTAGCAGAAATTGTTCATAAAATACATTATGACAACCAGGTAACACTTAATTAAGTCAAGGAAGAAATGATTGACAACATATTATTTCTGCAACATGCAATTCTGTAAACAGGCCTGACTGCAACACAATTGTGAATAATAATCCATCTACACATACGTAGATGATCAAACCAGGATGTGCGTTTAATAACAGGGCAATGGCCTCTCTACCTGTAAACAAATCCATGTTTCAAGTCCCTGACGTCACAGCCTGTCTGTAAATAACAATATCCACTTCGTAAAGTGAACTTTGAGACTAGGAAGTATCCCAATCAGGCCGGATATGTCCAAGATTCCAATTTTCTGTAACTTGAACAAAGGGCCTTCATCGTCATGAAAATACTGTTTACTCGTTCCACAGAAATACCCCCCAAAATCCCCAAGTTCTAATTTTAAAGTCTACCTCAGTGACCAAACCAGACCCCCTTCTCTCCCTCTCCCTCTGTCCCACTACCAAAAACTTCTTGTCATCATCCCCCATTAAAAAAAATTGATACCAAATAGTATCCAGTAAAAAAAAATCTTCCAAAGATTGAATAGAAATATGATTGTATAAATAAATGGTTTTCAAAATTTTCTTTTATGTATATACCCCGTTAACTAATTAAGACTGTTTGGAAAATGCACGTATGGTTCACAGTACACAAGGGGACCAGGTTTGCTCATCAGTCTGCCTATTCACTGTTGCGGAATCTGTTCGAATCTCAGCCCATCTTGGACCGGAGTTAAGCTTGCTCTTGTGGAATGGGTCTTCAATCTCTACCTGATTGCGCTTGGGTTTTTCAATCCCTACCTGAATGCATAGGTTTTTCCACATTTAGGGTTTACCTCCCACATCTAAGGCCAAATAAAAAAAAATACCAGTTGATCGTCCTGATTTTTCCAAAAAGAGGAGGATGAGGGCCTTTTTATTTTTTATTTTTTTTCCAAGATGGCCGCCAAGTATTTCAATTCAAACAGGCCACCAATTCTTCAGTTTGAAATCACCGCTAACTTTCTTTATATCTATTTGTTGCATGAGGTAAGTTTACATCAAAAATTAAAATATATATGTCAAGGGTGGATTAAAAATACAAATTTTTTTTAAATTTTTTTTATAGGAAAAATCGAGAAGAAAAAAAAATAAAAATAAAAATAAATAAGGATATGGCCTCAAAAAAGGATGCAGGCGGGGACGATCAACTGGTATTTTTTTTTTACTTGGCCTAAATTTGAACAATTCTTGTTTCCTAACCACCATCCTGTTATTGGCGCTTGCACTGTTGGATGTGTAATGTAATTAAAATCACCTAATAGAATTAATAGTTTATAATAGTTTTCCCAAATGAATTATCTTTAATAGTAAAGTATAAAGTAACCCCCACCCCTTGATTGCCATCTCTATTTGCACTTTTATTAATCTGGTTACAGAATTCTTTTGACTTATAATTTGGGGTTGAACACTAGAGCGGGACATAAACAACCACTCAGTGTGCCTGCCACATTGTTTGACGATTCAAGCATGAAGTACACATTCTTAGGCAAAGCTTGTGTACAAAGTTCAATTTTACAAACTCTACAATATTACCTTGAAGATTTCATTTGAGAGCATAATACTTTGTCTTACTCATTGAATTTCCTTTCATATAATCCAAAACACATTTTCAATGTACTTTTAGCTTTTATGTTTGTCTATAACTGTTTGTGTCATTCCTCTTATATAGAGAAGTATTGTGGTTATTTGATGTATTTTTGAACTGAAATTTTTACGTATTGTAATTTTTGTAAATTTAAATTATTGATGTAAAGGCCGAAATGAATTTCCTGGTTTTTTTTATAATAAAGTAAATTGAATATAATCCAAAAACCATTGAGTTTGGCCAATAAATTTTCAAGTTCTTGGTCTTTGTTTCCTCAGTGTGTCTAGTACCCAACCATAATGGCACTCCGTCAGGTAGGTGTTTTGCATTTCGGATTTTTCCACTCTAATTTGAAGGGATTTCATAATAACAGCAATTAGTTAATTTTTTACCATCATTAGAAAGATCCGATCTTCCTCTTTCCAACCACTGTTTACTTGGGTATTAATGAGGGTCAACATAAACAAAACTACAACCTTTTAACAAATGGCCTTTGTGCTCAGGCGTGAATGGGTTTTTTCCTGGGGTTTTTTATATTTATTTTTTCATATATTGTTCGATTAAAGTCGCCATTGTTGCTCAAGCAGGGTATAGTCAGCAGCTGTTTAAAATCGCCATTGGGGCTTTAAAGTGTTTTTTTACCAGATATCTTCAATCAATAATTAATATTCCACATTGTCTCGCTCAATCTATAGGCTTAATTGTGAGGTTTCTATACCCGTCCCACCAACTCCTTGGCTGGCTCAGTTCCACATCATTAAGAAGCAATTAGAAAGAAAATACCCCCTCGTTAATCTCATCAGCCATCATCATCAGAGTTAGACATCATTCCCTTTGTTTTGATACCCACACCACCTGAAGACTAGGGCCTGTTGATACTATGAAAATTGACTCCAGTCCCAATTAGGTGATCAATAAGGCAGAGCCCATTGTCAGGAGCAGTGGGAGGGGGGGGGGGTCTGCGCATAAATTTGCATCAGGAAGAAGCATGATCCAAAGTGAAACAGTTGAGGAACAATGACTGATGATCCGCAGATGCTGCATGGACAGTCGCCTGAAACCAAAGTGGAAACTGTTCCACTTCTAATCATTTTGATGTGATGCTCGTATATTTTCAGTAGAGAGAAAAACAAAAACCAAGAGAAGCAATTTCTTTAATTTTTTTAGCATTAGCATACAAAATTACTTGTCTCTTGATAATTTATTTTTCATACCCATGTTTTGTTTACAATTTTAGTGCAATGCGTAGTTTTGGGAGGGGCATCAGTGAAAATGTTTTTTCTCAAACATTTAGCATAATACCATAGAAGAATTAAAAAATATTTTTATTTTGTATTGAAGCTTATCCCATATCCAGCAACACAACCACCAATTACAGGATTGTTGGGGTTTTCGTAAACCTTTTTTAATTAAACACATTTTCTAAAGCCCTTTTTAGTAGTAAACCATATGCTTACATTTTCCGTTTATGTTAAGGCTACCGTATTTTCCTGCGGATAAGACGCTCGGCGGACAAGACGCAGGACCCTAAAATGACCCCAAAAAAATTCAATCGTCAGCAGAAAAGACGCACCGCCGCACAAGACGCATGTTTAACAGCACACAGAAGAACACCAGGCGCCACCCGGTGTCGGTACATTGACACAAAGACGTCATTTTGTTGCCTTTTGGAGCGTTCACACTATTCGAAGCATGAATGAAACCGTAACCACATGGGCGTGTAGAGCCATGCAGAAAAGAAAAAACGTAAATTGATACCGACCTTCGTCCATCCATTCAGCCAACGCTGTGCATTGTTAATAATATGAAGTCCGGCCCAATCAGCGGCCAGAAACAATGGTCCACGCACTGTCTGAAGATATTGCAACACGAACCCAGGCCCTCCTAGCATGAACATCCGACGTCCCACAATGAGGATCCTTGCTGATAAAGACAGGTTACCAGTCTAAGTCCCTCCGAGCCAGTAGATGTTGCGCCCTCTACCGGTGACTAATACCAAAACTAGCGTCGCCTTTATATATACCTTACGCAAATAATCCCCACACCCGGGAAGACGTAACAAAATGTTTCATTATATATATTTGTTTAAGTTTTTGTAATGTGTTTCTTTTTGTATATAAAATTCTTTTCCATTATTTCAAACCTTTAATTTGTTAATCTCGTTCATAAGATTTTGTTTTAAAGTTCTTTTTATTTATTTCAAACTTATAATCTCGTTCATAAGATATTTGTTTAAAACATCTATCCTCTTCTTAAATAATGTTAGTTTTGTTTTCAAGGGTCATTACCTTGTTTTCAAGGGATGGCTTGACGTACTATTTAAGGATGGGATAATTAAGTAACAAACATTGGTACTTAATTATCCCATCCTTAAATAGTACGTCAAGCCATAATAGTACGTCAAGCACACTTCGGAGATATTCTGTACAATAAAAACCCTCAAAGTTCACCACACAATAGAGGTTGGGTGAATGCCGTTTGTACAACAGCATTGACAGTAAATCTGATTGCAGCATTTTCGGAACGAATACGCGGCCACACAGAAAGTACCAACACATTGCGGCATTGTTGGAATGAAAGCACGGTCATGGGGGATGAACAAGTTGCGGCATTGTTGGAATGAAAGGACAGTCTGGGGGATTGCGGCATTGTTGAAACGAAAATACGGTCTCAGTGTCTGGATAGTTGAGCCTTGTTTGACCGCATTATTGAGTAAGGATTCTTCACACAAAGACCGTTGATTTGAACTGGACAAAATAAAGGTATTATTGTACGCAGTGATCATCCCCAAAAAAATCAATCGTCAGCAGACGAGACGCATCGAAAGATAAGACGCACCGATGTTTTGGGGGTCTAAAAAGTCAGATAAGACGCGTCTTATCCGCAGGAAAATACGGTAAATGACCTTTTCAAGTAAAATTTTGCATCCCACAAAACAGACAGTATAGTTCTAAGGGGTGTTTTGGCAACCATGACCGGAAACAAGTTTCTGGCGTAAAATTCACTGACCAAAACAATTTCCGAGAGCTACGCAACAGCGGGTCGATAATCAGAAACAGTTCATTACGTAGAAATCTCTTGAAAATTAATTGTCTTAAATAAACAGCTAATTTTTATTTTCAAGTAATGGAACTTAGTCTTTGTAATTTTGATTTTGGGTTCAAAAATAGTCTTTGTAATTTTATCAACGTTATTTAGTTGTTTTGCTCCAAGTCTTCCAAGGTATTTACTTTTTCAAATAATTCCATTGAAATTTTTTGATAGTTTTTAGGGTCTGCCATCTTGCAACCAAGGGTAACCGAGCCTGCAACTCGGTTGCGGTTTGGTCGGAACAGCAGCGCCACCGAGGTTCACCCGAAGGCGCAAAAAACACTCAAGCTCAATATGTTTCTCATTGGGGTCCCCAAAACGCACTCCTGGTCTTCTTTAGGTTGGGTTTCCACCAAAGATGATAACGTTGATGTCCTACCTATACATGGATGTTATTGTTAAGACTCCTACAAGATTACCATTGTGCACATATACTTTCACTCAGTGTAGAAGACAGAGGCTTTGTTCTCTAGCTGTGACATCAGTTTGGCATCTCTGTCAGGGAAGTGTTGCCTTTATTATTCCAAAAATAAAACGTAAATGGAAAGATGGTTGTCTCGAGAGGGATAGATACGTCATATTACACCATCTTTGCTTAAATGTCACAAAATGTCACAGGTGTACTGTGTACACAATGACGCTAAAAAAAAATGACCCACTGCTACAGAAATATATAAAACACGTTGCTAAGCCAAATAAATAAAAAAAACAGTTATCGTCCTGATTTTGCCAAAAAGAGGAGGATGAGGGCCTTTTAATTTTGTATTTATTATTTTTTTCCAAGATAGCCGCCAAGTATTTCAATTCAAACAGGCCACCAATTCTTCAGTTTCTTTATATCTATTTATTGCATGAGGTAAGTTTACATCAAAAATTTAAATATATATGTCTAGGGTGGATTAAAAATACAAACATTTTTATTTGTTTTTTGAAAAATCGATAAAAAAAAAAAGAACGAGGATGCGGCCTCAAAAAAGGATGCGGGCGGGGACGATCAACTGGTATTTTGTTTTACTTGGCCTAATGGTGATGTTTCTGCGAAAATGTAAGCGCTATTTTACTGAACAACCTAAAAAAAAGTTAATAATCCGGTTTTAAAAAAAAGAAAAGAGAATCCATAATGTATTTTTGTTTTTCGCATCAGATCAATAACGTCATATTCAGCACACATGACATTAGGCCATGGCTGGATCGCCACATTGACAAGTATTCAAGCATGAGGCTGACCTTAGCAACAGCCGCAGCAACAGCCGCAGCCGCCAGTTTGGACTCAGCCTTACTTGGCATCCAAAGAAAGTATGTTTCAAAGAACATTAAAACATCCAAAAAAGGGGGGGGGAAGATAATCATAACATTATGCAAAAAATAATAATAATTATATCGGGGAAATTGTTAACAGTCATTTCTCTCAAATGTGGTAGAAAGGACGTCTAGCTGACTTCCCCATAACTATCAACCTACATAATAAATAATAATAATAATAAACAGTTCTTATAAAGCGCATATTACAATGAAGTCTCTACGCGCTTGAGTGGGTAAACAGGTGTGTTTTAAGTTTTAACTTAAATTGTTCCAGGGTGGGGCAGTTTTTGATGTGGTGTGGCAGATTGTTCCATAGTTCAGGTGCAATGAATTGGAAGGCACGTTGCCCATATGATTTGGTGAAAACTGGATGCGGAGTGAGAAGATCTTTGTTGCTGGAGCGAAGAGTTCTTGATGGATGATATTTGCTGATTAATTCTTGGAGGTAAACCGGGGCCATTTCATGTGTGCATTTGTAGATCAAAACCAATATTTTAAAAGTTATCCGGGATTTTACTGGTAGCCAATGTAGCTGATGTAAGACTGGAGAAATTGGTTCATATAAGCGTGTTTTGGTGATCATCCTAGCTGCTGCATTTTGTATGCGTTGAAGTTTATTGAGTTGTGAGTCTTCAACAACAGAGTACCACTTCATCTCCATGTCTCAACTACCAGGTAGGCCTAGTTAGTAATATAAAACAGATCTGTAAAACATTGGGACCAACAGCAAGTCTAGACTTTAAACTAGGGCCTAGTTTTCAGGAAAAAATTGTAAAGCACAAAAAATGAACTAGCTTAGCGAGAAAAGGTACTGTACTTAATACAGGGCACTGCTGGGGCTATTATCAGCCGTGCTTTTCTCAATGTAAATGGCCGCTTAAATCACCTCTAAGGCAGAAATCCGTAAACCCAACCTAATGAAGCCCCCCCCCCCCCCCCCCCTCCAGGAGGTAACTTTTCAGGGCCTCAGGGGGTTGTGGGCGTTGTGGTGGGTTTCTTCACCAATATATAAGAAACCTTACATGTATGTAAGGACTGCCCAGAGTTTTTGATCGAAATTGTTCAAATAGATTTGGTATCCTTGATGCAGCCATGTGCACAGCTCTCAGTATCATACAAGATTATTTGAAGAATCAATAACCTTCCATCAATGACAATCTCATGGGTAAATATCAAACACGAGCTACAGGTCAAATAACGGGCACTGACTATGTCCCGACGGTCCCTACAGAGTTCAACAGATGCTGTCAAAGCAGAACAACACTTCAAAGTCCACGGATTTTGTGGGTCAGCATTATGTTTCTTTGGCAAATCTTGTCAACAGCTAGTTTTAAATTGCACTTCCTCCTGAACAAACAAAAAGGAGGACAGGAGGATGATTGAAACATTAATGTTAAAACTAAAAGCCATACAGTAAAAGAAGACAGATGAACTAGCCTCGTCAATAAATTCATTTCAATTCTTGTTTATCAAAGAATCTAACTGGCAGCACATTGCTGATTAATGCGGAGTTTACAAAGAGAACAAATATATTTGACATCTGAAGTATAAAAATGACAGAAAAACAAACAATTTAAAGAGAAACAAACAATTGGAAAACAAGCTTTGAACAAATTGTGAAAAAGAAAAAAGGAAATTGCTCAGTGCCTCAATGAAGTAATGTAAGAGTCATAAAAATCTCTAATCCCCCCTCAAAACCCCACCCCTATATTTACACCCACTCAGAGGTCACTACTCAATGATGGGGTGAACTGGAAACGCTTCGAAATAATCAGAACATCAGAATCAGGGGAAACAAAAAGAGAAAAAAATTATGATTTTTTCCCCACATCTGCTTTCACTGAGTGAGGAACAGGTCTATTGAAGCTAAAAACCCCTTGAAAAATGTGGAGATGCATACTCTGAACATGGTACCACCATGACTTGCTCTATTCCTACCTCCATGCTCTATGGTACCACAGGATCAGATGGCTAGATGCTATCACTGGCATTACCCAACAGCCAGAGCCAGTCATAACAAATAATTATCATGCCATTTGACAGGCCACCAGACAAAGTAATTGCTAGAGATATTGCCTGATCTGATAACCTTGTGTATCAGACAAGACAAGGACAACACTGATAAAGGACAATGTGGATTTATTCAGGGATTTATGACATCACTGATCTGCAACTCACCAGTGACACTGGTATCCTACTTTCATAACTCGGCTTTAATTTAAAGGCAGGTTCTACCATGGTATACTCTTGGTAGTTGTCAAAGACCAGTGGCAGTATCCTCACTTTGTGTATCCCAACATATGCGTAAAATAAACAAGCCTTTGAGAACTTGGGCTCAATTTGTCATCGAAGTTGCAAGAAAATAGTGAAAGAAAAAAAACCTCCAGTTGCATAGCATTGAGTGCTTTCAGATGCCTGAGAAAGGCGTCATGCCTGAAGGCGCCTATCTCAAATTCAAATTTTGGGGTGAAAATGACCTCTAAATTCTCTAAACATACATTACTTCAGCGAGGGTTGTTTCTAACAATGTTTTACAATATAATTTAAATGACATATTTAAATACTTTTTTATCATGTCTGTACAACACAAGAATGGCCTTGAGATCACCTCTCACCTTCCTCCATGATTGGATAAACCTTCTTTTGGGTATCTTATGAATGTGCTTCAAGCCTACCATTGGAAGTCCATTACTTGGTGCACAATGGGGCTGCCAACAATGCATTTACCATTAAACCAATGCCACCATAAAGTTGTAAACCACAGGTGTTCATTCCTGATCATGTTCACACTGTTATATTCTCAAGAAAAAGTTGAGTCATCAATTATACCACAGTATAGTAACCAATAAATTATCCAACAAACAGGACAATCACTGGCAGAGTTCTTGTCAGAGCTGGGTGGTAACTAGACACAATCAAGTTGGATTGCAAGGGTTGATAACCTTTCCATAGACATCACTGCTGACATTCCTGATAGGCACTGTACATAATGTGCATTACAATGAATATTAGTCTAACATAGAAGAAAGAAACATATCCCATGTTGAAAGGCATCATGAGTTCAGTAGCAAGGCAGCGTGAGTTCAGTAGAAAGGCAGCATGTGTTCAGTAGGACTAGTGAACAGCGAGTTTGACCTAAGCCCAATGTCATGGAGCTACTGGCACAAGCACATGGACAACATTGTCAAAGACCAGTATCCATACGTAATGTGCCCCAATTATGTATGAAATACAAACCTGTACAAATTTAAGGTCATCGGATCGGAGTCATGAGGAGTTGTACTTTAAAAAAACCTAACAGGTTTCACAGTTTTCAAACATTGGGTTTATAGGTCCGAAATCAGATGTTTGAAAACAGTGATGGGGTTTTTCATTATTTTCTCTTAACTCTAATGACCGATTGAGTTTGAGCTCAGACTTTCACAAAATTGTGATTTCAGTTCACAAAAGGTGCAGATACTGATGGTCCTGGAGAATTATCAATGTCAGCCATGTGCTTCAAATACTTTAGGCGGCCAAGAACACAGAATCGAAAAAACATTATCCTGAAAAGATCTTCTTAAAATAAACATGAAAATGTCCGTTTGTATTTGATTGAATTTAACGCTACATTAATCAGGTCTTTACTCTGGCACTTTAAAGTACAAGATGTGCTTCACTGATCTATGATCTTTTAGTATTAACAGTTCAAGGCAACTGTGTGTCTGTGTGAAGGACTGCGTGGTTTGATCTGGTTTGTGCTTTACATCATGTTAGCATCAGCCACAGGCTTCCTGACTGTTTTGTAGTGTAACTAAACATGAGGAGCACATGTCAAGATGACATTTGTGACGGGCTCTGTGAAAATGAGTCACTTGGGGGGGGGGGGGGGGGGGGGGACAATTCACTTTTGAGTTTTATACATGGCTGTAAAGAGCACACAACAAGCTTAATTTTGACATCTCTTACACACTTGTGTCATTTTTGGTTCAAAAGTTATGACCTTTTGAAAAACAAATTATGTCGATATCTGAAAATAACCCCTAATGGAGAAACGACCCGTTTAATAAAAAAAAAATCAAATATTGATGTCAAAAGAGAAATACTATTATTTTGTTTAGAGTTCATAGATACCACAATGTTCCTCAATTGCTACAGACTTGAAATTTTTGGGGAAGTTTTATTAGTGTATTCACATGACGATGCAATTTTAATATTTTCAAAACTAATTACAAATGACCTTATTTGCATATCTGAAATAAATTAAAGGGAGACATTTACAATGCCTTGTAAAGTACAAAATAGGAACAAAAGGGTAATTGAAAACTGTTTTTATTCATGTTTATACCAAAAAAAAAGTTTCTATTTAAGAATTATGAAAAGATAGACCCTTAAGAGGCAAGAAACCGTTTTATCACAAACATTTTTTTCCAATTTTTGTTTCACCCTACCAACACTCAACTGCCCCGTAAATGAAAGTGGGTTGTGCGACAAGCGACTCATTTTCGTAGAGCCCGTCACATTTGAGCGACTGGAAAGTTAATGTAGCTTGTCGCATAAAATGAATTGTCTACTTATCATAGAAAGAAAAAAACCCACTGGAATTATTCTGGGGAGGAGGATCTATACTCCGCTGATCAGAAACACCATCTGGAGCTTGAGTGTCAGCTGTGTGCTAGACCGCTCGGCAACAACACACAATGCTTTAACACAACTAATTAGCTCATTAACAGTTTCATTATGAGATCTGTGTGCCCTGTGTGCGTAACACACATCATTGTACACGCTCTTTAACAATGACCCTCTATTTCTGACTATTATGTGGGAAATGAGGCAAGTGTTTTACCTACGTCAATACCCAAAGTGACAAGCTACGTGTCCATCAAACTTTAAAACAAGAGAAACAACAAAAACATGAACTTTTAAAAGCAAGCCACTAATACAAAAAAAATAATGTAAATTTATGGACTGTTTTTACACAATGCTTAAAATGTAGCATTAACTATTTTTCTACGAAACTTTTCCTCTCTGCAAAAAATGATTATGGTTTATAACCAATTCATTAAGAAATTCAAATTTTTATTTTTATTTTTTATTTTTTCCCCTGTCTGAAAATAAGGTGTCAAATAATAAACCACAAGGGAAACTACTGGGTAAATATTAAATGATTTTTGGGTTGAACAAAGAAAAATTTACTTGAGCGGGATTTGAACCAACGACCTCCGGATTAACGTGCTGGTCATTACAATAAGTTTACGGACATCCTTCATTACAATCGTCAACATTAAATAACACACCGAAATAAATACGCACACAGACAAGTATAGGCCAAATACATTGTGTGAAACCAATACTCCTAAAAGAAACTCCTACTGAACATAGTAACTGTTTCTCATGAAAATTCATATTGTGTACTTATCTGTACAAGCCAAAAAATGTTGTTTTGGGAACAATTTTACACACACGTACCCGTCGACTTCAAAAGGCAACTTTTGCACTCAAGCAGTCAATCGACCGTTCACAATTCACGCGTTCTTGGAGAATGCTTTGCTCCACCCACATAGCCCAACAGTGGGCGGTCTTTTTGCCGTTTAATCACTAGTTCATTTACAATAACTGCACATAGCCCAACAGTGGGCGGTCTTTTTGCCGTTTAATCACTAGTTCATTTACAATAACTGCACAGTTAGTTACTGTAAACTCTTATGAATATTCAAGCCAAATTTGAAAGAAATTAACGTAATTTTACTGTATGTACCTACCCAATAGTCATAGACTGTATTCATTAACCAGGGAAATGGTTGCCATATTGAAATGACCCAGTTGTGCGTCGAGTGCAAGGTTACGCTGCTGCACGCTGATTGGCTAATTGTCATTAGTTTACGTTAAATGTTACATTAAATTAACCGTTCGATATGTCGTGCAAAGTCACCGGCTCACTGCGTGATCGTTAAATATTCATTGCTTCCCAAGTCACTGCGGGCTGTTATTGGCTAAGATGTAAATGACATGACAGCTCATTTTTATGAGTGGAATGTGAATAAACAATTTGCTAAGGTTAAAAAATTGTATTTTTCTTTTAATTACAAATTAAAAAATAGGCCCCCCTTCACATGGCACTGTTCGTGACGTCAATCGAGGCAGGAGAAAATGTGTAGTCTGGCCCCGTACATTACGTCTGGGTACCTGATCAGTATGATGCGTTTTCGTATTCGGACGTCACCACCCAATGCAATCCTAGGACAGTGTACAGTCGACTAATATACGAGACGCCAGTTTATACGAGGTTTTTCACCGGTCCCGAACTGTCCCATGCGCGTTTCTATGTCTTAAAAACGGAAGATACGAGCATGGTCATAACGAGAACACGGATAATACGAGGTATTGTTTTTCCACCAGAAACATTTCGCTGGTAACCTAAGCTTCACTGCAACTTCCCTTGCACACTACTACCAACGAAAAAATCCCCGGGCTATCCAAGTGTTCGCTGCATAGCGCTGAAAACGACGTCGGACCGGACCACTTTGCCCTCGTTAGCCTAACTTTCGATGCCCGTAACTGCCTATATTTGGGATCTGCAGGAAAAAAATGCTGGCTGACCCCATCTTTAGTCGTTTTGCTGCATCCAGCAGCAATTTTCGCTGGAAAAATGCAAGAAAAACCCCCCTTTTGGATAACCAAACGAAACGTACAATCTCACTACTTGCACGTGTATACAACGTAAATGCAGGCAAGTTCGAGTGGGGTCGATGTTCAATCGAGGCGAAGTCTTCCTCGATTGACGTCACAAAAAGGGATGGGCGGAGTCGCCCCCAAACAACTTTATCTATTTTTTTAACATATAAATACTGACAAACAATTACTAAAAAAATTGTTTTATTGTTAATATACATATACTCTTATATTTAAAAAAATAAATATCTATTTCCAGGTGCCTTTAAAGTTTGTCACTCGGCCTGTGCGTACTTATTGTAATGTGCTCTACCAACTGAGCCATCTAGCCCAATAAAAATAAGGTGATCAACCATTTCTTTTTTTTAAAAGGAGGGGAAAAGAAAAAGATGGGTGAGGGCTTGCATGTTGAAAATTCCACAAAAAATGCCAAGAAGATTGGGTAAGGTCAGGCATTCATTCTCATGTGATCTTTTTTCTAAATGACAATTTTGTTTTGGTGTTATAATCAGTACAGGTATTAAGTAACAGTTTACGTATATGTTAGCATTGAATATGTACTCATTTCACATTTAGTCAATAACAATTCAAACAACACAATGCATTGATAATTACGTATCCACTGTGACAGATTTAACAGTTGAGCTAGAGACCACCCCAAGGCTGTGCACCCACAGCAGAGGAGCCAGGACAGTAAGAATTAATCAATGTCTGCTAATACATGGTTACTGCAGTGAGATAGCATGTGAGATAGCATCCAGATGATGCATCATTTGTGACGTATGTAGGTGGATGGATGATGTATGGTGTGTGCCATGACGAAACACACTGCAGGCAGTGCACTGTCCGTTCTGTAGACGTTAACATGGGAGTCTCTGAATGACACCTCAAATTATTGATGATTCACCGTTTTTATAAAACTTAAAATATTATGATGCATTTAAACAGCCTAAGGGGTAAAGATGATACATATTTTTCTGTCATCAAGCCAAAGAAAATATATTTTTAGTTTCTCGTCATCCCGTCTCCAAAAATTAATGAGGGCATTTTATGTTATTCATTAATTTCTCTTGCATTTAAATGGCTTAATTTCCAGAATTCAGTATGGTTGTTTGTGAAAAAAAGAAAACAAAATTGAAAAATAAGGACTTGACTAATTTATGGTTTTTATTTTTTATCAGTCGACTTTTGTTCAACTTAAGTCTACCAGTGAGTTAGCCCTGGTACATGTAGGATGTCAGTCAGTGCCACTGCACTGACCTCCTGGGTATAAAGATCCTGTACAATACGAACACGATTTTAGGTACAAATTCTTCATATTTTTACCTGATTTGAGAAGCTGAAACTCCATTCATATATTCTTGGTGTCCATAACTACACTTTTGATGAGTTTACAACTAACAAATACATCCATGGATGACATTATTTCCGAAAATAAGTCCGAGTTGTGCACTAGCGATGTGACCATCGTGTACCAATTGACTGTTAAGGCTCATGTGCGCATGCGCGATATGCATAGCATACTGCAAAAACGCGCATGCGCGTAAGCATTCTCAAGCGGTTCACAAGCTGTCAGTTTAGGCTGTCGCAACGAATGCGTCAATTTCCATTTTATTTTCACAATAATGTCATCCAAGGAAAAAAAATTACAACTCTGAATAGAGCAGGCGTAAAGTTCAGGACACAAGGAATATGTGAGTCAAGTTTCAGCTTCCTCAAAAAGGTAAAAATGTGAAAAAATGTTATCATAAATTTTTTCGCAATGACAGACAGAGCACCTTTATACCCTGGACTCCATCGCGTTGTATGCAACGGAGGAGTCCAACCTGGGCTACCAGTGAGTAAGATATGGGTCAAGATAGAGTATAAATGTACAATACAACGTATTTCTGTAGCTCCCTTCTGTGGTAATCTATTGTTTATGTGTATACAGCATGATTGTATGCAACCTGCAATGCTAGCTCACAATCTACGCAAACAATCTATAACCGCTTTTTACTGCTCCATAATAAATCCGGAACCTGCCACCACTTTTTCATTCGTTATGAAATAAAATAGTATCTAATTTATTCAAATAAATTAGATCTCTCTTCCTCCTTTTGGTATAAAAATGAGTGAAAAAGTGGTGGTAGGATACAGACATTTTTCCATCAAAAAAAGAACAGTAAAATCAGATATCAGACATATATAGGAAGAATATCATGTCTGTGTTATCATGGAGGTAGGAACGGTGTTATAAACTCTGTTTTCTGCATTATAATTATATACATGTAGACCTTTCTTTTGTTGATAAACAAAGTGCGCCGGTTGGCATGGACGGCCGAATGTTAGCAAAACATTCAATCCTGTTAAAAAATGTTGTGACCAAATTCAACATTTTCTGTAAAGATTCATGAACGGAAATACCTCCCATGATTGGTTGATTTGTTTCCAACAAATTCAACACTATTTTTGAATATTTGTGTAACACTGCTACAAACTGTTGCAATCTGTTTTTGATTTGCAGTTATGGCTTTCCATACTTTTCCAACATGGGTTGGCAAAAACTCGGGCTGTGACGTTGCAATAAAAGAAAGGTCTATACTAGATTAGATAGCCCCATGCTAGGCCTACGTCACGTGCTGACACTGACAAGAAGGCATATATATGATATATTATGATAAATCGATCGCTGAAAATCATCGACAAATTGATACACGACAAATCCACAATTCTGAGAACAACAAAAAACATAACATTTAACAACATACCATTTTTGAGGAGAAGAATTCGACCTATATCTTGACATCATCAGACGGCAGGCTCTCCTCCCTCGGCTCCACAAGCTACAAAGCTCCACAAGCTACAAAGTTCCACAGTTTGGGGTCAAATTGCAGTTGAAGTGCCATCAATGATCAAGTGAGTCACTTCTTCTTCGCAGCTAGCTCCCCCTCTGACCGCAGCTTGCACGTGTGACTCATAACATTCGGTTTTAAGTTAAGTTTTCCCTCTCGGTTTACGCTGGTTCCAACGAACACCACCTGGTTTAATATTCATTGGGTGTGGATACCAGCCAGGGTGGAATGAAGGGGGCGTGGTAAATACAGAAGAGTAGGTCCTGCTGGGAGCTGGAGAAGGCATGATGATGCTCCAAAAAAATTAAAGATTCTTTTAAAATGTTACCACGACCACTGGGCATCGGGCGACAATTGGGGTTTAGAGACGGTTGGTCGTTGTTTTGTTCTACCTGAAACTTCACAAAGGGGGTCTTCTTGAAGGAAAAACGGGGTCGATGAACTTTAGTTGCGATAATCGTAATTCTCCATCTTCCTTCAATGCTTCAAACTAGATGAATTTCTACTGCCTGTTAGCATAGAGAAAGGACAGAGTAAGGAAATTGGATTGAGAAATGCAAACAGTATCTGGCCCCTGTAGGGTCATACATAAATAGAAGCTTTGACTTTGGTTTGACCATGGGAGCCTGGAGCGAGGATTTTTGATTGACCGGGTGCTTGTTCGGGTGTGCTTGATGAACGGAGCTACCTGTAGAGGGCGGCAGATATAAATTACGGGGATTATCTCAGTGTGTGTGTGTGTACTGTACAAACAGATTATCATCCACGATCGATGACCTCTCCTCCACACACACGGAGGAGAGACGGATCGCCCGCATAAAATCATTGCAGGTTGGGAATTACAATGTTAATGTTTGTTAATGTTGTTACTTTTAGTTTTATGTCAGTTCGTACCATCTGGACTCTAGTCTAGCCTTTATTTCATTGATTGACGTAGAAAGGTCTGTGCCCTACAATACAACTATTATTACCCTCTTGCTGTCTGACCATTCAATACCATTCACTGTGGTTTTGAATGATAGATAAGCTATGCCAGCCTTGCAATATGATACCATGAGGGAATGCATGTACACAGTTAGTTCTGTGCACAGTTGTGCCACCATACACAACTTTGGCAGTTGAATGGTTTCAAATGGTTGGTCAACTCACTTGAAAATGTTGCGAACAGTAGGAGGGTTGTTAAAGTACAACTACAAGCAACAAGTGATTTAGTGAAAAATGTCCGTATCCTGCCATCACTTTTTCATTCGTTATGAAATAAAATAGTAATTAGTAATAGTATCTAATTTACTCAAAGGAGATATTCCTTTTGATAAAAATGATTGAAAAGGTGGTGGCAGGATACGGACATTTTCCCCCAAGAGCTAAATTACACAAAAAGCACACAATGCAGATCCCTTGATTGAAGGCCGCCTTCCTAAGAATCCTATGGTTTGTCCATGCGTGGTCCTTGCTCTCTATGGTGGCTACAGGCTAGGTCCATGTTTATGCTCGGTTGTCGAGAGCGTACATTGGTTGTACAGTCGTTTGATCACTTCGCAAAAACTAATTATATTATTTCTCCCCGATGCAAATTTTACATCTATTGCTGGGCCTAAGTAATTGGTCATCATAATGAGTGAAAAAGTGCTGGTTGGTTTCAGCATAGAGTCTCTGTCCTTTCTCTGTGGTTTCAGCACTGCATTGTTTCCCAGAAAGGTTTACAATCGTAGCAACTACTTAAACATTCAATTCATCAAGGCTCACCAATGAAATGAAAGTGGTCCTGAATCGTTCTGTAAATACATGTAGCTGATGTATAAATTATTTTGTCTTCAGTAACTCTGAAGTGAGATAATGCCATGGCGACTGTACGCATCAAGAGCAAGCGGGTTCTACTGAGGGACAACGGTGGGATTGGACCTGCTATCTTGGAGATAACCAATGGCAAGATTACTAGCATCATCGAGGGGGGAAATTACAACGGTTCATGGGACAGCCAGACTGTAAGTTCTCAAGTTAACTAGGGTTCTGGTAAATGCCTTTCACGTGAGAATGGCGTACAGCATAAGCACATTTCACATAACTCATTGGGGACATTGCATGGTTGGTTTGTGAACAACGCGTCTGCGTTATAATTTGACTTGAGGGCTTGATGCCCTGGCAAGCCAAAATGTTATTTGCCCGTCGCGATAGCCTCTAATTGCAACCTGTACTCCAGTTGTGGTCTAACACTACACTAGAATGTATTTCCACCATACAAAGTTTCAAATCTTACTTTGTATGTTAGGATAGAGAAGAAGCAAAACAAAAGATTAGATTTTAACACTGGACTGTGTTGGTAGTGGACTGAAGAGGGGCTGTGGCTTTTTGTCACACTACTACAGCACTGACTCAATAACCTTCCTTTGTTTAGACTGTGCTGGACTGAAACCTTGGTTGAAGTTGTTTTTCTTCATTGCATCTGATGAAGTAGTTGCTACGAAAGCTAATGCAGATATTTATGTATCTAGTTAGTCAATAAAGTGCAACATTTTTATTTTCCTCCGTTACATGTTTGTACACCCGCAGGATATTGATGCAGGGTGCCACGTTGTCATGCCGGGGATTGTTGACAGCCATGTTCATGTCAACGAGCCCGGCCGTACAGAATGGGAAGGGTACGAGACAGCAACCAGAGCTGCAGCTGCTGGTGGCATTACTACAATTGTGGACATGCCCCTGTAAGTAAGAAACCTAGAATCAATTGATTAACCATCTTATGCTCTGTAACATTTTGGGGCGAGGGTTGTGATGGGTGGCAGACCTATGTTCCAACACCCCTATGTTCCAACACCCCTATGTTTCGACACGCCTATATTCCGACACCCGTATATTCCGACACGACACCCTTATGTTCTGACACCCCTATATTCCGACACCCCTATATTCCGACACCCCTATATTCCGACACCCCTATGTTCCGACACCCCTATGTTCTGACACCCCTATGTTCCGACACCCCTATGTTCCGACACCCCCACTGTATGTTCCTAACCCTAACCCTAACTCTAGCATGTAAATCAAAAGGAGATTTGTGGAGGATAGGGTTGTCGGAACATAGGGTTGTCGGAATATAGAGCAGTCACCGTTTATCTCTCATTCAAAACCACAGTGGATGGTATTGAATGGTCATACTGTAGGAGGGTTGACTATGTTCTGTGTATGCATTCACCTCATGAAATATATTGCAGGCTGGCTTAGTTTATCTAAACAGCAGTGGATTAAATTAAATGGTCAGACAGTAGGAGGGTTAAAAAGGTTATTGAACTAGTCAATTTGTATTTGCCCATGGTACAATGAAATATTGGAAACACTGTTGATGTTTGAAAAACACACACCTACTTTTGCACACACCATTGTGGGGACTGCTTATTGTTGGTCTATTATTCCTTTTTCTAAAGAATCACATTGTGGGGACCCAGTTTAACAAAGAAAAACGTTGTGGGGAGCTTTGTTCCGTGGTGTAAAAGTCCCCACAACTTTGGGTATGCCTACCCTGATAAACTAACGGAAACACTCCCCCTCGCAAAAGCTGTATATCTGTTCAAACATGGCTTTCGTTTTTGTCTCGTTATAAAACTCAGAAACTGCATTCCATCAACAATATCACTGGATGCCTTCAACACTAAGCTGGACTACGCAGCCAAGATGGCGTATGTTGATGTCGCTTTCTGGGGCGGTGTTGTACCTGGAAACCAGGTCAGTCCCTTTATTTCTCACCCCCTAACTTTGAACATTGACATAGAATGTCCACTGTTTCATCTCTGAGTATAACTCTATAAAACACTTTGCTCTTTGCTATGTATCTTTGTATTCTGTCTTTTTTACCATTTAAAAAAAACATATTTCAGTGTTAAAATAATCGTTTTTGTTTTCTTCATGGTTCCCCAAAGTGTTCAAATTTCATGTTCACTATTAATAGGGCCTATAGATACAAATTTAACATTGAAATTATGTCCAAAACGATATGGTAATAAAGCCAATGGTTTCTTAAAAGTATTAGCACTGTAAGCCTGAAGATACCTGTGCAGGGAAGATGATGATGATTTGTATGTGGGAGGAAAACCCCAACTTGGGGGAAAACCCACGGAATCAGGCGGGGATCAAAAAAGCAAGCAAGGCTCTGGCGTGAGGTTGGATTTAAACCGGGGTCCACAGAGAGGAAAGGCAGGGATTGAAACCACTGAGCCAACTTGATCATCTTTATATTGTTATCTACCTTGACAACAGGCTATCATTAGTGTATTAAAGGTCAACTATTACTTTCAACCTTGTTTGGTTTTTTTTCCCAGCTTGAGCTGAAGCCAATGATCGCTGCCGGTATCGCTGGCTTTAAGTGCTTCCTGATTCACAGCGGTGTGGATGAGTTCCCTCATGTGTCTGAGGCCGACCTCCACAAAGCAATGAAAGAGCTACAAGGAACGGACAGTGTGCTGCTGGTAAATAGTTCATGTTGATCAACTCTTAAGAGACGAAGGTGTCTGCAAGCGGCTTGTACTGAAATGCTCATAGCGGCCGGAAACTGCCGCAAGATTTGACCCACTTCCACTCATCTCAAAAGGTCAATGGAGGTAGAAGAGTAGTAGGGTTACTGAAGAAAGACTGGACCCATTATAGCTACCAAGAACCATCAGTGTTTGTTTGTTTGTTGGGTTGTTTGTTTGTTTGTTCATTAATTTCCACTCAAGTAAACAACAAGTCATAAATCAACGGCTTTGAAGAAAATAATACATATTGAGCAGAGGGCCATCTAGAAACCCATAGGGCTTGTATCGATGACCCTTTGTGTTCATTAACATGATTGCATATAGGGGACTAGGCAAAGACATAAATTTGGCTCTTTTGATAATTGTCATCAACTAACTTCTAGCGTTATTTTCTGTATTTCACTAGTTCCATGCAGAAGTAGAAACACAGCTTGATTCTGAGGTCAATCAGTCTTCCCCTACTGCGTATCAGACATTCCTGAACTCCAGACCCAAAGCCATGGAAAACGGTGCCATCGCATTAGTAGCAAAGCTGTGCTTACAATACCGGTAAGATTTGTGCCCAATTTCAAGGCTCTGCTTCCAGCAGAATCCTGCGCTTACAGCCCATAGAGGGGGCCATTAGCACAGCCCATAGAGGGGGCCGTTAGTACAGCCCATAGAGGGGGCCGTTAGTACAGCCCTTAGAGGGGGCCGTTAGTACAGCCCATAGAGGGGGCCGTTAGTACAGCCCATAGAGGGGGCCGTTAGTACAGCCCATAGAGGGGGCCATTAGCACAGAATTCCATGATAAACTTCCATGAAATTGGACCAGAAAGTCTCACTAAAACTCTTAGGTGTCACAATTTGCCGTTAGACAAGGGATAAATACTGTGGTCTGAATGCAAGCTCTCAAGATATATAAGACCAAATCAGGAAATCTACTAAACATCTTCAAATGGGATAAATACACCCCATAAGTGGATTTTGGTCATGCATGGGTTTCAAAATAAGCCGGTAGCCGGTGAATTTGATCGGCTAGTATTGATTTCTGTGCCAGGTACTTTAATGCAACCATTAACAAAAGTCTCTAGCAGGAAATGGTAAACCTGAGAGACTACGAAGAAATATTATTATTATAACTATTATGAGTAAACTTGCAGGTACAGCCATGTGTAAATCTCGTTTAAAAGAAGTGTTGGCTCTGAAAGGAACTGATGTGATCTCACCAGTAGGGTGTCATGGGCTATTTTTGATTTCAGCGAGCTCGATTAAATCTCTCCCATTTAATGAATTCTTGCGTGAATCTTTACCGCCATTCCAGGGTGCCTTGTCATATTGTGCACCTTTCATCGGCCGAAGCCCTTCCCATAATCCTTGATGCCCGTAAACAGGGCGCCCCCATCACCGTGGAAACTTGTCATCACTACCTCTCTCTGGACGCCGAGACCGTGCCGAGTGGAGCGACGCAGTTTAAATGCTGTCCACCAATCAGAGAGAAGGAAAATCAGGTGAGGATAGGAGTTATAACGCCCCCTCACTCGTTTTATCCAAATGCATTCAATATTTGTGTAGTTAGCATCAAACATAATACAAGCTTCGTCGATGTGTAATTCAAGATTAGTTTCCCTCCAAAACTTTCATCACTTTTCAGAACCACATTTGAAAACATTTGCAATTATTTATAATCAATGCTGTATCTGTGAGTAATATCCTGATCATGTAAACACATAAACTGGAACACTGTACTCCTTTTTTTAACTTTTGAACTGTACTTTTATGATCATTTCGGCAATTTCTATGATTTTCCGGACACTCTACTTCAAATAATTGCCCCAAAGTGATGTTTTTCGGTCCACAATAAAGCAATTGAAACAAAAGGATGTCAAAGCGACAGGCCCCAAAAAGCAACAAATCATATTTTAAAAAATCAGGTAAACTATGGGAAGCCTCTTTAGCATAAAACAATATCTGGTTCTGTTTCTTGTCTTCTCCCCCCATGTTCAGGATAAGCTTTGGGAGGCCGTCATTAATGGTGATATAGATCTGATCGTTTCGGACCACTCCCCCTGTACAGCTGACCTGAAGTTGACCAAGGAGGGGGATTTTATGAAAGCCTGGGGAGGAATATCTTCATTGCAATTTGGTAAGAAACTTGACCACTTTACGTCTGATGAAAAAAAAAAAAATATTAACTGTGTCCCTGCATGGTGTTATTTTTCAGAACTTTTCCAACCATCCAAAGTTTACATTTTTTTTTTTATCAAATAATAAACCACAATTTCTCAAATGAGTACATTAAATTGCAGCACATTTCATGAGAACGTTTGTCTTTACTTTGTTTGGTCAGGATTTCATTGTGACAGCGATATTCTTAAAAATATAATACTTAGGAAGGTTGCAAACGTTCTGGAAAATGATACCATCCAGAGAGGCAAGGTTTATATATTTTTTAAACTAACTAATATATTTTTTAAACTAACTAATTTTTTTTTTTAGTATATCGTTGTCACAATGAAACCTTGACTAAACAAAATAAAGACAATAAACCTTTAAATGTGCCACAGTTTTGTGTTCTCTTTGGAGAAATTATGTCTCACAATTTGGTAAGAATCTTGGCCACCTCACGTTAGTTTAAAAAATATACAAACCTTGCCTCTCTGGATGGTATCATTTTCCAGAACGTTTGCAACCTTCCTAAGTATTATTTTTTTAAGAATATCGCTGTCACAATGAAATCCTGACCAAACAAAGTAAAGACGAACGTTCTCATGAGAGAAATTGTGTCTTACCATGAGTAGGCCCAAACCTTGGCCATAAATTCACAGCCAATAATCTAGATTTAGAAATTGTTCCTAATTTTTATATTTTTATACTAGTTGGTGCTTGTCAATTTTGTTGTTCAGCTTCTATCAATCTAGAAAAATAGGTCAAAAGAAAGGTCTGACAAAGTTATTTCTCAGGAAGAGGTAGGGTGAAGGTATTGCCTTTATTCCTATTATCTTTTTTTTTTTAACGGAGGAGGAAGGGGGACGTGGGTGTTGAACAATTTTACTTCAGACAACAGCGTCTAGATTAAATAGATGTCTGCGTTATTTCTAGGTCTGTCACTATTTTGGACTGGAGCCAGGAGTCGTGGTTTGCATATTCATGAGGTAGTGCACCTGATGTGTGAACGGACTGCCCGACTCGCCGGCCTGTCTGCCCGTAAAGGTCAGCTGAAGGTCGGCATGGACGGTGATGTTGTCATCTGGGACCCAGAATCTGAATTCCAGGTAACTTGACCACCCCTCCACCTTCACCCTCGTACAACTCCCACTCTCATCAACGTCTTGTATAGCGCCGGTATCCACAAAAGTGCTCAGGGCGCTTGCTCTATCAATAAAGTTCCTCTGTGGATGTCTTCCAATGGTGCACAATGACCTCCATCTCTAGACCCCTGTGGTCCTCAAATGCAATACCATAATTTGCTTCTCTTCACCTAGAAGTATTTTGTCACGGCTCTCTTTCCTTTACACACCAACTCTTGGTAACATTTTCCATTAAGTTTTCCAACCAAAGACCAATCAACTGCATACGTCTTGTATTTGGTGGCACTGTTTTAAAACCCTTTCCTTACCATAGGCGACTTTAGTCGACCAAGCTTACACACAAAAAAGCACTCAAGCCTGAGCACAAAGGCCATTTGTAATAAAGCTGTAGTTTTGTCCATGTTTGCCCTCCATACCCAAGCTTACCATCATTGGAAAGGGGAAGATCGGATCTTTCCAATGATGGTCAAATAAAATAAGGTTGCTATTTTGCAATCTCTTCAAACTGGAGTTGAAAGATCCGAAATGACAAACACCTACGGAGCGCCATATACTTGTGTACAAAAAAGTGTTTGAGATTACAGATCACACCAAGGAAAGAAAGACAAAGAACTTTGACATTTATTGACCGATCTCAATGATTTTTGGATTATAAGAAAGGAAATTCAATAAGTGAGAACTTTTTCATTACTTATTTTGCTGTAAAACAATGTCTTCAAGGAGATAATGGGGTTTGTAAAAATGGCCTTTGAACGAAAGCTTTCTGTTGTGTAAGAATGTGTGCTTCACGCTTGAGTGGTCAAACAATGCGGTTATCAGCAGTTGTTTATGTCCAAACAATTCGGTAAGGAAAGGGTTAATATTCGCTACCTTGTGGAGACCAGGGATAAAACGAAAGGTCTCCAGAAGGGAATTCTTAAGACTTGGATGCTCCACAAAGAATATGGGAGGATGTTAAGTACAGAGACAAAGGAAAGAACGAAAGATGTCTCCACAGAGATGTAGAAATTAGAATGTGTGTGTGCATAGAACTGTTATAACGCTACATACAAAGTGTGGACCTGAGAACAAAAGAGGTCTACATATTGTAGGGACTTGAAACACGTCCACACAGTGTTGAAGAACAGGATCTTCCTTCAAAGGAATGCCCCAAAAGCGTATGCAACACAGAGCTGTGTGTGTACTGTGTACTGCTTTCACCATTATCACATTGCAGAATGGTGTACTGTAGTTTATCTATCATTCAAAACCACAGTGGGTAATATTGAATGGTCAGACAGTAGGAGGGTTGACTGTGTACTGTGTAGATACATTCACCACATGGTAGCATATTGCAGACTGGCATCTGTCATCCAAAACCATGGTGGATTTTATGTGAAATGGTCAAACAGTTGGAGGGTTGACTGCCTACTGTGTAACAGAAGCATTCCAACAAAGTGCCATTCAAAACCACAGTGGATGATTTTAAATGGTCCCACAGTAGGAAGGTTAAATAAAAGAAAGCAAACCAAACTGTACTTTCACTGGAATTTTGCAGGTGACTCGAGACAAGATTGAACATCGGAACAAGCTAACACCCTACGAGGGAATGATATTGAAGGGCGTGGTTCACAAGACGATTGTCCGTGGTCAGGTGGTATACGACAGTGGTGTACATTCGAAGACACCAGTTGGTAAGCTACAATTCCGAGGGGCTTGTGATAACGTGTCAGCGAGATTGTGAACCAGGATATTTGTTGTTCTTCATATATCGTCGTACTGCTTCAATTTAAGACGGCAGATACTTTTTCCCAGAGTAATATTAATCAAATTAATACAACGGAATAACCACTTTAGAATGAAATTGACAAATTTATAGAATATTTTATTGAAACTTTCCAGTTTAAAGATTTAAGTTAGTATTCATCACAGAAGACAATAATAGAGGCATATTATATTATATTATATTAAAAAACAATCCCAAGCCAATTTCTACTATTGTATTAATCTACTACTGTCTAAAATGTCACTACTTTAAACTGCCTCTAGCAAGAGCCTTTTATACCAGTCCTAAAAATTAGTACTGTCAAGTTTTGTCAAATCAATCTAGCCTTGTATAGACCTTTAGTGCATTGCCGCCATCTTGGTTAACAATAGACACGCACCAATGAGAAGCCCTCAGAGGGTGCCCAGTCAAATGAAGCGATGGACACAAGGTTTATATCTACAGTAAAAATGCTGCCATGGTATTAAAGTTTATAGTTTGATTCCTGGGAAGTTGATTGGTGAAAAATTTTAAGTTGTGCTTAATAGCAGAAAAATTGTCCAGCAAAATGTTCTGCCTTGATACCCCTAGTCATTGCCTCAGTGGCCCTTGAAATGTTTTTACGTTTCCCTCATAGAGGCGCCCTGTACTTACTAACGCTATCGTTTCTGAGAAATGAGTA
This sequence comes from Leptasterias polaris, assembly GCA_037783415.1. NCBI lineage: Eukaryota > Metazoa > Echinodermata > Asteroidea > Forcipulatida > Asteriidae > Leptasterias > Leptasterias polaris. The sequence continues at coordinate 2,594,407 of JAZGTN010000073.1, read as the reverse complement.
AAACGATAGTTTTTATCACGCGTGATAATAAACTCGATGTTTGAAAAACAGAAAACACATAAGGTCTCTTTTCACTATTTTCTCAAGAGCTCAAATTTTCATGTATGTGGTTGATTACACAAAACATGAACACTGTCTGTGATTATTTTGTCAGCTCTACCAATCCTGTATAATACATTTACATTAGGTTCGGCTCATGAAAAGATTGACGTCTGAAACCAAGGCGCTCCAGAGTCGTTCTTGTGACTTCCAGCCGTCAAACTTTTCATGTACTTAATTCAATAATTTGGTTCGGCGCGTCTCTAGAGCGCCTGTCTGAAACGGGTGTTAGTTGCATTTGCAAAATTTTATAAATTGTTTTTTTATGTGGACTGACTGGAGTTTTAATCCGTAATTATTTTTTGGTTATATAAAAATGCGTCTCTAACACAACTACACATTAATTTAGTCCATGTCTTTTGTTGTTTTTGGCTGTTAGTTTTACCAACATCGTTTTTGTATTTCGGCTAAAATCTTATGCAATGTGTACTCTGATGAAAAACTAGATTTTTCACAGCCAGTAAGATTAATATAAACATCTAGCACTTGGCCGCCTTCAAGAAGGGCTCTAAGGTGTGGGTTCGAGTCCCGGTCGTGTCCTTGAGCAAGACACTTTGCTATAATTGCTTCTCTTCACCCAGGGGTATAAATGGGTACCTGCAAGGGTAGAGGTTGTGTTTGAAAAAGCCTTCGGAGCGCCCCAGGGAGCTGAGAAAGATTAAAGGAATGTTATTGGCCCAATGACCAGGGCACTATGTAAAGCGCATTGAGACGTTATTATTAAGGTAAAATTTGAGATGCGCTCATTTTCCAATAGATTGTGTTCTTATGTAAGCTTCTCAGCATCATTCCCGACAATTTGTCCAAACAAGGCAAGGTTGTGTCACGGGGGACAAGTCTGGTTACTACATGGAGTTATCCACGTTGTTGAGAAGGTTTTTTTGAACAAAGAATTTCCAGAGTGTGGCTTGGACGAGTTTCTGTTTATTGCGAACAAATTTTAAATGACAAGGATCTATGTTTGAGTTATATAAAACAAACATTGGATGTAGTTCGTAATCTGGCTTTTCCTTTCCATAATTCACTTCATGATTATATTCTGCGACGATGCAAGCATCCAATATTTTTAAGCTTAAGTTTTGCATAGTGTGCCTTGCTGAGAATATGTCCCTCACCCGGATACTTCAGTAAAATATGGATCAATTTTAGTGCGCTATGTTCTAAAAATGTGAAAATAGAAATGCTAACAAGAATATTAAATATCATTTTTGAGGTAACGATTCTGTAATCCTTATTATACAAATGCTTTCCTCCACCACCAAGGTGACATGTGATACCAGCTGTTACACCAACAGCGCCCTCTCTGTCCATCCATGGCAGGTAGATCAAAGCCACTCTATTGCAAGTTTGAGTTATTGTACACTTTTTTTATTAAGCCTTTTGTGAAAATACTCTGAATTCATAACTTTGTAAGGCCACTGTTGTATAGTTTTGTACAAATATAAATATAAACATGATTTTTTTTCTTTTTTTCTGGAACACAGAGGGCGCCTCGAAAGTTACACATGGTAACTGCTGTTAAATGTCGGTGCCAAAAGTCCAAGGAGATTTATGTTAATTTTGAACCACACTTCATTAATTCAATCCATTGGTCACCTTGGTGAAAAGTTCAACTGACTGTGGTTATCCATGTTCAAGATGAATTTCATGAGCTTGAAGAAAACAAAGCAGCCACCATCCAATAAACTCCTTGCATAGGCGGTGACACAAAGGAATGTGTGTAGACGCCACGCACACCTCCAAGCCAATGACGGGTCCTCCTTTGACCTCAATGAGGGCGCTGTTGATGTCGTATGCAAGGGGTCTACTACTATTGAGCTCTGTAGACCATTCCCTGGGTGGTCACATGTTAAACAATTTACTTTTGACACAAAGTTAATCCCTCTAGAGAGAATTTCAGTATTTCTGATTATTTTTAAATTTTTTCCCCTCCATTTTACGCTTATTTTTTATTTTTTTTATTTTTTCAAGTATCAGATTCAGAGGGTTTCTCATCTTCCTGGATGTTGCGATTCAACATCTCGGGGTTATTGGAAGCGAGGTTTGTGAAGTCGCGGAAGACGTCTTGAAATGTCTCGTCATCTGATGAGAAAGCAGAAGTGAAGAAAAGATTGACTACGAGGAGACTGGATTGTGGGAATGATCACAACATAATCTAAACCAGGCTCTTAAATTTCCCTCCAGCACAAAATTTTAAGCCAATTAACATCTCCACACAATCCACAACACTTTTTGTGAATTTTTTCGATGTTGAAGTTATTATTATTTTCCCCTGCAAAAATCTTTAATCTCTTGTTGCTGTCTCTCCATGTTTTAGTTCTGCAGTGGGGCTAAAAGTGAACCGTCTTTCTACTACCATACATAAAACTTCATTATTGCATATTTTTGAAAGGGAGAACGGCATTGCAAAAAAAAAATTGTGTACCATGTTTTGCAGTTTGATTTGGCACGAAAGAAGACGAACAAAGAAAAAATCAGCTGAAAAGTTGCATGCCTGTACCACAAGTGAACACATTTACAAAATCTTAATGACAGGAATAGAACCGAGCACAAATAATGAAAGATACTGTGGAGAGAGAATCGGTCCCACACCAAAGCTTTGACTTTGCATAAAGATCATGGTTCATCTTAACCACCATGCAAAAAAAGTCTCTCACTCCGAAAGTACGGCCGTCTCCAAATTGGTTGCTAAGTGTGTTGCTGAGGATGACATGACACTTTGATCCAGCAGTAGCTGTAGCCATAGCCGCCAATGCGCCGTATTTTTGACCGCGTGAGGGCGCTCTCAAAAATATTTCTATCACTTCCGGGGGTATTAGCGATTATCGTCTGCTCAGCTCTGTGTACAGTTTTAACATCGGCGTTCTGTCATCACTTCTGTGAGCGGTATAATAATAATAGCCGTTATAACCCACCTTGGAAGCAACTTAAAAACTATACCGCGCACAGAAGTGATGACAGAACGCCGATGTTAAAACTGTACACAGAGCTGAGCAGACGATAATCGCTAATACCCCCGGAAGTGATAGAAATATTTTTGAGAGCGCCCTCACGCGGTCAAAAATACGGAGCATTCAGACACCGCTTAAGCTTTGCACAACAACCATGCACAAAATCACCAGTGTTAATAACAACACAACATTGCCTCAAGATTTGACATTAGACAGTGGAGTTAGCTGCAAACATCTGGAAAGTTATTCACATCAATTCTGTGCGGTCTTTAAAGAGGAAGAATAAATTAGTTCCCATCCTCACTAAACACACTATCCAACCGAACTAACATCCAAGAAAGTTTCATCAAACACAGCGGTTACGTTTGAGTATGAACAGTGAAAGAATGGTTTTTATGCTTTTGTGTACACAACTCAAAATGCTAATTTTGATTGCGGCAATTAAAATAAGCAGTGATTTATTGGGGATCTGTGAATACTATTTCCTTGATAGTTTTCTTTGACACGCCACCCATAGTAACTTGAGAGACCGACAATAAATAGGTGCCTTTACATGGGCGTAGTAGGCCGTACACAGCGACTACTAGGTGTAACCCTATTGGTGTTTGAAAGCTAGTAACCATTGAATTACAGCAGCTTTCTAGTCAACACTGCTGTGCTGCAAGAGAAGTAAGCATTGCGAGCTGAGCTGAGCTGAGCTGAGCTGAGCTGAGCTAAGCAGAAATACTACACAAGGTGAGGGCTAATCAAGTACCACAGTATTAGTATAAGGGCAATTCCATTGTGACTCATGTTACATTGACCACAGGTATCACAATTGAATGGCTTGTGGTCGAACGGTCCAGGGCTCGATTTCACAAAGCACTAAGATTCATCTTAAGATGAGTTGCCAGTATTGCCATAGTGATTTGTATTGTGACATCACACTTTGCTTAGCAATTAGGATTGATTCGCAGTTAAGATCAATCTTTAAAACTCTTTGTGAAAATCGAGCCCAGGGCAACAGCCTCAAGCTTTGTGGATAAGGCATCAGGGTGTGGGTTCAAATCCCGGTCATGGCACTTATCTCCTTGAGCAAGACACTTGAAATACAATTGCTTCTCTAAATGGGTAAATGGGTACCTGTGAGGGCAGAGATGGTTCTTGTGATTGATTTAGCTCGGTGCACTACATACTTGGCAGCAACGGCTGTATACTCCCAAGGGAGATGAGATGCTTTGAGGAATGAAATAAATGGCCCAGTGACCAGGGGTAATAATGTTGGGAGCGCTACACAAGAAGCCATTATTATTATTATTATTGACTTAAGATGTGCTATCTACAATAGACACCATACAAAATCAAGACATCTCAGAAAACTGGCTTTGTGTTATCTGTGGTCAATGTAACCCGAGTCTTGCTAAAAAGCTCAACACACACACACACCAGGCCTGGAATTTTATCTTTGAAAGGCCTGGCCCATTTTCATTTTGCAAAGGGCACTTCCATTGGAAAAACTCAAAGTCTATGGGAAACTTTTGAAGGGGGGCCAAGGACAACAGAGGTCATGACCTCCATGGCTTCTAAGTAATTCCAGGCCTGACACACACACCCGTAACGTTTTCGTTTTTTTTTTTTTTTACGTTTAAACGCTTTCGCTTGGGCTCAAAGAACAAACTTCCCAGGACGATCCCATCATTTTTATGATTCATGTACATGTAATAGACACAGCAAACGGCACACCGACTGCATGCAATCCACACAAAGTTTGTGACACAAATTGTAGTATATTTACCTTCCACTGTGTCCAATTAAAGTGATAAAAATGGAAGGAAAACAAGAAATGGCTTTATATACGTTAAGGTTAATCTCCTCACTAATAACGCAAATGTTAACGGGGGTCAATGAAGTAAATATCAAATAATACCAAGCATTATTTGCATCAACCAAAAGGGTCATGGATGAGAAGTGAAATGGTGGTGGTTCTAAGTATTGTAATGTTTGTTCTACTTAATTGACCAGTGCCCAATTTCATAGAGCTGCTTAAACACAAAAAGCAACTAAGCGCAACAAAATTACGCAGACCAGAGTAAGGTAACCAGCCCAAATACCATGTCACGTGCACCATCTTTGAATGGTATCCTGCTGTTTGTTTTTTTGTTTTTTTTAGCATTAAAATGTTAAGCAAAATTGTTTGCTTAAACAGCTTGGTCAAATTTGGCCGAGAGCCAACCTCCATTGGGGTGCTTTACCACGGAATTCCACACTTACAGCACAGCACCTTGTGAAGCATGTGATTCTATTAAAAGAGATATTTAGGCACCATCTGCCGGTTTGAATTCCTGTACAAATTCATGGCGTGTCGTGGCCGTAAGAGCACCGAACTCAAGCTCTGGTGTTTCTGATCAGCAGAGTGTGGGTTCGAATCCCAGTCGTGACCGGTTCGCCCCGGTGTTCCTGGTTTGATTGGCTGCATATTGCGCCACAGCACCTTGTAAACCATTACATGGTGCTATGCAAAGGAATAGGTCTCATACTTCAACACGTAACTCCACATACCTTGTAGGAAAAATACTGAGCGCTTTGAGACACCCATCGGGAGTATAAAGCGCTATATAAGAACTGCGTATTATTATTATTACTTAAAGTGCACATACTATTCAAAGTTACGGACGAAGCCCAAGCTGGATTGTAAGCCAAAGCTATAATTTTTGGCGAGGGCTGAAAGGAATTCTTAATGGAGAATTTTGCGGTAAGCAGTCTGGGTCCACATACATCGATGGTTCAACCGATGAACAACCTTTTCACAACTGCGATAAGGCCTTTAAAAAAAGGTTATGTTGGCGTAACAAGCCAGAAAAAAAAAAGGGTAGGTAGGTTTGTTTTTAGTTTTTTATAGTCTAGGTATAGGATATGACATTCCAGCAATATTAAACTTTCAGTGTTTCAATGGCCTTTCCCATCGTCTAAACACTTGCTGCAGACCGGTTGAACGAGACTATACATGTACTAAAGTATCGGCCAGCGACGATCTTCTGCATGTTGTGCAAAACATTGTGCACTCCAAAGTCCCATGGACGCTATCGCCACAAAATTGAAGAGAAACGGTCAGAAATGGTTTCAAACATATTTAGAACTGATTTCTATAGACTTTAAGTATTAAATTTCTTCCCTTGAAAATAGAATTTAAAAATCCAAGGTGGGCTCCTTTTTTAGGGTAGGTCAGGTTACGCCATCATAACAATTTTTTTTGTTGCCCAAGTCTAAACATTATTATGCAACCATTTGTACAATAATGCATTTTTAGATCAACAATTACCACCTCCATAAAAAAATCCATATAGGCAAAATGGTAACAAATAATTAAAAGCAATTAAATAAAATTAAAATATCAAAAGAAAATAACTGCATGATTATTTTGAGAGTGACTTCTGCAAAACAAAACAAAAATGGTTTAAAGCTCGGATGTTTTCATGGTTCAACTTTCTGGCAATCATGTTTCAAGGCCGTATCCAAATTGTTTAAACACCAATACCAGCTTTCTCTAAAATGATACATTTTAAAGCATGTATACAGCGAGTTACAAAAATAAGATGACCGTCGGTCTGTGCGCCCCACGAACGCTAGTGACATACCTCACTCAATGAAACGCCGTCTTTATCCTAATGGATAAAAACCAGGCGATTCTGTGTACTTTCTTTTCACACAGTGCCCTCTACTGGCTACCTCAATGAAACGGTTTCTTTATCCCGACGGATATAAACCAGGAGACTAGGACACTTTTTGAAACCACGGTTTTGACTTGAGCTTTGGCCTTGGGCTCTGTCCACCTGTTAAAAGCCCTGTAAAGAAAGAGCACAATTGCAAACAACCGACAGAACTTGAGCCCAAGCACACGCTCAAGCCCCATCTACTCATCATTCGCAGCGCCCTCTACTGACCGTTAAAAATGGCAAATTGATGTGGACACGTACCTGGGTTACCAAAGACACCCTCCGATTCCTTCATTTCTTCGTTCAATCTGGCAAGACGTAGCCTGTAGGAGGAAAATGAATTTGATTTTTTCTTTAAGTTATAACCAGGATTTATTTTACGTTGACGTTGACGTTGTCAAAACTTCTTCTTAAGAGAAAATGAAGGGAAAACAAGTTCACTTACAATGTTACAGTATCTGCATTGGCTGATGTTATGGCTATGCTTAGCGGATCCTGTAAGACGAAATAAGAGAAAAACAAATTCAACCAGGTTGAACTGGGCCTAACTTCATGGCTCTGCTTACCGCAGAGTTCTGCGCTTACCACGGTCACCACTCTCTGCTTGCAGGGTTAGCGCCAAAACTCTGCACTAAGCGAAGAATGTCGCGCACACAAGCAGTAATTCCTACCTAATATGTGAAACAAACTTATGTAGAGTGTAAATTGTTCCACTATTGAAGCATCGATTATCTGCTTACCGTAAGTAGAGTCATGGAACTGGGCCATAGTTAGATGCAAAGTATGAACTATTCAATGGAAATATTGTAAAATACAAACTAAGGCCATGACCAATTTTTTATAGGTTTATAAGTTTATAGTCGTAGTTATAGTTTATAGCTGTTGTTATAAGTTTATAGTTGTGATTATAAGTTTAAATCTGTTGTTATTTTGTAAGTTTACAGTTACAACATTGACAAACCTGTCCATTTTTGTCTTTAGCCGTTTGTACTGCACCCCTTTTCAAACACAAGCACACCATTCTAAAACAGAAAGAAACAACAGGTTTGAATTTGGTTGAAGTCACAATAAAGGGAGGGGCAAGCTGGGAGATTGTTGCCAAAATGAAGGACTTAGCTGCGCTAGTAGGCCGCAGACATACCAGGTAATTTTCCATTGTTTAGTATTTCTGAGAAAATAAATTACTTGGCAAGGCTACTGTCACGTGCACGTGCCAAAGTCATGGCACAATATTGACAATGTGCAGCCCGATGCCCGATTACGTTTCTCCGTATGAAATAAGTGTGTACTGTTCTGACATAAAAAGCAGAGTCTTGTATTCACAGCACAGTCAGGGAAAAAGTGGAAATAAAAACACTGCTACCGATCTGATTTAATGGGTATACTTATAACACACAAACCAGACAACCTTAACCACCCAATACTAATGGACTTATCACGCACAGATTGCCAGGACACACACTCTGAGGTAGAGTGAAGAAACTTCCACATTGTCGATGTGTGTGCGGGCGGTTGACGTGCCAAGTCATCATTTGCGGCGAGCTCAAAAAGCCCTGTGCGTCACAAGCTCTTAAACAGTCATTTAATTTCATTTCATAACAATTTCACAGGTAAAAACATTAAAACTACAGTACCAAAAAAAAATACACATTATACAAAAAGCAAGAGATATAAACATTTCAAACAGTGATGTGTCAACTCTGAAAATAAATCCACGGGTAGGCAACTTAAAGCTCAGAAAATACTGCCTTCAGCAAGCGGTTTGTGGGGTCCCTCCATTGTTGATCTGCTTCTTAGGAATTCTCCACTAGGGTGCGACTTGAACAAAGAAAACCTGCGGTAGCATTGTGCAAGTGTTTAACCCTTTAGAGACCATAGCGGCCGCAAGTGACTTGTACTAAAACGCCCATAGCGGCCGCAAACGGCCGCAAAGTTTAACCTACTTCTATTCACATAAAGAGGTCAAAGTAAAGGTCATGGCCACTTTTCTGAACTTTTCTGATGTAGTATGTTGACATAGTATCCCAATTTCTAAAAACAAGAAACTAAATATTCCCTTTCATTTTATTTATGTTGAGATTTTTACAGACAAAATTTCAATAAAGAAACTAACAATATTAGCAATGTCTGGGCGTTGTGTGATGATTATACGGAAATGAATGGTCTCTAAAGGGTTAAAGGACCCACAAGTTACAGAAGGTGAGAACATAAGAGTCTGCTTCTACTGGTGCACTCTTACCCAGCATTTCCTTGAGAGGTAGCGATGTGTAGGGGGGTTACTCCGTTAGTGTCGCTTACGTTGACTTTGCTTCGATTCAGTAGCAGATATTCCAATGCTCCAAGATTACCCTACGGAAACGGAGGACAATTTTGATTAGCAATTTGGACAACAAAAAACTTGTTTCTTCTCATATTTCAAAACAGTAACAAATACATTACCAGCAATTTTACTTGGCATATGGGCAAGATAGCATTGTGATTGCATGTTTTTATTTATTTATCTATCTATCTATTTACTAATTCTGGTTATGAAGCAAAAAAGTTAACTTAATCACTATACAAGCCAAGAACAAAGAAAACCTGCTTGTTCAAGTGTCCTATTACTTAGGAAATAGAGACCACTGACAAATATTAAGTAAAGCCAATGAAGAAAATAATCATAGTTGCATTTGTTTTCACCCTTCATATGTTTGTGATAAGCCCTTTATAGTCAGTGCATTCAGCCTGTGGAACAACAATCCACAAACTACATGGATGGAATTTGAACCCTCGACCCCGGGATGTATGGGGCACTACATGTATCTGAGGTTTTTTTGTGGAGGGGAGCCTTGGGGAGGGGGACCAATGAAATTGGGGAGGGGGCACTATTGCAGTTGAAGGGTTTCAAAATGGGTTTCAAAAAAGGTTTTAAAATGGTCGATCATCTCACTGGAAAGATGTTACTGAGAGTTAAATGTGGAGGTTTCTTACCGATGAGGCCGCTTTATGCATCGGCGTTCTCATATTGTCATTTGTGTCCATCTCATTCACCGGGGCTCCATGTGCGATGGCGTCCATCATCAATCCAACGTTACCACTCGATGATCCCTAAAAACAAACACCCCCAAACAATATGATAAACAAACAGACCTCAGTTTTTAAAGACTGACAGACTTCGGATGAAAAGACTGACTTCCAGTGCGAGTTCCTTGGGAAGAAATTAACTTCCAAAACAGTGGTTAAACAGACAGAAAGATTCAATGCGTTCTTGATAATCCTGCAAACAAAAAATTAACAAAACAAACACCCCAACAACCCAACAAACAAACAAACAAACAAACAAACACCCTAACAAACTCACCAAAACATTGACATTACAAACAAACCACTGTAAAAGTTTTCAAATCCCAAAAAGTTTTTGAGCAATAATCCGGCAGGATATTTGGCCCGTAACACGCTAATGACAGTATCTGTTTTCTTACCTGGAAGAGGAGCTGAGTAGGTGAGATGTCCACATCCTCCTCCATGTTATTAATGGCATCAGCCTCCTGCTCCTCAGCATCAGAACTGTCACTCCCTGAAAACAAAGAAGCCAATTATTATTTTATTTTTTTTAAATGCAAGTTTGCCCCAAAATAAGGCTAAAAGCTACTCTTGGTAAGAGGCTACAAAAAGAAAAAATATTGAAGATGAAAATAAATCAGAGGAGCTGAAGGTAGGGATTGATACTCCTCTTAAAACAGTCTAGATTGTAGGATGGAGGGAAACATGCACCAGGATTCGAACCCAAGATCTTCGCATTCTAGAGCAGGTGTCTTAACCGCTCGACCACCGAGCATGCCCGGAGATGAGAGGCCAGTTTGAAACCTGGAAGTGTAATAAACTGTGCAAGTCTCACCCACTTTCGAACTTCCAGGCCAAGCTGGTTCCCAAGCAAAATATAGAATTTTAAGCGTTTGTGGTTCTCTTTCTTAAAATACTTTAGTATTCAGTATACGAAAGTAAACGTTTAACAGAAATGTATAAATCTAACTTGACCTCCGTTTCAGGTTACTTGCAAACATTAAAAAATTTTGCCCAACTTGACTGAAAGGGACGCGAGTGAGGCTTTGGTCTTCTTACCTTCTTCTGCTTTATCAGGCTCTACCGGGATAGCATCTCTACTTCCACCGATGCCACTATCGTTGAATTTTTTGGCTGAGGATAAAAGAAAAGTGAAACACCAATAATAATAATAATACATAGTTCGTATACAGCGCTTTATCACACCCAACCATTATTCACAACAGCTATGCGGAGATATGTTTGTGAGACCCATTTGAATAGCTCATTTTAAGGGCGGCGCAATCTGAAGCCAGCCTTGCTAGAAACATCGAGGCGAAACCCTTCTCTTAATGACAAGTGTGCTGGGTTCTTTTACGAGCAACACATAGCTTTACGTCCCATCCGAAGGACGAGGACAATTACAAGTGTCTCGTTCAAGGACACAAGTGCCATGGGATGGGATTTGAACCCCATTCTTAAAAGCAGAACACCATGAAGCTGGAGTCCAGTGCACTGGACCGCTCAGCCTCAAGGCGATAGCAGCCAGGAAAACGAGAAGCATCTATTAGCTGCGATGACAGCAAAGTTTTCTATTCCAAGGAACACAGAGCTAAAGACTGTGTTAAAGGCAAAGTGTACCTTTGGTTTTTGGAACCGTTTGATTGTTTTAATCCTATCTAAATGTAGATATATACAATAAAACTAACCTGTGAAAATTTCACTTCAAAAGGTGGTCGCGTTTTTGAGATATCGCCGAAAATCCGGAGCGAATATGTCCACGCAGGAAGAATAATCCCTAATAGGAATACACAATCTGAGATATGTTTCTGACAGAAACATTTTTCAGATTCAAATTTGTTGTCATAAAACTGATCTTTTTTTACATAACCACATTTCTTTGAAGTGAGACGTTTCTCAAAATGCTTTATGCTATCGAAAGCTGCTGTAGGCTTCTAACTAATATGTTTTCATTGCCATTAATTTTATGGGTGATTACCAAACAGATACCTTCCCTTTAACAAGGTCAAATAACCCTTTAGACACTGTTCATTTCTGTTATAATCATCGCCATACGCCCAAAACATGGTTCTACTGAAACAATTGTTCTTGTAAAGGCGTCTACAAAAAATTATATAAAATAGAACTTTGGTTTTGTTTTAGAAACATAGATACTATGTCAACACAGGAAACATTGGAAGATGTCAATTCAGGTCATGACCTTGACTGTGACCTTTTGGTTGAGTGGAAGTAGGTCAGACCTTGCTGCTATGGTCATTTTGGTACAAACTGTTTCCGACCGCTATGGTCTCTAAAGGGTAATAATAGCCTTTATTTCTTCATAAACTTGTAAAAATAAACAAACAAACAAATCTACAAATTTGAAGGGAAAAAAAAGAAAAAAAATGCAAAAAAAGTTAATGCAAGTACAGTTGCAACTGTAAGACCCAAGACGGTTGTTCTACAGGATGTTGATGGGAGACTTTTTTGGACGCTAGGTGGCAGCAAACTTACCAGGTAAATCCATCGCTCTCTGAAATGTGCGCATGCTCACAACTACGTAAACAATGGAACTTTACCCAATACGTCTGTTGTATCATCTCAACTGGCAAAGCAGTGCTGCTTGCAAATGATGTGCAATGCTCAAAATGACTCAGAATGGATAAGATCTGTTGATTTTGGTTTGTGTAACGATCATGTCTTGCATCTGGTTAACTATCGTACTTTGGACTTCTTTTGTGTTAAAGGGAAGGTGTACGCTTGGTAATTACTCTTAAAATCAATGGCAATACAAATTTACTGGGTAAGATGTACAGCAGCTTTTCTTTAATAGTATAAAGCATTTTGAGAATGATTTCACTTCGAAGTAAGTGTGGGTATGGACAAATATATCAGTTTTTATCCCCCAAAATTTGCATCTGATCGTGTTTTCCAATGACGGATTATTCTTCCTGCGTGGACAAAACCGCTCCAGATATTTGGTGGTATCTGGAAATTGCTACCACCTTTTGAAATGAAATTTTCACACAATAGTTTTATTGCATATGTCTACATTTGTATAATTAATATAATCGAACAGTTCCAAAAAACCAAAGGTATACTTTGCCTTTAACAGCCAAAGTTTTCAACTTTTTGAAAGTTCGTACGGAGAGCACTACTTTTCAAGACCTCTTTTTCTATAAATATTTGCTGTGGGTGTCAATATCAAAGTGCAGCATGGTTTTTTATGTTGTTCATGGCATTATGCGAAAGTCTTTGTGTTTTTTCTTCAAAATGCATTCAGAGAAAAAAAATCTTTTTGAAAATTCCTCTCGGCGATAACTTTGTACATAACTTTTTCTTAAATTTTAAAGTATTTTGTGTATCAACACATTGATAAAAAACATGAAGACAGGATCAAAACAGTTCAAACAATGAAATATCACATCTCAAAAAATCTTGATCATGCAGAAAAAAAGCAAAACAATTGTTTCTGGAGCTTTTTAAATTCATTGTTCTTTTGTTAGTCATTAAAAGTTGTCTATTTAGTTTGCTCAGGAGTTCTGGCACTTTGTGGGGTTGATAGCTGTATGGATAATGTGTGTGTTAAATGTTATTTATTTTTTTACTTTTTGGGGGGGAGGGGGTTGTGGGAAGGAGAGGGTTTGGGTTTAATCTTTTAGAAGGAATGGTGGAGTTGAGAATGCAAGGCAGTGATGGTTACTACCAGAATGGCTGGTTGGTTGGCTTTGATGATGAAGAATATTCTTGAATGAAGTTAGAGATTTTTCTTTAAAGTGGAATCAAAAAGTAGAAAGCGTGCTGAGCTGTCCACCTTCACCCATCCTTTAGTTTCTCAATTTCTCTATTGTATGATACATGAAACAGTAGTAGGGTGCACAATCAGCTTAAACTCCGAAAAGTGCATGCAGGTGATGGAACATGGGATGCCTTCCTCCAACCAACCACACCACACAATTACCTCCATCGACACTACTCCCTCTGGGCCTATCCTTACTACTAGCTCTTATCATTCCGGGGGGGTTATTGCTATCACTGGCTTCTGGTTTTCTAACACGCCACCTACGTATTCGGCTGGTGGTCCGGGGACGGAGACTCATGCTGCGGAAGCTTCCTGGCACCTTGGAGATAAAGCTCTTGCTCTCGTACTTGGCTAGGATCCAACTCTTACGGATGTTGCTATGGGGTTAAGAAACAATGATCAGTGTAAGGAAAAAAGAAAACAAGTTGGTTGCTAATAGACAGCAGGTATTTCCCATGTTCGGACGTTGGGCCCCCGTTAAAGTGCCCGTTTGTTGTTTTCCTCATCATCATTTTGGTACAAATATATAAAAGGTATAGTAACAGGCCATTCCTTATTTTTTCATAATTTTTACATGGCACACATCTTTAAAAGCAATGTAGGCGGAGACTCACCGTTCTGAAGAAAGTTTGTGAGATTTGCAGGGTTTAATAATCTAGGTGGCGCATGAAGAAAAATCAACATTTACGTTCACTTTGTATAATTTTCATCTTGTATTGGATTTACATGCCCATGAAATTTAGAAGTGAACAAAGAGCTAGCATGGAGGAAGGGGACAAGGTTCTTACGGGCTGCAGTGAGGAGAGGCTGGCAAGGCGACCGTCTCATCTACTCTCGCCTCGAAGATACTTCTCACGAGATTATTACCAAGGTTTAACATCACCTGACAGATTCGGATAAACAAACATATAAAAAACAAGTTCATAAAACAAAAAAATATTTATTTTATTTTTATATTTTATTACACTTCTCCACTGGCAAAACAATAACACAAAATATTTATAAAAAATAATAATAAAAAATAAAAAATAAACTAAAGTAACCAATATTACCACAATTTTTTGAATTTACGTCCACACTAACCATTACAGACGAGGCAGTTTTGGCTAGTATGTGGCCCTAATCCTACCAGATCCTTTTCTCCCAAGTCACTCCACACCAAATTGGGCTTGGATAAGATTGGAATGCCCGACCCTGTGATAAGCAACTGTTATATGTCGTTCCGAATCCTTCACTTTGCTCTTTGTAATAATAATAATAATAGTGGCTTCTTACATAGCGCTCATATCCGTCACACAGTGACGCTCAAGGCACTTTACCATTCAGTATTTTTCCTGTAAGGTATGTGGAGCTACGTTTTTGAAGTATGAGACCCATTCCTTTACATAGCACCATGTAATGGTTTACAAGGTGCTGTGGCGCAATATGCAGCCAATCAAACCAGGAGAGCAGGGACGATAAGTGCACTGGGACTCGAACCCACACTCTGCTGAACAGAAACACCAGAGCTTGAGTCCGGTGCTCTTATCCGCTCGGCCAAGACACGCCATGTTCAGAGTTTGCAGTCAGAAGACATGTCTGGTTGAATGTCTTCTGACTGGCACCCTCGAACAAAGATACCGTCACAATAAGATGACCATCAAAATTAGATAGCTCAATTGGTAAAGCGTCAACACATTATTCCGGAGGTCGCAGGTTCAAATTCCACTCTCGTTGATTTTTTCTTTGTTTTCCCAAAAATGTAACATTTCCTAAACAATATTTTTTTTTTTTAAGTTAATGCATAACCCCCTTCTGATTTGCCAAACTTCCCCCTCCCCCTTCCATTCCTGATGGGAGATTGACTTACCCTGAGTGTTTCAGGCTCCATGGAGTCCAAGGTTAATGAACGCACCTTGGATACATGAACTCCTAGACTCCTGGGTGAGAAAAAAAAAAAACAGAGATAGATGTGACAGTTCAACACAACAGGGCCCAATTTCATGGCTCTGCTTACCGCCGAATTCTGCGCTTGCGATCACCGTTCTCCGCTTACCGAGCAAGCGCCGAAATTTCTGCGCTAGCTGTGTAAGCGTAGAATGTCTAGTAACGTGGACTACGCAAGCTCACAAGCAAAAATTCCCTGCTAACCTGTGAAATAGGCTTGACGTAAGCGCGGAATTCCCTGCTTCCGTTAGCGCCGATTCTTTGCTTACGGTAAGCAGAGCCATGAAATTGGGCCCAGCAGTTTGTGTCTAGAATTCATATTTATCACAGATGAAGGGTTTTCCCAGGGCTTCAGAGCTGGAGTGATTAACCCTCCTACTGTCTGACCATTCAATATCATCCACTGTGGTTTTGGACGATAGACAATCTATGCCAGCCTGCAATGAGATATAGTATGGTGAATTTTTTCTACACAGTACACAGTCAACCCTCCTACTGTCTGACCATTCAATATCATCCACAGGAATTAAACAGGCAAGTAGTCACCGAGCGAGCTCGTTGGTCTGGATACCAAGACGTTACCCGTGAACACAAAGGGTTGTGGGTTCCAATCCCTTCCGTTGTGACTATAATATGGACATTCCTACAGGATTCCAATAGCACCTAGTTTACACAGCTTTTAAACAATTATCAGTCCTCCCCCCCCCCATTCCTCTTCCCCCCCCCCCCCCCATTACAACCTTGTATTCTTACTTCATTTTTTGTTTTAGTTTATTTTTCTTCAGATGTGTCTTACCTGTGTATACCTGAGCAATCAATGCACAAAGTGATACCAAGATTAATGCTGCACCATGTGGGATCTACAATCAAAAAGGAAGAAAGAGAAGAAAAAAAATCAAATATATCTTTGTAAGTTTTTTCATCACTGAAGTTTTTTTATCTTCACAAATTTATTCCTGAAAATGAAGGGGGAGAAGGTAAAGCATAACATATTTATCACAGGGCTAGAATTTAGGGAATAAATCAAGAAAACTGCAGGGCTTGTAGCTCAAAATTTTTACTAGATCAGAAAATTTGTTACTATTCAATGAACCAAAACAAGTTTCATTTTTTTAATTGAACAAGCACGAAGATAATTTTTATTTCATTTGTCATGTCGGTTATACTTCATTACTCAACAGAGTTGAAAGTCAATATTTGAACACAATGTTTGTAAATAAAGATATCCACAGTGAAGTACTACCGTTCAAAAACACAAGACTGCCGGTGTGGCAGGAGATTCCGTCCAACCGTGGATTCTGTCTCATAAGGCCTACTGTGTACAAACTTCTTCTGATAGCGCCCTCTATTGAATCAACCTCCTTCATTCAGCCCATGTTAATTTTCCATATGGAGAACAGAATCTCCGGGGGGACAGATTTCCCTAGGACACTGGACTTGTCCGGTCATAAGTTCACTGGCCTGACGCTAAAATCACTGGCCTCGGGGCCAGCGGTCCAGTGTTAATTTCCAGCCCAGGGGCCAATTTCATAGAGCTGCTTAAGCACAAAATTTGCTTAAGCACGAAAAAGCTTGCTTATTATACTCGTGTTATTGGCCAAAACTCCATGCGATGTACATTGCTCGCGACTTGTATTTAGCTGTTGTTTAGTTAGCATAACAATCGAGTGGAGTATTGGCCGGTAATCTGGTTTTACTAAGCAAGGTTTTTTGGTGCTTAAGCAAATTTTGTGCTTAAGCAGAGCCATGAAATTGGGCCTCGTATTGTACTTCATAGAGCTGTTTAAGTAGAAAATATTGCATAATAATTTGCTGTTGAGCAAAAATGAGCAGGATACCAGTCACAGATAGTATATGTGAGATGGCATTTTGGCTGGTAACCGTATTCTGAATAGCACAATTTTGTTGTTAACAAACCTAGATGAATTGAATTGAATTGAATTGAATTGAATTGAATATGAACATTTTTATAAAGAGATTGAGAGGAGCACAGGGTTCGATTTCCCAACGAGCTAAGATGTATCTTAAACCGAGTATCTATCTAAATTGCTAAGCAAAGTGTAATGTCACAACACAAATCACTATGGCAACATTGACAACTCATCTTAAGGTGGATCTTAGCTCTTTGTGAAATCGAACCCTGGGCCCAATTTCATAGAGCTGCTCAAGTAGAAAATATTGCTTAATAATTTGCTGCTGAGCGAAAATGTGCAGGATACCAGTCACAGACAGTGTATGTGAGATGGCATTTTGGCTGGTAACCGTATTCTGAACAGCACAATTTTGTTGCGCTTAGCTACTTTTTTCTGCTTAAAGCAGCTCTATGGAAATTGGGCTCTGGAAAGTAAAAGAGGAGACGGATTTATACTTACTCTCATTCTTACAGTCACAACATTTATCGTTACCAGGAAGAGACTGGACCTTGAATTTGAAGCTGCAAAACAAACAAGAAAGTTTCCAAAGATAAACGAGACAGTTTCACAAAGCAGGAACTGTTGTTAAACCCTTTAGAGACCATAGCGGCCGCAAGCGGCTCGTACCAAAACGCCCATAGCGGCCGCAAACGGCCGCAAAGTTTAACCTACTTCTATTCACATAAAGAGGTCAAAGTAAAGGTCATGGCCACATATGAAATTTTCAGGTGTAGAATGTTGACATAGTATCCAAATTTCTAAAACAAGAAACTTAATTTTCTCTTTCATTTTATTTATGTTGACATTTTTACTGACAGAATTTAAATAAAGAAACCAACAATATAAGCAATGTCTGGGCGTTTTGTGATAATTAAACAGAAATGAATGGTCTCTAAAGGGTTAAACAGGGATTCTTTGAAACAGTGATAAGACAGTTTGGGAAGATAAATGAGAAAATTTTACTAAAGCAGGAACTATTGAATAAACAGGGATTCTTTGAAACAATGATAAGACCGCTTTTGGAAAATAAATGAGACAATTTCACACAGCAGGAACTATTGTTAAATTTGGGATTCTGAGAAACAATGATAAAACAGTTTTTGTAAGTTAAAAAAGACAATTCACAAAGCACACTCTTTCAGGGCGAAATTCGAAACATGTCAAAGAGGACTATTTGCGCCAGTCAAAAGGTCAAATTAAATGCAGTTCTGATTGAACATCATCAACATTTAGCAATGAACTAAAAATTCTCTGTACAAACAAGAACAGACCATATATTTGAAACGTGATGCATCAAACATTTCTGGATTTTAACAAAAATTGCACTTGAAGGGAATCAAACACAGTTTCAATTTTTAAACTTTCACTTTTAGTTCAAATTTTCTGAAGGACTCTTTCTATTGTAAAAAAAGTGGCTCACAAAACTGAACTTAAGTTATGCTAAATATGAATCATACAATATACACAAAGTTTAGAAGGAAAAGGGATCAAGTCATTGCTGGCAAAAAAGTCTGAAACTACATGTTGGATCAACATTTTAGGACGTAGGGCGTTTCTATCTGTTGGTAACCCCTAGGGAGGGATTGGAATCCAAAGGGCTTTTAGGAACAGTGTCCTAAGCATTAGTGTGAAAGTAGATCAAAGGGCAGTCTTTCTTTTATGTGGAAAAATGAAAGGCTTTTTTTTTTTTCACCAGGCTGACATAAAAAGTCTGAATTCAGACAAAAGTCTGAAAAATCTCATCTCTGAAGGAAATGCAAAAGTCAACAGGACTTGTAACTCATTCCCCTTGCACCGACCTAAAGAGAGAAAAAAAGACTTGCAGCTAAGGAATCACAAGTTCTAAGACCTGGGCCTAATTTCATAGAGCTGCTTAAGCATGAAAATTAGTTAAGCACAAAAAACTTATGCTTACCACAAAAAAAAAGGTTACCAGCTAAAATACCATCTCACATGTAGCATCAGTGACTGGTATCCTGATTATTGTTGCTTAGCAGAAATTTTGTAGGCAATATTTTCTGCTTGAGCAGCTCTATGAAATTGGGCCTTGGATTTGAGAAGGTCTCCTGAGTGTTTCGACATACCTTTCAGAGCGTTGCTTTCCGACAGGCTGGGTGGAGGACTCTTGCTGAAATTTGGAGAAGTTGTTGAACGATCCCTCCGACTGCGGAAAAACGAAATTGAGGAATAAGACTGATATGCCATTTTTTTTTTTTTTTTTTTTTTTTACCCTTACACAGATGTGTGATAAGTTTTCCCCTAATTATTTCATAAAGCCTGTAAGCACATAAACTTGCTAAGCACAGAACAACTTTGCTTAGCAGAAACAGGTTACCAGCCAACATTCCATAAAGTTAACATTATTGCGACTGGTGCCCCACTCTTTTTTTGCTAAGCAAAGAAATTTTCCAAGCAGTATTTTCTGCTAAACAGCTTTATGAAATTGGGGTCTGGTAGCTTGTGGTTTCACTAGTCTGCCAGCTCTTTCACAAGTCCAAATTTCCTATTAAACAGAGATGCTTTTCAAAACTGAACTAGCCGGCCAGGACCACTCGGAAAGAATTTCGACCGGTCCTCAAGTGTTTTAGCTAGCATTTGGTCAGCAGCATTATATAGGGCTAGTTAGGTCAGTTGGTAGAGCGCTGGCACTTTAATTCGGAGGTGGCAGGTTCCAGTCTTGCTCTAGTCAGTTTTACTTTTTCAACCCAAAACTAATTTGTCCTTTATTTACAACTTCTATCAAATTAACCAAAACCACTGAGGAACCAAAGGTTCCTACGCAAAACTTTTATTCTTCAAACCAAAGGGTTGAAATGTTTTATTACAGGCAAATCTTTGCCGATCCGGTTAAAAAATTTGTGCTACTCAAGGCTTCCCATACAGAAATGGCGGGCAATACTTGTCAACAAAAGAAAGGTCAGTTCTTTTCACAACTGAGAAGTCTCCCAAAGTCTCCCGAATTCCGAATAATCTACTCCGCGACAGTAGAATAAATAGCAAGACAAGTTCTCAAAGAACAAAATCTACCTAGCAAAGTAGATATGCACATGGTGTTACCGCAAACCAAATATACATTGATACCGCACCATGCAATGCCTCAAATCCCATAAAGGAAAGGTCAATATACAAAGAGAGGATGGGGGAAGTGAAGTCAGCAGGCGAGACAAGTTCTTCAAACAAGAGGTCCTTACATGAGGTCTTGGAAGCGTTGGGGACAGACAGTAGGCTGAGTTTATACCGGCTTGTAGCGCCTCAATCCAGGCTTTTCTTATACTTTCATTGTCTGCTTGAAGGGAAATGGTCCTGAAGAATAAAGAAAGAAACAAATAAACAGTGATAAATAACTAAAACAGCAAGCTCAAGATTGGCAATACTGTGGGTGTCATAATGTATATAATTAATGCTCACATTTGCACAGCAATCACACCATTACTATACTGTACCAGACTAGTCAAGTTTTCAAACAACTTCAGCAAGAGGAATTTGGTCAACTTGCCTTTCCAACCAACTGCATTTCCACCTATTGAATCCTTCATGCCTTTTATCAACAGCTTTTGTCAAATGTTGGTCTCCGATTGTCATTTTTACTTCAAGAAGATGCAGCGATGTTCTACAGCCTGACATCCACTTGCAGAACTAGTTATCAGAGTCTGTTTGCCACCGCATCCCCAACATGTGAAGCATTACAAAAACTGCGGAACCAGTGATGGTGATGTGATTGATGTAGCAAGCCATGTACTGAACAACGTATGCTGTACAAGGCGCATTGGGCTTGTGTCCAGACTGTAATGCCTGATGTACATGTACACTACCAAGGAGCCAGACTTTATTCATCCTTTGATGCATGTGCTGTATCAAACTTTTACAATGTGCAATGGCTGGATGATTTACTTATTAATTTAATTATTATTGTTTTTATTCAGCAGGATTTTCTTGTTTTCAAATGCAAAATTTTCACAACTTTTTTAGAAAAGTTTATGGTTAGAATGCTGATCTGTACTCCTAAACTAAACTTTGAAGATAAACATGGATACACTAATAAGAAAGAACCAAAAACTAATAACTATTGTCTACTAATAATCAACTTGCCACCCAAGCCACACAAACTGAGAAATGGTGCAACAATTTTGTTCTTTTCTGAAAGGTGGACAACTTACTTTCCGGGCAGAACAATTTCAAAGCAGAATCTTCTGTCGATATCGTCCACTGGTTTCACATTACAGAGTCTCAGGTCCTCGGCTGCGATGCTTATTCCTCCCTAAGGAAGAAATAGAGTCAAGATCATAAAGCAATCAAACTTTTCATTTACAAGTCTCTCTTGAACGTATATTTGACACTCCTGGTGCATTGATACAATTCAATATCATCCACTGTGGTTTTGAATGATAGATAGCTATTCCAGCTAGCAATGTGATATCATGTAGTGAATGCATCTTCACAGTTCACAGTCAACCGTCCTACTGTTTGACTGTTTAATATAATCCACTATGGTTTTGAATGATAAATAAAGTATGCCAGCCTGCAATTATGATATCGTGTAGTGAATGCATCTTCACAGTTCACAGTCAACCCTCCTACTGTCTGACCATTCAATGTCATCAACTGTGGTCTTGAATGATAGACAAACTATGCCAGCCTGCAATTTAATATCATTTGGTGAGTGCATCTACACAGTACACACTTGTACACAGTATACTTCTGTGCACAGTTGTGCCACCCTACAAAAACCATCAAGTTGAATGGTTTCGAATGGTTGGTCAACTTGCTAAAAAAATGTCACCGAGAGCAAGAGGATTGAAACGCAGTTGATGTCAACCTTCATCAACTAATCCAGAGAGAAGTTCTCAAATCTGCTTAGCTCCTATATAAATTTGGTTAGCAGACATGGCTACCAGCTAACTGGCTAATACACTTTGATGAGAATTGCTTTTGACTGGTTTCTTAATACTTGGCAATCAACTTCTCAAGCAATACTTTGCAATCACATCTATCCTGAGCAAAATGTGACACACCAAATATATTCAAGATTTACTTTTCTGGGCACTTAAAGAGAAATTCATTTTTGCTCTTACTTTTGTTCTCTTCTGATATACAAGCTGGTCATCCTTCACAGTGAACCAACGTCTGAAGCAAAGAAAACGTTAACAAAAAATATTTTAAAACATTTTAAAAAACAATATAAAACATTTTACTGGAATAATACACTACTAAACACATAGTCTTTCTGTTTGTAACTTTCTTAGTGTGACTCTCTTTGTACAAACCTATGCCACGTCTTGAAGGCGTTGTTAGTTTTCTTGAAGAGGTATCCCTCCATGGTGATTGGACCAGGGGTAGCGGTGAACGTTACATTCCACAACGTCTCCTACATTATAGAGTAAATGAAAGAACCACAACCACTTACAGGTAGGATTATAGATTGATAAATACTCCGAAAACATTTCTTACCAGAAAAACTGACCTGGTGAAAAGCACTGCAGCTGTTGATATAGTATAAACTATTTTGAAAAAAGGGATTCCCTTCGGAGTTATACGATTTGGATAATTTTTCACCCCCAAAACATGAGGGTTGGTGTCCGAATGCTGCAGCCACAGATGCGGTTGGTACCTGCTGTCACGTCGCTAAACAAAGATGGATTTGAAGTTCTTGCGCAAATACCGTCACAGTTTTTTTGCTATTTTCTCAGCAAGAAGACTCTGTGTTCAGCTGATGCTTTCACATGCGACCTTTATTGTATCTTGCTTTATAATTGTGCCTATAAATCAGTATTACGTTGACAAAAACCCAAACGATGACCCTACTTTGAACCCTTGATTCAAGACTATAGCAGCTGCAAGTGGCTTGTGCCAAAATGCAAAAAGATGCACAAACGGCTGCAAGACTTGCCCTACTCCCACACAATCAAAAAGGTCGAAGTAAAGGTCACACAGAATTGACATTTTTCAAACGATTCACATGTTGCATGTACCATGCAGTAACTATTGTTTTCTAGTTAATACTCTTCCAGGTACTTTTATCAGGACAAAAAGTCAGTCCAAAATTAAACAACGTAAGCCTTGTTTGGTTGTATGGGGATGATTATATAAAATATATTTCAAATTCTCATTAAAAAAAACAATTAAAACTCAGTCTTGTATACAATATTTTTGCCCAATGGGAGACATTCAGGTAAGCATCAGCAGGGTTACCAGTTAAAGCCATCGTTCTTGGTAGTGAGCGCATGCTCAGAACTACGTAAACAGTGAAACTTTACCTGGTATGTCTGCCACCCATTAACTCACTGAAGAAAGACTAAATGAGCAATGTGTAGTTTCCTCCTTTGTGCCTTTTACTATTTGCTCACTGTTTACAGGAATGTTATTGGCCCAGTGACCAGGGCACTAATGTAAAGCGCATTGAGACGCTCTTGTGAAATGCGCTATATAAGAACTAGTTATTATTATTATTATTATTATTATTACAGGGTTCTTCCCATGAACAAGTTAGTGTATCCGGGGCAATAGACCATATCGAATATGACGTTACCTTTCAAATGCCCCACAACATGGCGTCTGTGAGCGTGGGTGAGTAGGTAACCACATTCAAACCGGGAACCTATAACAAAAGAGGACAATAGGTCCACGGTTGCTATCACAAAGGAAAGCATTGTGGTCCACGGTTGCTATCACAAAGAGTTGAACAAAGGAGGGTCCACGATTGCAGGCTGTTACACACTTGTGTGTGTGCGTGTGCCATAGAAATCAAACCATGAACGCAGAGTGCATGAAAGCGGCCATATCATAGGACAGGCCGTATGCGCGTCTAAACGCGTCTTAGCGTTCCTGGTTTGATTTCTATGGCACACGCACACGCACACGCACACGCTCACAGACGCCATGTTGTGGGTATTATTGAAAATGAAAGGTAACGTCATATTCGATACGGTCTATATGCGCGAATTGCGTGCCGATACCCACAATTTTCAGTCAATGTATAAAATAAAATAATGTTAAAAACTTCATATCAAATTCAAAAAAGTCATTATGATAAAACCATTTAGAATGCTGCTGATTGCATAGTATTAGTAGGGCTTTTAAAACCAATGATACACACCAAGGACAAACATTCAGACGACCTTGTTTTCATTCAGCGTGCTTTTACCAAACTTCCAAAATTTAGGCGCAGAAAGCCGAACAGTTTTGAAAAAATCCCAGGGAGCACCCTAGTTTAGCTTGATGAAATAGAAGCTGTGCTAAGGATCGCACAATGTAAGTCCAAAATGTCTGCATACAGGTTCAGTTGTTTGTTAGTTATTAACTAGAAGGGAAGCTTCAATCAGAGATTTCACGACTGAAACACAATAATAATAATCCAACTTAAATAGCCTAACCTTTAAGACTGCATGAAAGACATGGGTGTCGTTCCCCTATCCCTTGCCAATTTATAATACAGTACAGGACTCTTGAGTTCATGCCAAAGTGACCACGCGCCAACATTTCTCATAAAGCTGTTATTCACACAAAAATTGTGCTACGCGAAATTCTCAGCTAAGCAAAATTAGCAGGGAACCAGTCACAAAACAGTATACATGACATGCTATTTTGGTTGGTAACCCGTTTCTGCTGACTAAGCATTTTTTGTTTGTTTGTCAAACAGCGATATAACATTTGAACTCATGCCTTGGGTGAAGGTTCTTAAAACGATCTACCAATCAGAGAGGGTTTGTATCAACTTAGAACCCCCCCCCCCGCACTCTTCCTCCGTCCCACTATTGTATAGTGACTCACCACCAGAGCATGAACCAGTCTTTTGAACCAAAAGCTGTCCCCACAAAAGGTTTTTTAAAAGCCATGCAACAATTGACAGTGAAACAAAATCCATAGCATCACCCCTGATCGAACGACCCGCTACCAGAAATCCTAAGCCCGTCTCTTAATACCCCTCCCACACAAGCTTTGAAACAAGCCACGCCTCTTGGTACTCCATGTATTAAACATAACAACCCCGCCCACGTCATATCTAACACCCCCTTGCACTGACGTCACATGCAGCTACTGTCTGTCTTCCACTTTGGGAGTCAAATTGTATGTAAAGATACAGTAGGTGTCTCACTGCGTGTCACCTTCACATGCACAATGAATCTGATTCCCCAAATGGCGCAACCACGGTTGACGGCATCGGAGCCCAATTTCATGGCTCTGCTTACCGTAAGCAAAGACGTTAACGAAAGCAGGGGATTCCGCGCTTACATCAAGTGTATTTCACGGGTTAGCAGGGAATTTTTGCTTGTGCGCTTGCGTTGTCCACGCTACTAGGCATTCTACGCTTACACCGCTAGTGCAGAAATTCAGTGCTTGCTCGGTAAGCGAAGAATGGTGATTGCAAGCGCAGAATTCGGCGGTAAGCAGAGCCATGAAATTGGGCCCAGGTGAACTTGTTTCAATACCAAAGATCGTATCTATAGGGTTGCAAGGCGCAATAGGGGCAACTGGAGCTCTTTTTATTGTTAGAACGTGAAGTATGGCATGGGCGCCATTTCAGTAAGCTAATTTGTTGTTGTAGCATCGACAGAAAATGCCCATTGTATGAACTGATCTATTGTTGCATCAAAAGATCTGCTTACTCAAATGGCGTACAGTGCATACTTCACGTTTTAACCCGAGTTCCACATCTTGCGTTTACAGCACCATACGATCTTTTGTCAATACCAAGTTACCATTATTACAGATCACACACATCACATTATTAACAAGCTAATCATCCACTTTGATGTCTACTCCAACAAACAAAAAATAAAATAAAATAACATGTGCTAATAATGTCAAACAAACACAATAAAGAAGTTAGTGATTCAATCTAAACTGAACTCACTCAAAGTACTTTTTTCAATCACGGACCCCAAAGGCTCAATGTTTTTTACATTTTTTTTTTTTAATTGCAAGGTAAGTCCAACTATTGTAGAAACTACAGTATACAGAGAACGATTTCCCTTGTACAGCAGAGCAGAATGCTACACAAAATGTATCAGTTGCAAAAATAATATTTTGCTACTCAACATTGGCATTCAGTGTACACAGAACAAGTTAAACTTCCTGCATGGCAATTGACAATCTAGTTCGTTGCATTTCCTACAAGGCTTTGTTTTTGGCCAGTTTGTGTTTTTAAAAGTGTGTGTGGCTTTATAATGAGACTATGTCCAACTTACATGTACTAACAGGAAGACATTTGAAATATTATCATTTTGTACATTGTGCTCTATTTGAATATTTTAATCCCTTCCTATTTTGGGCGGTTTATCAGCATCAGTTGGCGATAATTAAAATAAAATCTAAGTAATATAGTATACAAAAAAATATATATATATACTATATGTATAAAAAATAAGAACCCTTTTTTTTAAAAACATAATAATAAAACAAATAATGATAATTTTTTTTAAATAATAACTAAATTAAATGAAATAAAATGAAAAAAAAAAAAATGAAAAAAAATGAAATGAAATGAAATAAAATGAAATAAAAGTGTTCTGGGTTCTTTCGCTTGCACTACCAATCCTAGTACATGTACATGGGACATACGGCTTAATGTCCCATCCGAAGGACAGTCGCAATAATGGTAAAGTGTCTTGCTCAAGGACACACGTACCATGACCGGGACTCGAACCCACACTCTGCTGTTCAGAAAGTCTTGTGCTCTTGGGAGTCAATTTGCGCGTGTTAATGCCGTGTTGCCAAAAATGGCGCAAAAGAGATTATTGTGATGACGACATCAGGTGAATTGGGTCAACAGAGAAGTAGATTAAAAAGGATGAATTCGTCATATCTAAGATTTTTTATTTTGTTTTTTCATCAGGCAGCCTCACAAAAATAAAGTCTGAATTCAGATAAAGTCTGACATTTCTCATTCCTACAGATGACACTTTTCCCCATTGATGAAATCTTTCATGCTTACCCTCTGACCATCGGTAAGCATGGTGTTTAAAAAGAGACAAAAAGGTCGGGGAAAAAAACTGTTACTGCATTTAAACAAACATCACAGTTTTAAATTTGTGAAAGTTGAACCAAAATACAAATGTTAACCATGCATTTAACACTCCTGACAAATGAGTTATTATTTGGTTTGTACCCATACACCGATGTGTGTTAAGCACTGTATAGACCATGTGACCTGTGACATCACAAGAGCCACAGAGCCTGGACTTCCTGCAGGCACAGTTTGTACACAGCTCAATGGAAGAATACAATCAATCTTATATTTTATGGTCTGATTTTTCTCAAATTTTGATATGAAGAAAGGGGGGACATCTCAAAAGCTGTACAGCAGTTGCTTTTGTAACTCTTGAATTTATGTGAAAATTATGACACAAAATGTAAATTTCCCCATATGGCCTGTGTATCTTGCCCGTCAGGAAATGCATTAGAATGTACAAGGTCACATTTCTGTAAACAAAGGTCACATGGTCTATAAACTCACTGTATATTTCCCGATTACTGTGAAAAAAAATTCCACAAGCATAATATTACTCGGATGGGATTCGACCCCACGACCTTTGCCATTTTAGGGCAGATGTCCCAGCACTAGAATTAGGAATCACAGGAATCGGGAAATTACCGAGTATACCAGGTATACAGTGCTTAAAGGTATTATACAGGATCGGCAGAGCTGACAAAATAATCACAGACAGTGTTCATGTTTTGTGTAATCAACCACATACATGAAATAACAAACCTGTGAAAATTTGAGCTCAATTGGTCATCGAGGTCACGAGAAAATAGTGAAAAGAGACCTTATGTGTTTTCTGTTTTTCAAACATCGAGTTTATTATCGCGCGCGATAAAAACTATTGTTTTACTAATTTCTCAGAAACGATAGCATTTTAGGCAGAAATATTTTAAGGAACCCTTTCTACCATTACTTACTTTAAATCATGTAAGTTATGTGTGAATCTGTGAACATTTGTGTTTTTCGATCTTACCAATAGTGTACAGGGCCTTTAAGACACATGGTTGTATGGATAAAAAAACAAAATAGTCTTTATTCCCAGTGCAAATTTAACATCTATTAAATTTATAAAAGTTGTTAACCACAAAAATGAAAACAAACATTAACATACTCACCATCTTCTGGACCAGGGAGTGTCTCCCTTCCATGTCCTTCTTGTCCGCTTTGGCCCTGTCATTAAGAATCTGAAGCTGCGAGATGAAAAAAACAAATTGATATATTGACTCAGAAGAATGTCAGACAAAGTACGTATTTTTTTGACAACTACAGGACGGGAATGAATTTACGCTTCCGAAAACCATTAATAAACTCTCCCTGTATCAGTAACTCCTAGTGAGGGGGTGAGAGCTGCTGCAGACAAAAGGGCTGAAACTGCGGCCAAGGCCAAGTTCGCGCAACTAGTGGTTTTTTTTAGTGACGTATGTAAAGCATGCGCACAGAAGTTGTAGTGCAAACGACTCTAGTCATGTCATGTCAACGCGACCGCTGACTTAAAGTACGTTAACATTTGCTTATAACTGGTCCACTCTGCACTGTGCTATGAAAACGACTATTGATAACCAGCGATGCGACCATGCCCTGTAGGCTGGTTCCAAATAGTCGACTAGCGTTGTCCAACTATCGTCGACTAGACAGAGTTCGGGTCAACTTAGTCGAACTATGGTCAACGATAGTCCTTGCATGAACTTGGCCCTATATGGTGTAAAACCTGAGCTTGATTTCACTAAGCAGCTAAGATTCATCTTTTAGATGAGTTGTTCATATTGCCATAGTGATTTGTATTGTGACGCCACACTTCGCTAAGCAATTAAGATTATTACGCGGTTTAAAATCAATCTTAGCTATTGATTCTCTTTGTGAAATCGGCCCCTTTTATGAAGGATGCCATTTCCATATTTGTGTTAACCCCTGGAGTTACAGATTTCCAAGAGATTTTGGGGACAGGATCTCCAAAAAAGCAGATTAAAATGCATTTTTTTTCCTCATCCCTGATACTAGTGTCACTTGGAAGGAAATCTCCATTGGATGGATATGCAACACACTAGCAAAGACACTGTTGGGTGAACCACTTCTTAGTGTGACAGCCATATTGCTTTTGACAAACCGAGTGAATAAAAACATAAGTTGACTTTATAACTCAACACAGATTTGCCTGAAATGTTAGGCTGCCTTACCTGATCGTACCACACAGACATGCTGAATCCGACTCCACTTTGAAAGTAGTTAGAATAATAAATCCAGTGAACAGAAAAACAAAAAAATTCCTCCCCCCGAAAAAGCTTCCACAAGAAGAGACGTCCGTCCCTTGCAATAAAGCTATCCGTAAACGTTGTTTTGTTTTGAATTGTTTGACATTTCAGTGGCAACTAAAGGTTTATTGGTTGATGCATGCATGGCGGGAAGGGGATTGTGAGGATGGGGCGTACTGCTTCAGGCTCTGTGTGGACAGGAAGTGTTATGATTTAATTACTGGTCTGTCGCAAGGTGTCTATCTTCCACCACCCACGTGCCACAGGAGGGGGGGGGGGGGGAGTGACAATTGATTGTGGAGGAATGAACAGGCTGAGGGGGAAGGGGGGTAACAAGAGAGAGGTAGTCTTCTTAAAGAGAAATTGCAGAATCTTGCCGTGGAAATCAGAAAGCAGAAAATATTGCAATTTTCTGCTGGGCAAAGCTTAAATGAGCAGGATACCAGTCCCAGATGGTACATGTGAAAAGGTATTTTGGCTGGTAACCTTATTCTGGTTAGCATCATTTTTGGTGTGTTTAAAGCAGCTCTATGTTATTAGGCATTGTGGCTGTGTAGGTTTCTTGTAAAACTTGGACTCAAAATAGACTTGTCAAAGTCCAACCCCAAAGAAAGTACACATTTGTCATAAAATCATGTTTGTGGGAAACAGAGTTTCTAAACACTACCACACAGTCTTAGAATTTCTGTAAAGGTAATTTTACCAGAACACTGTCCCAGGTCAGTCCGAATGAAGAATAATAAAGACTGATTCACAGGATTTAATATAGCTCAAACAACAGAGCAATTAATTAGTTAACGAGGCAGGAAACAGGTGCGGCTTGGCACCTGTCGTCAGTTAATGCAGTCCCAGAGACTCTAGCTGAAAAGGCTGTGGACTTAACGGCTACGCAACGCCCCCATGTCACTGAACTCTGCGGTTAATTTACAATGATTTATGTTCTTCTAATACCAAACCGCAAAAAAAATTATAGTGAGTTGTTAATATGTGGCGCACATATTCTGGTAACTTCCCTTTTCATCAGGCATATTTTAATATAATAATAATAGTGGCTTCTTATAATAGTGCGCATATCTGTCACTCAGTGACGCTCAAGGAGCTTCAACAGTCAGTATTTTCCTGAAAGGTATGTGGAGCTACATTTTGAAGTATGAGACCTATTCCTTTACATAGCACCATGTAATGGTTTACAAGGTGCTGTGGCGCAATATGCAGCCAATCAAACCAGGAACGACGGGGCGAACCCCTTCTCTTTTCAATAAGTGCACTGGGTTCTTTTACGTGCATTACACAACACACGGGACCAACGGCTTTAGGTCCCATCCGAAGGACGAAGCAATAATGGTTAAGTGTCTTGCTTAACCCTTAGGAATCAGCCCTGCAGTACATCGAGCGCCCCCGCTCGATGATTAAAATCATTTGTAGTTTTGCGTCTGCTGCCCTCTTTAGGTTGAGTCAGGCACCATCAGAAAGGTGTAGAAATAAGCTTTCCAACCATAGTATGGTACCCCTCCTAAGAACTACATGAAAACTAATACAGAGCGAAACAGAAACCATACCATTGCTTTGTTCACCAGCAAGAAAAAAGCTTGTGTGTGTGTTTCCCATGCAAGTTTCTCCGCACAACCTCACACACTTTATCGGATTATTACGCTCTCTTTCTCTGCAATAATGCCTAAAAAGAAGCCTGAAAGGTTGGCAAATCCTGTCCAATGTCAAAGAAAGAGATTTGAAGACTTAGAAAAATTAAGATTTGTTGAGGGTGTCGACGAGAGCGACGAAAATGGTGATCTCGACGGTGATGAGGAAGACATGCTGAATGAACGCATCGATCCATTGACCGGTAGTGGTATGACTTTTCAGTGAAGGAGTTACAGCTGTCACTTTTGTTTATGTTTCCAAGAATGGTCAAAATTGTGATATTTTTTTTCATAGATAGAAAGCTCTGGTATGGTAGATTCTAAATAGGGCATCAAAAATTTTCCTTCATGCTGAGAAATTTATGTTATTTGCATAAAATATGAAAAATATGGAATTTTATAGTGAAAAATCATATTAAAAATGGCTGCAATTTTTTTTCAAAATCTCCTTGAGGTCCACATTTCCCCCCAAAATAAAGCCCTATATGTAAGCTTTCCAATGATACATAATTATATAGGATTTCTAAACTGTAAATGAGATTTTGAAATATAAAATGGCAACACATACAAAAACCTCGAAAACAGGCCTGATTCCTAAGGGTTAAGGACACAAGTGTCATGACCGGGACTCGAACCCACACTCTGCTGATCTGAAACACAAGAGCTCGAGTCCGGTGCTCTTATCTGCTCGGCCATGACAGACATATTTTAACGATTCCTCACACTTTCGCAACTCTCTAGGGGGCATGCATTCACACTTTAATTTGTATGAGCGCCAAGCCGTGTGTAGTGCATCGTGGCAGAGGAGTCTAGTGCATCGGACTCACGTTCTGATAGCCCAGTCATTAGAGTGACAGACTGTGGGTTTGATTTCCGTTCAAGATACTTGTGTCCTTAAGCAAGGCACTAATAGCCATAAATTGCTTCTCTCTATCCAGGAGTAGAAATGGGAACCTGCAAGGGCCAAGGTGGTATTGTGTTAAAGGGACACGTTGCCTCGGATTGGGCAATTTAGGCAATAAAAAGCGTTTGAAACTGTTGTTATGAAATGCATATGGTTAGAAAGATGTTTTAAAAGTAGAAAATAATGATCCACACAAATATGCCTCGAAATTGCGTGGTTTTCCTTTTATGTCGTGAAGCAACACGGCCCGCCAATTTGTAGAGCCAAATTCTTTATTCCACAAAATGGCGGAACGTGTTAGTTCGCAAAGTAAAAAGAAAACCACGCAATTTCGAGGCATATTTGTGTGGATCATTGTATTCTACTTTTAAAACATCTTTCTAACCATACGCATTTAATAACAAACGGTTACAAATGCTTTTCATAGCCCAAATCGCCCGATCCAAGGCAGCGTGTCCCTTTAAATTAACCCCTTAGTGCCAATTTAAACTGTTTGTCTTTCTCTCGTAATGTACACAACAGATGAACGTTTGGCAATTTAATACAGTGACACCAACAACAAAATAAATAGAAGTGTGAAAAATTAGTTACAGCCGAGGAGAATCCTTTTTTTCATTTTCAAGTTTAAACTGTTTCTTACCTGAGTGCCAAGCTCTTTAAGGGATGGCTGTAAATCTCTCAGAAGATCAAATCCTTGATGGAAAAACGTGAAGTGGGAGTGCATAAAGGATAACATCTGCAGAAAAAAACGATTCATTCAAAATGTTGGTAAACAATTTAAAATAAATGCAACAAATCGTAACATCTCCTAATGTGCAAGCAAGCGTATTTGGCCAATACACATGAATTACGGGCCGATACGAGCAAATTACAGCCGATACGCAACAAATTTAAGAAAACTGTTTGAAATGCTCCAGATTGCAAAGACGGGCTTATACAACCAAACTTGTTTATTGACTTGTTTTACATCTTTATATCTGTAAAGCACCTTGAGCGTCTTTTTAAGCGGATTTTGGCGCTATATAAATGCTTTTTATTATTATTATTAAGTACGACACATTCCAAGGAACTTGTTTCAAGTCAGCATCCTTCGGGCAAAATTTGAAACACTGGATAAACAGAATACACTGCTTGAAATGTCACAGCTTATCTCATCTGTGGTTCTTCTTTGAAGAATAAATTAAAACATGGTTTAATTCTCACTTCCTACATCACTCAAAGCTTCAGATATTACTTACCGTGTTCAGTACTTCATGTCTTTCCTTAGACTGAACCAACTTGATCTGAAAAATCAAAGGAAAATCTTTGTTTTTAATCATCAAAATCTACTTCCTATTGGATTAACCCTCCTACAGTCTGACCATTCAATATTATCTACTGTGGCTTTGAATGAAATAAGCTATACCAGCTTGCACTACGACATCATGTGGTGGATGCATCTACACAGTAAACAGTCAACCCTCCTACTGTCTGTTCAATTAATATCGCCCACTGTGGTTTAGTATGACAGATAAACTATGCCAGCCTGCAACATAATATCATGGTGCTGAATGTAGAGTCTACACAGTACACAAATGTACAAAGTAAGTTTTGTGCACAGTTGCTCCACCATACACGACAGTTGAAAGTTTTCAGATTGTTTGTCCACTCGCTGGAAACCGTTCAGAGGATTAAAGGAGAAAATAGAATTAGCTGTTGCAAACTGCTTACCAACCGAAAGGACCCGTGCTATAAATGCAAAAAATAGTGAGTGGCCCGACGTTTCGACCCTAGCAGAGTCTTTCTCTAGGGCTTATTTTAGGATTAAAGGAATCACACTTTCTTTACACTTCAGCATATTAAGGAACGGATACTCCCTTGTCGGAAATGTGATTGAAAATAATGTCACGTCGGGGCCTAGTCAATGTGTCAACAACAAACAATAAAATAAGAGAATGACAGGCATGATATTTTGTCCTTAGAAAAAAGTAGGAATATCAGTACAAGGACTGACCTACACTTACACATGGTGTGGGCTCCAATAGACTTTTCAGGCCTTATAAATAACAGTTTTACTGATTTTTCTGAGAGGGAAAAAAATCGGAAAACAGACTTAAGTGGGAAGAATATCATGTCTGGAATGAAAATGTGTGTGCACAGTTGCTCCTCCATACACGACACCGACAGTTTTCAGCTAGTTTGTCAAATCGCTGAACCGTTCAAAGGATTAAAGGAATTACACTTTCTTTACACTTTGTCGGAAATGTGATCGAAAACGTCGGGGCCTAGTCAATGTGTCAACAACAAAAATTAAAATAAGAGAATGAAAATGTGTGGGAACACTCTACCTGAAAGACGTAATCGAGTGCTGTGTGCCCAAAGGCGGACCTAGTTGCCGTTAGTACGTTGTTGACCTCCTCTATGTCGCCAGGTTTGGTCTTCTGAGCCTGAGCGTTCTTAGTGAGGGCGCTGTCCAAATCATCGCTGATACGATCGTAAACTCGTTTGGTCTCCTTGACCTTCTTCAAATCTCTGTAAAAACAAAGAAATATCAACTCAGCTTTTCTTTGCAAAAGTGGTGATTGTTTGAACAATATTTCAGACAAACTATTTGACGGCCAGAACAAAAATTTGTTGTCTATTTTATGAAAATTTTCTGCAATAAACCAGAGGGGAAGAGAAATTTTATTTTAAAAATGTGAATATAAGTTGGTTGAATCTAAGTTTGGAGCATCCTGGGAAAGCACTTAACGAAAATTACTTCAACTTCCGGATGGGACATGAAAGGTCCTGTGTGTTGTGTAATGCACATTAAACAAAAAAGGCATTTATTGTGAAAAAAAAAGGGGGTTGCCTCTGCGTTTTCTGGCAGTGGTAGCTAGCTAGTTGAACTCAACGCCTCACAAAATCTTGGTAATTTATTAAGTATTGATGTTTCTATTTTACACCTCAAATATCTAACAGTAATTCAGTTGGGTAAAAATAATTCTATTCATTGCTGGATTTTTTTTACATGATACATTTCCTTTTAAAATATTAAGCCTTTAGGAACGTCCACATAAATAGGTCAGTTGCCGACATGGCTGAATTCGGTCTGTGACATCACACGCATCACATAATAATCATAAGTGTTTTTTTTTGTTTTTTTTTAGAAAAACACATAATTATTTGTTAATTCCATTGGCAGGACCTGTCCCAGAACAGTTGCCCTCTGGAATAGCTAATGTATCTCGTGCAAAGATGACGTCACAGACTGAATTCAGCCATGTCAGCAACTGACCTAGTTATGTGGGAGTTCCTAAAGACTCAATTCTTTTATAGAAAATAAATCAAGTAAAAACTTTACAGAAGGGCACAAACAAAATAAAAAATCCACCTGAATTACTCTATTATAACAATAAAGTGTAAAATATAAACATCCAAACTTATTTATTCCCCAAAACTTTAACTTGTAACTTGTTGAGATATTGCCTAACATAACAAGGCCAGGCAGCAACTTCAAGGTGAGGGCAACATTTAACTGATTCAGAGATGCGACCCAAATCAACTGTCCCAAGGGAATGTTGGCACCTATATACTCCTGAGACTGAAACAGGGTTACCTTACCCCCTTCATAATTCGTAGGCATAGGTATCATCCACTAGGATGCCTGGCTGGTCCAGCAGAATGCACTACCTTCCCAACTTTTCACAAAGCAACTATGGTTAAGTGCCTTGCTCAAGGGCACAAGAGTCATGACCAGGATTTGTACCCATACTCTGCTGCTGACAACACCAGAGCTTGGGTCCGATGAACTGGATTGCTCGGACATGCCACAACACGCCACAACACGCCCACAAACGCTCAGAAATTGTTCAACACTTCCTTCTTCACAAAAAGATACCTAACCTAAACATACATGTAAGTATAGCTTATGTAAACCAGTGCGATACCGTCAAGGCAAGAACGCTACATAAATGCCAAGTTTATCACTACTTTAGAAACTATCCACATGTTATTCAAATCTCCATAGAATTGAAACTGAAACTCTAGCCGATAAATCTGCAACAAAGTCAACAAATGCTTTGTGTTTTTCTATTCACCGTTATCAATTCTATCAAGGGAATGTCAGTTTCTGAATTTGCATCGCACTTACTCCTTCATAAATAATCCTAGAGCTTTAGACACAGAGCGATGAGCTTGATCGTCCAATGTCTGTGGGGGAAACAAATGAAATTAAAAAAAGATTCTGAAACGTGTGAGGTTTTTCCTGTAAAACCATGTACATAAAATCTCTCTTTTTGCGGGTTCAACAAAGAAAAACTTACTAGAGCGGGAAGTGAACCTGCAACCTCTAGATTAACGAGCCGGCACTCTGCAAACTGAGCTATCTAGCCCTAATGTTGGCAGTCAGTTAGAAGCCCTTCGACCTGAAAAATTGCAATCCTTTAAGGTGATCCCTCTGCTGCCGCTTCCAAAGTTGTTATTGTAAACTTGGGGTGTGACCCCTTGGCTGCACGGCAGTTACAGGTTAAATAATAATAATAATAACCAGTTCTTATATAGCGCATTTCACAATAACGTCTCAATGCGCTTTACATTAGTGCCCTGGTCATTGGGCCAATAACATTCCTTTTAATCTTTCTCAGCTCCCTGGGGAGTATACAGCCTGTGCTGCAATATATGCGCTACTAGGCTAAATCAATCACAAGAACCATCTCTGCCCTCACAGGTACCCATTTTACCCCTGGGTGGAGAGAAGCAATTATAGTTAAGTGTCTTGCTCAGGGACACAAGTGTCACGACTGGGACTCGAACCCACACTCTGCTGAACATAAACACCATGAGCTTGAGTTCGGTGCTCTTAACCGCTCGGCCACGACACGCCACACAAATGGCTTCTGACTGGCACCCCCGAACAAAGATATTGACAAAAATAGGGAGACCGCCAACATTAGGGCTAGATAGCTCAGTGGTTAAGGAATCTGCTCTAGAGTGTGGGGGTCGTAGGTCAACCGTTCCACCCAAGTCTGTGATTTTTCCCCGAAGGATTCGTAAAGCACCAGTTTACAAAGCTTATCACACATCTGCGAAAGGCTATAACCGAAATATTGCTAATATGCAACTATTACAATTTTATTACATTTCTAACACTTTCTACGGCAGGTTTATCGAGAGAAAGGGAACTTAACCAATTTACTTCCTTTTTTCCCAATTTCTTTAGAACTTCCTTTATTTTTTGTGGCTTTTCGTTTTTTTATCTGTCGTTTTCACTCTCCTTTTATTTAAGTGGTATTTGAAGCTTTGCTTGTTGTAGAAAATAAGAAATTACTATAAATAGCAAATTGGGGGTACAACCATGTGTAAAATCTCTCCTTTTGGGAGGAGTGTTGGCTCTGAAAAGAGCAGGTGTTGTACCCGCAAGTTTACTATTTATAGTAATTTCTTCTGTCATGAGCGCCGCTTGCGGCGGATACCGGCGCTTTATAAGTTTCCATTATTATTATTATTATTAATTTTTTTATATTACTTTTATTGTTATTTTTATTATTTAAATTAATTTTTTTTTGGGGGGGGGAGCACATTTATAAATGATTTTGAACTTTGGACTTGACTTACCACTCTAAAGCTCTGCATCTCTGACAAGGCGTGGATGAACTTCATCAAATAAACCTGAACAAGGAAACAACCATTCAGTGAACTTCAACGTTGGAACCATAACAAATACCTACATTATTTCCCTTTTTAGGGTTTCCGGGGGAAAACAACACACTTGGAGGACAAGACTGTTTTGTTTCTTGGACCCCTTCTCTGTGTTAAAGCTTTATCATTACTGGCAACTGAAGGCAGCCTTCACTTGTACAAGGGGCCTTTTATTGTCTCATTATCCCAAAGAAAATTACACAAACAATTGAAGTGTGATCATTTCTTGCTTTTAGAAACTGGCCCGGAACTAGTTGCCTGTAAATTGCCTTGATGCCCTAAAGGTCTTCACAGGCAACTTGGAGGCAACCAATCACACTGCAGCCTTCTTTGTCAGGTTCCCTGTACACACAATGACACTGATAGTTATATTCTCAATTTATAAACAAGGCACCAGACTTTTCCTCCCTTCCAGCCTCAGTTCGGTTACATTGGTTTGAATGGAAGAAAAAGAAAATGGCCGCACCATGATAAAAGTCTACACTGAGCTTTTTAACTACTTCTTTTTTTTCCTTCTTTTTTTGGGACCTTACTCAAGCGAACAAAAAGCTAAATAGTAATAAACTACAGCTAGAGTTCAAAAGTTGTGAGCAGGGGGCATGTTCATAATGATATTATGAATCCTGGATTTGAAAGACTGGGCTGATTGGGCTACAACGACAGAGGCAGGTAGTTCATGTTCATGTTCAGCAATATTCAACAATGTTATGGACCTATAGTTGCTTGAGGACAGATGGGAGTTAAAACCTAACCTGGACAAGGTTATCCCCAGCGAAGTGTCCTGTAAGCTCCTTGACACCCTGGATGAAGGCACTGTGGAGTACGGGAGAACAAAATACATTTAGCATAAAGAATATTATTTGGTTTTACCCTCACACAGATGTGGGTAAAGCAGTGTACACTCAGTACTGTCCCCTGAGTCCGGTGAAAAAAAAAAAATCCACAGGCATACATGTGTTACTCGGGTGGAATTCAAACCGACAACCCCTGCTATCCTATAACAGGGCCAAATTTCATAGAGCTGCTTAAGCACAAAAAGTAGCCAAGCACAAAAAAAATTCGCTTATCAGAATAAGGTTACCAGCCAAACTACCATGTCTCATGTAGAATTTGTGACTGGTATCCTGCTCATTTCTGCTTAGCAGACAATTGTTAAGCAACTTTTTCGGCTTAAGCAGCTCTATGAAATTGGGCTCCGATGTCTTGCAACTGTGGTCTAGTGGTAAGACATGTACTGCATTAGAATGGCAAAGATCGTGGGTTCGAATCCCACCCAAGTTAAATGTCTGTGGATTTGTTATTTTATTGTTTGTTTTCACAGGACTCGGTAAAGACCTGAATATACAGTGCTCTGCACACATCGGTGTGTGGGTAAAACCAAATAATAAAATACATTCAATCACAGTCTTCTTTCCCTTATTATGCATCATAAATGTCTGAATCAAGCAAAATGCATATATGTAATACATGTACCTGCTACATGGAGCATGTATTACTATGCACTTTGCTAGAGTCAGACATTTATGATGCCTAATAAGGGAGAAAAGACTTTTTGAGTCACGGTGTAACAAAGACACCAGTCTCTCGGTTACGCGTGAAACTGTCAGCTTTTACTTCTTGGCCTACGTTTGAAGGTTTTCATTGAAAATAGCTGAATTACAGTATACCAATGATGTCTACATATTACCCTTTGAAATTTAAATTTTCAATGAAAACCTACTAATTTATGGCAAAACAAGTCTCAAGTTTCACACTGTAACAGGAAACTGAGATTCCGGTGTCTCTGTTACAGTGTGATGGATAGTTTTGGATCGTATATGAAAACAAAAAATCTGATTCGAGAAATTGAAGTTATACATTAAACGTATGAGCTATCCCCACCACTTAAAGGTATTATACAGGATTGGCAGAGCTGACAAAATAATCACAGACAGTGTTCATGTTTTGTGTAATCAACCACATACATGAAATAACAAACCTGTGAAAATTTGAGCTCAATTGGTCATCGAGGTCACGAGAAAATAGTGAAAAGAGACCTTATGTGTTTTCTGTTTTTCAAACATCGAGTTTATTATCGCGCGCGACAAAAACTATTGTTTTACTCATTTCTCAGAAACGATAGCATTTTAGGCAGAAATATTTTAAGGAACCCTTTCTACCATTACTTACTTTAAATCATGTAAGTTATGTGTGAATCTGTGAACATTTGTGTTTTTCGATCTTACCAATAGTGTACAGGGCCTTTAAACATGCAAAGAATATAGAATGTACATTATCTTTTGAGATATAACACCATGTCACGCTTTGGCCCCCTTATTTATGGAAAGACCCATACACAACACAACACATGCATGACATGAATGAATTAAAGCTATAAGGAAGTTTTTGTCTTCAAACTTACCTAAAAGCTAAATTGTACGCTCTTCCAGACTCCACCATTGTATTACACTGTTTAA
This sequence comes from Leptasterias polaris, assembly GCA_037783415.1. Lineage (NCBI taxonomy): Eukaryota > Metazoa > Echinodermata > Asteroidea > Forcipulatida > Asteriidae > Leptasterias > Leptasterias polaris. Next base: position 2,554,111 of record JAZGTN010000073.1, on the reverse strand, counting down.
CCATCTGCGAGACAAAGAATTTATCAAATAAACTTGTGTACTACAGACAATGACATACTGGGCAGAATCATTGACAACAACAAAAACGTATACAAACTATGTAACTACTTAAAGAGCAATGGAGATGCAAAGGTTCTCGTCTCAATTGGAGACAGAGTCAAATGTACAGATTACAGGGATGTGATAGGCTGTTGAAAAAAACCCTGAACTGTGAGCGAAAGCTTGCGAGCATGAAACCCACTAATATACATTTATCTTTGGTTTTAAAAGCCCTACTCTGCAATCTTGGGGCGTTCTATATGATCTTAAGTATTAAACAAAAAAACAAAACAAAAAACCCAGAGAAATCACATCCCCGACAGAAATATGAAAGAAACCTGGAGTGAGAGCCATCGTAAGGACAAAAAGAGAGATGAGCTGGACACACTGTCTGAAGAAGAGACTGATGACAACACAATTTACTTAGTAAATGGGATGGTAACCGAGAAAAGGGGAAAGGAGAAGCGGCAGACAAAGAAGATGGAGGGATGAGGTTAATGGGATGGTAACCGAGAAAAGGGAAAAGGAGAAGCGGCAGACAAAGAAGATGGAGGGATGAGGTTAATGGGATGGTAACCGAGAAAAGGGGAAAGGAGAAGCGGCAGACAAAGAAGATGGAGGGATGAGGTTAATGGGATGGTAACCGAGAAAAGGGAAAAGGAGAAGCGGCAGACAAAGAAGATGGAGGGATGAGGTTAATGGGATGGTAACCGAGAAAAGGGAAAAGGAGAAGAGACAGACAAAGAAGATGGAGGGATGAGGTTAATGGGATGGTAACCGAGAAAAGGGAAAAGGAGAAGAGGCAGACAAAGAAGATGGAGGGATGAGGTTAATGGGATGGTAACCGTGAAAAGGGAAAAGGAGAAGAGGCAGACAAAGAAGATGGAGGGATGAGGTTAATGGGATGGTAACCGAGAAAAGGGAAAAGGAGAAGAGGCAGACAAAGAAGATGGAGGGATGAGGTTAATGGGATGGTAACCGAGAAAAGGGGAAAGGAGAAGAGGCAGACAAAGAAGATGGAGGGATGAGGTTAATGGGATGGTAACCGAGAAAAGGGAAAAGGAGAAGAGGCAGACAAAGAAGATGGAGGGATGAGGTTAATGGGATGGTAACCGAGAAAAGGGAAAAGGAGAAGAGGCAGACAAAGAAGATGGAGGGATGAGATTATGCTCAACAGCTTTCTCCTAAGCAAAAACAAGCAGGAAACCATTCACACAGCAGGGCTCGAATTTTACACTGGACCGGGCCAGTAAACTCATATCCAGACAAGTCCAGCGGTCTTGTGTTTGTGTTCAAATGTTGACTTTCAGTCGGATACATATAATTCTGTTGATTATCGAAGACTACTCACCCATAATATACAAATGAGATCAATCTTCTCTAAGTGCTTTTTCAAATTCAAACAGTTCAATTATTAACCTGTGTAGGCATTTTTTCTTCCCACTTCAATTCTGGTCTTGTACACACAATTCCGGTCCAGTGAACATTTTGAGCTACAAGCCCTGCGGTCTTGTGGGTTTTCCCCAAAAATTCTAGCCCTGACACATATTACGTGTGACATGGTATTTTGGCTGGTAACCTAATTGTGCTTTGCTACTTTTTTGCTGAAGTAGCTCAATGAAATTGGGCCCTAGTTGCTCAAGGTGTGGATGAAGAAATTGTTCTAAAATAAAGAAACTCATCTTACCCTCTCAAGCTTGCTTTCAAGATCTCCGATGCCATGTTCTGCTTCTTCAAGTGTGGACCTATAAAACCAATATTTAAAAAAATGATCATCAAAAAGGAACCAAGTCTTCAAGTGTGGACCAATAATTTAACCAGTAAAATAAACTTTTGTCGACATTAAAATGGAACTGTGACTGCGAGTGGCATAGTAACATAGAGATCAGCCCTATATTACTCAAAATGAAACATCTGATGCTCAGTTCTTACATTATAGATAGTTCCCAGTAGACGCCATCTTTACGGGCAAATCGCATTTTGGCTTGCAGGCGCGTCAAGCGCTCAAATTATTAACGCAGCCGCGTCGTTCACTAACCAATCATGCAATGAGTTTGGTGAAATGTGCGCGTGCTGCACGCCGTTCTCACGCGTAACGCGGGACTGTGTGTTCCAAATTGCCCGTAAAGATGGCCGACTTACGTCATACTGCAACCTATCTATAGATTCATGGATTTAATTTGAAATGGTTTACATTTTGGCCATCAAAGTCAGCAGCTGAAATACGAACAGACTTCATAAAAATGTTACATTCATAATGAGCTGTAAGATTCAACAAAAACAATGTCAAGATTGGACAAACTGAGTCAGCGCTTTCTACATGTTCTATGGACCATGTTACCTTTGTTTACAGAGTAGTGACCTTGTACATTCTAATGTAATTTCCTGACAGGCAAGATACACAGGCTATATGGGAAAATTTACATTTTGTGTCATAATTTTCACATAAATTCAACATTTACAAAAGCAACAGCTGTACAGCTTTTGAGATGTCCCCCCTTTCTTCATATCAAAAGTTGAGAAAAATCAGACAGTGCAATCTCCATAAAACATAAGATTTGTTGTATTCTTCCATTGAGCTGTGTACAAATGTGCCTGCAGGAAGTCCAGGCTCTGTGGCTCTTTTGTAAACATGTGATGTCAAAGGTCACATGGTCTATAGGGGCGTCTTAATGTATATTGTTTTTAACAACAGGAAGAAACATTTGAATTACAGTGTATGAGACCTATTTTATTTAGCATATTGTGAGGGTTGCTGCCAACCCTGCCAGAAACACCAGGGTTAACCCCCACTATTAATGATACGTGTAAATGGGTTCTTGTACTTTTGTATGCAGTTTTACACAATACACAAAACCTATGTTGTAAGACTTTAAAATGATAACGATAAATGATAAAAATGTAAATGAATCAAAATGTCAGTTTGTATCCTGTAGTTGTTTACTGATTTCTCATTTGTCAATTCATTTTGTAATCGAAGCCCTTTAAAATTACGCCTTTTCTCTGATTCTGTTTAAATATTGTTTCCTTGTCAATTGGTTGCTGTTAAGTCGCTGTTTGCTGTTTACCACCGTATTTTCATATAGTTTTGCCTTTTCATGAAACACATGAAACAGTAATAATAATAGCACTCAAATCAGTCTCTCAGTGACACTCATGGCGCCCAAACATTATTAGGTACATGTATTTACTCAGGGATCGAATTTGGATTCCATCCTGATATTTGTATGACACGTAAATTTAATTGGTTTACAAGCTTTTGAGCTTTATGGATTTAGTGTGCATATTAAAATTGGAACGATGTCAAAACCACATCAAGCATGCCAAGCCAAGAGAATATTTCCTCGTTATAATGACATATGAATGATCATTTAAAAAAAAAACTATTATGAAAAAAACTACTGAAGATTGGAATAAAAAGTGAAAATTTGGACATGAGTCAAATCAACATGAAACCTGTCATTGTATTATGTTTCATCTGCATTAACGCTGCAGTTGGTGAACAGTACATTGTACTGTCAAATCAATTACATGCGAGGAGAATGTACTATGTGTATGGTAGAAATTTGTGTATCACTTCAAACAAGTCAATCCTATAATCAAGAATGAACGCTAACATTGGGTCGGATGAAAAAATGAGGACAACAATTCAAAGAATTTGTTGCTCAGTATCGAGATTGGGCAAATCTCCAAATTGCACACTATAAAAATCATAAATTTCTGTTCACATGGGAATTGAATTGCTGCATACATGTAGTGCACAACTGCACAATGAAGTTGATTACTATTCATCTTTTCTAACCTTTTATAGAAGTGCATATTCAAACTCAAGGATCGAGTTGGTCCCCAACCATATCGAGTTTTACATAGTGTGAGATTCTGTTTAGAACTTCAAGTACCTCAGTTAGTATGACTTTAAAAAAATTATTATCTTGTTGGGAAAGTAAAACATAAATCACGAAATATACGAAAGTAAAACAAATTTAACAAATCAACAAAGAAAACCAGAGAATACGATTTGACCTCTTGACCAGTTAAATGTAAGTTACAATTAAGATTTTTGCCTAACTAACATTCATGTTATCATTAAACCTTATGTAATGGTCACACAAACTAGGGCAGGATTTGCACATAATGGGGTTTCTGAATAATTAGCATCCTCATCCCCTTTTTTTTTTTCAGTGTTAATTTTAACAAATTATTTATTTTATGTAAAAATTAAAAATGTATGTAAATAAGAAATTCAAAAAATAAGTTAGTGGCCTGACATTTCGACCCTAGCAGAGTCTTTCTCGAAGGCTAAATGACAACACACAACACACATACAAGCAGACATGAGTTGCAAGAGTATAGTCAAGTGGAAATACATGAATAGAGAGAGTGGAGGGAGAAAGGCAGAATGCATTCAGAGAAGGCAGGGGGTAAGCAGGGATTATGAAGACTAAGGGGGGGGGGGGGGTTATGAAGGGAAGGGGATAGCTTGACCACAAGAAGTTGGGAACGCAAAGGACAAAATGGGAGGTTAGAAGAGAGGTAAATAATTAGTTAATACAATGAAGGGCAGACTAATAAAGTGGATAACTGTGTGGGAAAAGGAGAAGGCAAAAACAAAAGGTTATTAGTCATTTCCTTAGTCTTGGATATAAGAAAAATAAGAAATTGCTACAGTTATTTTCACTTTCAAAATTTTTGATTAAACAAATATATTTTCAAAAGAATGTTTTTCATTTGATTTCACAACAAATTATAATCTCTGTTCAAGTTTTTGTCTCATTTTCTTCTCATTTTCGATACTCTCTGAGACTTGCACAGTCTATGAGACCAGTAGCCAGTATTATAGATGGCTGAATAAAAAAAAGTAATATCAGTCGTTGTACTGAACTGAGACCAAGCTTTTAGCCAGGATTTGAAAATAGGGTGTCCAAATTTGACTGGATTGAAAAACAGGGCATCCAAATTTTTGGGGTAAATTTTCAGCAAGCATGTACCACAGAACTATTATTGCATTTACTCTGTACTCCACGTATGCTTTGGGTCTGGGCCGGTTAAAGGGTTAAAAAAAAAAAAAAATCAGCACCGTACAGCCCCAAGAATCGTAGTATTTCGCGCTGTGTTATTATTTTTTAAGTTTGGGCGGGGTCACGACTTTTTCATATTGATTTCCCCCGTACTAGAGTCGAGTTGCGGTATTCTACACATAGCCCGCGAATTATATAAGAACGGAACAATCGTTAACATTTCAATGTACATCATGTACATTTACAGTGTACCACTACGAGGGATAGTTTGATAGTGAGGTGAGCATGTAAGAAGTACTGTCCTTCAATATCACGGAGTGCAGTGAGCATTCTTTATTAAACCTGCATTACCCATACTCATGGTGGGAGGTTCACAAGCAGACACGCACGTTTTGACTCATACACTGCGCATGTGCGATGTTCTGCATACATTAATATGCACTGAAAGGTTGCGGCAGCCAGAAAAGAGTGGTGGGAATGACGAGCCTAGACTTGGTTCCAAGTCTGTGCTCGTGGTTTTTAGTCTACCTGCATTGCCTGAAATAGCAGGTGGATTAACCTCTGTCTTTAACCTACGAGTTAGAGCGCGTGATAGCCAATCTGCGGGGGGATTTTGTGTGGCTGATGCAGAGAAATAACCGTTATCTCAGACTTGAAATCAAGTCTACAACACGTGTGTCTCGAGTGCTGCCGATCTATCACACAACCCTGGTAGGTACACGACATGTACATGTACATACACAACGCTTTTTACGTCGACGTACATGTATTTTGTAAAAACTTGTCTACTGCGTGGCGTTTCACCGCTATAGTTTCTAAAGCCTTTACGGTTGTTCAAGCCTTCCCACTAGTCGGGGGCACTGTCTGATGTTAAATTTGATCCCTTTGTCGGTAAACAATGAATGGGCGATCAGTATATTTAAGATAAATTGGTTGTATCTTGCATAAAGTTACCTTCACCGCAGCTGGCAGGTAGTAATAGTTTTGGATTTGCAAGCGTTTTGCTTACAATTTCAGGTATTCGGATGTAATTTTTTTTTATAAATGTACAAAAAACAGGGCGTCTTCAAGGGCGTCCGACAGTTTTTCGGGGCGTCCAAAAATAAAATAGGGCGTCCAAAAGACACCCGGACGCATCGCTGGCTAATAGCTTGACTGAGACTAGAGGGCGCACGATAAAGTGATTTCATTTCTGTCCTGTGCATCAATACTCCCATAATGAAAATCTTGAGTCAGACTTGAGTCGAGTCTTATTTGATGTGACCGAGTTATCTCTTGTCACCCAGATGACAGCTACACGTACATGTGTGTACAACTTTCCCTTCTTTTTCCTTGTTGTGTCAAAGATTAGACCATGATGAGACAGCCTGGATGCATCCATAGCTGTAATGCCATATCAATTGCAAGGAAACAGGATGGCAGCTTCCTGTGGTATTAAGTGTACATGTACGCTACATATGTCACTATACTGACACACTTTAAACATGAAGCTCCTGTATGCACATTGCTCTATGCTAATGATTACTAATGTTTATTTTTTAACTTGGCAATACTCTATTAGTTTTATTTTCTGCCGGATGGTGTCATGTTAGTTTTCTGACATCAGTTCAAATCAAAACTTTAGATTTTGATTTTGCAACTCTGAAGTAAATTGATTTATATATTTTTAATAAAAAGACTTCAAGAATGTACTGCACACTTTAACAAGCATAAATCTATCAATGTGGATAAATAGAGATTCACTCTACCAAATAAACTTTCATTTGAAGTTAAAGAATCAATGCCACGTACAGGGTTGTGACCAGAGGTTTTTAAGAGCCGGTTAATTTTCACAGACGAGCGTAGCGAGGAGCGAGCGAAGCGAGTTACCGAGCGCTTGCGCGTGGCGTTCATGGGGGGTCCAAAGGGGGTTACCGCCCCCTTTTTACTTTTACACCCTTAAAAGTACATAATTATTTTATGGGTTCTAGACACTAGCAAAGATTTTTTTTGAATTAGAACTAGATTACTAGAAGTACACATGTTGAGCCAAATATCAAGTTCTTATTTATACCCAGCCTGCTTTAATATACCTCACAAATCCCAAATATACTCAGTACTGAATATACTTCATATATCTGGAGCTGACAAGTGAAATGAGTGTCAATTAATGATCCAATAAAGTATTTTTTAAATGTAACACACGTAAAAGTTTGGAAATTCACCTGTAACTTACACCCGGTTCAGACAGGCGCTCTAGAGTCGCGCCGAACCAAAGGTACATGAAAAGTTCGACGTCTGAAACAGTTAGGAGTGACTGGACGAGCTAGAAGTCGAAAGATCGACTGTTGCAGTCGTTCGGAACGACTCTGGAGCGCCTTGGTTTCAGACGTCGATCTTGTCATGAGCCGAACCTAATGTAAATGTTATGTCAAGTTCGCCTGTCTGAAACCAAAATTTAATTGGGTCGACCTAGAGTCGTTCCTAATCTATTTGGTTCGTAGAGCGCCTGTCTGAACTGGGTGTTACTATCCCTTTAAAGGGCAAAGTATGCCTGTACCTTTGTTTTCTGGAACTGTTCAATTGTTTTAACCCTAATGTAGATGTCCTACAATAAAACTAAAGTGGAAATTTCATGGTACACTGTAGCCTTTTTGTTAGAGATATCGCCAAAAAACTGGAGTGGAACGGTTACATGCATGTCAATACATAAAGAATAATCTGTAATTGAAGAGGGCCTACAAAATCTAAGAAAGTTTTCCGCATGAAGTATTTCTCAGATTGAACATTTTTTCAATCCCTTTCTCTAAAACCACATTCCTTAGAAGAGAACCGTTTCTTATACAAATTATCAACACTCAACAGCTGCAGTGCTTCTTACCAAGTAAGATTTTATGGTCATTAATTTTTGGAGCAATTACCAAAGGTAGACCCTCCCTTAAAAAGTTTATTTAATTCAAAATTGGATTAAAAATTGGATTTTAATTCAAAACTGGCTGCCGCTTCCCAGGTATACTTGGGTGTGATCCCTGGCTACACGGCAGTTTGCGGTTGAATGGCTTCTGACTGGCACCCCCCGAACAAAGATATTGACAAAATAGGGAGACCGCCAACATAGGGCTAGATAGCTCAGTTGGTAGAGCGCTGGCACGTTAAACCGGAGGTCGTTGGTTCAAATCCCGCTCTAGTCAATTTTTCTTTGTTCAACCCAAAATCATTTAAAACATTTACCCAGTCAGTTTCCCTTGTGGTTTATTATTTGATATAATTCAAAATAGTGCTCTTCAGGAACGCCCACAAAAAAAGGCCTTGCTTTAATGATGTGATGTCACTGGGGAACTCCGGTATTATTAATTAGTCCTTAGTCGAATTATTGAGAATAAACAAAAATTTGCTCTTTTCAAAGCCACCTATTTTTCTTGAGATTAAAACTTGATGCAACAAAAAGAAACATGCTTACATCCTCTTTCATGTGAAAGTGAATTTCTATGATGTTGACTTTTGACAGTTAGATTATTCCATTTACTTTCGCACTCGAAAGAAGTATGAACAGAAATTTCAATCATGACCCTTCGTATTGACAAAAGAAAGGCATATTAAAAACCATGACAGGATCGCCATTATGTCTAATGGTCTAGCTCTAACGAATTCAAAGTTTCTTTCTCTGATTTTAAATTGAACAATAATTAGATATTGTTAGAATAGATGGTGAATCTGCATGCCACTTGAAAAACTTACTTTGACCAAAAGAAGAATTCCATCTACCCAACCCAAGAATGAACGGCTTCAGCAGTGGCTATATGGCCAGAATGCTGAAAGTGCATTCTTCAATATTGTTACTGAGCCAACGACCATAGTTTCATGATGATGATTTAGTAGTTGCTTGATGCAGATGTGGCCTAACACTAACAGTTGTGGCCTAACACTAACAGTAACCCTAACTAGGGTAGTAGTTAGTTGTGATAATCGTAACCCTCCTCCTCTCGACGGTCTTTAGACCGGAGGGTTACGAGACGGTGAGCACAAGATTCGACCATAAGTGCAATTTTGACCAATGTTGACAGACTAGTCACCAGATTTGCCCAATTTTTACCACTTTCAAAAACCATGACACAAATTCTAAGAACACAGATTTTAATATCAATGTCTAATGAATAATACTCAAAACATCATTGAAAAAATATTTTGAAGAAAAAAAGACGAAAACTTACCGGAGACTGACCAACGTGTATACAAACATGTAGTAACATCACGACCAATCAGCGTAAAACCAAACGCCGCTTGCAGTCTCAACGTCACAAGCTGAGCGCAATTCATTGCCGTGCACAATCAAAAAAAAAATAAATAAATTAAGATTGAGCGCGCATTCTGATAAGCTTAATACATAACTCTGTGTGCCGATACCGCAAATGTGTGGCGCAAACTGCGCATTGTGCAAGTCTGTATAAAATCGTAGGCCACGCCTATGGTTTAAGCTGATTGGTCGAGAAAATACGCTGATTGGTCGAGAAGTATAAAGTGCGGGGTTTAAAACCTCAACCATCGTCTGTCTACACTTCACGGGCTTCGCTCAGTCTCCGGTAAGTTTTTGTCTTTTTTTCTTCAAAATATTTTCTCAATGATTTTTTTGAGTATTATGAATGGATTCATTAGACATTGATAATCAAATCTGTGTTCTTAGAATTTGTGTCATGATTTTCGAAAGTGGTAAAAATTGGGCAAATCTGGTGACTAGTCTGTCAACATTGGTCAAAATTGCACTTATGGTCGAATCTTGTGCTCACCGTCTCGTAACCCTCCGGTCTAAAGACCGTCGGGAGACCGTCGGGAAGAGGGTTACGATTATCGCAACTACTACTAGGTAGTAGTAACAGCACAAAAGTGGTACGGTAGTCAGATTCAGCATCTTTTCTTACAACAAAAGTAAAAATAGAAGGGGAAAAAATGCAAAGTTCAAAGTTTATTTTTAATTTTTTCCCTTTTTTTTCTTCTTCTTCTTTTTGACATAGGCATAGGGGGTTACATTTAACAGTGAGAACAGATCACTCTTCTTCAATTTAATTTTCATTCATCACGTCATATTTTAAACCCACAGATCATGATCAGGCAGTTTGGACTTTGGTATTGTTGGATGATTGAGAAGCCTGACTGACCCTGTGTGGGTGATAAGCATCTTCTTTGGGCTTACTGGGTCCTGACCCCTGTCCTTTTGATTGTGATTCCTTTACACTTTAGCAATTGGATTCAGTTCAGTTCAGTTCAGTTCTTTAATTTTCTCCACACAGGCAAAATACACAGTAAGTATGAAACATACAGTCACCTTATAAAGGTTAAATAGCAATGATAATAAATAGAGTAAATGTACAAATATAAGGCAGATACATGTGGAAGGAGGCCCTCAAAAAGCAACGCTTGTCTAGTAAGTAGTAAGGGCCCCCAGGGAAGTACAAAAAGAAAAACTAAATAGTGAACAATTTTATGGAACAGGAAATTATTTAACAATGAGGACAGGAACAAAACACACAGGACAACACAATCCAAGCAAGTCAGACCCAATAGTCTTTTGAAATTACTTAAAATAAATTACTTACAAGTATCGTAGGACGCCCTGTATTCAGGGCGTCCCTGAAATCGAGGCAAATCTTTTACCTCTCTGTGCGCGATGTAAACAGTCCCTAGATACAATTTTTGTGGTTTGACTTGCCAAGCAAAGAGTCTTCTCTCATTTGACCAAAACTTAGAAACATGTAAGGCTCCACTGGTTAGTTGCACTTGTAAATGCAAAAAGTTGTGGTATTTTAGGCATTTCTGCAAGGTACAAAAATATGTCATACTGTCGGGGCCATAAAAAAAAATTTCCCCACCGAAAAAGTTTCATCAAACACTTTTTCAATTCACAATTCACGATGATCAAATCATGTGACTGAACATTCTGCTGAGCATTCTGAGGGAAAAAATACAGAGGCTTAAAGAAGCCACGTGCCTTATATCATTTTCTAATAGTCTGGATAATTTTTTTTTGTAACACTCTATCATTTTTGTTATTAATATTAAAATTTAAACATCAGCTTTGTGATTCGATTATCACTGTTTATTTATATGCTTTATTATAAATGTTAAGAAACATAAAAAGACACAAAACTAAATAAAAATAAGATTTGAAATCCAAGAATTATTTACATTTTTTTTAACTAAATAAAAAATATGTTGAATAAAATGAAGAAAACTGCTGGCTATAGAGTCATACACTAAGTCTCACAGAACACTTGTAGTCACTGCAGATGTTTCTTCCACGTATGGCTTCACCCAGACACCATACTTTCTTGTTTGCATCGAAAACAGGTCAAACTCAAAACAAATGGGACGCTATTGAAGTCATCGAAGATCGGTGCGTGGTGTGAAAGTTTCAATGTCCATCACGTTTTAATATATGTTTGCATATTTCTTATAAACAAAGGAAGGTAATTAGGGCATCAGTTGATTATGGAATATTTTTATTTTTTTTCAATTCAAAGAAAAAGGCATACTACATCGAAAACCGGACAGGGGAGGATATTTATTACTCAATAAGAAGTCCTTAATTAAATTTACGTTTGAAGGATATTAAAGATTTATAAAACTTGGGTTAAATTTAGAAGGATTCAAATAAATTTGGACTGTAAAATTTCAAATGTTACTACTTCTTGTCAATGTTGTAATAGGGCTTTTATTAATAGGCCTAAGCTATTATAAATAACAAAATAGTAAATGACTAAAAAAAATAAAACATAATCCGATCTCACTCTCAGTCTCAGTTAAGAATAAGATATTATTTTTGGTCATAATGAATGTGAAAGAGGCAATTGGATGGAGACTCTTAGTCTTATCCCATGGATTTGTCAACGGCCTTGACAGTCATAAAACGCGTTCATGCAGACGATTTTGAAGGGGAAAATGTAGTTCAAGCTGGCTACAAAAAGTGGGAGGTTCCGATCCCGTCCCTTCACGTCGTACGGTGTATACCGTACACGGCACTCACCTAAAATTTGGAGAATCTTTCAGCGCTTCTTCGAAAGTCACATTCGGTTTCATGATACCGACACCAGTCAATCAATCTCCTAACACCGAGGGAATATTCTTCAAAACACTAGGGCATAAAGCTTTAACTCTTGGAGTAGATTGTTGTGTTAAATTTGCAACAAAATTTAAACAGCGTTCAGAGAGACGATGCGAGTTACGCATGCACAAAATATGAATTGCTTGTGTGCGTTGTGTGTGTGTAACATTTAAGCATGGTTGCAGATTTAAAGATCGCATAAAGATTCTTGTAAAACTAAAAGCGAGTCGGGAACCACACAAATAATACACTGCCGCCCGAATGATAGCGCCCTCAATTGATAAGTCTGGCTAGTCTTCCTTCGTGCGCGGTGATACGTAGATCATGTGGATGATTTAACAAAACAATGTGCAATGACAGATAATAATTACTATTAAAAATGTATGCATTCGTTTATATTTAACATAAAAACAAAGTTTGAAAAAAGGGAATGTTGGCCATGCTATTATTCCTCTTTCAACAGTTAGCGATGGGTTGTGTGTGAACGTGTTTGATAATGACTTTTAACAATTCTCAGTTATATCTGATTTACAAGTCCAAGTCCAAGTGATGTACAAACCCAAGTACTTACAATGGTAGAACAAAGAAGCTAGTCCTTTTGATTTACTGGGTCGACAAACATGTAGGGAAGGGGTTGGATATACCATGACTGTACATTGAACTTCACACTTAAAAATGTTTTTACTCATTCCATTTTGTTTATTTTCCTGCTTTCAAAATATTTTTAGTTCTTAAACCTTCCGTCTTGATAAAACTCTTTCAAAGGTTACACACCTATGTTCTGACACCCCTAACGTGTTTTCCTAATCCCAACTGACATGACTGAAAACCTAAACCAACGTTAACCCTAATCTTAAACCCAAGCATACAAACCACATTGCATTATTGGAACGTAGGAGGAGGATGGGGGGTCAGAACATAGAGGTGTCAGAACATAGAGCAGCCACCCCCGCCCCCCAAGACACCTACTAAATTAACTACATCTGGCAAGTCAGTTGAAAGAGTCTTTTGTTTTAGTGATGCATTTTAATTGAATAAAAGTCCCATTATATTTACATAAATAGACATACCAGTACATGATTAAAAATTGAATTACCAATGTAATCAGATGCAATGTAATATCATGTGGTGAATGCACCTAAACAGTACAAAGTCAGCCCTTCTACTGTCTGACCATTCAATGTGGTTTTGAATGATAGATAAACCAAGCCCACCTGCAATGTGATATCACGTGGTGAATGCTATACAAAGTACAAAGTCAACCCTCCTACTGTCTGACCATTCAATATAGTCCACTGTGGTTTTCAAGGATAGACAAACTATGCCAGTGTGGAGTGCCTTGCCAGTGGTCTCGTGCACACCGGACTCAAGTTCTGGTGATGTCAGAGTGCGAGTTCAAAATTGTTTTGAGCGTGGTTACTTTTTCTGCTTCAGCAGCTCTATGAAATTGGGGCCTGGGTAATAATGTTTATGCCCCATAAGCAATCAAATTTTCTGATATCGGCACTATATAAATATCCATATTACCATTATTTGCCTTCCATAGCAAACTTTTCAAATCGAGTTCAGAAAACTTTGATTCTCTCAATTTTGAAAGATGCTCACTCTACTCTCACAATGTGGGAGTGGAGGAAATTTTGCTTAACACCTGAGAACTTTGCTAAGCAGAAATAGGTTACATGCTAAAATACCCCGTGGCCTATATGTGACTGGTTCCCCACAGATTTCTGCTTGGCAAATAATCGTACTGGCACCTTATCAAAACTATTCCCGGGTAATTTCCAGGAAAGTTGTCCCGGTCAGGGTTTTCTTGTCGGGATGGATTGTTATTTGTGGGGAGACCAATCGCCCATTAACCTTTGCCAAAACAGTTTTTAAATGTTTTAAACTTTTGTGTCTTATTTGTTGAAGACATTGATGTTATTTTTGGGATGGAAGAATGGTGTTTAAAACTTGTAATACAAATGATCCCCTATTAGGAACATCAATCCCAGCAGGACTGTTTAATGCAATTCTACATAATGGCACAAATTTTACCCCGGCGAAATTGTGTGTTTTGTTTTACTTAATTGTTTTTAAGCACAGGTTTTGATAATGTCAAACAGAATTTACCAATTTACCAATAACTTGAAACTGAATGGTGATAAAAACAGAAATGCTAGTAATTGGTACTCGCCAACAGCATACAAAGGTCCAAGATCTCTCCATAAAGATCGATGGGGATACTATAAAGCCCAAAAACGAAGCACGGAATTTAGGTGTCATCTTTGACAAGCACATGACACTGAAGGCTCATGTGAATGCAGTCTGCAAATCAGCAAGATACTTTCTCCATAACATCAACGTAGCGCGGAGATATTTGACTACTGAAGCTGCTGAAAAGGCCATTCATGCCTTTGTTGTATCACGACTCGACAGCACAAACTCTTTGCTGTATGGCCTGCCAGCTACTGAACTGAAAAAACTCCAAAAGATCCAAAATTCTGCAGCTAGGATTCTGACAGGTGCATCAAAGCATGATCATATGACCCCAGTATTGAAGCAACTGCACTGGCTGCCTGTATCATCAAGAATTGATTACAAGATTCTCATGTTTGCTTTCAAATGTTTACACGGATTGGCACCTCACTACCTAGAGGCCCTTGTTCCAAAGTATGAGCCTGCCCGTATGACAAGATCAGCTAGTGATGGTTACCTATTGAAGAACAACTCGACAAATTTGAAAACAGCAGGAGATCGTTCATTCAGTCATGCAGCGCCAACTTTGTGGAACAAACTTCCGTATTCAATTAGATCATTAGGATCATTGTGTAGTTTCAAGCAATCGTTAAAAACGTACCTATTTAAGTCGTATTACTGTTAGATGAGATAACTCTAGATATCGAATCTAGTGACTTTAGATGTAATTATATGTGATCTTAGTAAATACAGGAACAATTAGGTCTCAACAAGGTTATTTTGAAGGTATTGTTTATTTTGATTTTATGAAATAGGTTTTGTTTTTTATTGAATTTGGTTAATAATTTTAAGTAAATTTCTTTATATTCCCGTGTAAATTTATTCTGGACTCTAATTTTCTGTTATGTTAACTAGTTTTGTTGTTAAGCGCCTATGAGCCCTGGGGATATATGGCGCTATAAAAATGCCTATATTATTATTATTATTATTATTAATCAGAACTGCATAAAACACTACAGTCCCCAGTCCATACTCCAGTGATGGCTTAATCCTGTCCAGAAAACCACAAACAGGTGACCTTGCACAGGGGTAACCACAAACCAGGCTTCCAGTAGTAGATAACAATCTAAGTGCTTGCCATCTAATCTTATAGAATGTAAACATACATCTCAGCTGTAAGTTAACTGTCCCCGAACAATCCCCTAGTGAATTTGTAAAGCAAAACAATTTGAAGCGGGGATGGGGTGGAGCTGTTCCGCAACCTACCCGGGAATAGTTTTGATAAGGTGCCTAAGAAACACTTTCGGCAATGAAGCTCTGATCAGGACCGGTAACCATCTTTCCAGAAGTGACCTGATGCCGTACCACAACACTACCCTAAGAAGACCGTGTTGCCTTTACACAGTATGTGACCATAATCTCAATAAAATATTTTCAGTAAAATTGATGACCAATCATAGGAAAGGTTCGATTGTGATTTCTAACGCTGCACAGGGATTGGTCAGCTCAAACTTTGCCACGACTTTCGGATGGAGGACTCCCAAACGACCAATGCTTGTTCCCTTGACGACGATGTCTGCACATCGGCCGGAGAAGTATGTGGCATCTGACGTGAATACAAGAAAATAAAATCCCATTATTAAAATCTGTTCACAACTTTTATGCGATAACAATAAATAGACATTTCTAATGAAATTGTATTGCTATAATTTGTTTTTAAACAAGTTATTTGAACAAGAAATAACAAAACAGTTTGACACTTGCAAATACCAATCTTTGTAGAAGTGAGAGTTTTTCCTTAAGATAAGAGACCCTAAATCCTCAGAAATTATTAGTTTCAATATTAACCCTCCTACTCTTGCTACAATTTTCTAGCGAGTTGACCAAACCTTTGAAACCATTTCACTGCACGGGTTGTGTTGCATGTGGTGGCACAACACTGCACAGAACTAACTGTGTACATATGTGTACTGTCAAGATTCATTCACCACATGATATCATATTGCAGGCTGGCATAGCTTATATATCACTCAAAACCACAGTGAATGCTATTAGATGATCAGACAGTAGGAGGGTTGACTGTATACTGTGTGAGTGCAATCACTACATTATTTTGTATTGCAGATCGGTATAATATATCCATCATTCAAAACCACAGTGCATGGTATTGAATGGTCAGTAGGAGGGTTGACTCTGTACTATGTAGATACATTCAGCACAGTCTCATATTGCAGACCTGCATAGTTTTTCTTTCATTCACAATCACAGTTGATGACATTGAATGGTCAGACAGTAGAAGGGTTGACTGTGTAAAGTGCAGATACGTTCACCACATAGTCTCATATTGCAGGCCTGCATAGTTTTTCTATCATTCACAACTGCAGTAGTTGACACTGAATGGTCAGACAGGAGGAGGGTTCATGTCATCTTGACTGAATGTATACATCAAGTCTAAATCTCTTTCTATTTTTTCTTTCATTAATGTTGACAATACTTGATGTTCCCTTACCTTCCACTGCTCGTAAAAAGTATCCGTCTTCCCTAGAAAATGGAATCTGCAAAAGCTGCATCGTCCGATCCAACAGACCGTGGATAACCTGTTCAGATAAAAACAATCAAATGATGCTTTATAGCATAAATAAATGGTGACCCGTGTTACACGATCAAAATCACACAGGATATTAGCTGGTAACCTGTTTCCACTCATCAACGACTTAATGAGCAAGCAGGGCTCAATTACACAAAGAACGGAGATTGATCTTAAGATGTGTGTCAATCTTAATTGTCAAGTAAATCAATCATAATTGCTAACCAAAGTGTGATGTCACAATACAAATCACTGTGGCAATATCGACAACTCATCGTAAGATGAATCCAAGTGTTTTGTGAAATTGAGCCATGGTTTGCCTGTAGTACCTTTACCATGTTTGCTAGTGTGACATTACTCCACTGTGAGCCACGCCCACTTCATACAAACCGACTCGGAAAATTGCCAGAAGCCCATAGGAAATGCATTGAGCTAGATTGCCGATTTTTAATTTACGTACGAAACAACTAATTTTTGGACTGGCCTTTCTCATATGTTCTGGAAGGACTTGAGGTTTTAATTAAGGGTTGAACAAAGAAAAATTGACTTGAGTAGGACTTGAACCTGCGACCACCGGTTTAACATGACAGCGGTCTACCAACAGAGCAATCTAGCCCTATGTTGGCGATCTCCCTAAGTTATCAATATCTTTGGTCGGGGTTGCCAGTCAGAAGCCATTCAACCTGTAACTGCCGTGTAGCCAGGGATCACATCCAAGTATACCATACAACCTGGGAAGCAGCAGCAGAGGGATCACCTCAAGGGGATGCAACTTTGTATTTCAAACATCAAGTAGTAAAACAATGGAAACTGACTGGAAACTGAGTTGGGGGTCTTGTCAAACTAATCAGTTACAATCAGAAGAAATGCCCTTCCACAATAACAGGTGTTTTTTGATGAAACTATTCACGCAAATGTACCACAGCTTCAGAGATGAAGTAGCAAAAATCTTGTGCGTGCAGCAGATGGGCTTGTGTGTAATGCACTGACTCGCCGGCAGGATTGAATTATTCTAGAAGATTCTAGAAGAAAGATCCTGCGCATCTCATACAGAGGGCACAAGAAGGAACCACTCCTTGCAACAGTGAAACGCTGCAAGCTCGCCTGGTACGGTCATGTGTCCCGTCACCACTCACTGTCGAAGACCATCCTCCAAGGAACAGTTGAGGGCAAGCGAAGGAGAGGCAGACAGAGGAAGTCCTGGTCTGACAACATCCGAGACTGGACAGACTGAAACAATGCTGCCCGTATAACAGAGGACAGAGAACTGTGGCGATCCTCGACAGCAGATGCATCCATCATGGTACCCCAACGACCAGCACGACAGTCTCGGGATGTGCGAGTGAGTGAGAAGGACCCTAGCGTTGAAGGAACTATCCGTGGACAAACTTACCTCAAATCCAGGTGACTTATTGTAATGCACGGCACAGAGGTGTCGGTGATTCTCAGTGCCAACATCCTTCTTCGGGTTTTTGATGATGATGTCTGAGATCTCGAAGGCCTTGATGGGAAGGGGCATCTTACGATTGTTGCTGATGGTCTTCAAGACACCTGGAAGTAAGCAGGTACGTGCAACCTGCAGAGGAGGAGGAGGAGGAGGAGAGTCAGAGACATTGTTGACTGGTTACTTTCAGATTCTTTGAGTCCATTGAGAAAATGGCGTGTCATGGCCGAGTGGTGCTAGCCAGAGCTGCCAACATTTGCATTTTGCAATCAGGGAGATTTTGTACAACAATCAGGGAGACTTTGCACAACAATCGGGGAGATTTTGCACAACAATCGGGGAGATATTTAGAATTACATTCAACATAATAGGGAGAAAGCTTCCATGATCAGGGAGACTTACACGTTTGTTCATTAGAACATGGAATTTTTTATTTTTTTTCAGGGAACTTTCTGCAGAATCAGGGAACTTTCTGCAGAATCAGGGAAAGTTGACAACTTTGTCCAGTTCTGATGGCGAAATCATTGGAGTGGGAGTTTGAATCCCATCCATGACACTTGTTGTCATCGGGCAGGATTTGCTTCTCTTCACCCATGAGTTAATGGGAAAGCAGAGATGGTTTTTTGTGATTGATTTAGCTTGGTACGCTACATATTTGGCAGCACAGGCTGATACTCCCAAAAGAGCTGAGATGGTTTAAAGGTATTATACAGGATTGGCAGAGCTGACAAAATAATCACAGACAGTGTTCATGTTTTGTGTAATCAACCACATACATGAAATAACAAACCTGTGAAAATTTGAGCTCAATTGGTCATCGAGATCACGAGAAAATAGTGAAAAAAGACCTTATGTGTTTTCTGTTTTTCAAACATGGAGTTTATTATCGCACGCGATAAAAACTATTGTTTTACTCATTTCTCAGAAACGATAGCATTTCAGGCAGAAATATTTTAAGGAACCCTTTCTACCATTACTTACTTTAAATCATGTAAGTTATGTGTGAATCTGTGAACATTTGTGTTTTTCGATCTTACCAATCGTGTACAGGGCCTTTAAGGATTGAAACAAATGGCTCAATAACCATTTCAAGCAGACAATAATGCTTTCAAAAAAATTCAGCTTAGCAACAATAAGCAGGACACCAGTCACAGATGGTACATGTAACATGATAATTAGGCTGGTAACCTTATTCTGGTTGATTATTTTGCTGTGCTTAGCTAATGTTGTGCTTCAGCAGCTCCATGAAATTGGGTCAAAGTTTTAAAAATTC
This sequence comes from Leptasterias polaris, assembly GCA_037783415.1. Classification (NCBI taxonomy): domain Eukaryota; kingdom Metazoa; phylum Echinodermata; class Asteroidea; order Forcipulatida; family Asteriidae; genus Leptasterias; species Leptasterias polaris. The sequence continues at coordinate 2,534,497 of JAZGTN010000073.1, read as the reverse complement.
ATGCACCATGAGTGTCAAAATTGGTAGAACTATTCCTGCTTCATAAAACTATTAAACTAAAAATGTTAAAAATCAATTTACTTATCCAAAGAAATTGCGGGGCACCAGTTGCAGCCATGTGAAGTACATGGCAATTTGGTTGGTAACCTATTTCTGCTAAGCAAGATATTTTTGTGCGTAACAAACTTTGGCCCTGGAAACCTTAGGAAACCAAGGGTCTCAGTGGGGAATTACTAACCTGAAAATCTAGTGTTTTGGGGTTGGAGATGATTGCTGCGTTTGTGGTAGACATGTCCTTCCTTAGCTTGTCCGAGATGTCCTCTTTCGAGCACTGTATGAAAATAAAAGAAATGCAGAACAATTTAATTCCCAATAGGTTTACAGACTAGTGAAACAACAAGCTCACTGGTCCTGCTGGCTAGTTGTTAAAAAGGTAAAGGAAAAACCCCTGGCAGCACGCATGAATTGCCTCAAAGCTGGTACCCACCGATAGCTCAACGAACAGAATTCTCTGATTTCTGTGTCTATGGATCTGACTTACAAGGGCAAAGGTCAGGACCTCGGTGAATCCCGCCGAGGCCATCTCTGGTCTCAGAAGATCGGTCAGCTTGTTGATAGGTAGCTGACTCCCGATGGTGTTGGTCTGAGGGATGCGCTCTACCAGATTATTGAAACCGTAGGCAACCGCGACATCCTCGATGACATCACAGGCATGGATGACATGTGATCAGGGAAGAGGCGAGTCAAGGAGTATTCTCAAGGTGTTTTGTTGTAGATTTTGAGCATGGCGGACGGTGTTTATCTGGTGTTGTATGGGTAGAGATTGGGTTAATGGGTGGGGGTTTTCTCTGGTGTTATTCTGGTGTTAATAGGGGGGTGATCAATAGATCAGGGGTAAAGGCTTTGAGTGGTTGTGTTTGGGTGGAGTTTGCTCGGTGTTGATAAGCACATAAATAATATGCAGGTTTCAGGGTTTAAAGGCACTGGACACGTTTGGTAATTGTCAAAGACCAGTATTCTCACTTGGTGTATCCCAACATATGCATAAAATAACATACCTGTGGAAATTTGGGCTCAATTGGTCATCGAAGTTGCAAGAAAATAATGAAAGAAAAAACACCCTTGTTGCACAAATTTATGTGCTTTCAGATGCCTGAAAAAGGCTTCAGGCCTGAAAAAGGCTTCAGGCCTGAAGTCTTTTTCAGATTCAAATATTTTAGTGAGAAATTACCTCTTTCTCAAAAACTACGTTACTTCAGAGGGAGTCGTTTCTCAAAATGTGTTATACTATCAACAGCTCTCCGTTGCTCGTTACCAAGTAAGTTTTTATGCTAATATATATTTTGAGTAATTACTAAACGTGTCCAGTGCCTTTAAGTGCTTGACTTTATGAGTAGTGTATTTAGGGTTGGTCGAGAGCCAAAAATACGTTAAAAGAGTTTGAGTGTAAGGCCGTTTGCATGGTGGTAAGACAATTAATTGAGAATTTGCGGTAACGCCATGTTGTAAAATCTTTCTTTTGAGTATGTGGGGTTCCGAAAGGAACCGGTGGACTCAGCATTTTGGACAGTATACTCCGTCTGTCTTCAGGAGACAAACGGATTAGAAAGAGCAAAATGAGAACAACTTTTATATCCATCAGTAACAGTCTGGGGGAGAAAACAAATCAAAAAGGATATCAGCCCTGTTGGGAGGAACTTCAACTCTGAGTTGTTTCTTGTCGTCGATGACTTCACTGCTGAGACACATCCTGGTAAGAAGCCTAGCAACCGCATCAGCGCTCTCCCTGAGACACACAACGAACACATGGATTATTGGACAAGGTTCGAATCCCGCTCACACCAATGTGAGGTTTGGATGAGAAGAGCGTCAATGCCAGTTTGAAGACAACAAAATTATGAAATGAATCTGGAATCCAAGTTCTGCACTTCAGTGCAACAATGAAACAACAATTTCTTTAAAAGTTTGAAAGGACGATGCTACCGAGTAACATTCATTGCCACAAGTACCAGTTGAAGAAAAGTTACTCAAGTACTGGTATTGAAGTGTCGTTGCCGAGCGGTCTACTACACCCATCTCAAGCTCTGGTGTTGTCAGAATGTGGGTCCCGGTCATGACACTTGTCTCCTTAGGCAAGACACTTAACCATAGCTGCTTTGTCCTTGGGATGGGACATAAAGCTGTAGGTCCCGTGTGTTGTGTAATACACGTATAAGAACTCAGTACACTGATCGTTAAGAGAGGCGGCTCTCCCCTGGTGTTTCTGGCATGGTTGGCTGTAGATTTCTCCGCAGTACAACAAGGCGCCATATAATTGGGTTTCATAGTTCAAACTAGCTCTGTATTCATGCTGTACAATAAAGAGAGCTTTTGTTTGTTCACACCTAAAGAAATGTACACGGAAACCCAAGGTTCCTCAAATTATTATACATTTCTTGTAATGAAACCAAGGATGTCGCATAAGTGAACTTTATCACTGTAGCTTGCAAGCCTGAGGAAACCTGTAAACAAGGGTGCTTGCTTGTCAACCAGAAACACCGGGGTTAACCCCTACTCTTCCACACTAAGTATTCTGGGTTCTTTTACACGCACTACCAATCCTAGTACACAGGACCTATGGCTTAATGTATGTCCCGTCTGAAGGACAAAGCAATTATGGTAAAGTATCTTGCTCAAGGGCACAAGTGGCCCGACCGGGACTTGAACCCACACTGTGCTAATCAGAAGCACCAGAGCTTTAGTCCGGTGCTCCTAACCGCTCGGCCACAACACTTGCACAGTAAATTCAGAAAAATGGTCCTAGACTTAACTAACTTGGTCCTAGATTTGACTTACTTGATACCGATCCTGTTATTGATAAGATCCACTGGTAGTTGCTCGTGTCTGTACTGCAACGTTGGATACATCACCTTGGAGCCGTCTATATTAGTGACTTCAACACTCTCGATACTGTCAACATCAACAAAAACAAAAGACAATCCCAATGTGGTTTCCTTATTAACCCTATCTCCAAGTCAAATTACAGCAGAACATTGGGAGGTCAGTCACCAAAACAATACTGTATTGGTTTGATCTTCCTAGTCTTTAGAATATTTTCCAGTGAGTTGGAGGGAGGACCATTTGAAACCTTCCAACTGCATGGGTTGTGTATGATGGCACAGCAGTGCACAAAACTAACTGTGTACCACCAATCCTGCAAAAGTTAATTTAAAGGGTCAGGGGTCGATTTCACCAAACTCTTCCTGACTTAGGCAATGCTAAGAGATAGGACTAGTCCTAAGTTACTCTTCCTAACTTAGGACTAGTCCTAGGCAATGCTAAGAGATAGGACTAGTCTTAAGTTACTCTTCCTAACTTAGGACTAGTCCTAGGCAATGCTAAGAGATAGGACTAGTCTTAAGTTACTCTTCCTAACTTAGGACTAGTCCTAGGCAATGCTAAGAGATAGGACTAGTCCTAAGTTACTCTTCCTAACTTAGGACTAGTCCTAGGCAATGCTAAGAGATAGGACTAGTCCTAAGTTACTCTTCCTAACTTAGGACTAGTCCTAGGCAATGCTAAGAGATAGGACTAGTCCTAAGTTACTCTTCCTAACTTAGGACTAGTCCTAGGCAATGCTAAGAGATAGGACTAGTCCTAAGTTACTCTTCCTAACTTAGGACTAGTCCTAGGCAATGCTAAGAGATAGGACTAGTCCTAAGTTAGGATGAGTAACTTAAGACTGGTCCTATCTCTTAGCATTCCCTAGGACTAGTCCTAAGTTAGGAAGAGTTTGGTGAAATCGACCCCTGTATACGTTTGGTAATGACTCTGAAAATTAATGGCAATAAAAACTTACTTGGTGAGAAGTACAGCAGCTTTGGATAGTATAATGCATTTTGAGAAACTTTTCACTTCGAAGTACTGCGGTTATGGAAAAATATATCACTTTTTATCCCCCAAAATTTGAATCTGAGACCGTAACGCTTCTCAGATTGTGTATTCCTATAGGGAATATTCTTCCTGCGTGGAAATATTCGCTCCGGTTTTTCAGTGATATCTCAAAAACGCGACCATCTTTTGAAGTGAAATTTTCACAAGTTAGTTTTATTGTATATACATACATTTATATAGGATTAAGACAATCAGTAGGCTCCAATTACCAAACGTATACAGCATCTTTAAACAAAAGTCTTTATTTTTGGTGTTGACTTAACTCACCTGTGGGGTTTAGAGCAGTATTGGCTGAATGTACTGACAATGATATCAAGAACAATCTGAGCTTTATTCAGATCCATGGCTGTGATCTCAATCAAGACGTTCTTGGTTGTCAGACTGATTTTAGAATGATCCCCTGTGTGAACAGAAAACAAATACACTACAGTTCGACTCCTGACAAAAGACGTTTCTAAAGCAGACAATTAGAACTTTGAACTTGGCAAAACTATTTGAAAGCATGACTTAGTTTTGCTCTACATAGATAGATGTTGGAGAAAAAATCCCTGTGTGAAAAAAAGAAAATACACAATTCTGACTCCTAACAAAATGTTTCCAAAGCAGACAAACAGAAGTTTGAACTTGGCAAAGCCATTGGAAAGCATGACTTAGCCCTACACCGATGTTGGAGAAAAAAATTCCTGTGTGAAAAAAAATAAATAAATACACAATTCTGACTCCTGACAAAAAAAATTCAGAAGAAGACAACCAGAAGTATGAATTTGGCAAAACCATTTGAAAGCATGACTTAGTTTTGCCCTTAAAAAAAACAACCATCTTATACATTTAATCATCCCTGAATCAGTTTCACAATTTAAATGCTAAAAAACCCATCGAAAGTCTCACAATAAATCAATCTTGATTACTAGATGTTAATTTTTGCATCTGGGATAATCTCTCTGCTCTTGATTCTTACCATTGATGATGGGTGGCATCGATAAGACTGTGTTCTTGCTGTCATAGATGATGGGGTACACCGGCTTGTCTCTGATGATCGGCAGATAATGGCGAAGATGACTATCCTTCGCAAATAGCTCCATCTGTTCGACGGCCGTTAACTCTTTCGTCTGTTAAGATACCATACATAATAATAATAATATCGGCTCTTATATAGCGCAATTCAAAAGAATGAACATTGCGCTTCACACATTATTACCCCTAGTCACTGGGCCATTTATTTCATTTCTGAAACCATCTCAGCTCCCTGGGGAGTATACAGCCTGTGCTGTCAAAGCGCACTAAGCTAAATCATTCACAAGAATCATCTCTGCTCTCACAGGTACCCATTTTACCACTGGGTGAAGACAAGCAATTATAGTTAAGTGTCTTGCTCAAGGACACAAGTGTCATGACTGGGATTCGACCCCACACCCTGTTGACTCAGCCACCAGAACTCGAGTCCGATGCACTTAACCGCTCGGCCACGACACGCCACATTACTAAACTCTGTAGCGTCCTTGGCTACAAGCCCACAAGCGCTTATTAAAACTTCTGGGACAATGTTGGTCCCATACATATTGAGTTTTATGTGTGAGGCGATTTTGTTTCTTCAAATACTTTAGTTAACGTACTTCATGGCTGTAAAAATTATATTACATTGTTGGGAAAGTAAAATTTTGTGATGCGATAATATATGAAATAAAAGAATTAATTGATCGAAAGAGTTTGTTTTTTCAGGAAGGAGGAAAACCGGAGGGCCCAGAGAAAAACCCTTTTGGCATAGGAGAGAACCAACGCACAACTCTACTAACACATGGCCCTAACCAGGAATCGAACCAAGGCCACAGTGGTGAGAGGCGAGCGCTTTACACACTAGCAGCCCATGGTCAAGATAACACCTTTCCTAGAGTGTTCTTCTCATGTATAGTGCCATGACCCGGATTCAAACCCACACCACGATGACTTAACCACCAGAACTTGAATTCAATGCTCCAAACCGCTTGGCCATGACACCCTTAACAGAGGGTCCCTCATCTAACCTTACCTGGTTGAGTGGAATGAATTTGATTTGATCGGGAGGCTGAGCATCGTAGTAGAAGGGACCTTGAATTGTATCCAGGTCATGTGTTCCTATGGAAACTAGAGTTCGCCTCCTGCAGGTAGAGAGAGGCAAAATGTACACCGTTAATCACATTATAAAAGGTGTTTCCAAGGGGGGAAATTACTCAAAATTAACCCTTCTACTGTCTGACCATTTAATATATCATCCACTTTGGTTTTGAGCGATAGATACTGTAAACTATGACAGCCTGCAATACAATATTATGCAGTGAATGCATCTACACTGTGAAGAGTCAACCCTCCTACTGTCTGACCATTTCATCCACTGTGGTTTTGAATGATGTATAAGTTATGCCAGCCTGCAATTTGATATTATGTGGTAAATGCATCTACACAGTACACAAAGTACTCAGTTAGTTTTGTGCACAGTTGTGCCACCATAAACAACCTTACTATGCAGTTGAATGGTTTCAAATAGTCCTCCAACTTACTGTACAATTTAATAGATGTTACACTTGCATCGGGAATAAAGAATAATTTTGGGGTTTTTATCAAATTGGTGTGTTTGGGTTAAAAGGCACTGAACACGTTTGGTAATTACTCAAAATATATATTAGCATAAAAACTTACTTGGTAACGAGCAACGGAGAGCTGTTGATAGTATAAAACATTGTGAGAAACGACTCCCTCTGAAGTAACGTAGTTTTTGAGAAAGAGGTAATTTCTCACTAAAATAATAAAAGACTTCTGGCCAGAAGCCTTTTATTCCTATCTGAAAGCACACTAATTTGTACAAGGGTGTTTTTTCTTTCATCATTTTCTTGCAACTTCAATGACCAATTGAGTCCAAATTTTCACAGGCTTGTTATTTTATGCATATGTTGGGATACACCAAGTGAGAATACTGGTCTTTGACAATTACAAAATGTGTCCAGTGCCTTTAAACCAAATAAAACTCTTTATCCCAGATGCAAATTTCACATCTATTCAATTGTTGCCGTACCCACTACTGAAAAATAGGATTCCAACTGCCTCAAGCTACCGGCAATCTCGCTGGTCTAGTGGTAAGACATCTGCTCCAGAATGGCAAAGGTAGTTGGTTCGAATCCCATCCAAGTTAACATGACTGTGGATTTTTTTATTACAGGACTTGGGAAAGTACCAAGTACCGAGTATACTTTGCTTTTACACACATTGGTGTATGGTGTATGGTGTATGGTGTATGGTGTATGGTGTATGGTGTATGGTGTATGGTGTATGGTGTATGGTGTATGGTGTATGGTGTATGGTGTATGGTGTATGGTGTATGGTGTATGGTGTATGGTGTATGGTGTATGGTGTATGGTGTATGGTGTATGGTGTATGGTGTATGGTGTATGGTGTATGGTGTATGGTGTATGGTGTATGGTGTATGGTGTATGGTGTATGGTGTATGGTGTATGGTGTATGGTGTATGGTGTATGGTGTATGGGTGAAACAAATAATATCTCTGGAAAATATTACGAAGACTAGAAGGGTTAAATCAATACAGTATTGTTTGAAGACTAGAAGGGTTAAATCAATACAGTATTGTTTTGGTGACTGACCTGCCAATGTTCTGATGTAGTTTGTCTTGGAGATCGATGAAACTTTTGTAATTTTCTTGAGTGAAGGTTACATCCCTGAGCACTGCACCCACAACGAATGGCCTCACTTGAGCTGTCTGTTGAACAAAAGTGGCATTGAAAGGTATTATACAGGATTAATACATACCTCGGAGAGTTTGTGCATTCTAATTGGTCGAGGACTGGTCACGTGGGGGTGTATTAACATGTGATAATAGACCGGCTCTGTAAACTAGCAAATAAATGGCCCCTAAACAAGCACAATGTTGTGTAAAAGTTCGTTTTGCACCGTGCTTGCTGTGCTGAAACTATCAAATCTGTTTCTTTGCGCGTATTGTTTTTGGTTATTTTTACGAGGACAGGATGGTGCCGCGTGTACGCGCATACCACGCGTGTTCGTGCATACCACGCGCGTATGCATAAACGCGCAGACAATGTATCATTTTGGTAGCTGGTACGTGCATGAAGCCAAGGTAATGCAAAGCATAAAGCTGTACACCAACCAAAGTGTTTCTATTTATAGTAATGTTACTTTAAAAGTATGGTTCTTCAAAATATGCACATTTCTGATATAGTTAATTAAGTGCAGGGGACTAGGAGCCACGTAAAAGTTGAACAGCCAAAAGAATGGCCCCTGAACATGAGTGGATTATTTCCAAAATTTACGGCGAAAGAAAAATCACAAATTCTGATGATTACTACCCTTTTTCTTCGTTAAAGGTATTTATTAATGGCAATAACAGTGTGGGTAGCCGGTCTTCACTGCGTGGTAATGACCTTGGTTGGTGGCTGGCCGCTGTTAATGGACCTCGCCTTCGGCTCGGTCCATTAACAGCGGCCAGCCACCACCCCGGTCATTACCACGCAGTGAAGACCGGCTACCCACACTGTTATTCCCTAATTGGTAGACCTGATAAATGTAACCAATAGACCTTATGCATATGACGTCATTTGAGTAGGGCGCCCTCACCTAGAGGTCAAAAGGAAGATGCTCATTGGCCAGTCTTGTGCGCCGCGCGTACAAATCAGCGCGTTTCCATTGTTTCATCATCAGTTTACCTCTAAGATGGCGGCTTGGTGACGTCAATGCATAAGGTCTATAGTAGGAAGGTTAGTAAGGAAACCACATTGTGATTGTGTTTGTGTTGTTGATGTTGACAGTATCGAGAGTGTTGAAGTCACTAATATACATGTAGACGGCTCTAAGATGATGTGTCCGACGTTGCAGTACAGACACGAGCAACTACCAGTGGATCTCGTCAATAACAGGATCGGTATCAAGTAAGTCAAATCTAGGACCAAGTACGTTAAGTCTAGGACCTGGTGTTTCTGGTTCACATAGCAAACAACCTTGTTTAAAAAAGTGACATTTAAAGGTAATATGAAATAACAAACCTGCACAAAATTTGGGCTCTTAAACCTGTTGTGTGAGTCAGAACAAACCAGTGAAAAAACATGAACAATTTCCAGCATGTAAACACATTGTCCTTAATTTCGGTTGCACAAAATCAGCTGTTGCAGTTTTTTTAAAGCTTTTCAAATTTGAAAGCTTGCGAGTTTGAAAGCTTGCGAGCTTGTAAGCTCGAAAGCTTGCGAGTTTGAAAGCATGCGAGCTTGAAAGCTTGCGAGCTTGCAAGCTTGCGAGCTTGCAAGCTTGCGAGCTTGCAAGCTTGCGAGCTTGCAAGCTTGAGAGCTTGCAAGCTCATGAAAGCTTGAAAGCTTGGGGGGGGGGACACCAAAAATAACGGAATTCCGGTTAAAAACGGAGAAATCACATTCCTGAAAAAGGTAAACTGCTTGCCATTACAAGAACAAAGTTTCAGGGCTGAATCCAAGTTTGTATTTTCCTGCACAGCAAAGCTTGCGATCTTACTTACTGGGGCTTTAGCGATGATACGTTGGAGATTGCCATCTGCTGGAGGAGATGCGACATAGCGAGGATGTTTGATCTTCTGCAAGAAGACAAGGAGGGCTTGGGCCAAGCCTTCAAGACAAAGGAGATCATACCTGAAGATTGAAGAAGATAATCAAACCCATTAATTTCAAACTGTCAAATTGCACTGGCTAGTCCCTTTAAGTCCTCCGATCGGACCAGGTGGCAATAATTCCTGACAAGATACCAAAGGAAAGAGAATTTTATTTCCTGTTCGACTGCAGCAAGATCAATATTTCATCTCTTGTACGCTCTTGTTACCCCCCTGTATTAATTAATGTGCAATGCAATGCATCCTAAGCAGCAAATTACAACATTTTTAAGATTAATTGCAAACAAAGTTTCTGAAACGAATTACTGCAAACAAGGCATACACAAGTTCAAAGTTCACTTCCCAAACTTTATTTGGTTACAAAGGTCATTTGAGGGTCATGTGCAGTTGGTCTGTTGTAACCACTACACATTATAATGTCGAGGGACAACTTAATTGATCCTTCCTTCGGCTGATTTAAATGGCCCATAACAATGCTAGGATTAAGTTTGGGCAAGAACAAAATTTGACAACTGTTTGACTAACTTGACACAAACACTGTCAAGTCTTATTCATGTAATATATTGGTTTTTTGTTAATTTGTTTCTTTTGTGGTGCAGTGAGTGCCTTTATTTTGGTGGATGTGTGCCCTTTATGAGTACTCATTATTAAGTCACCAGAGTTTTGTAGTCTTCTAATCAAGTATTTGGACCCAGCCTACTGACCATGGTTGCTTCACTGGTTATCATAGGCTTTTTGCATTCTTCACTGTGACAAAGTGCAAGACAAAATCTTTTGCTGACAGTATGGTCGAGAATGAAGAGAAAATGTGAGAATAACCTATTCCTAGTAAAAAAAAAAACCTGACAAAAGCCTAGTCACTCGACTATAACCAGCCGCTTCGCACTAGATTTGCAAGTGAGCATGCGAGCTTGCGCAGCCATCGACCGATGGTCGATCACGACTCTTTGTTGTCTCAACTTGCTCTAGGGTGCACGCACCTGTTTGCAGGGACGTCCACTTTGTAGATGACAACGTCTGAGGCACCTTCCGCTTTGTCTGAACCCTGCTCTTTGCTAATCATGGCCCTCTCGGATGTCTGTGAATAAAAGCGAAATATGTCATCCAGAAGCAAAAGAGGTGGTATCGACATCTACCTTTTTCCCCAAAAGACAGACCCCTTGCTTATGATGTCACAAACTTTAAACAGTGCCATCCAAAGAGTTATATAATAGAACTAGAGGGCACACTAAACTATGTAACCTGGCCCGATTAACATCAGGGCCCAATTTCATAGAGCTGTTAAGCAGAAAATACTGCTTAGCAAATTTCTATGCTAAGCAAAAAATGAGTTGAGGACCAGTCACAACAATGTAAACTTTATGGAGTTTTGGCAGGTAACCAGTTTCTGCTAAGCAATATTTTTCTGTGCTTAGCAAGTTTTTGTGCTTACATGCTTTATGAAATTGGGCCCAGGGCCCAATTTCATAGAGCTGCTTAAGCACAAAAAGTAGCTAAGCACAACAAAAGTATGCTTACCAGAAAAAGGTTACCAGCCAAACTACCATGTCACATGTACGATTTGTGACTGGTATCCTGCTCTTTTCTCCTTAGCAGAAAATGATTTGCAATATTTTCTGCTTAAGCAGCTCTATGAAATTGGGCCCTGGGCCCAATTTCATAAAGCCTGTAAGCACAAAAACTTGCTAAGTGCAGAAAAACTTTGCTTAGCAGAAACAGGTTACCTGCCAACATTCCATAAAGTTAACATTGTTGCAACTGGTGCCCCGCTCATTTTTTGCTAAGCAAAGAAAATTTCCAAGCAGTATTTTCTGCTAAACAGCTTTATGAAATTGGGCCCTGGCCGGTCATTGAGAAAATTGTGCTGACCCATCATATAACACAGACCACGTACAACATGTACAAGAGCCCAATTTCATGGCTCCGCTTACCGCTGAATTCTGCGCTTGGAATAACCATTTCTGAGCTACATTGTAGCTGTGTAAGCATAGAATGCCTAGTAACGTGGACTATGCAAGCGCACAAGCAGAAATTCCCTACTAACCCGTGAAATACGCTTGACGTACAGCGCAGAATTCCCTGCTTCCGTAAGCACCGATTCTTTGCTTACGGTAAGCAGAGCCATGAAATTAGGCCCAGTTCACACCACTTCGGATACGGCCTTACAGGCAAGATTTGAATCATGGAGCTCTGAAAATGTTCCACCCTGGAAACGAATCTAGGACTCTGTATCTGTGTACAGCACTGAGGAAGGGTCCTGCATAGGGCTATATTCAATCCTGTGCTGATACAGTTATACTTACAATTTCATCTAGCTCCAGACCGTACTCAAAGCATAACTCTTCAAACTCCTCATCAGCTGAAAATAGTCAAGATGACAATGAAAATCTGTTATGTCACTAGAGCCAGTAGAGGGGTCTGTTCCACCCCATAATACATACCTTCCAACATTTGAAATTTAGGAAAAAGGACAAGAAACAGCGAAGCGAGAAGTGGAAACGGATTGTCCAATGGATGGCAGTGTCCAGGGTCGAAGGGTAAAAATGTTTGGCTGATTCAGACATGTAGGTAGCAGCTGGCCATGACCTCGGGCTTGTGAATTAGCGCCCTTATGTTACAGTAGTGTCCTTTGTTTCAGATGGTGTCTACATCAGACTGCACTTTTGTTTCTTCTTATTTAAATATACTGTATTACTGTCTTTACACTCTTGTCTTACACTATCCTAGGCTTATTTCAAACATGGAAAAAGGAATTTAACAATACAACTTACAAGGTCAAGTTTAATGCTGTGACATATCTATTTATAATATTTATATTTATTTCATATCGTCACTCGTACCAAAAAATTACCTATCCGTCAAAGTCACAAATGTTTGCAAATAATTGTTTATATACAAATTATTGATATATAGGGCCTACTCATCATTTTCAGCAAGTTTCAGTATACATAATGGTTTTGTAATTACACTAATTAATATAAACGATGTATCTAGATACGCCACTTTTCCTATGATATACAACCGCACTACACAGTCACAGTGTGCAGTTCGGGCGGGTGTGTGAGAACTGCGTTTCACGAAGTGGTCTATATATTAATCTGGAGTGGAAGCGTAGTATTTTCACAAAGCGACACTATATTATAAGTGACCTATATTATATATATATTTTTTTTATTAATAATAATAAAATATCAATTTTTATCATTGTTGCAGTCACAACGACACATTGACAGTTCTTTACGAACAAAATAGTCCGCTTTATTTTTGTCTTTATAAAGTCGGCAGATCCTGATTCCTGAAACAGCAGTTTGAAGAACAGTGCAACTTCAATCGTGATTTTTTCTTAAAATAAATTTGTTTTTGTAAATTTGTTTTTGTCATGTGTGGTGTTGTGACTGTGTGAGCAGCAGCTGGTCCCCGCGCGCGCGCGCGCCGACAGATTTAGTAGAAGAAAAACAACCAATGCCAAACTCACTGTACGTTCTTCCAAGTGCTTCGAAAAGCAAATCTCTTTTAACTGCTATCGTAGGCATCGTTGGACGATCTTCTTCTCAACTTCTGTTCAAAGTGGAAGCTTTTACGCTCTGGGAGACCGTAGTTTTCTTCAGAAAACCAGTGCGGAACATAATTGGCAGATCTCACACGAAGTATGAATGGACGTACCCACACACACACACAGAATGATGATGAAACTTAGACAACCTTGTATACAGTCTGATCGACCTCCCGTTCAAAAGCTTGAAAAGAGAGCATAATAACTTGAGCTGAGAACAAGGTTGAAAACATGCCTGCCTTAAAAAAAAATAATAGATCGTTTGAGGGCGCTTTAGCCTTCCAAAAAATGGCCCGCCCTAAGGACCCCCCCCCCCCCCTAAAATGGATCCAGTGTAAATTATTGCACAATATTGCAATTTCTAAAGGTTGTGTATTATTCCAATAATATTTGTGCAGTTCAATGCAATACCTCTTACTCTTGGGAATCATTTGGGACCTTGTCTTGTTTGGGTTTTTAAATGTTTGTCCCTGCCTCCTGTTTTTATGGTGTTTTATGGATGCTGTTTTTGCTTGGTTTTGGGTTTGCTTTTGTTTTAATGTTTACCGTTGTGTGATTTTATAGCGTTTGAGTGCAATCTCCTTTTTATAATTATATAATTATTTTATCGTTGGCAGGGGTCTGGTTGTACACATCTTAAGATGACAGTTTTTATACTTTTGTATAACCTTGACAGCCCCTGTCCAACTTGTAATTCATTGTGTATGTCTAAAGATTTAAAATAAAATAAAATAATAAATAACGAGAAATAAAACATGAACATGGGGATACAAAAAACAATGAAACATTAAAAATTTAAAATTAAATCCGTTTCCCCTTCTGAGGCCAAAAGGGGGAAAAAACAATACCCTTGAGCTTTTGTGTTTTAATTTTGTCATTATTATGCCTCCGAACAATATTGATTTACCAAGCACAATGAAACAGACATCATTTTTTACAAACAGGAAGTTATAGTTGCCATGCTTACAGGAAACGCGTCAAGCCATGATCTTTCAGAACTGAGTCGGTTGTCACACCCGAAGCCCTAACGAGCTGCATTGTTTACTTTCTCAACTTTGGCAGTTGGGAAGTATTCCAGCCATTTCTATTTGTTGTCAAAGAGCTGAAAACAAATATTTGTGTCTGTTCGGAAAGTCTGTAGTTGACGTCATTATCGAGAAGCTACTGTGACCCCTCAATGGCAGTAGGCCTATGTGTAAATCATCTGCCCCCCTTCATGGTGTAAGCTCATCACCATTTCTATAAATGTACCACCAGTCTACGCAAAATAAAATCCACCCGTGTCTACCACAATATTTGTCTTGTTCCTTATTTGCATTAATAGCATTTACAAGTACCGATTCTATCAACACCCCCAAAATGGCCAAATCATAGTTGAGTAGGCTTGGGCGTACTTGGTAAAATGATCAGTGACTACCAAGATGTTTTCTACGCCACCCTTTTTTTTCACTCTATAACTATACCACCCCCTTCAATTCGGTTTGTAAGGTGCCTATAATACCGACACTATGTCTTTTCTGCTGTAGTTGCACAAGAATATAAAATTAACAACCTTTTTTCTCGCTGATAATTTGTAGTATGCTCACTGCAATTATAAACTCCAGGGTTATACCGAAAGGTGGCATCGGGCAACATTCCACTAAGTTGTGACCTCCAACGGAATTCAACGTTGAATGACAAGTTTCTTGTTCACACCCCGTAAAGTCAGTAGGAGCAAATTTTATTGTTAAAATTAATAATCGGTGATTATATTTTAATTGCTCAGGACTATTAGAAATGACCATATAAGTTTTCCTGTGTGTTAATTTGTTATCCCGAGGTCGATAACAATAATACGTTTGATCGTTGGGGTTTAAGGTCTGAATAATCAAATAATCATTTAAAATAAAACACTAACTAGAAACATTGTGTTTTTTGTTTGTTGAGTTCCAAAAAAATAAAATAAAATAACAATAATAACACTTGAAAAAACCACACAAAAAACACTGTGCAGATCACTGGTTCAGTCCGGGATACGAACCGAAGACACGTAGTTCAAGAGCAGGGAAAGAAACCGTACTTCTTGCTGCTGAGATGAAAATGATGAGATGATGACACAATACTGTTCTGTTTTGTGGAACATTCGGAATATGTTTGGAGTCACTGTACCAAAGCGAGGCTGCAAGATGGCTCCATTTTACGATGTCACTTTTTGATTGATTGATTTGGTTTATTGCTATTTATATACAAGTATACAATAGAAATTGCCGTTGGCTCTTGTGCTTACTAAAAGACATAAAAATACAACAAATAGTAAAGTTTAAGAAATACAAATATTAAGACATTAAAGGAATTTAGTTAAAAATCTAAAATTACACCCAGATTTAGTAGTGTTCACTGAATGCATTCAAAGACAATTACGACAGATGGATGTAACCCGGGAAACGTTGGTAATTTACATAAATTAATAAAACAATGTTTCGGTAAATTTTCGATAACATAATGATATGGTGGTCCGGAAGGGACATCAAACATATACATTTACGTAAATATACGTTTTTTGCCCAAATTCGCAAATATTCATGTAAATACTCACGGAAATATTTGCATGTTGGGGTACAAATCATGATCATTTATGTGAATGGGGGTACAAATCATGATCATTTATGTGAATGGGGGTACAAATCATGATCATTTATGTGAATGGACGTAAATATTTATGTGAATATTTGCGGAATGGGGCAAAAATCGTGAATAGGGGGGGCCTATATTTATAGAATTAATATTCACGTAATGTTTGATGTCCCTTCAGCCCAGGGCCACGTGATGATCATGGATCGAAGTGTATTTTGTGCAAAACACCAACTCTACGTAACTCAAACAGATCGAGCACCTTTTCTTCTAAATACTCTGAGATAATATCTAGTAAAGCTCACAAACTAGTTTTTGTTTAAGCTACCGTTCTTTAGAAATAATAGCTTTTGCAGATCCATTGCAGTAGCTGCGTTTTGACCTTCATTATTTTGTGTCATCGGAAAACAACATAGCGTTCACCACAAGGTGAAGACTGAAGACTGCCGGACTAACCACAATTGAATTGATTATTGTTTACAAGGGTTACATTCGACCAGTAATGGAATATGCTGCCCCTGCCTGGCATTCATCGCTGACTCTGGGCCAATCCAACCAGCTAGAACTAGTTCAAAAACGCATTTGTCGTATTCTGCTTGGCACTAATTATTATAATTATGACCAAGCTCTATGTGTGTTGAATCTGGATTCCTTGTTTGAAAGGAGGAACAAACTTTGCTCTAAATTTGCTTTGAAAACTTTCAGGTCTACAAAATTTGCTGACTGGTTCCCCAAGCCGAATAAGGTCCATGGTATGGAGTTAAGAACCAAACGGGTGATTTACAAACATAGAGGTTCAACAAAAAGATTTCATAATAGCCCTATTCCGTATCTTACTGAATTGTTAAATGACATGCTTAAGGATTGATTTATTTTTATCTTCTATAAAATAATAATTTTAAATTTTATATTGGATTCATAATAGTCCTGTTGTGTATCTGACTGGATTGCTACATGCCTTTTCTAAATGTTTGTGCTTGTTTTTGTGCCCTGTTTTTTCAATGATTTACATCGCCTATGTTATTTTGCGCTTTAAAGTTTTTATAGTCTTGTTAACTTCCTTCTGTGTATTGATGTTTTTACCTATTGTAACCACTGTGCAATTCAGCCTTCGGGCTGCAATATGGTGTGAATAAACCAATAATAACCAATAATAATAATAATAAGGCTGCCTTGGCCATCCCTTTTTTTTTTTATGAAACTAAAAACCAGCCAATCCTGCTGAATTAGAATCACGTATTATTAATACTAATTTGTACAAGTTTACCCTTTTCTGAAAACGACGGAGGAAACCGTAATCCTAAATAATTATCTCAAAAATAGATCGCTTTAAAAGTCACTTCCCCTTCAGCGCTAACTTTAATTAGCATACTTTGCGTAATTCGGTAGCAAGTTGGATTTGATTGGTGGAAAGCCCATATTCCGAACTAAACGTCACTATTGTAGAGTTTAACCATTGGCTAATTGATTCCAGCTCCTCTGGATATCGCGCGCTGCTCACTCTCGTTTCACTTCGCTGATCACTCACGGTGAATAACAATAGTAATTGCAGACAGACGTTCGTCAAAACATTCTTTTGAATTGTTACATGTTGGAGTTGTGCATGTGTGTGCTGCAAGTACGCCTAGTTGAATTCTGCACTGCCTGTGTGAGGGCTGGCATACGTGTGACCTTCATTTGATTTCCCACACTGAATTTGGTGACCAGCAATTCTACCAACCAGGAAGTTGATCGTGAAAACACTGCAGCGAAACTCCATAATTCCGTTTACGCCAATGCATTAAGACGACGGTGCACTGCTGTACAATCTGTCCTAACCAAACACTTTCGTATCCTGTAAGATTCCAGAAAGTGGTTTTTCTGCAAAAGTTGCACTCACACAACCTCCCTGTTACTACCAAGGCAGTCGGTGTGTTAGCAGAAGCAGTCTTCTGAGGTTTTCAACTCGGATTATTTTTGGGGTTTTGGCGGGCAAGGATTAACAGTTGTCGTAGTTGACTGCTTTGCATTTTTATGAACACTTTATCTCGTTCAAGTTTGCATGGACAACTGTACTCATTTGAATAACGATACGGTAAGTGGATTTTCGGTGTTTGTTATTTCCTTCTCAGCTGTTGTCTGTGTTACAACAATTCATGGGACACATTTTGACATTGGGTGTGACCTAGATGACACACGATGCCACATTCAACGGATCTCTCCTTGTTTGTTGTTTATTGGCACAAGTAAACTTTGTCAAGTGGCAAGGTCTTTAACTCTTACTAACTTAGGGCATGGAGGAAGAAGAAGACTCCTCCATGCTTAGAGCACACTCCTTTTACACGTTGAGGGCCTCAAAGCTATCACTGCTGATTAAAAAAAAAACCGCACATGACGACAAGTGAAAATGAAACTATACTGCAAAACCTGTAAGAAATTGATTAGAATTTATTATTTAATGATTTCAATTAGGTTAAAAACAAAAAAAATTATAGACATATCACAAAAATCGAAACAATGTAGCAATGATCTTTACAGGTAAAAGAAAAAAAGCAAAAAAGCTTCCCATTAAGTTTCTGGAAAAGGGGTATTTTTTACTATCAAGTTGTTATTTTATATTATAGGCCACTATGTTGTTATTATTTTGTTTAGAGCGCTCTATAATTATAGGTAATGAGCGTTCTAAAAATAACCCTATTAAACACCAAACCGGACCCCAAGTACCCCCCACTTTTAAACCAGTGAACCGTAAAACTTTGAAGGACGATCAGTGTGATGATGTACATGTACATGTACCGGTACATGTACATGTACATGTACATACGGTAGGTCCATTAAGAAGTTTTGACACTGACGGCGCGCGGTGGTCGTTTACTACTGTTTTGACACATTCGTGGACGCGACTGGGAAGTAAAGTAACTTATAAAAAACATCACAACAATTTGATTCTTTTTGGTGTCTGTTTCTCCCAATGCAACATGGAGACCATACCAGTTATCATGATAACAGAATCAAGGTAAATATGATTAACTTCAAAGTTTCAAATACTCTGTGGACGTTTGGGAAAATTAAGTTTGATTTTTTTCGAGGCTGTGTGTCATGGACGAAGTCCGTTTATGAGTGACTCCTAGTGTGTAGGTGTGGTGGTCATCGTGAGTGGAGCTTCGTGGGGCGCTACCCCGTCGAGTTTCCCTGTGTGTAGGTGGTTGCCAGGAACGGGATGTCCGGCAGATGACACACACACACACACGGTAGCTAAGCCCATGGTGTTAAGTTTCAAAATTATCTTGTCTTCCAGTAGCGGCTTGCTGTTAGTTTGGTATTAACTCCATTAATATTAGGTGTTACTTTTGAGTGTTGTACATCATGTACGTGTGTAATATCGTTTGTTATCATATTTTGCCGAAAGTGATTTGACTGCACCACCGACGGTATTGGGTGATTGGGTACAACTGATGTAATATATTGTTAAAACACTTATTGTTTTTTGCATAGTTTTATTATTAATATTAACTTACTCCTCCTGTGATGTGAAATCTGTTAAAGTTGTTTGAAATTTGACAGTTTAAGTTTTAAGTGTGGAGAACTTGGGCCTTGTCAAAAAAGGTAGTTATTTGGTATTTTACTAGTGTACCCTTCTTCATTTTTATTTTCTGCTGTAGGTCGAGAGGAGTTCTTAATTGTCCCCCTCTCCAATCAGCCAATACAAAAATTAAATACACTTTAGACATAGATGACAGATAAGTACTTTGTGGAAAAATACACCTTTAACAACTTGCTTACTTCATTCACTATCTGAGTTGCCAACACTCTACTAAATGAATGACGATACATCTTCTTAGTATACAATTTATTTTTGGGTCAAAATAAATGAAAAATTGGCGATTGGACAGGGCTTGAATTTGGGAGTAAAAGATTGCAGGAATGGTAGCTCAACATTTTTACTGCAAACCAGAAAAAGGTTTTTACTAGACCAGAATCAAAATGAGAAAAACATTTCTGCACAGTTTGACATAAACTTTTTTTTTACAAGCACTAAAAAGAAAAAGATAAAAAAAAGTTTATCAAATTTGTCTTATTGAAAGATATTTATCGATCTCAAGTCAATTTTTTAACAATTTGTTTAAACCTGGTGAGGCATTATTTGTCAATTGAAAGACACATAAGTCTAAGGTGGACTTGTCCGGTCCTATTAGTTGGGTTCAACCTCTTCCTCAAAAATATTTTGAGTCAACTCGCCATATTGTAGTTTTAAAGGAAGGAAAGTGCACTCGGCATACTCTCAATACCGATTTCATAAAAAGGTGGCAACTTCTGGTACTTGTGTTTTAGGCCAGCTTGTTGTTCTGCCAATTCAGTTCCCTGGCCATGGTTGGCACTTTTGCACACCCTTAACAGTACACATACACAAATGCAGTTAAAGGGTGTGTACAACTTTGGTAAGATTGAAAATAATTATATATGTTCACAGATTTGCACATACTTACATGGTATAAAGATGGTCATGGTGTAAAACTTCCCTTGAAATAGTTTTGCTTGAAATGCCATAGTTTTTAGGAAATTAGAAAACAGTAGTCTTTATCCTGCAGGATAAAATCCAACGTTTGAAAAAAAGTTAAAACATGTAATGGGTTTTTTCACTGTTTTCTCATGACTCCGAAGATCGATTGAGCTTAAACTTTCACAGGTTTGTTATTTCATGATATGTTAGGTCACATCAAGTGGGTCTTTGGCAATTACCAATGTTGTACACACCCTTTAATACAACCTTGAATAAATTTTTCTTTTATGAATCTGGCCAGCTTTTTTTGTTGACAAAGTCATGCCTGTTTGTTTTTGTGTTTTACTTTGTGGTGTTAGTTCACCATCATTTGTTATATGTTGTATTGCAGACCACTTGGTACACACAGCACAGGTTGACCTACATGGCCTACTTTAAAAACTCTGAAACACTTTATTTCTTCTTGAGCATATGATGAGAACCTGCAATTAATTTAATTGATGGTACACTGCTGAGCTGTTTTAGCCACCTTATTTGCTGCGTACATGTACCGGTACACCCATGATACACCCATTGTGATAGTTTGTCCTGCAGTGATGTCTAATATCAACTTTATCTAGCCAGAAAAAGACAAATTTTTCAACCCGGTCATCATGGACATCAAATTATAGATCTTCCCATTGCCCTTTTTTTTTAATGTGAACAACACCCACCTCACACCCCTTATGCTGTTATGAGAGTAATTCTAAAGTCTCAACAACACAGACCATTCTATCATTGTTGCCCGCTTTGTGACTCTCAGTCTCTAGAGGCCTGGTATTACAAGGCGGCCATGACCCCTGTTCCCTGACCCCTGCTCCCCATCTTTTATTTCCAATTGTGTGTCCTCAAAATATGTCATTTTTTCAATGGAAGGGGTCCAGGGACTGACTTCATCCGGCAATTTTGCATAGCAAAATATTTAGACTGAACTTGTTTTGTACACACTGAGTAGCAAGAGTAGCAAGTCCTGATTTTTGAGTAGCAACTGATGCATTTTGTGTCGCAATTTGCTCTGCTACACAAGGGAAATTTGTTCACTGCCCTCCCTTCACAAAATGAAAATTGGCATTAGGCCTTAAGATGGAATTCAAGGCCCAGACCTGATAGTTCATGGAGGCAAAAATTGCTAATTGCTACCAAAGTCCCTGGTCATTGCCAATTATTCCAGGACAAATTTTAATTTCCCTCATAGAGTTGCCCCTTACAAGGAATTGAAATATCTTGTCCTCACAAGAATGGGACATCAGACCTGCCTTAATGTCTTTTCATAATCAAGTTTACTTAAGCCTGAAACACCGTTCATCACATCTCCAATTTCCCCATCCCCTCAGACCTTCGATGGATAAAGAAGACACTGTGCACATATCAATTGTGGAGGAGCAATCATCAAGCAACGACATGGACAGCGATCTCCACGACAGCGCTCGTTCTTCCTTCATCTCCACCAACTCCTCGGGAACGTCAGGAACGTCCGAAGCAGATGATTTTAACTACAGAGATTCAGTGATTTCAACTTCCTCAGTGGACTCAGTTGATCGGAGTTTGTATGCAGGAGACGTTATAACAGGTGGTACGTATCATGGGGGAAAAAGATCTGTTTTTCAATCATCAATTCCTAACCTTCTAAATCAGCCAGCGACCTGTCATCTGGATAGATAATTATTCCAATTTCCAACTATCTGGGAAACTTTTTACAATCATTTTACCGAAGAAACTTGTTGGTTTTCTATACTGACCCTCCCAGTTGCTAGCTTGAGTTTTTGCTCATGACTAAAGTTCAATCTCATAAACAAGCATGCAACTTTGCAGCTGATCAGCTGATTTTGTCTTTTATAATAGTAGAAAACTGAAAAACCATTTCCTCTTTTTTTGCCTCCTTTATTTAAAAATGTATGTCTACATATGAAATATTGGTATATCTTTTAATTTGCTTATTTTCTCAAATATCAAACACTAAACTACAGATAGAATTACTTTATAAATAAATAAATAATAATGATGAGTATTTATGTATAGCGCCTTCAACAAGATCAAAGCGCTTCACAGTGAACCCAGAACCTATAATAGAAGCTAGACAGAAAAGTAGAAAAGAGGAAGGTTTTGTGAAGTTTGTTGAATGTCTGAATTGAAGAAGGGTCTATGATGTGACCAGGGAGTTTGTTCCATTCCCTAGGGTTGGCTACGAAAAAAGTATTTTCACCTGTAATCACTTGAAATGAGGATCAGTTAAAACAAAAACTGGATATTTTGTAATTTTCCCCTCACTTCGTTTCCATGATTAGGTCTTGGCCGCGTAGGATCTACTCGCTCAATGCCGCCTGAAAGAATCCCGGGTGGGGACTCCGATCCTGAGGAGACGCGTGGATTGTGGATGAGGTAAGAAACTCAAAGTATACCTTTGGTTTTTTGAAACCGTTCGATTGTTTTAATCCGATGTAAAATGTAGATATACACAATAAAACTAACCTGTGAAAATTTCATTTCAAAATGTGGCAGCGTTTTTTGGAATATTGCCGAAAATCTGGAGCGGTTATGTCCACGCAGGAAGAATAATCCCCTGTTCATTTTACATTTACATCATTTACATGTAATGCTTTCATTTCAACAGACCAGAATATTTGTATTATGAAAGATGTTCGTGCAGTTTATTTCCTCATGAAAAAAGAAAAACATGCTTGATTCGTTAAAAGATAACTTGTTCAATGTATTTATTTTATTTTTAAAATCATTGAGATTAATCAGAGCAATGACATTTTGAAGAGATACATTTTTCTTGACACAGTGTACTCTAACAAAACAATTATTTCAACTACAACTATTCAGTTCCAGAACCAAATCCCTCAGTGGTAATTCTCTGCGAAAAACAGTAGAATATTCGCAACTGCCTCTATGGCCAGTAATGACCAGTAATGACATTTATTCAGATAATTTTCTCTTTTTGGGTACACTGACCGGACACAAGTTTTTCAATTTCAGTCAGGATCGATTTCAGAACACCATCCCCTGCCCTTCTTAGTATTTCTTCTTTCATAATTAAATGCCTACATTTCCTTATAAAAAAAAATTATATTGATATCCAACTGCCTTCACGAACAGCAGCTTTAGTTGAACAAGAAGCCATTTGTCATATTTTTTTCTTAGCAAAAAGCTAATATCCCCAGTTGGTGTGACACTCCATTATAGCACATCAACTGATTACCTGAGGCAGGTGTATTTGAAGGCGTTAATTTGCATATGAAAGGCTAAGTGCCTTTGAAATGGCTCTTATGCCAAGGTCGTATAATTGGAAGGTAACAACACAAAGGTCAAGTATAGTGTGTGTAAAGTGAAGTGCATTCAATAATGTCGAATCTAACTAGTATGAATGTGTCCATGTAGTATGAGGTAGATTCCACACACAAGTGGACAAAAGTACTGTGTAAATAGTCCACGATAGCATTAAAAGCGGAAGGGCTGCTAGAAAAATGTTCAATGAGTCAATAGGCCTATTACAAAGGCTTTAATACGGGTTTTAAAACCAATGTATTGTATTTTCCTCAATCTGAAAGCTGACTGAACATAAAGTTCATAGCTGTCAGGACTCGAATTTGAGGGAAAATGTACTGGACCAGAAATTTGTCTACAAGATCAGAATCAAAATGGGAATCTTCCTAGTTAAATATATTAACTGTTTTTATTTGAAAAAGCAGTATTAAAGAGAACTTCAATCTCATTTGTCTATGGGTAATTATACTTCCATACTCAACAGAATTGAAAGATAATTTATCAGACTCGAGTCAATGTCAACATTTGAACATAATTTTGTTTTATTTTAAAAGATATTTGACAGTGGATCAATATATATATTCAATTGAAAAACACAACGCTGCCGGACTAGTCTGGTGCCGAGTTTACTGGCCTAATGCTAAAATTACTGGCTTGAGCCTGTGGTCCAGTGCTATTTTGGAGCCCTGCCTGTATAAGTCTCCAGGTCTCCAGGTCTCTAGGCTGCTAATGTGCTGGTAGACAAGTGGTACACTTTATTGCGTTTCCTGTCATAATGTTTCTCACAGGAAGGCCTGTGAAATGCCTCATGTGACATAGCCCAAGAGATATGTGTGCATTTGGTAAATTAACAAAACTACCCAATTTGTAAGTAAAGTTGACACTTCTGATTGGTTGGTTTGACCCCGGACACACAATCCATTTCAAGCATAAATGGACACACATGTATGCACTCCTTCAGTTTAAGAAATATGGAGAGCCAGAGAATGATTTTGTCCATCAGTTTTGTAAAAATGGCCCTTGAACGAAAGCTTTCTGTTGTGTAAGAATGTTTGCTTCACGTTTGAGTGCTCAAACAATGCGGTCACCAGCGGTTGTTTATGTCCAAACATATTCGGTAACGAATGGGTTAAATGATTGAGGGCTCTCCTTGCACTCCTCAGCACCAAACATCACTATTAGTCTCAAAAGTGAAATAAAAATAAAAAATTTACAAAATCTGACTGTTCATGATGTTTATTTAAAGCACCTACCTCTAATGATTCAGTAATTACGCGTGACTGCAGGATCGGCGTTGCAGAATGTTATTTTTGTCAAAGCAAATAAACACCACACTGATGTTGCAGTTTATTTAATACGATTCTGCTTTTCCCACCATATTTTTAAAGATTTTTAAATATAGAACCACTTTGAGTTTTAATTAAGGAGCGGTACTTTTTGGCACACCATGGACTAGGGTTAAGGAATGCAGACTAAGATTGCAGTCCTTAAAACAAATAATGGTCTGGGTATTATAAACAAAGTACTACATTTTTGTGTCTGGTGTGGTGTGTTTACTTCAGGAAAGGGTAGATCTAATGATCATGTTACAGGGAAAAGCCCACTGTAATGTTTCACAACACCATATTCCAGGGACCAATGAGATTGTTGACCTTGCTGTCCAAGTTGTTTCACCGCTGACCCCTTTTAGGGGAGTATTTTATATTTTTGTGTAAAAACAAAGTTTATCTGTTCCTGATGTACTGTACACAGGGAACGATTTTGTCCAGCAATTTTGCGAAGCAACAAATTCAGACTGAACTTATTTATTATACATACATGTACATACATACAACAGAGCATTTATAAAGTGCCTTTTCGACAAGATCAAAGCGCTATAAAGTGAGCAAACCAATGGAACTAAACTACAACATATTACATTTGATACAGATAAGTTTTAAGAGATTTCTTGAAAATTGGCAAAGAGTTACAATTTCTAATGGAATGGATACTGGGAGGTTGTTCCACATTTGGGGAGCAACATAGGTGAAAGTTCGGTTGTGAGCAGCAGATGAGAGTGTTCTGATGGTTGAGTGTTCAGTTAGGCGTGTGGTGTCGGAAGCTGATCGCAAGCTTGCGCGTGGCGGTTTGTAGAGAGCAAAAAGGCAAGATGATAAGTAGCCCGGTGCTATTCCTAGGAGACATTTAAACACAGTAACTAAAACTTTGAAAGTTACTCTCTCTTTGACCGGAAGCAAATGTAACTGCTGAAGGCAGGGTGTCGCGTGGTCATACTTCATAGCACTTCGTAGTAAATTGTGATTTTCTAGTAGTAGCAACCAAGACATTTTGTGCAGCATTTTGCTCTGTTATACAAGGGAAATCTTCTCTGGTACATGTTAGTTTTCCTACAGTTTTACTTTCATTTCTTTATTCTTTGCAAATGATATTAACTTTAGACTTTGGATTGCTTATGTAGCTTGTAGGCAAATGGAAGACTGATCAGTTTCTCTTTGAAGGTCTGTCTGTAAAGTTCATAAAAGTTCCAATCCTTGAGATAAAAACATTTCCGTCTGAAAACTGCCAAAGAGGAAATAGTGCTGTGAAAAACTCTCATAATAAATGTTGCTAATTGAAATAAGCCCGTTATGACTTCTGCATTTGTAACCCGGAAAAATGGATCACTTGAATAAAACTAAATAAAACTAAGCTGGGGAAACCTCACTCGAGAAAAACTCAATTAATCTATGGATCGAATAGGGTTAAGACGCGAGGAAATGCAAAAAGTAGGACAGCGACTCAAAATGTAGGTTTCTCAACAAGCAAAAATTTAAAAAAATAACTGATTATAAGGCGATGACCAAAAATAAAACCAGTGATCGAAATATAGCAACAAATTAAGTAAACTCTAAACCAAGACCCTTAACACTATTGAACTAAACCCAGAATACTTTAAAAAAAGAATTTATAGAAACCACTAAAAAAACACTAAAAAAAAACACAGTGCCAAAGAAGGTTACAAATTAAAATCAAAATGGCTTTAAAACCGAGTCCATAGCAGCTAGTAAATCACTTGAAACAGGCAAAACTTGAACATGTGAAGTAAAAATCAAAGCTTGTGATGGGAGAACACTGTTCCCCTTGCCCTGCCAGGCTGCTATCTGAAGTCAATTACAGGGGTGACTAACCACACTACCAAGGATTATGCAAGCGGGTTCATTGTTTATTACAAAGGATTCCTAAGAAATTAACTAAAGGGGTGCTAGAAGAGCTTAAGGGGGAAGTATGATAAACAGTGGAAGGGTAAACATAAAACTCTAACATAAGACACTTGTTGTTGGTCTCCTACTGAGCAAAGGTTTTTCTACACCTATTACACATTGGGTTATAATTATTATTATTCCTTTCTTCTTTTATTTCTATTTTTTGGGCTTGAAATGTGTCCACTGAGTTTCAGGTTCATTGAAAGTTTGATGACATTTTCACTTCTTTCTGTGTATGGTGTGTTAAAAAACAAATTGTTAACAAAATAAGTGTAAGTGCTTTAACTTTAAGTAATTTAAAGATTCTTTGTATTTTTGCGAGCATGTACATTTTGGGGGGATTGCTTTTTGCAAATATTTATCAGGCCCGATGGGCTTCGTTTTTGAAATGGGCAAGGTTAGGTAAAGGGCAGCTCTATGAGGAAATTGTAAATTTCTTAAAATTGAAAATTCCCTTACTAATCCCCCCCCCCCCCCCCCCCCGTTATGATTCAACCATTTCCTCCCGTGATGAGTCAATATTTGTTTCATACCCTCCAGCTGATACCCTCTTTCCAAATAATTGATTGTTCTGTTGGACACAATCTGGTCACAATAAGCACACAGAAGCTGCTTGAACAGTACTTGGCACTAATTTGAGTTGCACAATTTCCGCTATGGCATGCCTGTATTAAAAAAAGTGCTTTAGATCAAAGGTGTTTTAGCTGTTAACCTGTTGTGCTTAGCTGTTTAGCTTGTTGTTGATGTTGCTTTTAAAAGGAGCTCTGTGAAATTGGATCCTTGGGCCTTTCTCGAACCTCGGCTTGGGCTCCGGCTCTGGCTCCAGGCTCCGTCTGATGTTCGAACCACCGCGTGCAAATACACGCTGCGCCACAAACTTATAACGGAGCCCAAGCCGGAGACAGAGCCTAAGCCGAGGTTTGAGAAATGCCCCAGGGCTCGATTTCACAAGGTACTAAGATTCATTTTCAATAATTACAATAGTGATTTGTGTTGTGAAATCACACTTTGCTTAGCAATTAAGATTGATACACAGTTAAGATCGATCTCAGCTCTGTGTTGAATTATCCCCTGGTGTCCTCTTCAAGAAGCCAAATTACTTTGGGTCCAGTGAAAGTTGTGATGAACAAGTCAAGAAGTGGACAAATTCAAGATTTTTGTTTTACTTCAAGCTCTACATTTGTACTAAAACAGACCACTAAAGCACTATTAAGAAAATGTTCTGGAAAATGTCCTTATCAGAGAGGAGACCAAGGCCCAATATCACAGAGGTGCTTTTAGTAGCAAACAAAATTAGCTCAGCACAAAACTATATTGCTTACAATAGAAATTAGTTACCAGCTAAATACCTTGTCATGTGCCCCATTTATGACTGGTTTCCTGGTAAGTTTTACTCAGCAAAAATGTACACAGTCAGTTTCCCTTGTGGTTTATTATTTGATATCTGATATAAAAAGTCGCATCCCCTTAATAAGGTGATACCCTTGTGGCTGCTGCTTCCCAGGTTGTATGGTATACTTGGGTGTGATCCCTGGCTACACGGCAGTTTACGGTTGAATGGCTTCTGACTGGCACCCCCCCCCCCCCCCCGAACAAAGACATTGACAGAATAGGGAGACCGCCAACATAGGACTAGATAGCTCAGTTGGTAAAGCGCCGGCACGTTCATCCGGAGGTCGTTGGTTCAAATCCCGCTCTAGTCTATTTTTCTTTGTTCAACCCCAAAATTTGCAAAAATTTGTTGAGTAATATTTTCTACTTTTAAAAGCAGGTCTTTGAAATCAGGCCTTGATTGGGAATTAGATGTTGAGTACTATGAATGTGCCAACAAAGATAAATTTTATTCTGCAGAAACATTGTACCAACCACAATAATGCCCGATTATTTGCTTTGGGCTGGGAGTGGTTCCTGCTACTTTTGGCCGAGAAAACAAAATAGCTTAAAAGATTACTTTGCAACTTGGCAGCTTGGGGAAAGTTGTTATCAAGAAACATGCAGTGGTTACGAGTAAGGCAGTGTGATTGGAACATTTTGAGCAAAGTTTTGTACACTGTCTCACTTAGTCACAAAAGAATGCTCAATTTGAAGTTCTGGCTTTAGAAATCCAGTCAATACTACATGTAGAGTATGGCCCATGGTTAAGGCATAGAGAAGGCAAGCTTTTGCATAGTTACATAAGAGATGGCCAATGCCTGTAGATGCCTCTAATTTCCAGTGAAATGCGAGACACAAGTATACCAGGTTTTGCCCACCAGGAGGTTGCATTGCAAAAGTTTGCCTCTAACCATACAACATTAAAGCAATACTGGCTTTAGTCAGAGGAATTTTAATTGTATTCACTTGTAACATACTGGGCATTATCACAACATTCTCCCTTAACAGTGGTCCTCTGGCCAAATACGGTTACAACACCTGAGGAACAGTCAAACTTCACTCTAAGAGGTCCAGCTGGCTAATTCAGTGTTGAAAAGCATCCCAATATGGACTAGTGAAAAGGCTGATGGAATAGTGAAATGACAAGCCTTTTGGTCTGGCTTGCTAGTCACTGAAAAAGTAAAAAGCAAACCCTCCCTCATTTGATTCAATGTTTGATATATCTGGCAAACTACAAAGAAAAAGCATTCAATTGACACACGCAATTGACAAATCTACAAACAAAACATGCAAGAAAAGTGTTTTGCTGAGGATATCACAAACAAGTCTCCAATTGCACGGTGTGGTACTCAGACTTCAAAAAATAATGTTGAAAATGGGGCACAGCAGGCCTGGAATGTCATGTTTGAGAGGGCAAGGCCATTTATGTTTTTCAAAGGGCACTATCACTGGAGAATTTTAAAGTCTGTGGGAAACTTTTGAAGGGGCACCAAGACCAAGAAAATGGGCAACAAAGGGCATGGCCTTCAGGTAACATAGGTGAAATCATGGTTGGAACAGTAAATTTGAAGGGTTAGAGCAAATTACAAGCAAATAAAGGATGGGATTATTTGAGCAATCTATACAAAAGCTGAAGAAATTCAAGGTCAGCGAGCTTAGTCTTAAGAATAGAGAGAAGGGAATCAATAATAAAAACAGTTTAAAAAACACTAGTTTCAATGTTCTGTCTTGTAAGCAACTTTGAAATGTAAATCTAACAATTAGTAACATTGAAATGCAGGCCTGCTTCTTCAATTTACACAGAGGCAATGAGGTGGTGCCTCTGAGCAATGCATTGTGTCTAAACAAACAATTGTTCCAATACAAATTTACATTTCCTTCTATAGTGGTGACAATTACTGGTCATAACTCGTTGGTCCCCCCCTCATTGCCCAGTCTGCGCTACAGCTGGGTGCAGTTACTATTATGATTGATTTAATATTATACTCATTATTATTATTTATTTGGCCACGATTTCAACTGAACATGCTACAATACAAGAAACAAATGTTTGTTACTGTTCAGTTACTAATGATGTAATGGAACAGTAACAGAAATGCAAGAACAACTATTGGAATCAGATGACAAGACAAACTCATTCTAAGATGGCCAGGATTAATAAAAGTGAACCTTAGTCACTGTTACTTGAACAACTATTAATCCACTCTTAAAATTAGAAAAGAATAAGTTTTAAAATGATAATAACTTTGAGCAGGAAGTGTGGGAGGGTATATTTGTTGTCATGTGGCGCAAAGCATTTTGTCAGATTGCAGTTTTGTTTTTACTAAACGAACAACTGCCTTGCCCTTGACAAGAACTACATGTACCAGTCCTACAAATGGCTTGTTAAAACACAATACAAAGTCATGTTAAGTTTAGGTTACAATTTGCACTTTCAATTTGGACCATGTACATGTGTTATTGATAGCCTTGATCTTGTCAAGTACATGTATTAATCCCTGGGTTGTCTTTGAAAGAGAAATCAACAAGTGTAGCAGACAGTGAAGTTCTGTGGTCATTTGTTCATTCAGTAGAAAGTTGATGTTTTCTTTCATGTAAAGCTTTGTGTAGAAATGGTGCCTGGGAAAATAAAGGCTGATCTTTTGTCAAGACTTGAACAAACACAGGTACAGTTGTAGGGTGCAGCATGCTGTACATGAAAGGCCTTGAAACTGTGCTATTTTTATAGTCCCACTTCATGGCGGCACTTACTGTAAGCAAGAACTCTTTGCTTAAAATAATACATACTGGTGTAGCAATCTGTGCTAATGATGTGTTTTTTTATTGTTCATCAAATATCAGGTACTTGTTATGTTCCTCGCTTTCACTTTTTGTCAGGAACTGCAGAAAATTGTGAACAAACTCAATACAATGGAAATTCCAGATTGGCAACCATGGCATAAATGCAGTGAGGCAGCTGGGTGAAAGTTGGCTTTGTTTATTCCTGAAAGGGAATTCCCCCACATTTTCCCCTTTCTTCAGTTACTATTGTAGGCCTGGGATTTGTCTTCGTTTCAATTACATTGCAAGGACATCTGCAAGTAGTTCCGTTCTCAAAGTGAATTATGTACCAAAGTGTTACTTTAAAAAAAACACCCTTTTTTTTCCTTGCCTACTCTCTGATCTCATGTTGGTACCTGGGAATAAACCAGGAACTTCTGTCCAAGATGTGAAACAAACAAACGAAATCTTGCAAAATGATACTAATGATGATGCCAGATGGGTGATCATTTAAGGAAATTCCCCAACAGTTGTTTAATTTGCATGTCGGTCTAGATATTTAAAAAAACACCACATGATCATTTTAGCATACAGCTGTCATCCTTGAAGGGAAGCCATTGCTAAATATTGTTTTTGTAGGCGTGCATTCATTCCAATCATCTGGTTAAAAAAAAAAAAAAAAAAAAAACTTTCTTTTTTCGCTGATGGGCAAGATTTGTTTTCAGAAACGACTTCACTCCTCCCAAGAGTGGTCTCTCTCATCAAGAGATGTTGTTTCTTCTCCAAGGCTCCAGTCCTGCAGACCAATGCCAGCTGTTGTCATTATGCTGATTAAAAATCTCTGATTTCATCAGGGCCCAATTTCATAAAGATCTTGCTCAGCAGAAATAGGTTACCATCCAAAATCCCATAAAGTTTTACATTGTTGTGACTGGTGCCCCACTCATGTTCCACTTAGCAAAGAAATTTGCTAAGCAGTGTTTTCTGCTTAGAACAGACTTATGAGATTGGGGTAGCACACTCGAGCTCCCAACCGTCTTGAGGTTGGCTGATGCACCCATAGGCATTGATTACTCCTTCTGTGTGATCAATAGCTCATAGGGTTTTTACCCTCAAACCCCTGCAGGAAGAATGATGTCAAATTACACTAATTATTATGCAGGGTAGCTGTTGCTAACAGTCAAAAGGAAAAGAAGGTATTTTTTATTTTGTTTTCATCTTCATCTTCCGTAAGTTATTTTCTCTTCTGGAGGTCTTCAGCTACAATCAATAAAGAAACATATTCTATATATATATACATATTTGTGGACTATACAAAAAATGAAAGTATTTGAGGAAAATATTAATTAGTTATTAACTAATTAGGGATAATTTACTGTCAGCTAAAAGTTGGTGGTGTGTACGGTTTTAATCCTTGTGGTATAAGTCATGGAGGCCTTGTGTGGGACTTGTAGTGTCCCTTTAAAATGTTTCCTTTGGGATAAAGACAACTGGGTGCAAAACATCAAAATAGCTGAGCCCCTTTTTCTCAGGAAAGAAAAAGGACCTTGATGTTAGTTTTTGCCCTGCCTAATTGTTTACTTACTGACCCCATTCTCGGAGCCTAACCTTCTTTGGAATTTTGGGTCTGGTTTATTAGGCAACCATCGAAAAAGAAACAAAAATGTTAAAGAGGGGGCGGAGGTGGCATTTAATCTTTTTTCTTTGCCTTGCTGCGGTATCATTAAATTGAGTTTTATTTTACTCATGTTTTGAGTAGAAGGGTTGTTGTGTGACTAGAGGTCGTTCACCTTTGTCCTCGCCTGATCCACTTCTTACGGATTGCCAGCCATGACCAACAGTATTCCCTGGGCAGGAATGAGGAATATAGATTTCTTCAGACACATTAAATGTGAAATCCTGTCATGACCCAAGGCGGATGTGCAGGCTACTCTGAATAGGAAGTCAAATATTTTCTTTATCTTCACTGTTGTACTTCCTCGTACAACAGCTCTCAAGCGAAAAAATGAAGGGCAATCTCTCTGTTGAATTTATCGGTTTGATCGTTAAAGTGCATGCACCTGCTGCTTCTTCTTTTGTATGGAGGGAGAAAATGGTAGTCTTAAGGCAAGTTAAGCTGATGGTGCTGGGCCTGGGGAGGGGTTGAGCCGGTTTGAGGGGGGGGGGGGCACTAAGTAGAAATCATGTTGCAACACATGCATAATGCTGACTATTCAAAAATACTCAAACAATGTTTAGAAGTTTCAAAGCCTTTAAAGAAAAATACCACATGTGCAGTGACATGTAAACTTCAGTTTTCTGTACAAGTTTCACGGGGGTTGACTTTGTACATGGGTCCCCCGAACTACGCCAAGCACAAATAAACACATTGCTACAAAGGTGTTAATTCCAAACAGAGATGCAGCCATCTTGGAAAAAGGGTTCATGAGAAAAATGGGGCCGATTTTTCAGGACCTAGCTGAACCAAACTACACATTGTTGAGAGTTAGTAATCCCAAGATACAATATGGGACCCTATTTCAACACTCCTTAAAAGTTATGACCCTGAAATATGCCATTTACAGAACTTTTTGAGGGCCTCCAAAATATTAACGAGGCGCATTGATCAAGTCACTATAGTATTTAGAGGGATGCACTCTTAGGAAGGTCTCATTTAGTGTGATGGACTCTACAAGTGTTCATGTATTTTTACAAAGTATCAAACAAAAACCATGTCAAGATTTTACAAACTTAACAAAAACACTTTTTCGTCCATGTTTGCAGAGTTCTACTCTAATGAGATGGTTTTCTTTCCTATTTATTTTCAGAGATGTCGTCAAAGACAGACTTAACCGTAAAACAGCTATCAGGAGACATCACACATTGGTAAGTGCAGTTCACACACAGCAATCTCCGTGAACAGTGGTCCGCTGGCCAAATGCTAGTTAAAACACCTGAGGACCAGCTACCATTTCCTCCTGATAAATCAGACTGGCTAGATCAGTGTTGAAAAGCAGCCATATTTGAAATATGGATGTGTGAAAAAAGCTGAGGGACTTATGTGAAAAGACAATTACAAGCTCAGGCTTGGAATTACGTGAAGGCCACAGAGGCCTTTGTTGCCCTGGTCTTGGCCTTGGTTCCCCTTCAAGCGTTTTCCATAGAAGACTTTCCAAACGATGTGCCCTTTGCAAAATGAAAATGGCCTTGCCCTCTTAAAAGGTGAAATTCCAGGCCTGCAACAGTGCAAGCTAAACTAGTCCCATTGGCTTATAGTCACTGAAAAAGTTGAGGGAAACCCTAAGTTCATAATTATGGCATGCAAGTTGGAGCTATGTGTAAAGAGATGCTTATTTTTCAAGATCCCTTTTAGGTGGACCATGGAGGTAGAATGGATAAGTTTGGTTCAGGGTGCTTAATCTGCTGTGTCAACATTGTACAGATTATCTCATGGGTTTGGGGGGGGGGGGGGGGGACAAAAGAAAATATGTTAAAAGTGAAACATGAAACCATGAAACCAACCCATATGATCATCACGTGGAAGGACTGAATTACTCTCTAACTGAGATGCTCAGCCATCAGCGATCCAGTGTGAGGGTAAAACCCACAGGACCGCACAAGACAATAATCAAAATGACAAAGACTCTGCTAAGGATCGAAACGTCAGGCCGTGTCAGGCCATTAACTATTTTGTGCAAGAAAAAATAAATAAATATCTCCACAGTTTAACTATTTTTACTTGAACCATGACTAAGCACTAAGAGAAGATTTATCTCATTCATCTTATGGGTTAGTTTACTATGATGTTCAATAGAACGTCAATTTGTCAGACTGGGAATCAACATTTGAACAACTTGAAATTTGTTTACACAGTGAGATATTATTATTATTTTGTTGTAACCCTTCCCCAGGGTAATGGGGGTATGTTCCTTTTGGAATAAAACAAGAAATCAAATCAATTATTCAATTGAAAAAAACACAAGATCTCCAGACTTGTCCTGTCTTGAGTTCACCGGCTCGACACTAAAATCACTGGTCTCGGGCCTGCAGCAGTTCAGAGTAAATTCTGAGCCCTGCATATGTTGGCTGTCTCCTTATTTTGTCAACATCTTTTGCTCTGGGGAGGCCACAATTTATGCCAAGTGTTATTTCCACATAAAGCAGGGATCACATCCAAAATACAACCAGGGCCCAATTTAAAAGCACAAAAAGAAGCTTAGCACAGCAAAATTATGCTTAACATAATATGGTTACCAGCCAAACTACCGTGTCACATGTACAATCTGTGACTGGTATCCTTCTCATTTCTGCTAAGCAGAAATTTGTTAAGCAATACTTTGTTCTTAAGCAGTTCTACAAAATTGGGCCCTGGGGAGCGGCAGTAAAAGGATTAGAATAGATGGATAAATAGTCTGCTGCCCTCTACCATTCAATCAGTGTACCTGTAATCTAGAAACCCTTTGTGGCCGACTCCCAAACAGAAAAAATCCCTTGATGTCCGACTCCCAAACAGAAAAAATCCATCTAGAAAAATAATCAAAGGTGATTAATCTCTGAACTAGCATCCTCCCTGGAAAATTATCTCTTGCCCCTGGCACTTCCACATTTTCTTGATGGAAGATAAGAACAAACTTGAGCAGACCATGGAGGTAGACCTCCATGAGCAGATGGACTGTTCTCTTTTTTTTCTTCAGCTGCCTGCCTTCTTGAGAATCATGTATATGAAATCTCTCTGTAAATTGTGCCTTTCTTTTGATTTCCAGACGCCAAATTCCTCACCGAAGGTACGGGATCGAAGAAATCGGTCCATCTCATCCACTGAGCAGCCATTGGAGAACCTTCTAGAGCATGTAAGTCAATCTTTTAGGCTTTCATTAATTTGTATTTTATTTCATTAAACATTCCAACCAACACACAGCGTGAGCACCAAGGACAGGATGAACGGGATTTGATGAAGAAATGTTCAGTTTTAGATGGAGGAGGAAAACACCAAATAGGGATTGAAAACCACGATATCAAATAAGGACTGAAAACCCAAATCAACATGCAAGGCCCCTCGTCTGATGCAAGATTCGGAGCTGGTCCACAGAGGGTCAAAGGCAGAGAAAGACAACACTGAGGCTTGCTCTGTGCACTGAGCCCAACTAACCTGATTCCCCAAGTAGAATGGCAAACATTTTGGCTTAAAGGTGCTGTACACGTTTGGTAATTGGAGCCCACTGATTGTCTTAATCCTATATACGATAAAACTAACCTGTGACAATTTCACTTCAAAAGGTGGAACGTTTTTGAGATATCACCGAAAAACCGGAGCGAATATTTCCACGCAGGAAGAATATTCCCTATAGGAATACACAATCTGAGAAGCGTTACGGCCGTAACCGTCTCAGATTCAAATTTTGGGGGATAAAAAGTGATATATTTTTCCATAACTGCAGTACTTCGAAGTGAAAAGTTTCTCAAAATGCATTATACTATCCAAAGCTGCTGTACTTCTTACCAAGTAAGTTTTTATTGCCATTAATTTTCAGAGTCAATACCAAACGTATAGAGACCCTTTAAATAGACATAAAGATCATAATCTGCCAAAAAGGCAAAAAATTACTTTTTATTAACCTAGTGACGCATATGCCGTAAGTTTCTATAGCCCTATTGTTTATTTATGTAGCTTCTGCTTGCCATTCTTTTTTTCTGCACTCTTTTTTTGTTTGTAAACATGAACGAAGCATGGGCATTCTTCTAGGTACAACGTCACCCGGATTCCTGAAGTGAGAATCATGTTTTCAAAACCAGCGTATCTTATGATTAATGATAGCATTGAAAGTGTTGTCTATTTTTGTAAACTGACGTCTGAATTGGTGAATTTTATCTGACAACATAATGGGCTATTGTTTGCTTGGAAATGTTTTTTCTTGGACAGAGTAAGATATCAAATGGAAACATTTGTCTAAACTGACAAAGGAATTGTAAATAGATGCTTCCTGTCTGGGAACTTTGAACCCTGGCTGTTGATGTGCTTCAGACTATTTTAAAGTTCATTTGGCTACATGTATGACTTGGTTACATTTCTGAATATGACTCTGGTTTCTGAACGTGTACAATTATCTTCTTTAGAAATCTGTCTAAATAGTTCAAAAACTGAGTTTGAAATTCAGTCAGTGGAATTTTTCTATCAGACAATTAAAAAAACTTCAGAAAAAAGCGTATTTTTCTAATGATTGTAATTTTCTTTAAAGGCAGGTTATACTCTTGGTAATTGTCAAAGACCAGTATCCTCACTTGTTGGTGTATCCCAACATGCATAAAATAACAAACCTGTGAAATTTTGGGCTCAGTTGGTCATGACGTGCAAGAAAATAATAAAAGAAAAAACACACTTGTTACATGGAAGTGTGTGTTTTTTAGATGCCTGAGAAGGGCTTCGTGCATCTCAGATTTAATTTGTTTGGTGAAAATTACCTCTTTGTCTCAACTACATTACTTCAAAGGATGTCGTTTGTAGCAATGTTTTATAATATCAACAGCTCTCTAATGCTCTTTACTGAGTAAGTTTCTGTGGTCATTAATTTTTGGAGTAATTACCAAAGGTATACCCACCCTCCCTTTAAAAGTACCTGAAACCACCCAAAAGTCTTCCAACATGTAAATGGACATGCAGGCATATTCTGGTATTGATATTAATGTTAGTTGATTCATTTGTTGTTTCTTTAGTTCTTTTAAAAATTCAATCTCAAATGTCTGTCAAAAATAAACGGAAAAGCTGCCTTATTTGGGGGCTGTGTGTTGATTTCTTTTGCTGCTTCAGTTCCTCTTCTGTGTGATCCCAGGGTGGTATTTGACAAGGGTTTAAAATGGGATCTTCCCTTTTTGTGTTATGTAGTTTTGTTTCGGAAACAACTTTCATAACTACCAATAGAATATCCAAAACACAAGACAAGCTTTCTAAACTGCAGCATTATCCCTAAATAATGGTCCGCTGGCCAAATGCCAGTTAAGAAACACTGTAAGGAAGGTATACCTTTGGTAATTATTCCAAAAATTAATGACCATAACAATTTACTTGGTGAAGAGCACTGGAGAGCTGTTGACATTATAAAACATTGTCAGAAACGACCCCCTTTGAAGTAAATTAGTTTTAGAGAAAGAGGTAATTGTTCACCCCCAAATATGAATCTGAGAAAGGCTTCGAGTCTCAGGCATCTGGAAGCACACAATTCTGTGCAACAAGGGTGGTTTTCTTTCATTATTTTCTTGCAACTTCGATGACCAATTGAGCCCAAATTTTCACATGTTTGTTAATCTATGCATACTTCTACATAATGTTGGGATACACCCATTGAGGATACTGGTCTTCGACAATTACCAAAAGTATACCCATCCAGGTGCACACACCATTGTGGGGACTTCCTATTGTTGTTCTATTATTCCCTTTTCTAAAGAATCTTGTTGTGGGGACCTTTGTTCCATTGTATAAAAGTCCCCACAGCTCTGGGTATGCCTACCTACCCCCACCTTTAAGAGGTAAGTCATCGTGACAAAGTGTCCAAAGCTTAAAACTGTAACATTCCGACAACCGCAAAATCCTGACAGTTCATACTTCAAAACTCAACATCCAAAATCTATGGAGATTGAACTCACTCTGCCGCCAATCACACTGTTAATGATTTGGGGTTGAGCAAAGAAAAATTGACTTGAGCTGAGATTTGAGCCTGCGACCTCTGGATTAACAAGCCGGCGCTCTACCAACTGAACCATCAAGCCCTAATGTTTGCTGTCTCACTAGTTTCAGTTTGTCAATATCTTTGTTCGGGGGGTTTTGGGGGTGCCATTCAGAAGCCCTTCAGCGTGTTACTGCCGTATAACCAGGGATCACAACCAAGTTTGTGATACAATAAGGGAAGCGACAGGAGAGAGATCACAAGGGGATTAAGAGATGCAACTAAATCAATCACAAGAACCATTTCTGCCCTCACAGGTACCAATCTACTCCTGGGTGAAGAGAAGCAATTATAGTCTTGCTCAAGTACACAATTGTCATGACCAAGACTCGAACCTGCACCCTGATGCCTTAGTCAACAGAACTTTAGTTTGCAATGACACGCTGTGGAAATGTTTCTGAACATCTCTCCATTTTAGGTGTTACGCTTCACTTGGCATTCAGTATAACAAAGGCAGAGGATCCAATTTCAGAATGCGCTCAAGCAGAACATATTGCTTAGCACTTTGCGTTTCTATCACATGTGTAGCTTAGCTAAAAAACACAGAGGGCACCAAGCACAACCATGTGAAAAACATGGCATGTTAGCTGGTAACCCTTCTGCTGCTCAGCAAAAATGCTTTGTGCTTTTAGAGCGGCTTTATGAAGTCAGAGGGGCCTGGGTGAATAATTTGTCTGAAAGGTTTCGTTCAGCCTCTTGCCTGTGGTGGAATGTAAAAGTTGTGTTAGGTGTATGTGTGTCATTGTTAGCTGTACAATAGAAGTTCAGTATCTTGTGTGGAAGAAATGCATTGTGTTTTTACTCTCATTAAAATAACAGGGGACTGGTTGTTAAAGGGTAGGTATATAACTTGGTTATTACATGTTGGGGGAAAAAGAATGGACAAACAAAGGAATATTGTAATTTTGTACAAGTATTTTTTGTTTGTTTAAATGAGATGTCGCCTACCATTAGGCTGGACATTATAAAACATTTTTAGAAATGAAACCCTTGAAGGTATGTAGTTTTAGAGAAAGATGTAATTCTCCCCTCCCCCCCCCCCCCCCCCCCAATTTGAATCTGAGAAAGGCTTCAGAGACATCTGGAAGCACACAATTCTATGCAACAAGGGTGTTTTTTCCTTGAGTTATTTTCTTGGATTTTCAATGACCAATTGAGCCCAAATTTTCACAGGTTTGTTATTTTATGAATGTATGGATACACCCATAGAGGATACTGGTCTTTGACAATTACAAAAAGTATCTGCCTTTACCAATACACAATTTACACATTTTTTTTTTTTGGAAGTGACATCCGTTCAAATTCACTTATTTCTAGACACATCATAAAGGCACGCTACACCATTGGTTTTTAGAGGATTGAATTCACGTGAAATTAGTAATTGAATCACAAACCAAAGACCTGTGACACCCGAGCTCGGTTTTCACTAAGGCTTAAGATTTATCTTTAAAAAGATTTGTATCAATCTAAGCAAAGTGTGATGTCACATTCATAAATACCTTGGACAGTTTATCCATTATGATTGGTGGAGAGCACGTCACGTGGGGGTGTTTAAACGTGTGATATAAACACAGCTAGAAGTGTTTAAACACGGCTGGCTTCGTGTGTTGGGCGCGCAAGCTTGTTTACGCTATCAATTTACTTCACGCGGAACGCAATATACAGCTATTAGTAATAGTATACCCGCGCGTAATCATTTGTACATGTGCGTGCACACAACCCAACGCGCTCAAAACAGAATTTTACAAAAGTTTTTGAAAATGTACAAACTTTGAAAATTCGCTAAACAAACAGATTGTCTTTTTTACCACCGATTTTCCTTATTCTTTCACTTTTTAACAAATTGGCATTTATGAATGGGAATAAAAGAGTAGTGACTCGTTCTTAAACGGCCGTTTATAAAACCTTGCAGGGTCGTCGCACGGCCACGACCCTGCCGGTTTTAAACGGCCGTTTAAGAACTCGTCACCACTCTTTTATTCCCTTAATACAAATCAGTATGGCAATGTTCATCAGCTCATTTTGAGAGATGAATCTGAACGCTTTGTGAAACTGAGACCTGCCAATTTTAACCCAGTTCAAAAACGGTCGTTTCCTAACAATGGCACAAATCTTTCTGGGAAAATGTTTGTTCGTACTGAACAGAGTGACTTTGCTCTGGGACGTACTAGGTACCAGAGCCCTCAGCCGAATTTAGCTGAAGCGTTAAAGGGAGAATATAGTGTCAAGAACAAGTTCCAATTTTT
The DNA here is from genome assembly GCA_037783415.1 of Leptasterias polaris. Classification (NCBI taxonomy): domain Eukaryota; kingdom Metazoa; phylum Echinodermata; class Asteroidea; order Forcipulatida; family Asteriidae; genus Leptasterias; species Leptasterias polaris. Next base: position 2,493,664 of record JAZGTN010000073.1, on the reverse strand, counting down.
CAAACTATGGAATCGGTTTCAAAAAAGCCTTCGTGATGTTGAATTAATACAAACTCCTTATTAAGAAATTATTTTATCTGTGAGGGGGAAGTAAAAAAAAAAGAAGCTCAATATACAAATATATATTTCTTGGCAAGTTTTAAAGATTTCTAAAACAAAGCAAACTATAAGACTATTAAATAGGTTGCTTTCTAATATACTTGAGGGCCCATTGGGATAAAATTGAAAGGATAGTTTTTAAAAAAAATGGCAGTATTTGTTTTTCTTCTTTGATCTGGTGTTGTGTTTAGCCCTTTAATGGTCACATGACCAGGAAAAGCTTTCTGCTATCAACAAAAGGAAAACCTTGACTACTTTTTTTTGTTGGTAGTTCGTAAAATTACGTCTGTAGGCATTGAGTTGGAAACTTGAATGTGAATAGTTATATGAGAAGGGCTATATTATTAGTATTGATCATGCATATATCGATGTACTATGAAAAGACACACGACATAGTGGAACCATACGGCTGTGTTGTGGTATAGGTTTGAACGGCGGGGGTTGTAGGAATTTTTCACTGTGCGCACATTAAGCAGTGTCTTGGCTTGTTCGGAGTTCCCGAGTCGGTGGTGAGGTATCCAGTCGGTGCATCCAGCTTGGTGTGATTTCCTGATGTAGTTGATAGTAAGTAGGATGTGTGTTTGTTCACTGAGTGCCACTGTTGTGTTTAGGCTCGTGACGAGGCAGAGATTTTGTATGTGATTCTTAATATATTGCTTGGTTAACTGTGCACGCTATGTTAATTTTGTTCCCATTGGATGGCTGATTTCTTTGTTAGTTTGTCCTGTGTTTTTTGTTTGAATTTCGTCAGCATCAGACGAGATGTTGAGTTTTGGTGGTGAAACACCAGGGGGTACATGTAGTAGTTTCTGTTACTTCCGCGTGTCAGTGTAAAGTACATTCTTTAGAAAAGGTGTGAATCTATACAACACGTGTTAGAATCTGTCTTGACTTTGATAGGTATTTTTAAAAAAAATTAGTAGATGTTGAATTATAATTGTTATTTTGTTTTTATAAATGTTGATCTTTTTGGGGGGGGATCTGTCTTGACTTGTTGTTATAGCCTAGGTCTTTTGGTTGAAATGTCATTGTGCCTATTCGCTCTTTGCACAGATCCGTAATGTGCGTGTAGAGCCTCGACTTCATGCTTCAATTGCATTGTATTTATGTACCTGTTGGGAAGAAAGTTACATTACAGTGACAATACAGAGTTATATAATGCTTCTATTCACTGCTGTACCCGAATCGAGGCTCTTCGCAAATGGCTGACCGTGCAAAGGGCGAATACTCATCCTATTTGCAAGCTGTTATTACATGTAGCATTTCAATTTGTTTGCACTCCTTTTCAAGAGTCTAACACACTTATTGATTTTTCCGCTATGGGAATTGCCTTCAGAAACTGCCACTCTGTGGCATTGTTTGTACATAACTGAAAAGACGAGAAATGCTTTGACTTCAAGGAAAGCAACGTAAATCTACATCATACTGAAATAAACAATTGAATATTTATGGAAGAAGGATGTTTATGGCCCTATAAGCAGTAAGTTTGTGTGTAAAATCGTGGTTTCTTCAACTCGCTGTATAGTGTAAGTACAAACTTCCCCACCATGTTCTAGGGAAAGTTCTGGTCGAACTAGTTATCTAAAAAGTGTTCTGATTAGACCTTGTTAAGGCCCATACTTTTAAGATAAAAGAAGATGGTCGGCAATTATAATCCCGCTTATTTACCTTGTTAGCATTCAAGTTACACCACTCTGCCACACAGATAGTCATTTTTATCAGTGCAAATGTGTTACACTTTGTTACATTTGCACAAAACTTAGTAAAAATGATTCAAATAAATATGAGTGGTTTAAGCCCTAAACAAATTGGTGGGTTTTTCGTTACAATATCACAAAACTTAGTGAAGTTGATTCAAATAAATAGAAGTGGTTTAGGAACTAAACAAACTGGTGGTTATTTTGAGGGCGTTACGGTATATTAGGGAGGTTTCGCACGCGAACGGATACGCATACGCATACGTTTAGCTATCCGTAACCGTTAGCAGCCTTTCTGTTGTTTTGTAATCCCAGCGTTTTGGTGGCACTGTTCGCTGTTCCAGCACAGCACTTGGTGGCGCTGTTCAACATGGCATCCTCCATAGACGAGCTTATGTTCATAGCTTTAGAGGAAAAAGACGAAGAAACAGTGCATTTTTTCGTATTTCAAAGTCTTTAGAAATCAACAAAATAACACGTACATGTTCAGTGATTCATTTATTTTGATACTATTCATACATATTTGGAAACAAATACAGGAGAATTACTAGAAGTTCGAGTTTTCCTACGTGTTTTTTACTTACGTGTAGCAAGCGGGATATCAGTGTCGTCTGCACGTATAGCGGATAGCGAGTAGCGTATGACGTCATAATGATGACGTATCCGTCGCATTAACCGTATCCGTTCGTATGCGAAACCTCCCTAGTGTCTTTAAAAACCATCCCTGAATAATCAAGTGGATTTATAAAAACCACACAGCTTCGCCCAGAGGAGCTCATACAAGGTGCAGCACAAAGAAAATAACTTTCCTGACTAACAACTTAAATTTACAAACTAGAAAAAAATGACTTCGAAATAAACAAATTCTGGTCCAGTACACATTTTGAGTTCCTACAATTAGCCTGCAGTCTTGTAGATTTTCCGCCCAAGTTCGAGCCCGGAGTAGCCTACAGTAGATAGTTCCCAGTAGACGCCATCTTTACGGGCAAATCGCATTTTGGCTTGCAGGCGCGTCAAGCGCTCAAATTATTAACGCAGCCGCATCGTTTACTAACCAATCATGCAATGAGTTTGGTGAAATGTGCGCGTCCTGCACGCCGTTCTCACGCGTAACGCATGACTGTGTGTTCCAAATTGCCCGTAAAGATGGCCGACTTACGTCATACTGCAACCTATCTGTAGTTTTAACAAATATGAAACGAGTGAGGAAACTGTGTACTTTTATGGTTGATTTACATGTATTACAAATGCCATGCCGGATCAGGATATAGCTACCGGATAAGACAATAGTGTGCATTACACGCCGTCTTTGTACACAATTTAACGTTAACACTGCACTTGTTGTACACAGAGGCCTTAAATGATCATTTCCATACAGGGATTCAATCAGTACACATTATGTACACCCATGCATTCCCCTCAGTAACAATGAACTTGTTTCTCTGCCGGTATGATAATGAACAATTTGTTGAGAATTCCTGTTGAGCTAACCTGGTTTGTAAACTTCCTGCTCATTTTTTGAGTAATAATGTGGTCCTATAACATTTAAACATGTGCTTCTGGAGCTGCTACAAGTAACCTACTGTACAAAGTCACATGTAAGTTTGGGAAAAAAACTTCTTTCTTTCATTTTTTTGTTTGTTTGTGTGTGTTTGAGGGTGTCTACCCATTGGCAGGTGACACCGAAGACTGTGTAACAGGACAAGGATGTCCTTGGTCTGATTTTGTGTACAAAACCAATAGTGACATTGCAAAAAAAAAATTATCATTTTAAAGTTATTGCCTCTCTAAAGGAAATGATGTTTAGTTGTATTTTTTTTTTGGGGGGGGGCACAATATTTAAAACAATTCCTTTTGTGTACATGGAGAACAATGGAATTGCTAATAAGGTTCCTGGATAGACGAGACCAATAAATAAAGTATGTATACATTTGCACATATGATGTACATTAATTGATCACCAAGGTTAGTGGTTATTGCAACCACATGGCCCAAGTCACGTAAACACCCGTTTCTTTTTTCAGTGATGTCCAATTTATAAACACGTTGAAAACCAATGTGGAAATATTTCACATTGTTTATCAATCGATGAGTGCTTTGAAAACAAAGAATACAATGCACTTAACTTGTGTCAACTTCACGATTCATAACAGTGTTTTTAAAGCAAAATGTGTACCTACACATGTATCTGTTATATCCGCCATACTATCATGTACAAAAACCAGTGCCCTATATACATTGATGACTTTACCAAACAACACATTTGATCATCTGATTCTAGGAAAGTGTTTCCTTCAAAAAACAGTTTGTTGTTTTTTGTTCACTAAGGACATTTTAGACTAAGTGATTTGATTTGATTTCTTGTTTTATTCCACAGGAGGAACATATCCTCCTAATACCCCAGGGATGGGGAGGGGGGGGGGGGGGGGTTACAAAAATGTGTTAATTAATGCAAATAGCGTTTACATCATCAGAGAGGGGTCAGCTAATCAGCTAAGAATAATGTGCTGCCAGAGATGCAGTTGGTACCCGCTGTCATCTCTTTAAACGTGGACTGGTTCTTGGATGAATTTACCACGAAATTTTGTTGCTCTTTTCTCAACAAGTAGACCTTGTATTCAGCTGTGCTGCATATCCCTTGTGTATGTTTTTGACACAGTGAACAAATCAAAATGTATAACAAATTATAGGTTTGAATTAGTTTTATACTTCTTACCAAGTAATTTTTCAGAGTCATTACCAAACGTGTACTGTGCCTTTAAATGACTATTCAGAAATTAAATACATTTTAGCCTTTGAGAAAGACTCTGCTAGGGTTGAAATGTCAAGCCACTAATTATTTTTGCATTTATTACATATAGGTCCTTTTGGTTGGTAAGCAGTTTGCAACAGCTAATTATATTTTCTCATTAAATACATTAAAGATATAGATATATTTATGCAAATTTAACCGGCAATATCTTCGACCTCATTATGGTCATGTCAATAGAGTGGCAGCATTGAATTTTAATTGTGTCCTAATTAAAAATTGAGACAACAAAAGAGAGCATTGGACTGCCACTTGTTATGGTTTTTAATACTAAAAAAAATTATACAAACATACAGGGATGTGGATACTCGATCCATATTAATTATGATGATTATTGATTTTTGTTTAGTACTCATGGTTTGTGGGTTGTCTGGCTGAGTATATTCTCTAGGAACATCGATTTTCGAAGTGAGATGGTTTTGTGTTTTTCGGTTTGTGTACAAGCTGGTGATGTGTGGACTAGTTTAAAGCATGCAATCTTTGGGGAATCCCCTAGGAGTAATCATGGAAAATCTCAAAGCGCTGGGATGCACTTTGGCAACCCCAACAAGACGCTTGTATTTTGAGCTGAAATTTTTTGGTAAATTCAATGGTGATGAAACCGTAATAGAGTTGTTTGTTTTAGCATTCCTGACCAGAAATGTATTTGGGCTTCTGTCTTTCGTTTTCAACAGCTTTTTCCTGAGTTTGGTTAAATGCCATAGTGATCAGACCAAACCATAACCGAGTTGTTGGTATGTTTTGAAGATGGCAGATTTTACAAACTAATTACTAGTTTAAAAAAAATAAAAAATCCAAATCCAAAAATAAAAACAAGAATAAGGACTTATGCGAATAAAATGAAAAAGACTAATTCTTAAATACATTTTGAGAAAATTTATTTGCAAGATATGTACTATGTCACAAAATGTTTACTGGTTACGGCAGAGTTTTTTGCAAAGCTCTCAGAAAATTGTTTCAGTTAGTCTTGAACAACATGTTGGGCAGTCTTGTAAGGATGCCCGCAGGGTTTGCCCTTTTTCATTGACTGGCCAGCAGGACCAGTTAGCTTGTCAATTCACTAGTCCGTCAGTGCTTCCACTATTCCATATTTCATGTTAAATAGAGACACTTTTCAACACCGAACTAGCCAGCCGGACCACTTGGAGATAATTTTGACTGGTCCTCAGGTGTTTTAACTTGCATTTGGCCAGCAGACAACTGTTATGGGAGAACACTGCTAATGCTCGGCTGTCAACCATTTGTGTAGATGGTGTGGTGCTCTGATATGTAGTGTGTGGCTGTTGAGAGCCTTTTAATTAATTCTAGTTGAGACTCGAATATTTACATAATTTTCTTCTTTTTTCAGGCCTCCAAGGAAATCTTCACCCTAACCTTTGAACTTCGTGTTTTCAGTCAAACTCGGGAGGTAGTGGCAGCTAAGAACTGTTCACTAAGGTAAGAAAAAAGAGTCATTAAGGTACGCATTTTGTACAGGTACCCTCCTCACAAACACCATGCTGTAGCAGTCCTCAGTCTAACACCATAGTAGCTCAACACCCAAACTGTTGGACTCTGATTATGGTGGTGTGCCTGATCCCATTTAAAGCGTAATCAGTTCACTAGTGCAGTCCTCAGTCCAACACCATAGTAGCTCAACACCCAAACTGTTGGACTCTGATTATGGTGGTGTGCCTGATCCCATGTAAAGCATAATCAGTTCACTAGTGCAGTCCTCAGTCCAACACCATACAGTAACTAACACCCAAACTGTTTGACTCTGATTTATGGTGGTATGCCTGATCCCATGTAAAGCATAATCAGTTCACTAGTGCAGTCCTCAGTCACTAGTGCAGTCCTCAGTCCAACACCATACAGTAACTAACACCCAAACTGTTGGACTCTGATTTATGGTGGTATGCCTGATCCCATGTAAAGCATAATCAGTTCACTAGTGCAGTCCTCAGTCCAACACCATACAGTAACTCAACACCCAAACTGTTGGACTCTGATTTATGGTGGTGTGCCTGATCCCATGTAAAGCATAATCAGTTACTAGTGCAGTACTCAAGTCCAACAGAATCAAACAAAACATGCAGTCACATAAATCATTTATACCATACTTAGAAATGGATCTATAAGCACAGTTACAGACTGCTGCCATACGGTATGAATGTAAGATACACAAAAACAATAGAAAAATTACACATCATTCGGAACAGGTTTAGAACAGTTTATTATGAGTGTTAGGTGGTTAAACCTCAGGTTCTTCATATTACGTAAACGTAGTTTATAATCCCCAACAGGCATGCAATATTTTGGCTGACTAGCTTATTTCCTCTGTCCATTTTTATATATTTTTATATCACAAAATTATCAGGCGTTTTACAAATTGACAAAGTTGCATCTCTGTCCTTATTATTAAAACAATGTTTGTTAGGGACAGAGATGGGCTGTTTTTGAAACCCCGTGCTTTCCCATCGATGTAGAGGTTACCAAGTTTTTCTATACAGCCCAATATGATTTTAAATCTTTGTCCTACACCTGTATATGATAAGCATTGTTGTCAGTCCCGCAGTTTAAAAAATAAACTGTTCAGGGTACAGTAATAACATCAGGTAATATTCTGTCCATACAAACGTACACTCCACAGTGAGCACCATAAAGATGGTCCAAGGTCTTCCTTATTTTAATTTTTTTAATTGAACCACTTTTTTATTGATGGATATTTTGATTGTTTTCAGAGAGGCGATCAAGCCGATTTTATCTGAGACTCAGATCGATCTCCGAACCATTGATGTGTTCATTGAGTCATCATCCACTCCGACGCCGCTAGAGTTACCAACTTTTCCTCTCAGTGGAAGGCATCTTTATGTCAGAGGTTAGAGCCTGCCCTCACCTCATCAATTTGAAACCCCTCATCAATTTGAAACCCCAAAATTCCCTTGTAATAATAATTATAATTATTAGTCTCCTGACGATGACTAGAGCAAGCTAGTTGAATCGTTGAGACCAATTAAGAACACACTCCGCGGCAGTATAGTTAATAACAAGAAGTCCCCTCAATCTACAAAGCGAAAGTAGTAGTCCCGGCCGATTTCCTACCTCCCGCCCAGGTAGTAGTTAATAAGCAGGACAGTTCTTTTCAGAACTGAGAAGTCTCCCGAATTCCAAATAATCTACTCCGCGGCAGTAGAATAAATAGCAAGACAAGTTCTCAAAGAACAAAATCTACCTAGCAAGTAGATATACACATGGTGTTACCGCAAACCAAATACAATAATAATAATTATACTGCTACTAATAATTATAATACAAATGTGAGGGTAGATCTGCTACAGAGAAGGTGGCGCTTTTTAGGAAAAGCAAGGATCCTTAGAAAGACCCTTGTGACCTAAGGCTATGGGACATAGCCCAACTCAAGGAGTTACCGGAAAATGTGATCTTTCTTTTGCATGCTGTGATAAGATGAAATAATAATACTACTAATAATACATTATTGGTAAAGCGCCCTCTATCTGTGACCAAACATATTCTCAGGTACTGGGGGAAAAAACATGCGAAAATAGAAGTAGCGGTTACAAAATACTTAGAACTTTAAATACAAAGTACATATAAGGAATGTCAATAGATTGAAGACAGAATTTACGCATACGGTGCTGTCAATATCAATATCCATGCGTTTCATGGTCCTGTACTTTTGTACCCACCCGGAAAAATCCCCTCAAAATCTCTTTCATGTACTTGAAATATTTCCCCACCAGTTACGCTTTTAATCAAGTCGTTGTGCTTTTAGTATAATCTTCCTGCTTTTATAGACCCTACTGACGTCACAATCCCCATGCTGGAGTACTCCCACATGCATGTCACGCACACATGTTAACTGCACGGATCCTGTGGTACTATGCGCATATGTCGTATCCTACATGTATGCATTGTACTTGAGCATGTCAGACCTGCTGCATTGCTGTAGAAATGTGACGTTAGTGAGAAGGCTCTACAGAAAGTCCTTCACCATTAGGACTATATTCATACCTATTTCTAAAAGCGCTGGCTAATGTCGAGACATAAAGTGTTCTGAAATTCAAAATAAAATGTAGAAAATCAGATTAAGTAGGAATGTACAGTTTTAGAATTGACAATTAGTGCCCCCTAATACCGACCATAAGATGAGCTAACAGTTTAATTTACTTGGAGGAACTCTTTGTCAGAAAACCTGAAGACCTGCCAGAAAATAAGTGGGAATGAACAATTTCAGAATTGACAAGCGGTGCATCCTGAATACAACCCATGATGGGATAATTGTTTAATTTGCTAAGAGGAACTTTTTGCTAGAAAACTTGCAGACCTGCCAGAAAATACATGGGTGCAACCTCAAAACATTCGTTAAGATTAAGTTTCTATTTAAATTGCCTGGAAGACTGACTCAAACTTTTATTTTTTTAATTTATTTTTTAAAAATGTACCATTCAAACCCTTTTGCCAGAAAACCTGCACCTGACAGTACAAACCAGCTGCCCTCGTACTAGCAGCGTCCCTCGATCGGTTACCAAGCGCAATGATATTGTGATCAATCATGGCCCTTTGATCGGGGAAAATTTAGTTTCTATGACAACGATTACGCACGTTCAAGGAGATGACGACATCGCGTATTGATTAGTGGGTAATTTGGGACTTAATTCTTCGGCAACTTGGGGATTGAGCCAAGAAGAAAAAAAAAAACAGAGCCCGGAGGCATTGTCCGAGACATGTAATGATGCTTATTCCGATGTGAAGTGAGAAGACAGAAAATTACAATCAGCGGAAAATGATCAATGACAATTACAGTCTACACGGTTGTTCCTCCACGGAATAAAAACATTAAACAGAGTATCAAACAAATTCACTTACAAATTGAACATTCCTTCGGGACATGGACATTTCTTCTTCACTATGATCAAACTGCTGAATTTTTAAAACCTTATTATACAGCAGGAAACTATGAACTATGCATGCTTGGTTTACGGTATTAACACCATGTGTATATCTACCTGCTAGGTAGATTTTGTTCTTTGAGAACTTGTCAACTGGCTGAACTATGCAAGTTATCTACTTCAATGTAAAACGCACTTTTTGTTTATTTTGGGGGGTTATATTTTGTGCAGATTTTGTGTTCTTGTTGGTTCACACTTTGTGAGATTTCAAAATAGTTTACCACCAAACATAGCTCAGCATACCTGTTGTAAAAATCATTAGCGTTTTGAAATGCCTGTTGGTCGTGATGTAGCGCTATATACAAATTTATATCATTATTTAAAAAAAAATTGACATCTATTAAATATATCATTAATATTATGAGGAAATATAAACAGCTGTTACAAATATGATGTAGCGCTATATAAAAATGTATATCATAAAAAATAATTTTTTTTACATCTATTAAATATATCATTATTATTGAGAGGAAATAGAATCAGCTGTTGCAAACTGCTCCCCAACCAAAAGGACCTATGGTATAAATGCAAAAAAAATAGTTAATGGCCTGAAGCTTGCAGCCTAGCAGAGTCTTTCTGGAAGGCTAAATGACAACTCAACACAACACACTTAAACTGAAGCACTCAAGTGCAAAGAGATGAAGAAAAAGAGGTAGAAAGCATACACAAAAGCAAGGGATGAACAATGAAGAAGGTGACAAAGGGGAGGGTGGTAGGGACTGGTTTGACCACAAGAGGTTGGAAACACAAAGGACAAAATCAAGGTAGGAAGAGGGAGAACAAGTGATTAGTGAATGAGGCACACTAAAAAGAGGGATATCTGTGGTGGTCATTTCTCTCTTGGGTGTTCAGACCAAGGGGTTGGGTGTTCAGACCAAGGGGTTGACTAGTTTGGAGGTGCCTTATCTATATTTTCTTATTGTTATATCACATAAACGGAAACCACTTTGTGCAACACCTGGTTCAGCCGCCACATATTATCTACGAGAAAATAGAATTAGCTGTTGCAAACTGCTTACCAACCAAAAGGACCTGTGGTATAAATGCAAAAAATAAGTTAGTGGCCTGACGTTTCGACCCTAGCAGAGTCTTTCTCGAAGGCTAAATGACAACACACAACACACAACACACATACAAGCAGACAAGAGTTGCAAGAGTAGTCAAGTGGAAATACATGAATAGAGAGAGTGGAGGGAGAAAAGCAGAAAGCATTCAGAGAAGGCAGGGGGTAAGCAGGGATTATGAAGACAAAGGGGGGGGGGGGTTGTACATAAAATGTTCTACAAATTGTTAATTTTTGTTCTTTTTTTCCCCTCATGAACTGTAGCTAAATCCGGCAAGAATTCCCACGTGAATAGCCCAAGCTTCTCAAGAAGGAGCATGGAGGACCTGGACACTGCAGAGGATCCAGGGGTAAGTCCATCACAATAATGATTATTGCCATGGCAATCAATGTTTCTGAGGCACTCAGTTTGGTGGTTGTTAATCTTGTTATACTTGAATCGCCAATAATGATTGATTTTGACTTGCATAAAACATTGGTCATAGTTGATCACTGTAACGTTAGTAGTCATACGTTAGTACCGTACATGTAAATTCTGATCCAGTGTACCATAACATGAGCAGGTGTTTGATTAATGTATCCCTCTACAACCCCCCCCCCCCCCCCACCCTCCCTCCCTCCCACTTGGGATCCACCACTGCATCTATCTCTAACCATAGAGCAAGGACCAGTTTTTTTTTTTTTTTTTTTTTTTTTTATGAGATATCGCCTAACTCACAAGGCCACGGACGGCCACTCAAGGTGAGGGCTACACATAACTGATTTGGGCTATCAACCCAAATCAATTGACACCAGGGGCACGTTGCCTCCTACTCCTGGGGCTGAAACAGGGTTACCCCCTTCACAGTCCTTAAGGATGTAGGCATGGGTATCATCCACTAGGAGCCTGTCTGGTAGAGCAGAATGCACTACCTTCCCAACTTTTTCGAAGCAATTATGGTTAAGTGCCTTGCTCAAGGGCACAAGTGTCATGACCGGGTATCGAACCCACACTCTGCTGCTGAAAACACCAGAGCTTAGGTCCGGTGACCTAGACCGCTCGGCCACGAGCCAGTTGGTCCTTGCTCTACGCTCTAACTCTACACTCATTCAGTTGATGTGGTAAGGTGTAATCACAAAATGGTGATATAACAAATCCACTTCCGACGTGAAGTTCTTGAACTGATCTCATAAGATTGATACCCAAGGCTGTATTATCATTACAGAGTGCAGATACCGTACTAGTCTTTGACAATCACCAATGCTGTCAGCATGCTTTAAGACATCTGCTCTTGAGCATGGTGGGGTTATATGTTGGAATCTCGATCACTCGGTTGCCAGTGGATATTTTCATCTTATAGATCTAGGGGGAAAGCACAAAGTATACAAAACATTGCATTTAGGTGTAAGAGCAAAACCCAAATAACATTGTCATAATCGACATCATAAGCCAAAGTCAATTTAAAACTTACCTGTTATACTTCTGAATTAGGGCCTACACTTAAATTGTAATAGATCTTATGTTTGTTATAATTGTATTGTACATTTTTATTGGTCCTTCTTCTGCTTTGCCCTTAATACAAGAACAAAGTATATAAGGCCAGCTTCTCCCTCCCCCACTCTCCCCTCATCCAAAGCCACCCCCCCCCCCTTTCAGCTGCTGTGTGCTTTATCTGTCTAAGGGCATTGTGTTTGGATAATAATACTTTTTCAGGAGTATGGCTGTAACTGAATTGTCTCCTATGGCTACGGCTATGGCTATGACTGTTGGTAAGGGTGTTGCTAAGGACATTCAATACCTTGATGATGCAGCGATCCAGCCAAAGCCGTAGCCGCCAATTCCGACACAGCCTAACATTTTTTGTTTCCTCCTTTCTTCTATTCATCAATGTGAATGTTTTGTGTATATATTTTTTTCAATCATTTAGACAGTACCAATGAGGAAGGACATGTCAAAATTCTTGGGCGTAAAGAGTAATGAGCTACAGCCATCACAACCACGAGTACGGCTCACCCTTTAGTAAATTACTCATTGCACTACAGGTCTTTTCAAAGTCTCTTTACTGGCTATGGCTTATAGGGCTTTTCGTGCCCATTTTGAAGCAGTGTGCTTGTTGCGTATGACTTCAAAATGGCCGTCAAGCAAGCCACAGCTATAAGCCAAAGAAGTGAGTTTGAAAAGGTCTAAAAGCATGGCATGACTGAATTATTCACAAACAGTGTAAACATTGTCCCATATGAATTTATTTTTTAAATTTTTACAAAGGACCTTGTTTTGTGTCTTTTAAAAATATTTCCATTCATTTTGTTTGTTTCTAATGCTTTTTGTTGTCATGTTTATTTTGAATGCTTTCCTGTGCCTTCACAATCTTGCTGTATGTTATTTTGATTTTTGTTTGTTTGTTTGTTTTCTAGTTTTTTGTATATGTTGGAAGATTATACAACCTGAGTTGAGCTCAAACCATTTCACCCAGTTCCTTACCCATTAAAAATCGCAAAATCTAGGGCCTTGGGTTGACAGGGAATCTAGCAACCTCTGCATAGATAGCTGTAAATGCTTTTGCGTCTCCTAATAGTAACTTTCAGAAATAGTTCCATTGAAGTTTGGATTCTTTGTTCTAATTTGGGAGCACCATTTTTGCAGAGCACGAGGCCCCAACCCAAACATGTTTGTCTGTGAACATTCAATTTTTGTCTTGTTGTTAGAAAAAGACATTCTTAAAACCGCTCTTATTGGAAAATGTTTTGAGAGTTGATGTTTGCTCTGACTGTTCTTTTAAGTAATTGACTTCACTTTGAGACTGTTGCATATAAGAAAAAGCTCCAAATCAAGAATTTAGACTTGACTTGTTAAATTGTACAAACAGCCTACTGTGTGGACACTTCTACATTATGTTTCCAAGACTCTACATTGGTTGGACATCTTTTGTTCACACTTTGTACAAAATGAAAGGCTTGCCAAAAACTTCAGTCTTTACATATATGTACAATTTCCCCCACAATCTCCGCGCGAGTAGTTTAGTTTCTTTCGTTCCGAAACTGTAGGTGCATGCCAACTTGAATGGTAATCTATGTGTATTAACAACTCGTATTTCTCCCCACCCCCAAACATTTGATTTGTTTCCGTTATTTTGATGAAAATAAATTCTAACGATACTTTAATTTGTTGCACTTTGTTGTTTTCTCATCATGACGGTTGAGTTTGAACAACCACTCATTGCATATAACTATAACACATCGACCGCGGACCGTACGTGTGTATATACTCAATGCAGTTTACAAACTAATTGTGACTTGGTTATGCTCAGCCGGCATCACCGTTTATGTAACAACTAACAATGTTAGCTCTTGGCAGGAGGAAAGTCCCTTTTCATGAAGCTCATGCAGTTTTACGCCTTTAAGTGCTATAAAATTCATCGGCCGTACATTGAGAGAGTTGTGACAACTTGCGATTAGAACGAGCCATTTTGTTATATAAAAAAAAAAAACACACATTGTCGAATAAAGGCAGGGTGCCAGACTAGTCTGCCTATTTGGTTGTGTGCTGCATTTAGACCGAAAAATGGCATCCAGCAACCACGTGACCAAAGAAAACTGTTGTTGCATCTCTCTCAATACACAGCTCTGCAAAGCGCAAGAAATCAACGTTTCTATCAATATGAAGTTCAAGTTCTTGGGTATAGTCTGGCAGCAATATGAGCCTCCTCACCTTGCTTCATCTCATGAAATCATTCTTTAAAAGCTCCACTTGATTTGATATTTCGGTGCCAGGAGTGTCATTTATGGCGTTCATGGTGCATTATAAATGAATAATTTGTGCAAGTAATGTTTTTTCCAACAAAGCAGTACTTTTTTACATGCATTTCACACAGATTTTGTTCCATCAATAATCATAGGTCTTCATTTTTGCATCCAGTGAACGATTTCCCTTGTATAGCATAGCAAATTGCTACACAAAATGCATGAGTTGCTACTCAAAAATCAGGAGTTGCTACTCAATATTAGCATTCAGTGTGCACAAAACGAGTTCAGTCTAAATATTTTGCTATGCAAAATTGCTGGATGAAATCGTTCCCTGTACTCACACAATTGTTAAAATTGCTGGATGAAATCGTTCCCTGTACTCACACAATTGTTAAAATGCATGTTGCTGTTAACTCAGTTACAGGTAACATTGATAACCACAAAAACCAAGAAGGTCACCAGATTTTTCCAGTGATATTTATTCAGTATTGTAAACATATCACTGGAAAAAAGAAGGAATTTTGGCCGTTGCAAAAGTGCTTAAAAACCAAAATGACCTACGGTGTAAATGTGAATTTGTTTAATGGACTGACATTGGCCTTACAGCCGAGTCATTCTCACGGGCCATAACACTAACCATGACACAATAGACCAGGCATGTTGTACCTGAAGCCATTGGTGTTTAATGAAGATCCAAAACAGAAATTGTATGAATGGAGCAAAATTTGTCAAACAACTCTTTTTGCAGGGATGCATTTACTTCTTCCAAAGCAGAGCTTGAAATCAGCAAATTATTCTGAACTTTTCCTTGGGAACCTTAAAACAATAAACCATAATTGGACATTAATTATTTGCTTGTTCTTCAGCAACCAGTACAGCCACAGAAGAAGGATCTCTCCAAACTCCTTGGTCTGAATGATGTCAATGGAACGATTGGTAAAAATCGTCGAAAATCAGTCCCTGTCATTCCTCAAGTACAAGCAAAGGTAAGATCAAATCAATCAGCTCATGGCATTTAAAGAAAATACTAAAGAAACAAATGGCCCCTTTAAAAGTGACTTGCACTGTGACCCGTAGAAACCTGTGTAGAGAAGATGATGAAACAAGTGATGGGAATGGTTTCAATCCAGGGAGATTCCAATAATGTACAATGATTGCGAGTTTCAACTCGCTACTCACTTGAAGTGAGACAACAACAAACTTAGTGGCACCAATTATTTTCCTAGCTAGGCTAGTTCCACACCACCTACAATAATTGGTCATGTGGCCTCAAATTCAAGTTCCATACAAATGGCATAATAATAGAAAACCTTCAGAAATGGACCAGTGGAAATCCTAGCCAACTTGTAACGCAGCAAGCCTTCTGGACCAAACTTCATGGCTCTGCTTACCACCGAATTCTGCGCTTGCGATCACCATTCTCCACTTACAGAGCAAGCGCCAAATTTAAGCGTAGAATGCCTAATAACGTGGACTACGCAAGTGCACAAGCAAAAATTCACTGCTAACCCATGAAATACGCTTGACGTAAGAGTGGAAATTTCTGCTTCCGTAAGCGCCGATTCTTTGCTTACGGTAAGCAGAGCCATGAAATTGGGCCCAGTTATAGCTGGTAAATGACCAGAACAGTTAAGAACAAACTCTCTCATACAGTATAATTGCTTCAATGGTGAGTGGTTGGAACCATCCCTGCCTTCCATTTTAACCTCCAAAATGGTAGGCAGGGCTACATGTAGCTTCCAGCAGCTGAAGGTTGTTGAAGCAGTGTTCATGCCGATTAGAAATTTAAAGTGGACGCCCTGAAGATTTTCAACACTTTTTTCATTGATTTTGTTTCCTGTTTAGGAGAAAGTCGACCCAAAATTTGTCACCCTTCAAGAAAAGCTAGATGATTTTATGATCAACGGGCTTCCCGACTTTCCTGCTCTCCTAACCTTCAGCACCAAAAGACAAAACGATGATGAGGCCTTCCAAATCGTAAGTTGAACTTCTGAAGCAGCAGGGTAAGGTTAGAAGTGGGTGGGTGGTTGGGGAAAGGGGGTTGAAATTAGATCACAGATGGTCAATAGTAAGCTATCCAATTGAAGGCGTCATATCATAAATGTTCTGAACCCGACAACACCACTAGATGGCTTAGGGAGGCCATTTGGATCAAACGAAGGGGGGAAGAACACTTTCAACAAAGACGACGGGGCATACGAGCTCCTGAACATTTATGACCAACTAGTCCAAACCACGCCTACAACGCCCTCTATGTCCACCAAGAAAGGATATAACAGGCTGTTGAGCATTGAACATGGTTGCCAGTCTGACGAAGCTCCTAGCTTAGGAGTGAAACGTAACTAAAATAATATGTAAGTAACATCTACATTATTTTGGATTTGAAAAAATGAACCTCTTAATCAAAGAAATTATCAGTTTTAGATGTTGGAGAAACAACCCCAATGGGGGGAAACCCCCAGAAACCGGTGGGGACTGAAAACCCAATCCACATGGAAGGTGGGATTCAAAAATGGGTTCACAGAGGTGAAAGGCATGGAAAGTGACCACTAGGTCAACCTTTTCCCCCGACCCAAAATGACAAGTCCTTATATCGCATCTTCTCATTCGTCTCTACAATCCTTTTGATGAACTATTGTTTGTTCTTTACTCAAGGGGGAGTCGTGGAGGAGCTACGCTGACCCTGTCGACATGACAGACTTAACCAAGAAGGAGACAGATCAGCAAGAAGCTATGTGGGAAATCATTAAGACAGAAGCTGGTTATATCAAGAACATCCGAATCATTGTAGATGTAAGTTTGCCAACTCAACTCTGTTCTTCCAGAACAGACCCTCTTTCGTTTAATTTCATTTCATTTATTCTGGTTGTGAAGCCAAGGACTCTCATAAAAGCAAAATTAATCACTATACTAGCCGAGAACCCCATGGGCAGGACAGAGAAGGAAGTTTTAGATGTGGGAGGAAAACCCCAGAGAGTTATTCCAGGGAAAACTCAAGCCATCAGAAAGGGGCTGAAACCCAATCCACATAGTGCCCCTGGCAGGATTTGAACGAGGTCCAAGAAGTGGAAGGCAAGGAAAGATACCACTACGCCAATCTGACCGCCCAAGTCTCAAGTCTAAACCCCAAGTCACTTTTTTAATCTTTCAGAGATAACATTATTTTAAAAAGCAATGTAAGTGGTATTCCAATGTGTTTTTGGAGAAAGGGAGGGTGGATAATACTCCTATCCATAAATTTTACCTCCATCGGAAAACTGTCCTTGCTACTTTCGCTGAACTAGAAGTTTGTGCACAATTTGTAATTATTTCATGTTTCTAAATTTCAGCTTATTTTCTTGGTTTTTCCTTCCTTTTAGTTTTATTTATGCACTTTGATCAATCTTCAAGCATCCTTACTACTAAACGAGGTAAGATTTAATTAATACTCAGCGTAATTTGCAACTTCCCTCACGTTTTGAATCTTTTAAATTCTGCCGTGTACGTGCATATCAAACTTGAGCTGGTTTAGATTGAATTTTGACTTTTGAAAGTAAAATAAAATAAAATAAAATTGTTATCAGTCTTGTTCGCTGGCCAAACTTTCTTAAGAAGACGGGAAAGTAAGATAGAGATCTTTGCTAACAATTGATTCTAGGCTGATAAATTAGAACTCACAATGTCAAACTTTTATAATAATAAAAACAGGATTTATATAGAACTAGGATTTATAAGAAGCCACTATTATTATTATTATTATTATTATTATGTGTGAACGTTTCTGGTTGATTTGTTGAAGGTCGAGACAGAAAAGATCTTCAGCAACATCACTGCTATTGAGACGCTCCATACCAGATTCTGGAAGGAAAGACTGAGTAAAGTCATCTCGAATGCTCGTGAGGAACAGAGAATACTGTCAGCCACAGACTTAGCCATCGCCTTTGAAGGGGTACGTTATTATTTAATTTGAAGAGTCAATCCGTACAAGTATACTAACAATCGGTGTATTCAGTGCTTCCCTAAAAAGCATTCTTCAATCAAAAGAAATGTTGTAAGGTTGGCAAATATCCTTTAAAATGTATCTACCTAGTTGTAATTTTAGAGAAAAGCCAGTAAAAAGTATGTTCCAACCGAAATCTTAAACAGACCAAAGTCAAGAAACTATAGATGTGTTAAAGTAGGATCTCAAGCTTTGCATGGTGGAGATACAATCTAGTAAGGTTTGTAGTCACACCATGTACATGAGTAGGATTTGAAACTTGGCATGGTGGAGAGACAATCTAGTAAGGTTTGTAGTCACACCATGTACATGAGTAGGATTTGAAACTTGGCATGGTAGAGATACGATCTAGTAAGGTTTGCAGTAACACCATGTTTAGAGTAGGATCTCAATGGTGGAGAGACAATCTAATAAGGTTTGTGATAACCTCTCTCTCTATGAGTTGTTGTGGTGGTTCTGGAAAGAGCTGCATACCTGGAATTGTAGTGGAGGCCAGGTCTTAGCCTTGGTTGTCCTGCAAAAGTTTCCCATAGACTTGAAGATTTTCCAGTGGGAGTGCCCTTTGCCAAATGAAAAATGGCCTCGCCCTCTCAAAGGAGAAATTCCATGCCTGGAATCGACATTTCGATCGGCATGCTCTGATCATCTTTAGGAGAAATAGATGGGAGAAACATAGATGTGTTTATGGGAAGTTTGAAACTGAGTTTTTAATCCTGCCTCAGTTCCCAGATCTCTTTGCGCCATACATCAAGTTCTGCACCGATGAAGCCGACTGTTTGGTGTATCTCAGAGAGAGAGAGAAAGAGAATGAAATGCTGAGATACTTCATCGATTGGGCCCAGAGGCACCCGGAGAGCAAACGGCTGAAGCTACGAGATCTTCTAGTGTATCCGATGCAGAGAATCACAAAGTATCCTCTCCTTCTTCATGCCGTGGAGAAGAAGACTCTTGACGAGGTGACTAAAGCTGTAGTCACATCCAGGGTAAGCAGTATTTACAGGGCCTGAGGTTAATTTGCTGGAGGGGAGGAGAAATTTGATCTGAATTTATACCTTTTTACGTCTGCATGGTGAAACAAACCCTGTTGTTTTCTTCAGATATCAAGAAATCATGCTCTTTGACCTGCCTCTCTACTACTGAGGAAACTGTACCAAAAAGTTCATGGAAATCTCTCACTCCTGGCAATACTAAAAGGCCATCATTTCAATGTACCTCCTACAATTTAGATCCTAGTTTCAGATCTTTTTGTCAGCAATGACTGTAACCCCTTAATTTGTCAAAGTTTTCTAAGAAGTCCTGTGCTTTCTCCCAAGGATAGTATTTCATGTAGTGTGATTCTCCTGTAATTTTCTTTGAAGCAATCATGTTCCAAGCTTGTAGAATTCAGGAAAAGTCTAGATTTAAAAAAGAGAGGAAATGCTCTCGCCCTGAAAATAAAAGTGATAAGGAACATTCCTTTGCTTCATCTTCTTTTTTTCCCCACATCTTCAGATCTCTGAAGTAAAGGAGTTTGTTCTTCGAGTTAACCACGAGCTGAGACAAGAAGAAGAGAGGCAGAAGATGGAGTTGACAATCAGTCGGCTTGACACCTACGAGGCAGTCAGTGTCCCCAATGGCTGTGATGAGTTGGCAAAGGTGAGCTACAGTTATTTTTTTGTCTATCCAATTTTAATCCTCTGCCAAAACTCTAGAATTAAACCTCATAGTGTGTACCAGTGTCTGAAATAAAATGTTTAGTTCAGTAGAGTATAAACTATTTTTCATAAATACAGGATATCTGTGAAAATGTACATCAAAAACCTACGAACAGCGAACGGGATGTAGCAAACCTCTCTGTGGGAATTCATGTTGCTTCTTATATGGCAGTGGGCCTTATATGTTAACACTTGAGTTTTGTTTCGGTAACTTTGGGGAACTGCGCCTTATACGCCTTTTACGCAAGAAATTACAGTAAATCTAAGTGGATATTTGATACTTTGGACGGCTAGGTGGCGGCAGACATACCAGGTAATTCTCCATTGTTTACGTAGCTGAGTGTGCGCGCATTTCAGAGAACAATATTTTAGAGGAAGGGAAAAGACCAGTTAAATTTTGTAATGTACTCATTTTGCAATAGAGTCCTCATGTGAGTGGGGGAAAAATTACAATCTCTAACCTCATGTTAAAAAGGTGTAAACTGCCATTGTATGATTACATCACAAAATTGAATTGGTCGTTTCCCTTCCTCTTTAAGTCTGCTGCCACTTAATGTCCCCATAAGTCTCCCATTAGCTTGAAAGTATGCAGTGTATTAAATTTCCTATTTAAGATACCAAGGGCATTTCCAAACATTGGCGAGGTTCAGGCTCTGGCTGCAGGCTCCCTTTGGTGTTGATGACAAAGCCAGCCTGAGGCCTAGATGTGGAAAATGCCCCACGTTCGCTACGCTGATCTTTTTGGGGGGAGTGATTTTGGGTTGAACAAAGAAAATTGACTAGAGCGGGATTTGAACCAACGACCTCCGGATTGGTGTGCCGACGCTTTAC
This sequence comes from Leptasterias polaris, assembly GCA_037783415.1. Classification (NCBI taxonomy): domain Eukaryota; kingdom Metazoa; phylum Echinodermata; class Asteroidea; order Forcipulatida; family Asteriidae; genus Leptasterias; species Leptasterias polaris. The sequence continues at coordinate 2,472,817 of JAZGTN010000073.1, read as the reverse complement.
CAACTGAGCTATCTAGCCCTATGTTGGCGGTCTCCCTATTTTGTCAATATCTTTGTTCGGGGGGTGCCAGTCAGCAGCAACTGTAAACTGCCGTGTAGCCAGGGATCACACCCAAGTATACGATACAACCTTCTTTTTTGTTCAATTGATATTACATTAGCTTGTGGAGGAGAACTCTTACCTGGACTTGATGTGCAGCATGCCAGATGCACCACCCCAGCATGCTCGCTGGCTCTTAATGCAAGGCTCTCTCAAGCTACGAGACGGAGACTCCAGGGTAGACGCCTACGGCTTCTTGTTTACAGATATGCTAATCATTGCTAAGCAACGCAGAAATGACCAGTTCCGTGTCATTAAACCTCCCATGAGAGTTGACAGACTTCGGGTGCAGGAACTTAAAGATTTCAGTAAGTACACCTGTAGTAGAACAAAAAGAGTATTTTATTTTCTAAGAGGCTAAACTGTCGGAGCCTGCTTTTGTCGGCCGACTTCTTGGTGGCATTTTATTTCTTCTGCCACATTTCTGTAAAGTCACTTAACTACACCTCAAGATGCTGGAAAAACTTGTGATAAAGTCTTACATGTAATTTGAATACTTATTAAAAGTAGGTTTTTCTTTCCTTCACTCTAAAATTTATAAAATTCAAAAGTTTCCCAGAAATTAAAGTGTGCAAAAGACCTTCGCAGTCTATTTAAAAATGATTGTTGATATAAAAGAGAGCTTACCTAATTTGATGTGCTTCTTTGCAGCTGGTTTTGCTCTGGTCCACCTGGATGACTATGACTGTGCCGCTTATGGTTGCGTACTGTCAACAACAAAAACAGCCACCTGGTTGCAGAAAATACAAGCGGCAAAGGTGAGCCCAGGGTGCAGTGTTATTGAAAGCTGCTTTAGAAGCAATTGTGGCTTGTCGGGGCCGAGAGGTCTAGGGCATCGAACTCAGGTTCTGGTAGCTGAGTCATCGGAGTGTGGGTTCGAATCCCAGTCTTAACACTGTGTCCTTGAGAAAGGCATTTATCTGTAAATATTTCTCAGCACCCATCCATAAAAGATAGATAGGCTAAAGATTGTTGATTGTGAATGATCAGCAATCTGATCGCCCATTTGGCTGCCCTTGCTGCTAAGTAAAACCTGAATGTGCATCCAGCAGGTCGTGATTTAAAGAAAGTAACAGTCAATTAGCCTTTCCCATGGAACATGTAAATTGCACATCATGCATGTGCACAAACACTACTGGGTTGATGGTGGTGTGATGCATACGCTTGTGTGCGTCTTCCTTTTTTTCTTCTTCCAAGGGCCAAATATTAAACCTGTTGTTTTTCACTTTGACAGGATCTGTACAGCAGTATCTGTGAATTCAAAACCGAGTATCTAAGCGGAGAAGAGTTTGATGATGGTTCAGGAGAGCCCCCTACCTCCCCAGAAGCCATGGTCGTCTCGCATCCTTTCCCCTTCATGGACAGCATCTCGCCATACTCAAGTCCCCTCAACTCACCCAGGTTGCCCATGAAACACCTACTGCCTGTGGACATTAGGAGGGCGCGGTCCACAAGTTCCTTAACAAGTAACACAGGTGGGGTGTCACCAGTCCCCGAGGAAGAAGACGAGGACGGTGAAGATGGAGAAACCAGGTTCAAGGGTCTAAGAGAAAGGAACAGTGACATAGATGACAATTTGACAAGCCCCACTGACGGGTACTTTTTTGACACCTCAAGTGAGGATACAGTTAGTTTGACCAGCAATAACCTCAGCTTTTCCTCTTTGCATAGCAGGATAAGTTTACCTCAAACCATTACCATATCAGCTGCATCCCCAACTTCCAGCGGACCCGATGAGGTAATGTCTCCCAGAACCCCCACCAGGCGACCCGGGATTCTGATGCCGATTCCTCCTAGCTCCCATAATCTGAAGCTTTCTTCATCTCCTGCTGCTGATATCATCTCCTTTGATGATGATGACGACGATGAGGATGCCCCACCCCATGAAAACTCTGTCTTCACATTCGATGCCTCATCCACATCACCCAAACGCAAGACTTCCTATCAGGTCGCCCAAACAAACCCTGTGAAGAACACCAAGAAACGGAGCACCTCAGCCGTTGGGCTTCCGAATCCATCAAACAGGGTCGACAAATCTAAGGAGGGGAATGGAGAACACAAACCTAAAAATAAATCAACTCAAGGCAAAGACAAATCCAAGGAGGGAAACGGAGATCAACAAAAACCTAAAAATATGAAATCAATGAAGAACATAATCACGAAGAAATTTACCCCGTCAAAAAAGTAATGTTTTGAGAAACGTGGAAGGAAGATGTCTTTGGAAAGGTGAGCATGTATTAAGCAAGTACGACACTCACTATGTAAGCCAATACTATTGATTTCATTTATGCCTGGCGTATGGCTGATGTTAACATCAGCCTCTCACCATCCCCTCTTACCATCCCCTGAAAACTTGTTTAACCATTCATTGTCAAAACGAGCAGACAATTATTTACCCTGATGTGCTAAAGGCTGGGTATGAGTCAAGTGACTTCGTCTCTAGCTGTTGGCTCCAGCAACCGGGCCACTGCCGAAGCAGCTATTTTGGACACGGACTACGCTTTACGAGATCACCAAGTATTAATGTCTCTGATGAGCCATCGTAGCTCTAATGATAATAATATGCAGCTCTTATATAGCACTTTATCACACCCGAGGGGTGTCAAGCAGGGTTCTCCCCATGCACAAGCTAGCGTGCCGATACACAAACATTTGGGCAGATACTCAAAAAAATAATATACATATATCAATAAATAATTTCACAAAAAACATCAAGAGAAAATCATAAAGAATGCTCCAGATTGCTCAGTAGGGCTTTTAAAACCAAGATAAACACCAAGAGGAAAACAGACCTTGTATCAATTCAGCGTGCTTCAGCCAAACATAAACAAATTTAGGTCCAAGATGCCCCACAGTTTTGGAAAAACCTGCGGAGAACCTAGTCATCTCAAAGCGCTCATTAGTGTTCTCTACAAGGTATGCGAAACTATGTTTGAAATATAAGATCCATTTATTTACACAGCACCATGTAACGGTTTGCAAGGAGCTGTTGCTCAATCTGCAGCCAACCATACCAGAAAACACCGAGGCGAACCCCTTCTCTTACAATGTAACTACAAGTGTACTGGTTTTTTTAACGTGCATCTCACAACACGGAGGACCTACAGCTTTACGTCCCATCCAAAGGACAAAGCAATAAATGGTTAAGTGTCTTGCTTAAGGACACAAGTGTCAAGACTGGGACTCGAACCAACACTCTGCTGATCAGAGCTTGTGTCCAGTCCACTTGATCGCTCGGCCACGACAGGCTATTAAAAGAACCAGTGGTGTTATAACATGTGGTCTCTTTTAAAGATCTGTTAAGAAAAATAAATGGACCAAGTTCTGCTTTTTGGGAGTACAGCTTTCTAAAACGTTCTTCCAAAGTTTTTATGTTGAGAGCATTCTGCATGCAATTCAAAATGTTAGCAATAATAGTACAATTATAGACAGATATCCCTGGAGGTTCAGTTACGATTTTTGTTTGAAGCAATAGAATTACTTTAAACCCTTTTAAAACATGTTGATTTTGTAAAATGATTAAGAAAAAGTGTAGACAGGACCAAATTTTCTAAATATTCTCCACGTTTCTAAACATTACACACGGCTACTCTTTGAGCTGGTCTGCCATGCCATCAAAATGCATGCAAGGCTAATCTTGCCCATCGCCTAAAATGCACACTGCACGGTAACGTACAAAATCTGACCCCCCAATACAAGACAAACTACATCTCTCTTCGCTTCATTAGTATTTGCTGAGCTTTAAGGAGGATATGTTGACTTCAAACTCTAAAATGTACTAGTACTGTCACTCTAGTGCCTGTCAAAAGTTTGTAACTTATCTTGAAAACAGAACCCTGTCTTTTTACCCCGATTCACTAGAAAAACTGTAGCAACCAAGTTCTATGTATACATTTTTTTATTTAATTTTTTTAAAATGAGATATCGCCTAACATCACTTCAAGGTGAGGGCTGCACTTAACTGATTTGGGCTATCGACCCAAATCAATTGACTCCTGGGGCTGAAACAGGGTTACCCCCTTCACAGTCCACAAGGATGTAGGCATGGGTATCATCCACTATGAGCCTGGCTGGTAGAGCAGAATGCACTACCTTCCCAATTTATATATAGATAAAAGAACTTCCTGAATGGTTTTGGCCGGGGTAGGCCTGGAATTACATGGAGGTCGTAGTCTTTGTTGTCTTGGTCTTGGCGCCCTATCAAAAGTTTCCCATAAACTTTAAGATGTTTTTCTATGGAAGTGCAGTGTGGAAAATTGAAACCGGCCTCAAAGATCACATGCCAGGCCTGCAAGGGGCAAGCATTTGTTCATGCACACTAGAATATATCCTTAGGATTCAAAGATATGTATTGGCTTTTAAAAAATGTCAACAACAGAGACATTCCAGCAATGCAACACAAGGAATGGTATTTGTTCTTTTTTTAAGTGGACAGCTATTGTCATTTGCATTTTATTTGTATATGCGGCAATTTTTTGTTACAATATTTATATGACACTGTAGATGTCGCGAGAGACGAACTATTATCTGTTTTTGAGATTGTATGTATGTCTGTGTATATAATGATGAGAAGGACAGCTTATAAATGTGTAATTATTATTTTTTTTTATACTTGAAAAAACCTCACCTGGGCATAATTTCATAAAGCTGTTTAACGTGCGATTTTGTGCGAGTTTCCATTTTATAGCGCTGCTAACTGTAAGCACATGAAAAGGCATGCTAACCTTCCGGTGCTTACTGCATGGACATCATTGACATAACAATGCAAATCCATGGTGAACGCGCAAGCTGGCAGCCTTATTTGCTTGCTTACCTGTGAAATACGCTTACACTTAAGCACATTTTTGGCTATAGTTGGCACAAAAATTTGCTTACCACTAAGCAGCGCTATGGAATTGGCCCCTGATACGAGGTGAGTGAAAGTGCCAATTATCTCAAAGACTTTTTCTGCGTTATTTATCCATGGTGAAATTTCATAAAGCCTGTAAGCAGATGTTTTCTGCTTACTGAGCACCTTGTATCACTGATGTATTTCATAAACACTGCTTACTGTTCTAGGGCCCAATTTCATAAAGCTGTAAGCAAATATGTATGCGTAAGCAATTGTGTATTATTTATAAACGATCGAGAAGCCACAATGAATTTGCCTTGTTGCGTCACTCATCTGCGTCCAAGAACCACCGGCAAGCTAAGTTGCCTCTTGCTTTGCTTACGGTTAGCAGTGTTCATAAGCAGAAAATGTCTCCTTACAGGCATTATAAACTTGCACCCAGATGGCATGCTTACTTGATGCTGGTTCACGCAAGCAGATATATGCTGAATCAATGCACACACACACTCTCAAATCATTGTGATCTTTTATGGACTACACTTTTACTTACAAAGATTCTTCTGCCGTAGTAAGCGAACAGCTTTATGAAATTGACTGTATTTTTGACAACATGAGGGCGCTATCAACCGCTAATTTCCTTGTTGCGATAAAAGTTTAAGCTCCATTTTACTGCCTGTATATTGTTTTCTTGTATCAATGGCCAAAAACATAATAATAGTAGTATTTAAAACAATGCACAAACTGATTTCGTAAATTGGTTCACACACGCCCTAACGCGATCAAAAATACTGCGAATAGGGCACAGATCTCTGCTTAGATAGTCTTTTTATGAAATACAAGGTAGCTATACAGCTGTGTCTTACAGCAGCTTTTGATTAATACACCATTTGGTGCTTGATAAGTGGCATGGTGTACCGCCCCCCTCCCATCGTATCTTCGAAAGAATGCTTGAGAGGATTTTCAGAGGGGTTACCTCGGCACAAGAAGGGGAAAGTGTGTTGAAGCCACATATCGGGCGCTATGGTCTTTATAGTGGCTACCCACTACTAACATTGGCACCCACTGTAAACAGGGCTCGATTTTACAAAGAGCAAAGATTGATCTTAACTACGAATCACTCTTAACTGCTAAGCAAAGTGTGATGACACTGACAACTCGTCTTAAGATGAATCTTAGTGCTTTGTGAAATCGGCCTCTGGTCATATTAACAGATGAGATTGTGTATAATTTGTTGAAAACAGGAGAATTGGAATATAAAATTAAGCGGCAATTACATCTTTCTTAGCTTTGAAGCTTTCCTTGGTGGTTTGGTTAAATACAGCAGCTGGATTGACACATGATATATGTACAGGGTAAAGACAATTGCAATGCATTACAAGAGTTGTTCTGAGAGGACCTTGACCAAATGACATAAAAATGGTAAGCGCAAACAAATTTACTAAGTAAAGATAAATCTTGTGCAGCAGAAACAGGTTACCAGCCAAGATGCTGTTATAAGTATACATTTTCGTAACTGGTGCCTCGTCAAAAATTTTGCTCAATAACAAATTGACCTAAGCATTATTTTGTTTCTTCTGCTTGAACAGCTTGATAACAGTGGATCCCGGGTTTCGGGTTCTGTACATTGAGCTGAGCTCAATTTTTATGTTTTTTGTTGTTTGTCTGAATACTTGACTGTGAAACAAAGTCAAACTAAAGCTTGAGTTTCATCAGTTATAGGTATTTCTCAATAATAGCCTCTTAAAATTAAAAACAAATAAGATTGTAAAGAATGTAAATAAATTGTAAGTAAATTAATTATAAGAATCAGGTTGGCAGTGGTACTTTTCCGGCTTCCCTATCATCTCTGTTTGGATCCAATTTCACCTTAAACTAAAAGCTACAATGCTGATTTTTTTTTATTTTTTTTTTTTTTTTTTTACAAGTTTATTTGTTTGTTAGTTTTGTGTGTGTGTGTGTTTGTTTAGGGGGGGGGGGGGGGGGGGTATTATCTTTCTGTTTTTCTTTACATCCTTTTTTTTGGGGGGGGGGGTATGGTGGTGGTTTCAGTGTTCAGTATTATGAGGGGGGGGGCTTTATGATTTCACAATAAATACAGAACATTTTATAAAATCAAACTAATGACAAAGGAGGAGAAATTCATACCAGATATTGAAACTTTGGCTTCATTTGGAGTTTGAATGAACTAACCAACAACCAACCAACCGAATAAGATAATTCACTTTTCAGTTATAAAGAGTTCAAATGCAATGTGGTAATTTAAAATATTAAAGATGAATGCCCTAAAATCAATGAATAAAGAAACTGATCAACCAACTAACCAATTAATTATCCAACCAACCAACCAACAGAAGTTCACTTGAGTTCCAATGCAATGTAGTAGTTAAAATATTATAGATGAACGCAAAAATCAGTGAATAAAGAAACCGATCATGCCTGCCCAAATAATGTGTAAAATATTCCAAATCTACTTTCGCCAGTAACATTAAGATACATGAGAATCATCTCCTATTGGTTGTTCTCTTAATGTTTTTTGATTTGTTATGCAAATCAGCATGCTTTATTGTTTGACTTTCATGTATAATTAACTACTTAAAGATATTGTATTGTATGAATAATCATGGAGGAAGGATGTGTTTCCTTCCTCCATGGAATAATTATGTATGGACCCGTTTTGTATACATATATTTTTGTATAATCTTGCATAATAGTCTTAATTCTGTAAATTAAATTTGTTTATAAACACCTTTTATACACAGCACTGGAATTTTTTAAATAAAGTACATTTTGTCATGAAATAGTCTGTGATCGTTTATTTATTTATTCGTTTGATTCTTCTTTCCGCTGATTACCTTCTTGTACCAACCACACACTTAATTAGGAAGGTATTCATTGTGGATTACTCTTTGCAGAAAGAAAAGCAAGACGGTATCAATGAGCTTAATTTTGACAAGTGGTGGCGCTTTAGTAGGTTCACAGCATTATGGGGTCAGAACCGAATGCTTAAAACTCTGGAAAGCCAAAAAAGCTTACCATTGCCTCACACAAAAAACATGCTGGTCTTTACTGTTTACTAAAACCTGTCCAACTACCTACCCTTCTGTCGGTGTTGTACACCTTTAAGATTGCGTGTTTGGTGTTACCCCATTGGGATGTGTTTTAGGAAGTTCACCGAAACCTCTTGTCATTTATGTCAACCCAAAAACATCTCTCATATCACCTGTTCACCCTTCGCGCCTCAAGACCTTCAACCATTCTAAGAAAAAGTCCCAAGACGTTCTCCCTTGGTGAATCAAAAGCCAACGAGATGAAGTGGAATGATCGGTTTGGGGGCAGTGTCCACGCGAGTCTGGAAGGTTAAACTCATCACTCAAATACCGTCAAACGCCGTCAACTATTTGCGTGCTTGCTGACAATGCATGACACTAATATTCTAACAAGTATTGATTAGAAAGGATGGGACAATTTCGGTTGTTCCCTGTTCACAGACAGCCTTTACTGGTGATGGAATCAATTTACATGCCTGCGCGGTCATTCCTGTATCCATGTTATGTTCAACAAGTACATGCATAACAAGTTCAAAACATCCCCTTTGACCGATGCGCGCCCTCTTGCGAACAAATCAAACACGGCCGTTTTAACTGGTTGGTTTTGGGAGCTTGGCAATAAGCGTGGCCCTTTTAAAGGGTGTGTACAACATTGGTAAGGTTGAAAATATAAATGTTCACAGATTTTCACATAACTTACATGGTATAAAGATGGTCATGGTGGAAAACTTCCCTTGAAATAGTTTTGCTTGAAATGCCATAGTTTTTAGGAAATGAGTAAAACAATAGTCTTTATCCTGCAGGATAAAATCCGATTTTGAAAACAAGTGAAAACATATAAAGGGTTTTTTCACTGTTTTCTCATGACTCTGAAGACCGATTGAGCTGAAACTTTCACAGGTTTGTTATTTCATGTATATGTGTTGGGTCATATCAAGTGTGGATACAGGTCTTTGTCAAGTACCAATGTTGTACACACCCTTTAAAGGCACGTTTTGTAATTGTCAAAGACCAGTATTCTCACTTGGTGTATCCCAACATATGCATAAAATAACAAGCCTGTGAAAATTTGGGCTCAATTGGTTATTGAAGTTGCAAAAAAAGTTGCAAGAAAAAAAGTACAAATTAGTGTGCTTTCAGATAGGAATAAAAGGCTTCTGGCCAGAAGTCTTTTATTATTTTAGTGAGAAATTACCTCTTTCTCAAAAACTACGTAACTTCAGAGGGAGTCGTTTCTCACAATGTTTTATACTATCAACAGCTCTCCGTTGCTCTTTACCAAGTAAGTTTTTATGCTAATATATATTTTGAGTAGAACACAATTTTATTGGAAACAAGTTGCAGACGGGAACTTTTTTCTCTTGTGACAACTAGGACAAACAGGTGTTTTGAGAAACTCCACAACAAGTCCTCAATCACTGTCCATCCCTAGCGCTAAACATTGATAAAAACTTCCCCATGGGATGTCTTATTTTATTCGCTCTTTTTCAACTTTTGAAAAGTATTCACAAAGAAGCGGTTGTCTAGAACACAAAAGGGCGTACCAACAGACCGAGCCGGGGGAGGGGGGAGGGGGGAGGGGGGAGGGGGGGGCGCAGTAATTTGTTTCACCTCACAAAAACATTTTTTAAAACTGTGATGTCTTACACGATAAGAAGAAATAGGCGACTTAGACATTATGGGCCTTCGACACCATATTCATCACAGTTTCCTAAGCGGCGTCGACTTTTATTTTACACCTTGGGTGTTAATCGGCCTTTCCAAGCAATAAATAGGTCAAAGGTCAAACATGAAACACGGTGAATCATCTCTGATAATGAAACCCGGCAGACTAGACGATAAATCTTTGATAAAGGGAGATTTTGGGAAAAGCAGGTATTTTGGTGTTTATGGTATTTTGTTTCCATGTTGATGTGATTTGTCATTGCGTATTACAGACAATGTGTTTATCATGCTGAAAATTGTCCTAAATAAGTTTGGTTGTAACAACCGAAATCAGCTGTTGTGTTTTGTGTTTTTTTTATAGATACAGCTTTCTTGAACATGACTTCATTTCAGAGGAAAATACTTCACAGAAAAAATTCTTGTTTACGAACTTCATAATCAGTGAGCTTTGCGACTGGAACTTAACAATTTATTTATTATCATCACCAATGCTGTATGCCTATTGCATTACAGAATTAATCTAATAGAATTCAATCTCATAAATGCCTGGACTGTACTGAAACTACTAGGGAGTAGAAGGTGATCCCCTCGTATGCTTTAAACATGGCCTTACAAAACAAACAGTTACATCCAAAAAATATGCATTTTCTCAATTAATTTTTCATCCTCCAAAATCATTTGCGTCCTCAAAATGTTGGATCTCATTTTCTTATTACTGAATTCAGAATGTTGTTTTTCTTTACGTAATGTGCCAATTTTAATTTATAACTTTATTTCAATTTTGTCAGAGCAGGGCTTAAAGAATGTGTAGACGTTTTGTATCAGTGGTCAATGTTTATTGCACCCAAAATTGATACATGGAGGCTATACCCAGTCAGGTTCTTTTGTGTTCTGTTTTCACTTGTTAAATTATTGTTAATATTATTTTTTTCTGTCCACAAGTTCAATCAAATTAAACACAAAAGAGAAACACATAATGAAAAATAGAAATGTAGATTGATTTTTTAGATAGTTGTTTAGTTCACTTTTGGGCAATCCCTAGGCTGCTGTTTGTTTTTATATTTGTGCGTATCCCTCTGTTTTTCATAATTGGTATTACTGTTTTTCTCAGTCTTAGCTGTTCCTGTATTGTTTTGTTGTTTAAGCCTGAATGAATAAATTAAAAAATAAAAATAAAATAAAGGCTAGACTGAGGAGGAACATATAATTGTCCTATAACCAAAAGGTGCAGTGTGCCGATAAAAATATGTTTAAGAAGTTCAGACCATCCTTTCTCTATGTTCAGACAGGAAATAGTTATACAAAAAACAAATTACAAAGATAGGCTATATAGGCCTAAAAACCACAATTAAAAGCTTTGAGTGTTGTCCATGGGGGTTGAATCAAGGAGAAAACTGTTGACTGCTGCTTCGAATAAAGAGATAGATGTCGGATATCAATGTGCTATGAGATCCATCAGCCAAGCAGACTTATGAAGAAACAAAATATATAGTAATAAAAAGGGTGAGATAAGATTTGGGAGGATTTCTAACGACATTCAGAAATGCAACAATTTCCACAGTGCGGATACAGATAACATGACCAAAAAGACCTTCACGCAGAGACCGAGGAAATCAAGGACTCGAGGTGGGAGTAAATCTGTCAACCTCGTCCTCCCACACCACTCAGACATAAAGACCCCTGGCCCGAGGAATTGCCAAGCTGACGATGTACAGACGAGTCGTCATTCATTGTGTCGAAACGGGACGGTTTGGTTAAAACTATCAAAGTTGATTATCTATATACTCACACGGATTGCCTTTCAGTATAAATACCAGACGATGTAGTAAAACATCAAAACAAAATGGCGGCGACGAAGTGCAGTCCAAAAACGACTGCAAAGGAATCTCTGTCTATAGTCAGTGTTTTATGAAGCTGCACATAAAATTTTAAGAAACCGCGCCCAGGGCACAAACGTCGTATAGCCGCTTATTAGCAGAAGCGTTTGCTTGACAACTGTTTTCACTTAACAAAATTAAGCCAGGAACCATTCAACGATGGTACGTGATACGGTATATTGGCAGCTAAACCTTATCCTGGTAAGAAAACAGTCTGTGCTCAGCTTTTGTTTGTTTGTGCTTAAGCAGTTCTATAAAAGTGGGCCCAGTTTAGACAAGGTATAAAGTCATTTAAAAATTTACCCAGTCAGTTTCCCTTGTGGTTTATTAAGGTAATAAAGTACCTGACATTTTGAACAAACAATTCCACTGACTTAATTCATCTTGTTTGGATAACTTGAAGTGCCAGGAAATCCCCCTTAAAAAGAAACCGCCCCCTCTAATCCTATAATCGTATTAAGCACACAAAGGAACTGTCTAAACTATACCTCCAACCTCTATGGGAAGATGAAGAGCTCTCATCTTTTCATCTTCATTGTTGGTTTTACATCCTGAGCTCTATTCACAGATACGAGCAATTGGATTCTGATGCCGGCGGTTAAACCCACATCATCAATCTGTCGCGATGCTCACATAATTGCATCACTTGGGGGTAGACCCCACACGTATACTGGAGCACAAACAATGAAGAAAGAAGAAGAAAACAAGACATAACAAAACGTAACCACCATGAAGTAGGTATACGAGTAATTGGAACATCTCTGAAGTAAACAAAAACGCGGATAGTACGACTTAAAAAATCTCGATGTTATCGCTTCTTCTCTGTGCTTAAGCGTCCGTGGAAAGGACTTTTTGCGCAGAGTGATAAACATTCATTGCTTTTGCACAACGCTCACCGTTTTAAATTTGAAGTTCGTTAAAAATGCAGGCCAACCATTCTCATACATACGACGTTGATGCGACATCACAGAATCCCAAAATACACATTAGGAGGAATGTTCGCATCTAAAAACATTGACTTGAATTCGTCTCATCTTCAGAGACGACTCAAAGCCACGGATATGAGATGTTTCATCTCAGTATACAGCAATCCTTCACCGATCTTAAACTCTTGGTGGCAGCAGATATGCCTCCATTATTGCGGTGGTACCTGGGTGCTACTGCGCTGCCTAGCGTCGGGTTTAAGCGATTTGCAAAGTAAAAGTCCAATAACCCGTGACTGATCAGATGATCGCCGTGTTGCCCAACCCTTAAACCCGTCGTTAGGCAGCGCAGTAGCACCCAGGTACCACCGCAGTAATGGCGGCATGTCTGCTGCCACCAAGAGTTTAAGATCGGTGAAGGATTGCTGTATACAAAGATCTTTGTCACAAGGATCGAAGATGTCCGTGCCAAGATCTAACTAGGCTTCCTCTCAAACAGTTACCCGTGCTCCGCAAACTACGCGAACGAGGTTGAACCGAGACTATAAGGCCCAACTGGCTATTGGACAAGGGGCCTGAAGGCGATCTTCGGAGATTCAAACTTTTCAATTTATACGTTTATTTATTTCAAATGGGGGCATTTCAGACAACAACAAAAATCGCAGCAAGCTTTTTTTGCTATCTTTATATTATAGCAAATAGGCTTACGGATGAAAATCACATATTTTCGGGGTCATTACCAAAGTATGGTATGACAGACAAGCTTGCATTGACCCTTATGATTAACTTTAATAATGACCTGAGACCTATGCCGTAAATCAATCACTGGCTCTTTTCAGATCCACCATATTGAAAAAAGAGATTTTGTTTTCATAATAGACTATACAACAAACGTATTCTTTGATTTCCTTATTGTTGGCCTCTAGCATGTCCTACTCAAACTCTTTAACTGACATGTCAACTCTTGCTTCGTTTCCCCTCTATACCTCTCTCAGTCCCTCTAGGTTACTTTTTTGACCTTTTCCTTGATGAAACGATTTATCAGTTTCATAAAAACTCAAACGTGGAAAATCACCATAATGTAAACTAGTTCTCTAAGTAAAAGACGGTAATTTTTACTTCCATATACACAACTTGTTTTGCCTCTGTGTTGGTTTACCCATCTCTTCTATCAACCCCCCAGCAAACCCGCCCACCCTTTTTGTTTTTTTATTGCTACATCACTCTCATTCTTCTTCCCCATAACCCCCCCCCCCCCTCTTCCCTTCTTCCATTTTTTCTCCCTCTCCCTACCAAACCCTCCCTATAAGTATAATCCCCCACGCCAGTCATAACCAAAATCCTGACCATCGGCTCCATTATTTTTGTCATTAAATATAACCTGACCTAAATTCCACACAACCAACGGACATCAAATCTGGGCTGTGTCACATCACGTGCGTGTCGTGGCCGAGCGGTCTAGATCACCGGACCTAAGCTCTGGTGTTTTCAGCAGCAGAGTGTGGGTTCGATACCCGGTCATGACACTTGTGCCCCTGAGCAAGGCACTTAACCATAATTTCTTCGAAAAAGTTGGGAAGGTAGTGCATTCTGCTCTACCAGCCAGGCTCCTAGTGGATGATACCCATGCCTACATCCTTAAGGACTGTAAAGGGGGTAACCCTGTTTCAGCCCCAAGAGTGGGAGGCAACGTGCCCCTGGTGTCAATTGATTTGGGTCGATAGCCCAAATCAGTTATGTGTAGCCCTCACCTTGAAGTGGCCGTCCGTGGCCTTGTGAGTAAGGCGATATCTCATAAATTTTTTTTTAAAAAGGCGCATAGCATTATGTTGTTGGATGGTCGTCAGTTGTCGGGTTAGCACCACCAATGATCGTTGCAACTTTATCGTCCTTAATGCCAAAACATCAAACTAAAACTGCTTAGGACTTTATTGTTGCAACTATGTCAAAAAGACTTAACAGAGGCAAACAACTTGAAATGATGACTGGCAATTGAGAAGTCCACTCTCTCTCGTTAAATAACCAAAACGAAAAAAAGGAAAACGAGAGATTGGATTTTCTTCAACAAAAAGCCACTAAAAGTCAACAGTTTGTCTATACTCTGTCTGACAACAAATTGTCTTTGTTGAAAACGATTGCTCTAGGACGAGGTTTGTACCACACACAAAGAGCTTCAAAGACAAAACATTTCGGGCTAGATTGCAAGTTTCAACCCATGATAACTCAAAGATTTGGATGAACGGTACTTGCAAATCCTGCTTGAATTACTATGTGGGAACAACAGTCGGGTACACAACTTAAAAGAACAGCATGGCTCGAATCAAAGTTGAGATTACGTAAGCTAATCTCTCTTTTTTGCCTACATAAGTTATACAGGGATCACACTTCGTTGCAAAACATTACTAAAAAGGATGTAAAAGCTAAAAATGATGACTGATGAAGTGCAGCTTATAAAATGCACAGAAAATATGTTTTGAGCCCCTCCATTAAAAGGAACAAACAAAAGAGGCTCAACATATTATCACCGGAAAAAGTTCTTTCAGAAAGTTCTAACATCCCTTTCCTCATCCCCCCAAACAACCCTACGCCTTCTCTAACAAACCCACCCTCCATTTCTTCCGTGAAGATGCATAAAAACATCAAAGATTGGGTCAGTTTTAACCATCGCCTTGACTGTTTGAAAAAAACGGAGCTCCAAAAACAACATCCAAACAGTCTGGCTACACCCGATCTAGCTTCAAATTTCCCGCACCATCATACACACAGCGCTACATGGGCTGTTACTCACGCCCTCCATCCTATCACCCCCCCCCTTTAACCAACACCTGTTTTCCCTGTGGCCCCCTCTAACCCCCCCCCCCCCCAATCACTTTAAGAACTATACACTTGACGCCTCTTGCGTTTTTTAAAGCTTTAGTCTCCATACTTGATTCTCCATCGACATGGGAGAATTGTTAAATATTCAACCTAAAGCTTTTTGAACACTTTGAGTGCATTCCGGTCCTAATATTTTCTTTGCATGCCCGTCTCTAAAACTCTCTATATGATGCACCATATCTAATACCATCAAAAAATTTTTTTGTGGTCACACTAGTCTCATCTCATGGTCTGATACACAGCTACATGTATGATTCGCTTTTCCCTGTTTCGGGTAAGAAAGGATAGCCGCCGTTTCGCAAGGACAAAGTTTCTTTGATTCCAGTCTCCAGTTTTCAGATATTAATTTTGAGGGGTCATCCGCGTACAAAAAACAAACGTATAAATCAGTCACCAAAAGTCGGCTTAAAAAAAAAATCCAAACGAAAACCAGTCAATCAGCTCAATAAGAATCTCATTAATAACATCATTACTGACTCACCTGGCCTTCTGGCTAAGTCGTAGTGCAAGTCACGTGATGCCGACTCGCATGCCTGCCCTTAAACGATACCCCCCCCCCCCCCCCCCCCCGGTGGGGCGGACGTATCAATGACAGATACGCAACAGTGGGCGATACAGTGTTATTGATATATATATACCACTTAAGTTGGAGACTAACTCTTTCAGTGGGCGGGGTCTTGGCGGCTGAAGTCACACAGAAGGTACGAAGTGAATAAAATAAAGTCACGTTTACGGGGCCAAATGTTTGCACTGAATGTGAACATCCTCTACATTCTGAGATAAAGCCTCTCCCCAACTCTTTCTCCGGAATGCTTTAGTGGTACACAAATGAGTTTCAAAAGGACGATGTGAGAACCCAAACATTTTATTCCGTTTCTCGTTATCAATAAATTGTTGCTTTTTACTTTTATTTTGGTCTAAAAAATATCCTTGATTTGTTACATTTCAAACATCATAGCTCTAGATATGAAGTCCAGATAGCACCTGGACATGGAAACAACACATTTAGCTATTACACAAATCGTTGACAGAAAAGCAAAACAAATCCTCTTTTGTAACCCATGGAATAATATTGTCAGCATGTGCTCCACAGCAAACCACAGGGACTTTGCACAGAACAGGTCCCACGCTACAGAGTAAGAAAACACCCAACAATTTGATACTCAACAGCAATTAAACAATGTACCGAAATACATTCAAAATGAGGAAAGTGTTTGCAGAAAACTTATCAAAGAGGTCAATAAGTTGCTGGACATACAAAAACAATCAGTCACAAGCTGCACGGGCTGCCACAAGGTACTTTGGGTGGTAACCAAGTTCTGCTGAGAACGTTATTTTTGCCAGAGTTATACCTTTTGAGGAGTTGTCCAGAAACAAATGATAAAACTAATTGATATACGATGAACAATATAAAGTTTGAGACATTGTTAAAAAGATTGGGAACACAATCAAATTGGCAAATGTCTGTCCTGTTGTATGGTTGGGGGCTACAGAAGTGGAAACAGTTTGCATTGAAGTGAAGTAAAATTATTCAGGTATATTAATTGTCATGGAAGTCACGGGCCCTTGAGCTCGCTTTAAATTCTGGGTATAGTCGTCAAAACATGCTCACTCAAAAGAAGTGTGGGAGTGAGTCACCGAGAAGATGGTCTTCCGTAAATCGAGACCATAGATCTGTGTCCACGACACACTGATGACTGTAGTGGATATCTAAACCGTTAAGTACTGATCCCATGTGATTAATTATCCACTCATCCTTATCCCGGAGAGCGCTTCTTTCATCCCGCTGTGATAACTGCCTCTCATTTGAAACCCGGTCACCTGCGGTGTTCACTGATCTCCGCTCAAGTTTTGTCAGGAAAACAATGGAGTTTGCTTCCCTCTTTATGGCCACAGGCTTTAGCAATTGCTGGCGTGAAAGAAATGCCGTGCCCAAGCCGGGCATCAACCCTCTCTTAAACCCTCATCTCAATGCTGGTCCTTTCTTTTTTGATTGAGTTGTTTTTGCGTTGATTGTTCCGACTTTTTTTTTTTTTACAACAAACACAAAATAAAGAGGAAATAAAAAATGGAAATGAGGTGAGAAACGTTGGGTGGCTGTAAAAGACCCAGCTAACCCGAGTAACGCAGGGGCGGTCCGTGTGACATTTATGAGACTTATGGTAAGGTAATTCAATTGAATTGATACGTCGGCAATAAAAAAAAAGTGTCCAACCAACACACACGGGGGCTGCCGCGGTCGTTAGGGTTGTGTCTGAACGGTAACAGGGAAGCTATACGACACACCAGACAGGTAGTACACAAGAGTTTTCTACAGACTGGTTCACCACTATCGTCGTCACCGCGAGCTTGAGTGAGAAACTTCGGCAGCTGTCGCGCTCAGCGCCGCATGGGAAGTTTCCCCCCCCCCCCCCCCTCATACTCAAATTGTTGAGCAACGATCTGGAGAGAGAGGTGGTGAGCTCAGACTGATTTCTTCGTCGTTGAGAGCAGACGCCTCCGATTCATCTTCAAGACGGGGAGATTGTTCTTATATCGCGGAGGGATTTATACTCGTTTTGTAAACGGGGAAAAATAACAAATAACGTCAGAGAGTACCGGTAGCTGATACATCGGGATTATTAATTTTCAAGACACCCTGGAATTGCTGCAATCGGCGGCCTTTTTTTTTTTTTTTTTTTTTACATCAAGAAGTCGTCAATCACTCAGAAGCTGAGTCAAGCTGTAACATCCTCGGGGCACGTAGTCAGCTCTTCTTGGAATTAATCTTCGCCCCGGAAGATCCCCTTCTTTTTTTATGTTGCCCAACAATCAAGCGGTCCGCAGGAGATCACTTCTTGAGGAAACTTGCGAAGTTGACCTGTTGCCCACAAAGCATCGGTTTGGTAGAGGAACCATTTAAGTCAAAACAACAGTGACCTTTGCACTCTAAATGGTATATCAAAGATAAGAAGAGCAGAAGATAAAAGTTCTGCCATGATTATAAATAAAAGTCTATATCTTCACAAAGTTTAAAGGTCTGAAGCTGTCGCGTGGCGTTTCCTTCAGATATAGACGAACAAAATACAATCGCGTGCTTTCCAAGCTTCAAGGTGTGCCCTCTCTGCTTTTGGGTCTTCAAGAAAGTACACTAAACACCGATGCTTCGAACTGGTGTCAGCTTAAAAACTAACGGGAATCATTTGTCAAGGAAGTGCTTTTGTCGACATCACTCTCCTTAGTCTTGAACTTCGAGTCGCAGACTAGTACTCTCAGCGGATATTATTGATAAGTTGGATCGATTTGTGTTGGGAGGTCGACTTTCTCTTGTTCCTCTCAACATGGAGTTTGTTTCGCGGCAGAGATTGTTCTCGTTTCTGGTTCTTCTGCAGGCGTGGATCGTTTGTGGGAACGCCTACAGATGGCTGTAAGTATTCTTAGTAAATAGTAGTTTTTTCATCTCTACTGTTATCGTAGCTCATGGTTTCGGTCAATGCAATGCTGTGTGACGTGTCCCAATGACAGTCAACTACCATAAACTTTCATCAATTCTGTAGACAGCGACAGTTTAATCATGGTGGTGTACTTTAAAACGCTTTCTTGAAACAATAGGTGTTTATGTATACCTTACCTACTTAAGATTTTTTTGATAGTCTCAAAAATAAAGAGCGCACAGGGGCCAGACATCGGTGAATTGTTTGTATGAAAAGCACGTTCCTCTTTCTTTGAGGAAAAGATTATTTGAACAAACAAGTTTTACAAATAATATAAATACAAAATATCCTATTTTTCTTTTTTTAAAGTAAAGACTATTTTAGCCCAGATGGCAGTTTCTTCTTGGCGTGTGGGGTTTTCAAACCAAGTAACAGGCTTGGAGTTTCATTATTGAGAGGGCAAGGCCATTCTCATTTTGCACAGAGGCCCTTCCATCGGAAATGTAATATAATAGGTCAGCCACTTTGAAAGTGACTTGTTGTCACTATTGGCTTTCCCTGCCAGTGCCAGGGTTCTTGTTTTTGTTTTGCTTCTTTCGTTTTACGGTACCACCCCCACTGGAGGTTGTTTCCTACATCTTTCTGCCCACCAAGTTCCTCAGTACTAACTGCTAGGTGTTTTGACCTTTTGTGTATTATTCTCTAAACTACTGTATTGTTTGTTCTTGTACATCGTTTGATTTGCAAATTATCTTTTTAAAATGTTTTTATTAAATGTTTGCTGGCAAATAAAATGAAATGAAAAAAAATGAAATGAAAAAGTTTATATGGGAAACTTCTGAAATGGGCACCACCAAGGCCAAGACCATGGGCAACAGAGGTCGTGGCCTCCGTGGTCTCCCGGTTTAGTTCATGGCCTGACAGCGACAGTTTGATCATGCATGGGCCTGAAGTGATACGCCCAGCTAGGCCTGAAGTGATTGGTGCGGCAAATCTTATACAGTATGTCAAATAATATGGCTCCCTTCCGTAAATAGCAGTAGGGTTCAAGACTCCATGACCACCAGCTTCACTTCCCTAGTTTTTCATTGTTTCATATCATAGAATTATTCTATATTGATCATTCTTTTTGTAGTTCTTTTATGCAACTTGATTCTAGCTTTTGCTATGGGCCGCTTTTCATCTGTTTGATTTTTTCATCAGGTCCTTCAATCCAAGTTAAAAATAAAAATAAAATAAAATATATAGTAATAATAATTTTGATTGTCTTTGTCTTCTTACCCTATCTGCTTCCAGGGCTATTTTTAATATTCAAGCAATTGGAATCACGAGTATAAACTCTCAAGATAAATGCGAAAATCTTCCCGGGCTTATCAACAGACAGGTGCAGATTTGCAAGAGGAATCTAGAGGTAAAAATGACGTATATATAAGTTTTATAAGATCACATTTTATAACCAGCACTCATTGATTGAAAACCATTCTTATATATGTCTGGTATCAAAACCAAGGATGCCTCAATAAAGTGAACTTAATCACTGTAGCTAGCAAGCCCGATAGGAAACCTGTAAACAAGGGTGCTTGCTAAGAGAACCAAAAGCACTGAGGTTAAAGGGTGTTTGTAACATTGGTAAGAGTAACAATATAAATGTTCACAGATTCACACATAACTTACGTGGCATAAAGATGGTCATGATGGGAAACTCCCTTTGAAATATTTTTGCTTTAAATGCTATAGTTTTTTGAGAAATGAGTAAAACAATTAGTTTTGATCTCATGAGTCGAAAACTCAATGTTTGAAACCAGTGAAAACACTTAAGGTTTTTCCCCACTTTTTTCTGGTGATTGCAATGACCGATTGAGCTTAAACTTTCACAGGTTTGTTGTTTCATGTATATGTTGGGATACACCAAGTGAGGATACTGGTCTTTGACATTTACCAAAAGTATAAACTCCCTAGTTTAACGCTACTCTTCATTGATAAGTGTGCTGGGTTCTTTTGTGTACTGTCAATTCTAGTACACGGAGCCTACACGGGTTTAATGTCCCTTCAAAGCTTCCGAAGGACTAAGTTCATAAATCCAACTGAAATTTAACGATCATCGTAACTCTGGAGACATTCATGTTAAAGCAATACTCGCGTATGATGCGCTTGGCAAAAATATGTATAATATTGATTATTAGGCCATCTTGTTTTCTAGCGATTATTAAATCACTGCTACCAAACCAAGGCTGATGGAAGTGAATATAGTCGGGTCCCGTTTTGTGTAATGATGAGCAAATGGCCCGGCCCTCCTTGGTGTGCGTATTCAGGGAACACGTCGATGGTCAACGCGAACGGCCCAAATGCTTTGACTTTATTAGCCAAATATTCAGCATCGGCATAATAAAACGGAATAAATTTATGAAGAGACTTGGTTGGTGGCAAGCCCGTAATTAACACCACCACGCGATTGGACTGGCAGTGTTTAATCATGGAGGAAGGAATAGGTTTAATCAGGTGTCCAAAAGAATTATCAGCAAATTTAAATCCGTCTATAAAATGTTGGTATCAACACGGGCATTTTAATAGACACAAATACAAACAATGACAGTCAAGGTAAGATTTGCTCAGGAAACAACCGTCAAAACACGACAACAGACAAAACCTAACCGCTAAAAGGAGACACCCCCAAAATATGACAGCAGACAAAAACCTAACCGTCAGAAAGAGACAACCCCAAAGTACGACAACAGACAAACACAAAACAACCGTCAACAAGAGACTACCCAATATACTACAACAGACAAATACCTGACCTTCAACAAAATACACCCCCCCCAAAAAAATACGACAGCAGACAAAAGCTTAACCGTCAACTAGAGACAACCCCAAACATGAACAACAGACAAAAACCTAACCTTCAAAAGGGGACAACCCAAATACGACATCAGACTTATGCTGAGGTGAGAGACTTCGTTGTGTTATCATAGGTGCTTGTTTCGGGTTATAGAGAGGTAGAGTTGATGATGATATTGTCTCTATTTTGAGCAAGAGATTTGCATTGGGTAATGTTTAGGTGGGCAGATGGACCCTATGTGGTATTTTACACAATTGAACAGTTGATCCAACTTTGTTCAACTTGAACCCCACAGAGGAATTCTTCAGACAATAGCAGGACCCCACAAACTCGATCCGTAATGTTGTGTGTGTTGGGTTAAAAACATTCTAACCAAACAGGGAACCCATAACAAAGGAGAAGAACAGAGTCCTCAGGTGTGTACGGGTCCCCAGTTGGTGACCGGGTACAAAACCAATGGGAACTGTTGTCACAAAGTTAGAGTACAAACAACAGAGGGACAATGGGAGGTCCGTCCTCGATTTCAGGTATTTACACACCTTGTTTTTTGTGTTTGTTGAAGGGAAGGGGCGACAGAAACAATTGCCATGGACTAAATGTATGCCTCCGTGGTTATTTGATGCTTCAGAATCCACAGGAGGGTGATTGTAAAACAATTTCGGACGGTGACCAGCGTTTGTCAAATTTAAAGTTAATTTCACGCGTATTTTCTTAGTAATTTCACGAAAATAACAACAATTTGTTACGTTCAAGACATGGAGTTCTAAAGAGAGGCACAACGCAGAGAAAAGAGACTTGGTCAGGACTGCCTTCGACGATATTAATCAACCTAGAAGTTTCAAAGTTCCTGCCAATTAAGTGACAAATTTTTCCCATTTTGCGATATTTTATAAAAACACCGGTAGGGCCTATATATCTGCTTGTGGCTGGTCACGATAAAGCCGACCGATTCGGTCAGCTGTCGCCAATAATTAGGGAAATGATCGGAATTTATAACGTAGTTTGACAAGATATTTTGCGGTCAAGTTTTTTCAGAAAAAAATATTGCCTAACATTTTCCCCCGATCAATCAACTAGTCCAATTCACAATTAATTAAGGCAATTAACCACATTAAATACTATACCAAGTTAATCAAGATGGAAGATTTGTTTTGTAAATGGCTAACTGCGGACATAAACAATTTAAAACTGCTTAATAGCTTAGCATCCTGACTATTAATTAACCTGGTTTTCTAATTACGTCTCTCTAACGTCTCCCGAGTATTGAATACCAGGACTGAAAAAGGCCTATAAAAATGAAAAACTTAAAAATATGTCAAAGTTTAGAAGACGAAACGTTACTGTCTTTGAATTTAGCTTAGGCCCCCATAGACTAACGGTACTTGGTAAATGCTCATTGCGCATGCGTTCAACGTAGAATGAGGTGCATTCTGGTCTAGTTAGTGACAAAACTAGACCAGCATGCACTTTATTATACGGCTAATGGGCGCGAACCGAAACATTCTAATATCAGGGTATCCGGAGAATGACATTTAATCAATCAATCAATTACATAGTCAATCAATCAGACTAATCCATATCCACTATCGATCATCCGACAGGACACCACCATCCCACCATCACCACTAATCCCTCTCCTAGAGAGGTCAGGGGTCAATATTTGCATCTTGCCTTTCAGTTAAACAAAACCGAGCCAATTAGAAAACAAGATTCAAAAACGGATAGCCTTTTCTCTGCTGGCTTCAAACGAAATCACTTCAGTCAATAATCTTATTTACGTTTTTTTAAAACACTAAACAAAAAGCTGTTTGACTGTTTGAGTATGACAGCACACCACAGATGCCGTAATCAGCGCAAATTAAGGTCCGCTCCCTCTAAAAAAAAACCCAACCCAATCACACACCAACAATATTCTTTCATCATTCCAATTTGGTTCAATTTCTGAACTCAGTATTAGGATTTCCCCTTTAATAAGTTCAGTTGCCGAACTCAATGCAGAAGATGAATTATTAGACAGTGAGAACGACTAGACCTTCAATTCACATGGGGGTTATATCCTCTATACCGCCGTTTTACACTCTACCTTCGTGCGAGTCAATTTAGTCACAAACGTTGCTGGCTCTGTTTGCAGAAAACCCTCCCAGGGAATACGTTTTAACTGTTCTCGTCGCTGGAGGAAGTGTGATTAATATAATGTATTTTTATTGATGACTGACTTTCTCCCCACGGTGGTTCACGGGAGTCGGTTTGATATAGTGCTGTGAACGTTGGGGATCGAGACAAGAGGTACACATGTTGTTACGACCTATAGGCCTATATTATTTTGTTCACGTCGGCGAATCACAC
Organism: Leptasterias polaris; assembly: GCA_037783415.1. Taxonomy (NCBI): domain Eukaryota; kingdom Metazoa; phylum Echinodermata; class Asteroidea; order Forcipulatida; family Asteriidae; genus Leptasterias; species Leptasterias polaris. Next base: position 2,448,900 of record JAZGTN010000073.1, on the reverse strand, counting down.
ACTGTTGAGTTGTTAAAATGTTGATGTAACTTTTAACTCGGCATAAATCACTTTCATTTCGGTTGTTATTGCAAGATTAAGAAAAGGCCAATGCCGTTACCACAAAGATTGGAGTCAAATGTTGAATAATTTTGTTGTTATTCCACACCCCGCCGGACCACGCAAACCTTCTGTCTTTGCTTTGTTCGAGCTCTGATGGATAATTTTGCAGTGAATTTCACAACAATTCAAATCATTTCAATTCAGCAACAAATTAATTTCCCTTCCTCTATGAAAACAAGTACATGTGATGATGGAGTAAAGCACACATAAAGTATGTAGCAATAAGCAAGATGAAATAGAGTATGGGGCTGTTATGATTAGTAGAAGCTTGTAGAAAACAACAAAACAAACAAACTAACAAACAAATAGACACAAAACAAAGGGACAGACAAAAGGCAGAGCACAACTCACAAGAGAGATTCTTCATCTACACTACAGGTAATGTGCAAAGTTCCATGTCCTACGTATAAAGGTTCAACAATAAAGTATTGGTGTGCGAAATCACAATTAAACCAAAATTTACTCATCCAAGGAGTGTTTTAAACCCGCAATTCCATGTGGCCACTGGTCATGGTCCCCATTACTTGCTGTCCTCAGATGGGCCCGACCAATGTTTTTGAGGTTCCCGCGTGCCTGAACTTGCTCTTGTTCATAAAAAAGGGAATGCACTAAAACTCGTCAGTACTGACTTCGTAACTCATGCTTCGGTTAAATTAAATTTCGATTCCCACTAAAAAGGGTGTGAGCTCAAAAACTAAAGATCCTCCTTTCGTGCCTCTTCCCGACTAGTTTCTACGAGTTTTTAAAGATCAGCAAAGTTCACGTGTACTCTATGCAGCTAAACGATGATGGTAACGATTGCGAGACCATGTAAAGGGCAGTGACATGCCTGAGTTTCCACACGGCTGGCTTATCAGACTATTGACGCATGTTGCCACGTGGTAATGTCTTCACGAAATCTGCATTATGTCACAGAGTATACGTTTATGATAGAAACATGTGACTCTTTCAAAAAACATTCTTTGAAATGTAATTATGTTCACGTGGTAAGATGTGCCCCACGAACACTCCCCTTCCTCATTCACCACCGTCCACCAACCGGCATGCGGTGTCAGTACCCCGTGTTTTTTGTCTCAATAACTGTGATTATTTCTATATTTATAAGACCACGCTATGGCGAGACTACGATAGTTTGTATGATTATCAGAGTAACTAGTATGAGTTTGGTTCTGGAAATAGCAATTATCATGTGGAATGTTTAGTTAGAAAGTTTTCATCTTTGAGAAAACTTCGAAAAAAATATTATTCCTCTCGCCAATGCAAGAGAAAGACATACTTTCAACTAAATTGAAACATGCACAAAAATAGTTAATGGCCTAACGTTTCGACCCCATAGTAGAGTATTTCTTGAAGGCTAACATTTTAGAATTTGTTGCCGTCGAGAGAGACTCTGCTAGGGCCGAAACGTTAGGCCATTAACTATTTGTTGCATGTATACACTTCGGTCCTTTTGGTTGGATAAGCAGTTTGCAACAGCTAATTCTATTTTCTCAAATTAAATTTAAACATATCAATTTTATAAAGTTACGGTGTTTCCCCCATCCACTCCTGAACACATTCTCAAAAATCTCAATGGTTTATGGTTTATGGTTTATGGTTTATGGTTTATGGTTTATGGTTTATGGTTTATGGTTTATGGTTTATTTATTAAAAATGTCATAGCAGCAAGCTGCTGAATTTCGACATAATTTACAATCGTTAAAAACATAACAATAAAAAGAGAAACCATTATGAAATGTAAAAAAGAAAGACATGGGATAACAAATGAGCTATATAGTTTAGTCTCATGATGTATCAGGAAATCTTGCGTAATGGCATCCCTTTTTCATGCATAATTTTATTGTGTGTAGACCACTGCCTCGTTTCCTAGGACTAAATTGTACATGTAGGCTTGGGGAAATAATGGGGGGTAAAAATAGAGGCGCTCATCCAGTGCCAAAATTGGGGTAAACATTTAGGGGGGGGGGGGGGGGGGGTGGGGGCGGCACAAAGGGTTGCACCATTTTTCTCTGGGGGCACTTCTGGCCAACGAAATCTGGTTTCCGTTTGCAATGCTCTTGATAAACAAGCCCCTTTCTAGCACTCTTTTATGACATTTGCTTTTTTAAATGAGATAATCTGAAGCGAGTTTATAAAAACAAAAACAAATACATTGTCTCAATCCAGATTTCAAATTGGGGCACGGGGAATGGGTGGCACAGACATCAAATGGGGGAGCACGTTCTCCCCGTGTCCCCCCCCCCCCCCCTTTGATACGCCACTGCGCTCCCCATCTCCACCCCAAAACTCCACATGTCATAACACCTTTAACCATTTGTCGGCAATCATTGTCATGATTACCGTGTTAATTGTCGTTGTAGGTTATGGACAGTGTCAGTACAGGAGCATACAGAGCCATCGCAGAATGCCAGCAGCAATTTGGCAACAGACGCTGGAATTGCACCACAGTAGACTCATTTCCCATCTTCGGGCATGTCCTTGACAATGGTAAGCACACAACCTTTAATTGCATCCATACCTGTCTGGTTAACGGACGACCAATTAGATCTGATTGTGAGTAATGTCTCACTTCGGAGTGACAGTCTATTTTAGGATGTTAAATTTCCAACCTTGTTCCCATGGTTGTACAATATCGGCGCATCATTGCCCCCCCCCCCCCCCCCCCCCAGCATGCCTAGTTCGACCGGTGTCACCCGTCCAGGGGTATAAGCAACTATAACGGACAATACGACTTGCTGCCAATGGGGGAAAAGTGTGTCTAAAATTCCTCACAGAACATTACTCATAGCGGCACAATCCCTAGTACCTTTTGATCGTTAACAATACACACAGCTGCATCGTGAAGAGCACCAGTCTATCATTGAGTAGTACTTCAACATTGCGGTACAAACTTCACTGACACATAGAAAAGACCTCTGCATGATTCATTGTATGGACTCCCATGCGTTGCTGGAAAGACACACACATAGAAACTTTCATGATTCACAATCACACTGATTAGAGAACCAGTCTATTTTGACACCAGCCTCGTTTTGAGTCACTCTCACTAACCAACGTTACAATGGTATGTCTGGAGCCCTGACTGCCATGAAATGTAATTGTGACTCCAGACCATACCCATAAAGCCTCCCTCCGTTTTGTTTTGATAGCATAAAGTTTAGAAATAATTGCGTGGAAGATAAAGATTACCCCTTGCCGAAGGGACTCGGCGCATTCCATCAAAAAATGATGATAGTAATTTGGCCGCACCTATTTCTAGTGTTTATACCTGATCGTTAATTTGTTGGAAAAACAATTAATTCCACACCCACCATGATCAGGTCTCCCAATAAAAGCTGTCAAAGGACGGGCAGAAATGGCAGTTGGGCAGAACGAGTCGGCAATAATGTCAATCATTTCCTTCAATCTAACAGGAAATACAAAATTCCAAGTTTACGGGAAGAAATTGAGTTTTGTGAAACTGTCAAACCTCCCGGCAGTGGCTATAAACCACTGCATTACGTACAGACCACCCAGCTGAATGGTATATACTGAATGGTATACACGGTATTGCCCTTCAGCCACTGTGTATCCACGTACCATAACAGATGCAGTATTGAAAATGATACTTAGCGTTACTGGAATTTCTTTTTCCCTTTTTTTTTAAAAGACCAGTGTTGTAAGAAGTCTCGAGTTTATGATGTCTCTGATTACTTTACAATCCGCCAGGGAAGTTCATAATCAACTTCTGGCCAGACCTGAATTGAAAATTAAGACACCCGGCCCGGGTTCTCGCCGCTGAGTGGAATTCCTGTCCCTTAAATGGCCTCCTCTAATTGAAAAACCATCAGGCGTTTAGAGGCAATTACGATTTTGGGGTACTTCGTCTAAAATTCTTTCTGAACGTGAATGCCTAAAGCTGCCCTTTTTAAACTACTGGGAAAACTCATAATTTGTGATTTGAATTCTTCTGAAAGTATTTTCAAATTTATAATCCAGTTGATTTACGGTATATAACATTACGTTTACCCGCACCAACTAAAGTTGCACCTGAAACCTGCTCTCCGAACTGTAGATTTTACTTTTTACACAATAGCCTACCTCTCGTAAATCGTTTATGCTTTTTCCACCTCCCGATGCAAGGAGCGCTCGATTACTGGCTTGACATTGAAATCCCGGTCTTGTCAAATTAATCCAGTCTTTACATTAATCTAGCTTTTGACAACTAATCCCCTGGAGATTAGTGTACAGCTCCACAACAGCCTTTCAAATGAAATGATACTCCATCTTCAAGTCCTATATCTTAAAGGGGTGTGCTTAGTTTTTAGTTGTTTATTTTAAGCCTTCTTGTTTTGGGGGCCGTAAATCTGAAAGTGACGTGTCGACGTTTCAAGTGATCGTGTTTTCAAGAAACCTCATTTAAAAATGTTTCCATTACATGCTTTGCAGCAGCTGTTTCTTCTCAAAGGTAATTCTCACCTTGAATGTTTTTTTTTCCAGAACCTGAAACTTTTTTGACATCAAAATGATTTTTGTTTTAACAAAACTTTCTTTCGTTAAATTTCCCAATATTTTACCAAGGTTTACCGGCACACATCCTTTAAATTGCTAGAGAGGAAAAAGTTGTGGAATTCCCGCAACAGGCAACGAGACAATCCTAACGTCTTGTGATTTGACACACCAAACCGGTCCCGAGACGTCGCCCGTCGATCAACGCTCTCGACGGTACAACCTTGATGTCCATTCACGCATCCTCCTGGCTTCCGTCCGGTCAATACCGCCGCATAGTTTGAAATTAAAGTTAATTTAGTTGGAGGTACGGATCCTGTTTGCGCATTTCTGGCCGCAAAATGTTCCAATACGTTCTGACATGTCGGCCACCTGAGAGTCAGAACACCGGAAGGCATGAATGCAAGTGTATTGTTTTTAATGATCTGCTGAAATACGGTTTTTATTGACAATTATTCTTGAAGAATAAAAAGTTTGTTAAATAGAGAATAACAACAAATTATATCGTGGCATTTATAGGCAGACAGAGCTAGAGCTACGCAGGGTCAAGTTCAATCCATTGTCATCGTTTGATACTGTTAAGTGATACATGTTTACATTATTTGCACAGTTTTCACAAGTTGTAAAAAGAATTCCATTTTACAAATGTCCCAGTGTTCAACTTTGTTAATATCCCAGTGTTCAACTTTGTTAAACTTTGTCCTTATCAGACCTCTTTGTCTTTCAAATTGAGACACAACAACCGTACATAAAGGTCATATAATAGGGCCTACTGGCATTTCGTTCTCCCCAATAAAAAAAAGTCCCCAAAACATTCCGCGGTCGCCATTTTGTATTTTTGAGTTCCCAAAATAAAACAGTCTGCGCCGTGGTAAAGATTGTTGTGCAAGTTCCATCACGGCAGGCGACCGATTAGTTCGCCTTTGTGCGCAATTTAACGCGGCGACCCCGCAAAATTGTTTGTCGTCGTTTGACAAAGTAGCCGCTCTCCGGATAGGATTTCTCCCAGATAAATTTGCCGCGCCGTTGGAAGCTAACACGGTCCTCACGATCCGGGCATTCTCGTCTTATTCTGTTCTGGGAGGACTTGACTTTTTTTCACTCCGTGGGTGATCCGGCAGAATTCGATACAGTTGCTGAAACGGCTGGGTTGGCCGGTGTGAATCCACGTAGGGAGCATGTTTGTACCGTAATAAACGCAGCGGTGTCGGCTGAATGTTCATGCTCTGCTCGCTGTCGTTTTCGTTACAACTACTCGTCATTTCGTTAGAAAAACACGCCGCTTTGCAAACATATTTTCACATTATGAAATGCATGACGTGTAAGAGGTACATAATAACGACAGCGTCAAAATGTCTTCATTTTCTGAAGTATGTTGTCAGAAGTGCTTTCTTGATTTAAGGAGCGTACACTGCGCACAATGCTGCTAGGCCTAACCATGGAGGTAGATGGCCTAACCATGGCGGTAGATGGCCTAACTATTACGAAAATAAGCCTTCTATATTATAATAAATGGCGAGCTAAAAATCCTGAAGGACATGGGTTACATTTCTTTCAACTCAGTTAAATCTCACACCGAAATAAAACCAAAAACAAAAAACAAACAAATTAAACAAATAAACAATAGGATTCACCACTATCTTCAACTCCACTTTTTGTTTCGAGTACAATACAAATGTGCTTCTATATATTATTATGTGACACAAAATCACATCACCAAACCTCTTCCAAAGCATCATCAATTCATTATTTATCTCAGTTCCTCTTTGTCTGATTTTTCTCTCCCTCTCGAGACGTTCCCTTTAAAGGTAGCTGTTTCCTTTTATCAATCGTAATGACATCTTAAGGAGGTTTTTGTTACTCTTCAATGATACAAGACACTCCATCAAGGTTGTGCCTTCTGGCTGTTTTCAAATCGCCGGCTCTCTAATATTTTATTTCTTCTATCATGATCAACCCGGAATAACCTTTCGCGTCGAATGAGGCGCCCCGTCGCTTGACATCCCATACTTGTCACCCACAGCCAAGTCTGTTAACTTCGTCAATAACTAACCAATAAATTTCTCAGTATTTCTCCCCCGTTCTCGTCATAGTTTCAGATTCAACCCTTTGTTAAGTCCTCCCCCCTCGAAACCGAGTCTGCAACTTGTGCCAAAATAGTTCTGCGGCCGGACCCGAAGGCGCATGCGCCGTCGCTTGAGGGGCTATTGCCGTCTCCTGGTTGGCTGTCGCCCGAGTTAACTTTAGGGGCAGGGGTTAAGCTGCTCCAATCGGCTCCCCGCCCTGTCATTTGCTCTTACGTGTGGGCTTAAACTTTGACGAGTATTACACAAAGAGGGACAAAGTTGAACAACACGTTTGTGTTGAGCTTGAAGTAATACATTTAATTGTATGGCCCGGCAAGACGGGGTTAGCAGTCTTCATTAAAAGTTTCAATTCAATTTTGGCAAACTACCTTCAGTTGGCCCTTGAATTTTATAAGTCACTCTTTTTTTTCTCAAAAATCTTTGAATTTTGTTTATTTTCATTCACATTTCTCTCATGAACAAGACTAGGATAACATTCTTTCATCTCAACTTGATAAAGGGGTCAGTGGATCGGATATAAATCATCCATGATAGATGCTACAAATGCCCGGTCCCATTTAAATACACACACACACACGCTGATTTAGTTCCGATATGAACTTGACTACGGTGTGGTCTTGAGTTCACTATTAAACAATGTACGACTTGACATATTTATGGCTATTACTCAAGTCGTCCATCCTCGCCAACTCGTCCCCCGTGTTTATTTGTTGACGCCTGAGGGCGTTGTATGAAAACAAACCAGCAGTGAACCCACACTTACGGCGTCTCACCTTGGGACGATTGATACGAGTCGTCATGGCCACGGCGGCCATTTTGGAAATATATCTGATAAGTGACGACCCCGTGAGTTGCGGAATCAATAAATTGAGCATAAAATTGTTTACTTGTTGCCAAGTGTGGGAATAAATCAGATGGTAGACCTCTTTTACAGGGACAATTGGTCACGTTTTCTAGAGTTTGGAATTTCACGGTCGCCATTTTTATCTGGTTTGATTATTGAAAATACTCTGAAAGGCGCCGCGCCATAACTTTGTGTACAAACACTAAGTCAATGTAATATACTAATGTTGACCCATGGATAGCCTGGGTCAAGAATGCAAAAGGAGCAAGTAGTTTAAAGGTCCCTCGTTTTATAAAGTGAAAAGGACAAAACGAGGCGGAGCGGGAATTATTTTGTAACGTGCTAGTTTTATTGGTCAAATTTTAAGTTTTTACACGGAATTTGTTAAGTAGGGTTGACTTCTTCTGAGAGTTTGAGAAACTTTTGGTCATCATGCCGTTTTGAGGACATCTGTGCCAGATACCCTGCAGACCCACGCGTATAATAGCACCCAGTCAGTTCGAGGAGTCAGACTAACATTTCGTTTCCCACTGTATTATCTTCAGTTTTTATCGAATGGTATATCATTCACCATTAATTTGTGCGTCAGCTTCAGTTTGGAAGTTGCGCGAAAGCATACACAAAACACCACCAGACCTGGTTCACATTAGTTTCATACACGTTCTTGTGATAATATATGAAGCCCGAAAAAATTAGTCTTCTAGAATTTCATTCACGCTATTACAATAATAGTGTGTGTGTGTTTAATATCACGCAACAGTATAGGCTGGCGTGCTTTTGCCCCTTAAGATTTGGCGGCAAATGATTTTTCGCTCGTCCATGGGGCTATATTTCATTCCTGCAATTAGTCGGACGGTAACACGCATTAACCAGAGTTTCGAATTAGCCTTCGTTCAAGGTGTGTATTGGCGGATGTGTTGTGCAAAACAAACTTAACATAGACCAGCGGGGGTATAATATAGATGTCACGCTTTTTGTTTGCTGTTAGTTCTTGTTTCGTGCGTTTTGGAGTGTCTACAAGGGAGCGGCAGTCGCCTTGAGGAAAGGCTACCATGGAATTGGAATACGATCCAGGTTTATATCGTGGGATTTAGAGTTGGTACACCGAGAGTATTTCATAACATCGAGACAGTAGCAGAGCCATTAAAATGGCGCCTGTGAAAATGCTGGGTACGTGGCCCACCATATCGTAATTCATACAAGTTAAAGTAACTTGGGGGTACTTGTATTACTGCGGTATATTACTCTCGCTAGCCTGGAGTCGGGTCTGTTAGCTAAAAAATTGAATTCTATTGTTTGTGGCGCCAATGCGGAGCACTTGAAACCGTTCACCGTGTTGCGAGTCCGAACGCAACTTCAGTGCTTATCCTCCTTGATAAACGTCTAAACCACGTGCGAGAAGTTACACCTAAAGCGTATCAAGATGCCAGTCATTGTCCGAATGGCAGTTTTTTCAGTTATTATTCAATTTAATTCAATAATGGTTTATTAAAAAAACATGTCTGGCAGTTAGAAACTGAATTGATGCGTACAGAAAATTATTTCTTAAAAATTTAAACATTACCAAAGGAAAATAAAATATGAAAATAGAACAATACTGTACAGGAGCATTAAAACAAGGTTAAACTGTAAAGACAACAATTGCTTATAAGGATTAATTACGAAGTATTTAAACAATAGTGCTTCGATCTGTAATTATAAGCGTCCCATTATTGGTTATGATTGAGCAATCGATATCTTACTACATGACTTCCAGTCATTCTCGTTCAGCTTGTATAACTCTCATTTATGTTTATTACTTAAAGGTACAAGAGAGGCTGCATTTGTTCACTCGATTTCTGCGGCAGGGGTCGGGTATGAGGTCACGAGGTCATGTAGCAGCGGTGATCTGCAAAAGTGCGGTTGCGACAGGACAGTGACGGGTACCAGCGACGAGGGTTTCACGTGGTCTGGCTGCTCCGATAACGTCAACTACGGTAGGTCATGAACAGCTGATAATGGCTATCTCCCAAAACATGAAACCTAAACCTACCTTGAATTAGTTTTGACAATAAAAGTAAGGCAAATGAAATATGAATATGTATTCATGTTGTGGAATGAACAACCGGTTATTGTGGTCAAACTGACTCTGTTCTGATTTTCAAGGATTTTGAAAGACTCCCTGTTTGAATCTATGTATTTTTTGTAACTTTGCTGGGTATTTCATCGTCTTATGTTCTGTGTTTGTTGTGCCTATAGGGGCTCCTGCATTATTGATGGCAGATGATAGATTTTTGTTATCGATGATTATTTCACAGGGATGATGTTTTCTAAGACGTTCGTAGATGCAAGGGAGAGGAAAGGTCGCATTTCAACCGAACGACAACTGATGAATCTGCACAACAATGAAGCAGGTCGCCTTGTAAGTATTGTATACAGGTGTGACACGTTGAGGTTTGAACCCTTCGGCGAAACATGTTTAGAATTCGCCCGAGTAATTACAGTGGGCGTTTTCCTGAATGAGGACATTATTTTTTGAGTGTGGTGGACAAACGACCATTCAATAGCTCCATGGACGATGACAACATACTGGAATTCACTGAAAGACCTAACGATTTATAACCCCCGTCAAACCCCGGCGCGATCGTCAAGGTGAACATGCCGTTATAATGTCAGAAAACACCGCCTACCGTTTTCCCCTGAAGCTCGCTCCACCGAAAGTGCCCCGCAGCTTCAGCGGGGGTCGTAAATTATGTGTCCTTTACAATGCGATGTTAGACAGTTCAACGGGATCAGCGACAGTTTTATGGGGCGATTCCGTTTTTCCCCCCGAGTCGATACCACCAGGATCGAGGTCGTCTATCTCAAAGAGACTTTCATTTTGCCCGTGTCTGCCGAAATGCTGTTCGCTTTTATGATTGTGGATAAAGAGTGGCGTTTTAAATGGCAATCTAAAGATCAAATAATGACAACAACGGTAGTTTGGGAGACGTCCACAAACTATACGTAATATTGTAATTAGTACTGGCAGCAGTATGTCACAAAAAGTCGTCCCCATGAAAGGGCTGTCACTTAAAAAACACATAGTTTGCATCCATTGTCACCGATCTCTTTCAATATTTAAATGCAAGAGAAATTAAAACAAATATATATAGACGATGTGACCTCTGACGTCATTTGAAAATCATAACATGATGCGCGCGCATGTCGCCGGGCAAAACCTTTGTGTACTTGACAGCCAGCTAGAAAGTACACGCAATATTACCATGACTACGCGTCTTTTTGCCCGGCGGAACATGACTTGGACAACAGACTTGTCAACAGAGGGCGGTTTGATTGTAAACAGAGGTCACATCGTCTATATATATATTTATACTAAACAATTATTTTAACAAAACCTAATCTACAGGGAAGAGTAGTGAGTGACATTAAGAGTAGTGAGTGAACTGGCGGCAACGGCAACGGCTACGGCTACGGCTGGATCGCCGCGTCATCAAGCGTTGAAGGATCTATGTCGTCCTTAGCAACACTCTTAGCACAAGTCGTAGCCGTAGCCGTAGCCACCAATTCGGATACAGCCTAATTTTATTCGCTTTGTTGTAGAATCATGGAATTCTCGCTGCGTTAAAGAGCCAGGGCGCCCTCTCCTGGTTTTATGCAGCTATACGCTGAGACGCGCCTTCTGCGCTGTTGTTTAACCCATTTTCTTTTGAAAACTAGATTGTTTGAGTAAGGGTGATCTTGGAACAGTCAATACTGTACTCTTCTAAGTTAGTTCGTGTTTTCCTGTTTCTTTTACATAGGCCATTGAGAATAACATGAGGGTGGAATGCAAGTGTCATGGCGTCTCCGGCTCGTGTGAACTACGGACATGTTGGAGAGCAATGCCGCCCTTCGTTCAGATTGGAACGATTCTGAAGGAGAAATTTGACGGAGCTACGGAGGTTGTGCAAAGGAGGATTGACTCCAGACGACAACTGGTGGGTATCTGACTATATTAAAAAGGCGTGACGTCAAAGATGTTCGCCTTTTAGGGCCCTGGGTGTGGGCAGACATTTTACTCGGGAAATAGGAACCAAATCTGGTTCTATATGAATGCTAATGTATTTTCCTAGTCACACATTCAAAACACGCTTTAATATGACGTCACAAGCTCCAACAGCGCCCTCGCTGAAGTAAAGGGAAGACCTGTTATTGGCTTAGAGTTGCCTGTGGCGCGTATAAAAACGCGCTTTTCTATTGGCGGCCTAAACAACTCTTAAGCAAAAAGATGACAAATTACCAATGCAAAACTAAACACGAATGCTAGGAACATTGCTAATGTCAGTATGACGAAAGAAAAATAAACTTCTTGAAAATAAACTCACATTGGAAGCTGCAATCTTTACATGTCCCCAGATACCAGTGAACGAGAATTTCAAGCCACACACGGAGACCGATCTTGTCTACCTCGTACCCTCGCCAGACTTTTGCGAAGAAGACCTGAAAATGGGATCCCTGGGCACCCATGGGCGACGCTGTAACAAGACGTCCAAGGGTATCGACGGTTGTGAACTCCTCTGCTGTGGGCGGGGCTTCAACACGAGGGAGGAGGTGATCGTTGAGAGGTGTAGCTGTAAATTCCATTGGTGTTGTTACGTCAAATGTAACACGTGTCGACGGACGGTGGATGTTCACACCTGTAAGTGATGGTGAGAGATGTAAACAACATTAAAGGGTCCTGCCAATTACGGGTTCTCTGACTTCATAGAAAACTTAAAGGGACTTGTAGGGAATTCAAATGAACCAGGCAGACTTTTGGACAAGTCTATGACTCAAGTCAGATTAAGTCAGGTCAACAAAGGTCAATGGTGTCGACTAAATCTTAGTTTTGTCTCGTCGATTAGCATGTCGCTTACCACTGATAAAACACGCTTGAAATGTGCATCTTTACCCTCTTTGCTATCACTTATTACGTGTTTATTGAGAGACCTTGTACTTAACTTATCGACAGAGGGCGCGCAGTTGCTATGTTAAGCAGAGCCGTATTATAGACCTTTTTATTGGAACGTCACAGCCCGAGTGTTTGCCAACCGAGATTGAATTTGTTGGTAACTAAGCAACCAATCATGGGAGGTAATTTCTTTAGTTGAAAGTTTGCAGAAAATATTGAATTTGGTTCAAATATCTATTCACACGATTGAACGCTTTACTAACATTCAGTCGTCCATGCCAATCAGAGAGGTTTGTTTATCAACAATGTATAGATGGATTGCAATACGCGTCATTGACCGCCATCTTTGATGTAAAACAATGGAAAAGTGCACTCGTGTACGCGCTACGCACGACTCTTAGCCAATGATAGCTCTTCACGCGTGCACAATTCATCAAAGATGGCGGCCAATGACGTCTATTGTAATCCATCTATAGGTTTGTTGAGAGAGTTGCGACAACTTGCGATTAGAAGCCACTCTCGGTCAATCAAAGCGCATGTGCGCACACACGGTGCCAGACCAGACTGCAATATGATCTGTGCTTCATTTGGACCGAAAATGACGTATCAACCACGTGATCTAAGAAATCTGTTCCCTCCTTAATGCAACTCTCTCAATACACCGCTCTCTGACGGCCGTGTCATAATAACACTTATTTGCCTCGGCGTCGTCATTGCAAGGGATGGGATGGTGTTTGGTCAAACTCGTTACAACCTCATGGGAGACATCTGCCGCCCTCAACGTTCATTCGTGGCTTAAATAATTAGACAACATTCTCAATCATGCACATTCGTCTTTACCAATGTCACTGGTTTAATACACAACAATTGGTATGGCCCTTTTGTTGTCGTCTCAGTCTTGTACAAATTGTAAAATAAACTGTCCATATTTTATACATTTAATCACAAACCTGTAAAGCTTTTTTCGCCTGAATTTTTCATGTATACTCCTAAATTACTTCTTTTTTATTATTACTTGAAATATTTTTATTGTAACTTTTCATCTAGTTTACTATACACACTTGTGATCAACAAGTGACGTCATGTAGTAATGTTTTGACAAGCGTGTTGATCGTTACCTTTAAAGCTATGCATTATCATGTGTTACTTATAACTAATAAAATAAACTCGTCGTAAACAAAAAAGATCGTGGCATCGTCTAGATTATTTCTTGAAAAAGGGCTTTAATTGGGAATTGACAATCTGATTCGATAGCTGGGCGAGGAACGACTGCAACAAAGACAACGACAACAGCCTCGCAGTTCTTTGTTGTGTATTAATCAGGGCTTATGAACATTCATTCAGCAGCCCGACGGCTGCATTACATGAAGTTTCTATTTAAAAACGTATAAAAACGTATAAAAATGTATAAAAAAAGAAAAAGTGTGCTTTCAATTGTTTTTTTTTTTATATGAGATATCGCCTTACTCACAAGGCCACGGACGGCCACTTCAAGGTGAGGGCTACACATAACTGATTTGGGCTATCGACCCAAATCAATTGACACCAGGGGCACGTTGCCTCCTACTCCTGGGGCTGAAACAGGGTTACCCCCTTCACAGTCCTTAAGGATGTAGGCATGGGTATCATCCACTAGGAGCCTGGCTGGTAGAGCAGAATGCACTACCTTCCCAACTTTTTTGTTGTTGTTGCAAAAATCAGGGCTGGATTTCACGAGCACTAAAATTCATCCGAATACGAGCTCAAACTAAGTTGTGATATCACACTTTGCCAGTGACCTGTGGAAATCTGTCCCCGGATATTCTTTCCCCCATGTGAAATTAACATGGGCTGAAGGAGGATGATTCAAAAGAGGGCGCTGTCAGGAAGTTTGTACACAAGTCGCCGCATTGGGGATAGAATTTCCTACCAAACCGGCTCAGCAATTTAGGTTGAGGTACACATCTTGGGACCAATCTTTATGAATCCAACCCTGGGGTTGATTTCATAACAAAGCACAAAGATTCATTTTGAAAAGATGAGTTGTCAGTATTGCCGTGGTTAGGTCTTTGAGAAATCGGCCACTATTGCTCTCTCTTTCTCTCTTCAGAAAAAACAAACACCTAGACATTTTTACCAATATTTAGTTCTAGTAATACAGGGACAGTTCATTTTCTTATCTTTCGTTTGAGGAGCCATTTAATTGGCATGATATTTCGTGCGAGGGCGCCCTTTGTACTTTCCGTCATGCATTCCTACACATTGACACACAAGATTGCTCGCACAATGAAGTTGACAGTTCAATCCTTTCTCTATGGTTCAACGTACATTTTCCAGACGCATCTGGTGAAATCGATCATTTTACGAGTGTAACACTCGAACCTCCAGGGCATACGACTGTGCTCAGATTTCCTATTCACACTCGTCTTCCCATTCCAATATTAACAAAAAAACCTCGTCAAAATCAATAAAAGAGCATCTTTAATTCCATTGTGTGCAAGAAACACCATCTTGTCCAGTAAAACAGGTAGTACAGGTTCGTATGCCTAGGCACAGTGGGTGTTATGCGTACTGCTTCACCTGCTAAACGCTTGATTAACGCAAACGTACTTCCCTTTCCATTAGAATAGTTGCATCACACTCCGCTTAAACTGTCCTTATCCCCCGTTACATTCAACGCGTGGTTAGTTGACGTTCGAAACAGGTGCGTGTTAATTTCCGTGGTGCTGCTCAAGTGTCATGATTTAGGGGAAAACTCTACATTGGCCTGGGGCGTTTATGGTATCACCTGTGTCCATTATGGCAGGTTTGTTTAAAAATGTGTTAATCCGTGGCTAATATCATGACCTTTTATTCTTTTAGGTTGATGGCCTCCGTCTGGTGTGGGTCTAATCACCGAACCCTTTGTAAACGGCTCTTAAACAACACTCAAATGTCTGATATGACGTGTGTGAGTTGCCCGTTACACGTCAGTAAAAGTAGGGAACATGACGGCAGTAAACAAACAAGCATGAAAAGACATTCCACACCTCTAAATAACAGATCGAATGAAGTCAGGAAGAAACTACAAAAGTTGACATAAATGACGTGATATAAAGGTCAAACTCTGCCGTCAGGCGGATAGTTTGCATTGGCCTGTGGATCAAAATCTGTAC